>OY720661.1:16152468-16752468 GCA_963170745.1 Phymatocera aterrima | reverse complement strand
CGTGAAAAATTCCATTGAAGGTAACGATCAAAGAGGTGATATATCAGTTTTCGTGATTTTGTCGCCTTGACTGACGTTGGAAACTTTCCATAAATTTCACATCTTATACCAAAAGTTATAATTTTCAGCCTCATAATTGAGTAGCCCAGAATAATTATGATTACTTAATCGTTGATAAACCTCATAAACAATATGTTGAAGAAACAGAAAGTTCACACAGATGAACAATTATCGCAATTATTCTTCATCTTCGTTGGACAATGCTAGAACTCAAATTTGAAAAAAGTAACGATTGCAGATTGACGTTCGAGTGCAGCAGAACGAAAATTCATGGATCGGTCTGCGAAGTATGTTTCCACCATTTATCCTGATTTTCGAACGAGGATCTTTGTTCATAAACTGGATCGTAGAACGCGTTTGTATGAATTATAAATGATTTATTCGCGACGTATTGAACAATGATAGGACGATGATATCGTCGGCGTCTCGTGATCGTGCTTCTCGTCGTTGTATTCATTATTTAAATATTTCGGTAAAGGGGTTTTCGGTTGCTCGAGACCGTCATCACCAGAACCACCCTCGTGATCCTGGTATTGACAGTGATTCGAATCGGAATAAATCGATGATGGTAAAACCACGCTAATGTACTCTATTGCCGCACCGGCAGCAGCAGCGGCAACGACCTAATAAAACACCGTTTCTATGAGCGGCCGTAGAGTCGCGGACTTGGTGCTGAAAGATCAATAATGAAATATCTCGGGAAACAGAAGGAAAACGAAAAACAAAAAAGAAAAAGAAAATGAACAAAAAAGAATCACCCCGTAAGGGAACGTGGAGGCGAGATTTCGTGATCTGTGGCTCAAAAGGCGGGCAAAAATTTCGCATAACCTAATTATTATCGGAACGTGCATTATATGCCAGAGTCCAGAGCCATGTAATATGTTATATATATCCATGGGATAATGTCACGAGGTTGGTGGGTATGGATTATGCCTACGGGTTGAGCAAGTTTTATGGAGAGATTTCCGATTTTCGTGAAAATTTCTCTCGTCATCCGCGAAAATTATGATTCGGCACATTCGCAAATGTAATAATACCCCGCAGGGAGATAAGAATAGCCAATTTTTCGAACAAATATTTACTTTTACTCACCTCACTGTGGAGGAGTCGGGAGTTATTTTCGATTCATTCGATAATTGAAATATAAAACGTAAAGGCACAAACAAAGAATCAAATTTCATTTCATTCTGATCAAGATTCACGCGGCAGCGGATCGCCACCGTACAGTATAAAAGTACAGAGCACGAGGAGGCGGAATTTTATTTCAAAATTTTCCGATTCCATAATAATTTTCAGCCGCAGTTTCGAGAAGATCAGCCCCTTCCGGGTATAATTTCCATAATTTGTTTGTAATTTGATGAAAGGAAGAAGATGAAAACAGATTAGTTGATAATATACAATAACCTTTGAAGAAAATGGAGTTTCACAGAAACTCAAAGTGATATTCGTCAAAAAAGAAAAACGAAGTCTCTCATTTTCTTTATCAACAGCATATTCGCCTTTGGCGATCACGTTTGTGGGTATAATTTTACGAACAATTTCCAACAACGCGGGTAAGCCGCGCGCTCCGACCAAATATATTCTGTTCGATCTGATCTTTCGGCGCTGGTGAGCAACGAATTTGTCTAATCGTAAAAGGGAAGAATTATTCTATCTCCCGAGAACACACGGACTTTTGGTATTATAGAAATAGGAAGAACGAATTGAATTCTTAAAACCAGAAGGCCGTATCCGTCGTCACATATACGACTTCGTGACTTCGGTCAGCCAATTTTCGAATTTCCATGTTATTCTGGAGGTATTCTCACGTTTCTGGAATACAAAAGAAACAACGATTATACCTGCTAGCTTTCGGCGTGAAAATTGTATTCCCGTGCATTCGTGACGCGACGGCGACATCTCGTTTGAGAAATAGCTACCAATGCAGTGCTCCAATCCGTATATGATCTACATGCAATACCTATACACGTCCTACATTAGCTACGCGCGGACCTCGTACATGTAGTTACATCCAACGGACTGGCGTGGGTTCAATAATAATGCGACCGTTATCATCTTTCGCGCATGTATCATCGTGTATGTCCATACCAATGGGCTACAGAACGCCTATACTTCGATCTAGTAAAACGCGGCCAAGGGTTACGAGGATAAAATCGGATTGGAGAGATCCGTGGTGAGGTGCGGTGGATGGCAGCGGCGGCGGCGGCGGCGGTAGAGTGACGGAATCAACTGCCTGCGAGCTTGGAATATTCATTAAGCATCGTCCGATGACACGAACGAACCCGTGGTCCTGCCCCCCCCCCCCCCCCCCCCGCCGGCGTCCTTTTACCACCCGAATTCGCCAAGGGTTCAATACCGTCAAGCGCATTCGTCTTTTGTACCCACAAAATATGGTGCAAATTTAATAGGTCAAAATCCACCGGGGTGCCGGGTGTAGCTTATAGTGTATTGCGAATTGGCGGAGAGGGTCCTAGGAGGACCGTTTCTACGCAAGAATCATACTACAAAGTCCAGTTCTGGAGAATAATTCCGACATGTGTTCTGCACAGAGCGCCGCGCAGGACGTTCGTTTTTACATGAGAATGATACCAGACCGACTAATAAGAACGTTTCTACATATTTCCGTTTAAAATAAATCGACATCCAGGTTCGTCTCTACGGAAGAATTATCTCCCGGATTGCTCGGTTATACAGAATTGACAATAGATCGTTTATACAGAGTTCCGTTCTGCGGAGGCTCGACTCTCCACAGAGTTCTAATAATCGGGTCAATGCGCCCAAAATCAGACAAGATATTCAATGATCCGTATGCAGTCGACTCGGCCATCGATACCAACGACTTCGTCATAGCGATTATGATCCAATGATCATACCCATTAATTTTTGCCAAATTAATGTGTTTCGTCGATTTCAAATGATATTTCAAATGAGGTTACATATAGAGTTGTTTCACACGTCGTCATAAGGTCGGAGAAAAAAAAATACCTCGGTGCTCTAAAAAACGAATTCTGTAGACACGGATCTATATCGATATTTCGAACGCAACTCTGTAGTAGAAACGTTCTTACACAAATCAATCGATCCGTGCGATCCGGTATCATTTTTACATAGAAACGAACGTCCCACGTGGACTGTGTGGAATCGATCTGAGAATTATTCTGTAGAACTGGACTCTGTAGAATAATTATTCCGCCGAACCTTTGCCCTGCGAGGCGGAGAGCGAGGAAAATTTTTCTTTTCTTTCCAACAATTCAATTTGCCAAAATTTGAAAGTAAAGATCCACGCGTCACGAATACTCCAGTAATCACGTTTCTGTGTACTTCTTTCACTTTTCTCTTTGTTATAGATCTGTACAAGCATTCCGAGTAGCACATCATGCTACAATTAAGAATGGAATTTGAGTAGGATATTTAAACGCGAATAGGAGTCGTCGCAGATTGAACCTGCTGACGCTAAGAACTGCCGATTCTAATTACATGGAACAAAGCACCGTAGGTACCTATCTATGTATACAACAGATGATTTGCTGCGGTAAGTAGATAGGTAGGTAGGTAGGTAGGTATAGGTAGGAACTATACGTATGTCACGTCACGTGTCACGCGTATCCATCAGTTAAACGCCTACGACAATCTACACTGCAGCAGTTAACGGTACTCCACTTCCTCCGAAGCTATAGCTGCATGGTACTAATACTAGTACTAGTACTATATAGTAAGTATGCCATGAAGCGAGGATTGTGTCACTCAGTATAGTATGACGCAACGATTCCGCCCGATCCCTTCCTACCTTCCTGCCTGCCTCTGCCTTTGATGCATTCAAATCAATGAAACGCAGAGGGGGGGGGGGGGGGGGGGGGGAGGAGGAGGAGGAGGAGGAGGAGGAGGAGGAGGAGGAGGAGGAGGAGGAGGAGGAGGAGGCGAAGGAAACTTGCTAATGACACTTGGGATCATTAAATCTGATCCTCTTGTGCTTGGAGCTCGATATATCCGTGCGAACAAATCGCACAGTTACAGCGTCGCACGAGCCATTTTCCGAGAGTGCGCAAATTTCCACGTCCATCCAATGTCCGCATGATTTTCGATCAAATCTCCCGGCATAGATATCGCTATAGATATATATATATACACATAAAAAAACGTGGTTTTCTTCAGGTTTCTTCTTAGCCTAACCTCACCTCCGCGGTACCGTTCCATCGACAGTGTTATTAAAAATGTGAACCGATTCGCAGTTAATCGCTTGGCATCGGTTAAGTATATACAACACTGGTTTCCAATTTTTCGAATTTTGAAAATCATGACAGCCGCAAGTAATAATCGGCGGATCGGACGTCTCTGACGTTGGTACCGCTGTCAGCCAAAAGTAAGGAGGTTGAAAATTTTCTCGAACATAATCGCGTTTCACATCCGTCGTGGTAAAATCGATCGCAGGTACGGCCCACGTCGTAAATTAAACTATTCATTAAGCATTGCTACATGTTCCGGGGCGAAACGTGTTTGCCCTATAATGGAGTGGGGCGCGCGTACTTCGTTATCGCGCTACAACAATTCAGAGATTGGAAATCGGAAAACGCTATTGCACGCTATGCATATGTTGACGAGAAAACAACAGGAAACGCCAAATTACAGCTCGGCAGTTCTATTGAGAAGATGTGAATTTGAAATAGCCAATTTTCAGTAGATTTGGGATCACTTTTTACGGTGATGAAGAAATTCTTATAAAAAAGTGACAAGAAATGGAAAAGGGAGAGAGAATGAAACACAGGGTAGAAAAATAAGATCCGCTGCCGTGATGGGAGGGAATCGAGGGTACCTAGACATCACTCTCCTCGTCCAATTTCGTTCTTCACTTTATGTTATCTCGTTATTTATCTCTTAATTGTGTTATAAGTCACCTAAATCTAACCAATATTATCTCCGCCTGACAAGCCCCGGATAAGTGTCTCAAAAACATATTATCTACTAGGGTGAATAATTACAGAGCCGAGAATTCTTGAAGAGGGAGAAAAGTATAATTACATACTGCAATTTATGTGTACATATACATATATATATACTGTTATGCACGTACAAGGTGTACGTGCATATGATACATATTGTAGTTGGGGTTTGAAAATGATATATGTAACTACTAATAGCTGTGATAATGATCACGCGTATAGGTACATATGAGTTGCCTATACATGATAATCAATTAGCTAATCTACGCGTTAACATATTTATTATATATAATAGAGCCGAATGATGAGAAGGTGGCGATGAAAACGTTGGATTTCACGTGGGAAAACTCAAAAAATTTGCAAAAACTGTCTTTTTCAGTTTATTTCGGTCGTTCTAAAGTTTGCACGCTTGAAAGAAAGGAGGAAATCTCTCCTTTGAAAAAAAGACGGATGCATTATTTGCAACTTTGGTACGGCTAATCCGAATGCAGAGTCACCGCCATCATACATAATGTGAAGAATAGGAAAAATAGATTCACTGCGATACGTATAGAAATTATAGCTAAATACAAGAAACAGGAAATAGAAATTGAAGAATCGAAAGATAAAAGAAAAAAAAGAAGTGCTAAAACATTATCTTCGAGTACCCGTGTACGCCTACCCACTCAAGTAGCTGTACCGGAAGGAAAGTTAAGAATAAGGGAAAAAGTGCCGTTTTTGAGATTGCTAAAACGACAGCTGAGAGAGGCAAAATAGATATGCGTACCTACATAATATATAGAGCGAGATTGATGGAGGCGTGTATATACACATGCATAGGAGGTATATAAACAGGTATATCTGTATACAAAAGTATCTATCGCCGTCTACGCGCGTCGGCGGCGTCGCTGCATCGCCGTTCTGTACGTAGGTATGCACCGCGCCGGGTACAGTTATTTAACCGCAAGCAGCGTCGCGTCGCGGCCGAGACCGGGCGAGCCGGGGTGGTTAGATGGAACAAGTCTGGTGCCAAGCTTTCAAATCAAATCGAGCAATTGCAATGCGGCATATAATGTACATAACCTCCTACATCCACGTTCGATAATATATTGAGATTCATATCTCGGAATGAATTGGCGCCAGTCGAAGATATACACAGTTCATTATACGTATAGCGAGCAGAGGCTTGGGTCGAAAAAGTAACTCTCGATCTTATTGGAGAGTTGCAGAAGCCCGGTTTTCTTCTATTCGGACTTTTTGGATTTCGTTGATTTTCTATTATTTAAAAAATTCAGTCGATTTGATAGGATTCTTGAGAGACAACAAATATATACCTATATATAACGTACATGATAGGCGCACCGGTGTTCATTCCTCCGGTTGGCATCTCAGTTGATATCAGCTGTTCGCGAAGAATGCAATTTTTGCTAATGTTTTTGGGTGAAATTTTTCTTTATTCTTTACGACTAGGAATCCGCGAATCCGCGAATGATCGTGCGGAAGATAAAGATTCGTTCATTTCCATTCGTTCGTGAATCTCCGCGAATGGTCAAGAGTATGCGAGAATCTTTTATCACCGAAAAATATCTGTATCAGCCAGAATTGCATTGTTCGCGAACAGCTGATATTATCGTGTGCAAATTTTTTTTTTCCCCCCAATAGAGTTACGAACTTGAGCATCATTATTTTTGAAAACGTGATCAAATATGATATGATCTTGAACCGACAAAAATAAAACTCATCGCACAGAAACCTTCGACTCCGAACTGACGCAATTTTGCGGATAACAAGTCATCGCGTTCGCAATCGCGGTTGAAAGTCTCTTTGCTTCGCAATACAATTATTTATCTGACTTCTGTTTGTTTCCTATGCCGCTGAGATAAACACGTATGTATATGTAGGTAATACAAATATGTTTTGTTCGAATTCGTCCCGATTGTATGGGAATAATTATAAAACGAAGAAATGTATGAAACGAAAGGAATATAAGAGGAAAAAGATCCGCAGGACAATTTTCGACGGTATAGAGTATATTCTTATATATTGATAATACAGTAGTAGTTGTAGTTCCTACAGGTTATTTCGTTTCGTATTCTTCGGCACGTGAAGCACTGCAGCAGCGAAGAAATAAGAGAAGAAAATAGAAGAAAAACAGATTCGTTCGTTTCTCCAAGTGAAATCGATTCTGCAATCATTTGTATAAAGGACTAGCTATTAGCGCGTGTTCCGATTGCTGTCAGTGGAACAAAAGCATTGCAGAAAATAAAATGGAACATATTATAAAATGAAAGAAAATGAAGATATGGAGAAAAAGAGAAATGTAAAATGCATTTCGATACGATATAAGAGAGACAGAAAAAGCAGTTGAATTGACGGATCTACAATACAATGTCTGACGAGTTGAACGCACCGAAAATCGTCTATTTCCGTCTAGCTAATTTTTCTTCTTCATTTTTTTTTTCACTTTTTTCATCTTTTTGTGAATTTTCCAAACAATTACGGGTCCAAAACTCATGGAATATACCTATAATGTTCGTTCGGACGAATTGCGACAATTGTTTCACACACTCGGCTTATGATAATTGGAGATGACGGATGTATTATAAAACAGTAGATTGAGTAAAGTTCGGGTAAAGATTGAATTCAATTCAAAGAAAGCAAAAATTAATGATAACAATTCAAGAAATGGAGACGAAAATTTCTATCCGAATTGTAATATATATACTAGTCGCAGGCGCATTAAAATGCAATGAGATCATCAGACCCTCCGATCGAGGATCTCGATATAATTCTTGCCATTTCTTCTTGAGCTATTCCATTTTGCGTTCAATACAAGAAATGAATATTTTATGAGATTTGATAAGGTTCAACTTCCGGTTATTTCCTGAGCCGTGTACTTAACGGCAACGAAACGAAAGAGGTAAAGAGAGGGAGGGAGGGAGGGAGGGAGGGAGGGAGGGAGGGAGGGAGGGAGGAAGGGAGGGAGGGAGGGAGGGAGAGAGAGAGAGAGAGAGAAATGAGGAAACTTTTATATCGCCGAAGTTGCATAGCTCGTGATATGTACGTATACCT
Source organism: Phymatocera aterrima (assembly GCA_963170745.1). Classification (NCBI taxonomy): domain Eukaryota; kingdom Metazoa; phylum Arthropoda; class Insecta; order Hymenoptera; family Tenthredinidae; genus Phymatocera; species Phymatocera aterrima. The sequence continues at coordinate 16,744,420 of OY720661.1, read as the reverse complement.
ATATATATTATATATATATATATATATATATATATATATATACGTATGCGCATGTGCCTATGCCTATGCCATACGACGTGGTGTATGCATTGTACATACATTTATGTGTGGGTCATCGTATAAGGAGAGAAAAGTACCTGGGTATACCTACCAAACCCACAAGTAAAAACGAAAAAACAAAAAAAAAAACCAGCGATTCGAAGTTCACGTCGTCCAACCTCCGAAAGTTGAGTTGAAAATTCCATAATGCGATCTGGTTTGTCCAAGGTCTACACCTAACTTGAGCCGAGCCTAACCTAACTCAATTTATCCGAACCCTGCGCTGCCTTTAAGTTATAACTTGAACTTAAACTTGAACTTAACTTGAACACATACGGTAACAGTATGCGTGAATATATTACCTAACACACATACATACTTAATTTAACGTTTTATAGGAAAATTATTCTTCATGTTACGGACACCAGGAATTAGGTTACAATATTATACATGTATACACGGTGACCCGAAATTGACGTCAGAGATTTTCAACGGAGTATTTCTTTGTTGAAAAGGTGATCGAGATTCCCGTATCGATTTTCTTCCAAAATGTGTAGATTTTGTTGTTGTGTGAAATACACAAGGAAACGAACGAAGAGCACACAACCGAACGCCGCGGCATGCTGACGATATTTCCGTTTCTTCCAGAACGCGCGTCATGCGAGCGAATTCTAGTCTATAGCTATAGATGCATTTCGGAAGAAAATGACGAGCAATTTTCGATCCCGTTATACGTAGAAAGCGTTAGCATGCGGTGAGAGAGCGAACGAAGAAGTTTTTCCTTTGGCGGTCGTCAAGAATCTGTTTCATTTTTTTACTTCTCGTTATCTTATACCTGCAGTATGGATAGTAACAGTATCCACTAGCGAGTTAATTGAAAAAATTCGTTGTTTTCGCACCAACCGGATGATTTTTTCGTTCTACAGCCGGGTTTTTAATTGACGAATATTTCTACAATACGATTGGATGTATAGCATATAGTAGGAATCCCTGACGTACTCGGGGGATTTTCGAAATCGCGGAATAATACAAACTTTTCTACGTTACGGAATTTTCAGTTAAAAGTAGCTTATTATTCGGGATCACGTTCACGTTGCGGAACAGTGGATATTATTTTCACTCGCGATTCAACCGCGTTGGCGTACTGACTTCAGCCTCGTACCTTAAATACATCCGCTTAATTGCAATACGATGAACAATATTCATATTTGCCGATGGAAAACTGCGTTTTCCTTTAAACAAACGAATTCATAAACACTCTCCAAGTCGTGCTCTAAGTACCTACTCATTATGCAGGTATAGTTACATCAATAATGAAGCTTCAATAACTGCTCTCAATCGAATGGCTGGGTTGGCGAATTTCCGTCTGGCAATCTCGTGAATTGCCGATAGCGATGGCACAGTGATTAAAATTGCTTGTTTCGTCGCGTTAGTAAATACTTTGTTACAGTAATACTAATGATAAAAATGTGAGCCTATAAACGTATAATTCAACTTCAATCGATGCACACGAATAATGATTCGTAATACCAATGAAGTCTTCGGCGATGTCAAAATCCATGCGACTGAATTCAATATTTCTTGTTCCTCTCTCTATTTGGATGAGGAGCTTCTTTCCAGTCAACACTGCATCTCGGGCGTAACGTAACGTATATATACATACCTCTACTGATATTTGGAAACGGGTATATACGGAAAAAGAAGAAGTTCATTTGCCAATTATTCTCACATTGATCGTTGAGTAAATTTACCGAACGATCGGGATCCGATGGTCATCCCATTTCCGAAATTTCACAAACATATCGAAAAGTTCTCTAATTTTTGGTCAAAATAAATGAGAATAATTCAAAATTCTGCCAAACACGGATATGATGAAGTGCTGCCGTTTTCTGCTAGGAAAAAGAAGGAAGCTATGATTCACCTGATCTAACGACGAAGGAATTTTCAAATGCGATGCAGGATCGCTCTTGTTCGACGTCTAGCCGGAAGCACATCTGCGTTTCCGGCTGATTGTTGAAGAAAATCGGAAAATTGTTCTGAAAACTTGTTTTTAGTAAAGTTTTTTTTTTTTTTTTTTTTCTCTTTTTTACGAAAATTCGTATTCCCGGTTCGTTTTGCCCCGATTTCCCATTTCCAGACAGCCTCGGTCTCTCCCATAGAGAAACTATGCTAATTGTAATTGGCATGGGAAAAAAAGGATTTCCGGCTGGCGCCTACTAGTTAGAGAAATTACAAGTCGAGTTGAGAGTCGAGGCATTTTCTAACTGCGGCAATAATAGCTACATTACGTTACCCGTAAAGTATGCGGAGACCGCGCGTTTATTTGCATCATCGTATGTTATATATGTACAGTACAAGGCAGTACATTATATACATGGAGTGTTATAATGCAACGCGAGTTGCATTGGGGGCAAAATCGTATACGCACGCACGCAAATGATATAATTATATATATTACAGATAGCTGAAATCTGCTCACCGCCGTAGGCATGCAGAAAATAAGTCTATCGCGAAGAATTGGGAGGAAAAATATTGAAAACACACGCGTACATATGTACATGTACATATCTACGTATGATATGGTACATATAATATATATTTAATCTGTATCTGCGACGACGATGGCTTCGTATTGCTATCCAGACATTTCGCGTTGACCATATTGATGCGAGTGTTTATTGATGTTTTAACGATATTAAAATTGTTGTCACATCCGCATCGAGGAAGTCGTCTTTGTCGTTGACAGTTGACAGGATAGTAGGTACACGTATTTACATAGGTGTATATATATATATGTACGTATGTACTAGATAACTGTTCGATAAATAGCATTGTGAATCAAACAAAGGAATCAGATGGGATCGATTGATTGATTTATTCTCTTTCAATATTCGGCAGTCGGGTGTCAAAAGAATTCGGATTTTTTCTTGTTTTCTAATCTTCACATTTTTTCTTCCTTCAAGATAGCGAAAGAAATAAAAACCGAGTTACGCGAGGAAAAAGCTTGTTGTCGTTGCAACAGGAAAAAAAAAAAGAAAAAAACCGATTCGAAAGGATTTCCGAACTTCGTCTTCCAAAGAAATCGAATCTCCAAAAATGAGGCGCCAGCTTGCTTCACAGACACCGGAAAAAAATACTACTTACGGTCTATATTTATAATATCGGCTGAAATATTTTGTCGATCAAGAAAAAACTATCTTCACCTTTTGAGAATCTCCGCGTCTCGAAAATTTCAACCGATATTAGATTACTCAATATTTCGTGCGTGTTCGGCGTCGACGATACAGGTATGAAAACTCGAGAAACTATTCGGCAGCCTCATACAACTATTTCGCGTCGTATTTTTACGTTTAAGAAATCAATGATCCAATGAAGAATACGACTTGAATCAATCTGATTGTGAGAATGTCAAATCTTTGCTGGCCGTTCGTGACTAGGATTAAAATTTCATCGGAGCGTTCCCCGTGAGTGTGAGCACTCCGCCCACCGTCCCGCCGTTCGTTCTCTCTTTGGACGTTCACACAACTCGCGTTATGCGATAAAATTTAGAATCTTATACATATATGCATGGTATTATATTTTCTGGAAAAAAAGTATCGTCATTTTACAATCCATTAAAACGCATGAAGAACCAACAAAGAGTAAGAAAGTGTATGTATATGTGTTACGCATTAATATATATACGAATACATAAGTCAGGCATGGTTATGTTTTTCTTTTTTGCTGAAGTATAAAAAGAACTGGGGGAGAAAAAAAAGCAAACAAAAGAAGAAATAAATATTTACTAGTTTCCGTCATACTTATATTTGCCGAGTTTTCCCGAGCAGCAGGTTTGCCCTACAGGCTTCTAGGTATAGTTTCCTAGGTCCCGGACGTATGGTGAAAGTAGGTGGGTATAGGTAGGGTACCTATATCGTCGTCGATGCCTGCTGCCTACCACAGATGTGGAATTTTACTGCTCCGAGAGCATAAGTCCTGACAAGGGATTGTACGAGGAGCGTTTAAAGCTGAGCCACGTTTAAAGTGGAGACTCCGAGCGCGAAAGCGTCAGGAGGAAAAGGAAAAGGAAAAGGACCGAGTAAAAGAAGCGAGAAGAAGGAGAATAAGCAGGGAGAAGAGAATCCGAGGGACATATCGCGGAAGAATGTCGTATACAGTAGGTATACATTAGTAGCGGCATTGAAGAACTTGTGTACTTCAGTTTCTGTTCTTTCGCGTGGAAGAATCCCCCTCGCCGTACGATAGTTGTAAGGAAATACGTGGAAACGTGTCTAAATTCCTGAAATCGTAATGCATAGCAGGTATATAGGTACCTGTGTTACACCTAGAATAAGAAGAGAGTTGTGTAAACATACGACCGAACGAAAATAGCCCTTCCGCATTCAACTTTAGCTAATTAGAAATACGATCTTTTATTTCCTCCAGTTTAATAACTGCGAGAGAAACGAAACGAAACGAAGCGAGAGGAGGGGAAGTAGGACCTAGTACACATCGATGTTGGATATTCCTCTTTCTTTGTTCTCTCTCTCTCTATCTCTCTGTTTAACAGTTTCGCGCATGGAAAGAACAGAGCGAAAAACCAACTCTGCCGCTATTTTGTAATAATACCGTCAAGAGACAGTGAAGTACAAACGTACGTGCATAGATACACAGTTATGTACATATGTATGTATACATACAGCACTGTATCATCAAGTTCGACATAACTTTTCTCCTATTTCGTGACCCTGACGCTCGGTCACGTTACAAGTAGCTCGCGTCTCTCTCCCGTTGTGTAAATAAAAGACCTCAAAGAGAGATAGTATCACATAGTACATGATACTACGCTAAAGAAGAACTAATTGTGAGATTACGATTAGAAATTACGGAGAAGAATCTTATTCAGTTTTCGCATCTCTCATGAAGCTAGATTTTATATATGTGTTAGTCGGTCGGTACGTACACACATTACAATGAATTCAAGATACTTATATTTATTCGCGATTACGCCGAACGCACGGATTGGATCTTCCTAACTCAGCCTCGTTACGTTTCACGTATAATACGCGGTCAGATAAAAACAGCTGAACATCGTACGCTACGATGTCATTACAATGATATGATGATAATAATATTATAATGATGACTATAAGATAACGCAGCATCGTGTCTTCGAGAGACGAGTTTGTATTCCTTCATTTTTACGTGGTTCAAACACGAAACAATGCGCATGACTAAGTCTTTGATTCGAACGAAAACAACAGATCAAATTCTGCACATCGCGTATTCAAAACATTACAGAAGAATTATTATTACCATCCTTGTTCCTGTATTGTGGTAAAGCGAGTTGAAATAGACAAAATTAGCGAATCGTATTATTCGTTGATTAATTACATACGTTGTTATTGATGGAAATTGTTAGCAAGTTTATGAAACTCACCGATAAATCCTATAATTCCCAGTTACTCTGGTCGATGTGGTACGCGGCGATGAGCAGCAGGAGAGAAAACTCTATTTATAAAACTGTGTAGGCAGGTATCATAGGTGTTACAGGGGAGAAGATTTCTTTATTCTGGGTGTAATCTGTGGATACGGTTTTCTATTCTGACAGCTGTTTTTGTTCACGTGATCAATAGGAGTTCGAACACAAGTAGAAGACCGTTCGAAAGTTATAGATCGAGGAAAGACGAAACAGAGGAAAAGAGAAAAAAACACGTGTATTTAGGAGGAGTCGAGAAGAAAAAGGGAAAGAAAAAGGGAAAGAAAACGGGGAAGAAGAAGATCCACGATGCACAACAGCAACAGTCTTTGTCCTTGTTATAGGTTATGTAGACGTCTGTGTTCGGATAAAGTATCCGGGAAAAACTGTTCAACTTTCGTCGGTTTTCTTAGTCTGGATGTTGAATAACGGTCGTATTTATTTGTCAGTTAAGATCGCGCACGTGACGCGATACTCGCAACGCGTTTCGACAGTGAATTAGGTGTCGAGTTTTTCTAATAAACAAACCGAGCGGGCGAGTTCTGTAAACTCGAGAAACGAGAACAAGCCCCGTACGCCACCGGCGTCAAACTGGCGTCTACTCTACGTGATCCCGATGGTGGGGAGTCGGGGCCGAGTGAACCGAGTGGCATCGCCCGGCAAATGACGCGTCTCTTCTTCTATGCGCATGCGCATTGAGTCGAGTATAACACGCGGTCGCGCCCAACACGGGAACGAGATACGAACCGAGCGACCATCATATTGATGTCTGCACTGCACCGAGTACGGACGCTGTGCGAAGGCGTGTTCGTAGGTATGGTTGTACGAACCTGCCGAATGAAACGCCGAAAGGCTTCGAGTCACGTTTTCAGCGTTTGAGGGGAATTTTGAATCACTGCTGGCAATCTAACTTAGCTCACATAGAGAATATTCATTTTTGATCTTTGATCAAGTCCGGTCGATGTTTTGAAAAAGTAAAATACTTAGCCACTCTCTGCCATCGCACTCAATGCTTTCTCAAAGTTTCGTTAAAATCGATCGAGTCGTTTGCGTGAGTCTACGATTCTCGTTCTCGAAACGGTTTCTTTACATTTAACATAGCGAGTCCAAATCCACACATAGCGGGTCCGAATCCCCTCAGAGGGGAAATTTTTTCTCGCTATCCTAAATATACTGAAACCGTTTCACGAACGAAGATCGTAGACTTCCGCAAACGACTCGATTGATTTTGATGAAACTTCGAGAATTCGTTGATCGTGGTGGCAGAAAGTGGCTAAGTATTTCACTTTTTCAAAACATTGATGGGATTCGATGGAAAATTGATATTCCCTATGTTAGCTAGGTTAGATTCCCAGTGGCGACTCCAAATTCCCCTCGAAATATCACCGACTTTACCCAAAGGCCCTAATTTCCACTCCCGATTATTTTCCATTTCTAATGATTAGTTCTTCTCCTCATTTTCAGTCGTGTGTGTTCATTCGTCGGAATGTATTATCAGCTATAGCGATACCACGTGTAGCCATATAGGAGGAGGCAGATTACTGTGAATCGTTAGACATACACATATCATCTGTTGTGTCGTCAGAGTAACGCATCTGCGTTTATATTATGTCATCGTAGTTAATAAACTATGCGTAACTGGCTAAGACTCCGTGCTGTCTATTTTCAATTCGTGATAATCTCGAGTGGCTTTTATTAATAAATTACGATTAAAGTACTGATATTCAAAGCTCTGCTTTTTCTCTCGTCTTTGATTATAATTGGCATAGTTTTATTATTCGTAAATATTCGGTAGGTACTTACGAGAATGTAGAATTGTTATTTCACCTATCAAATATACTCTGCGCTGTTACACAAGAAGAAAAAGAAAGACACATATTCATGTAAATATGTGTAATTGTTACTATTTCTTCAAAATCATTGCCGAGTAAAAGAACAAAATAATATTTTGAAAAATCACCTAGGATTAGGTATAGGATTGGTACTCGTTTCCATTTATCTCGAAAGTTATTACCTTCAAAATTTATATGATTATTCCGAAGATTTTTTTCCAGATGTTCTGTATGCGGAAAGTATGGAAACTTGATCGAGCTGAATAATTTTTTTCTTTTTTTTATATCACATCGGGAGTAGTGAGTACTTTTCTGTAAAGTTTAAACAGTTTTTCCAAGTTGTGCGGTTTCGTCCGTTAATGACCTATAATTTCACCCATATTGTCAAAGATGCGTAGCTTCCTCGACACATATATTCTCATAAAAATAAAAGCAACCGAAATGAAGGAAGTAAAAAAATATATGCCCATACATATATCGAAGAGAAAATTTCACGCTATTTTGACAGTCTCTCGTAGAAACCCTAATGCTAAAAGAAGGGTATCTGCAGACGCGTCATTCAAATGCAAAAGCGACAAATTGATTGAGATACCTCGGCTCAGATACATTTCTGAAGAAGTGCGTAACTTTTTGAAGGATCAATTTTACATCGACTGTCGAACCAAGAGATCTCGGGAATCGGGGACGTATAACAAATAAAGAATGGGGAATGAGAAAAAAAAAACCGCTGATTCTCCTTTTCACTTTACCCCGTAGGGGTATCTATATCGCTTCTGTAATAAGTTCTCGAGATAGATGAAGTCAAGTTCCGCTTCTTATCTCGTTCGAATGCGAGTGTCCATGACTTGGTTATCGAAACTACGCGACCCGTGCCCGCCTGTAGCTTCACTATTCAAAGATCGAATATTTGAACCAATGCCCTCGGTCCCTCGAGAAATAGATTCCTGCGAGTCAAATTTTCGAACTTCATTGGCGAAGTGTAAAAATGGAAATTCTTTGGTACTTGCTACCTCCTTGACGCAGAGAAGAGTTGATGCAAAGGTCAAAAGAGAGGAGTGCGCTTCACCGATCTTACGCCAAAATGTTCACGACAGCTACCTGTATGAAGAGGCACCGTATATTCCAAGATATGAGATGTATGTACCTAGAGGCAGCTGTACTCGTACTTACTCACGATCAGCTACGCACGTACATTCTACAAAGCCTGAAAAGACGCTTCTGTCGTGAGAGGCGAGACGAAGACTTCTGCAATAGTTTCGCCTGCGGGGTGTACACATATGACAAGTGATGAAACCTTGCGCGATTATATCTAAGCTGACTAAGCTCTAGACTTCTATTTTCTAACGATCATCACATGGAACATACAGTCGTATTATCTCCTCGACGCGACGGGGTCCACCCGACAGATTCTTCGTGAAAAATATCGTATGTACCTCAATATATATACGAGCGAATCTGTCGATAGGGAAGAAAAAAAAGCATGAAAACGAAATGAATGTCTCTCCAGGTTTCTATGTTCGGAAAGAACTCCACAGGCCTCATGCAATCTTTACGTTTCAGTGTTCAATTTCCGAATTTTGTATATTCTCTCACCTAATACGATATATAGTAGGTATATTCGAAAAATTTCACGGCGATGATCTGCGTTCATTTATTCCGCTCAAGATGCTATTTCAACGCCTATCGCGCACTAGTTTTTAAGAAAGGTTTGTCATTTTTTCATATCTACAAGAATACACTGTGTGATACACCAGCAACTGATTGTGAGTATAACGAGGCTACAAGAACATTCCTAGTCGCGTCCGTCGAGTCAAAAGTGATCAAAGAAACTCGAGACCCGGTTCTCCTTCCATCTTGGAATATATACCTACGTTTAAACTTCATCGATTTGTTTTATGTTCGAACCTTTAACTTTCCACCTTTGATCTGATACCTACGCATCGTCAACGTCAAGAGCTGGAATTCGGGAAAATTGAATTACACAGAGGCCCAAATTTTCCCAGATATTATGGACATAGGTACACGGGATATTTACTTTGCCATTACTACTCGCAAAATTCATCAAACCTCAACCTACGCGCCAATTTTTATTGAAAAAAACGTCGGAATCATCGATTTCCGATACTCTGTACCGATTATTGTTTTTGTCCGAATTTTGCAAAATTCCAACCGTATGACAGTAGATGGACGGCTCAAGGAGCTCAATCCTCATTTCGTTCTTTGCCGAAAAACCGAGAAAGGCATCATCGCGATATATACGGACTCGAGGAAACTTTCTCGTTCATACTGATACCCAATACCTATAACCGCGATGACTTCTAATACAGTTGTTGAATGTAGATGCCTTGAAGGTATTCGGAGAGAGGTGCGCCGTAATAAAAGGGACCTATACATACCGACAATGAGAAACCGTCACCGAGGACTGGTTTTTGAATTTCAAATTACGTGATATAATGACAATGCCGGCATATAGTTGATTATGTGTGGGTGCGCAGACAGGTACATGCAAATTCGAAGGACGCCATGCACGCGACGAATCGCGACGTCGCGTCGTATGGCATCCCAAGTGCGTGTTAATCGCGGTTAGAATTTCAAATTGAAGAATGTCCCGTGGAATTGAGACCCGTATTTTCTTTGGATATTTTCATGAGGCGCAGAACAGGAAGAAAAATTGGAGGAAAAGAGAGAAAATAGTAACCGGACAGCTCACTGCTCTTTGATTCTGTTCTTTGGAGCCGCGGAAAGTCAGGAATCCTTCAGCGTATGCAGACGTGTGTAAACAGTGACTCGCGTCCAGATGTTCGTTAAAAGAAATCCGCATTTCATCAGATGAGTGTTAAACGACGTGCTAAACAACCGAGTACGGTGATACCTACTTGAGACGAGACGTAAAACTACCTCAGTTCCTTCGCTCCCATGATTTCCTAACTTCAATCTCTCTGGATAGATACATTATATGTATGCGGAGGATCCGATCCTCTTCTCTTCGTCAACTCTTATGTTACAGCTCCGATCCGAAAGCGCGATATCAATCTCGTGAAATTGCGTGCAACGATTGAACGACTTTCTGGAAAAAAAAGAAGGGGCAACAAATGCAGAATTTTGTTCATACCGAAGCATCGCGTCGGTGGTGCACGTGGATGGTTTCAATTTTCTTCCGAATCGGCCTTAACGAGCTACGAAATTTTTGTCGGGATCGATCAACGCACGAGTGACAATTTAGGACCGTGCAGAGCTTGCAAAACTGTTTCTGCCGATTCGAAACTGAGTAGCAATAAATTCCGAGCTCTCACGGGCACGTGGGTCGCTCTTTGCACACATCATTCCTTTATCAAACAGAATCAGTCTGGGGAGAATGCGTTCGTATTAGAAATTCAATGACTCGGCGGGAACAAAATCAGAAATTAAAAACAAAAAATCGTAAATCAAATTTGGATCGAGCGATTTGCAGGGGACTCTTTATTCTCCGAGACATATGCAGGTGTAGTGGGCGATGCATGCAACCTGCCTTGCCGTAATCGCTTTGGACGCAGTATCGAGCAAAACATCAAGTTGACAGGCAATAAAATACTAAGTACACTTTACCGAATGCGGATTGCTTCGTCGAAGTCGAAGTTGAGGTCGAAATCGAAGGCGTATACCATCGCAGGCTGTTCAACGGTACGTTACGGGCCCTCTTGTCTTCAGTTGAGTGTGTGCACAAACCGATTTCCAACGCCAATCAAAACTTCTCAAGGAGCGCCCACGCGGGCCCGCACGTCGTCGCGTCGCCGGCTACAATTCGCTCACACCGTAATCACATTTTAATTAGTTATCTTGAATTGGTTGTGTTAGGTTATGGAAGGAAGCGACGTTATAGTTTGACTTGCTAGTTTATTCTCCAGATGAACTCGACCCTCATTCGAATTATAAATCTTCGCGAGGGTATACATTTCACGTCAAGTCAAACAGATTCGTATGTTTCAGAGCAATTTTGATGATTGTGTTCTAAATTCCGTGTCGAACGGTTTCGAATCGCTCATTTCTTCGAAAAATCAGCTTTTTTAGACCCAACAATTTGCAAAATCGACATAGTTTGGCTTTTTGGCAAATCACCGTAAGAATTATGAATATATTCACAAACTTTTCATAGAAATGACGAAAGGGAGAGAAGCAAACTCTTCGAACATTCGGTACTGATTTTGGCGGAAATTTGTCTCAAATTGAGCGGAATTTCCTCACTGAAACTGTGAAATTTCGTTCCATAAGATGTCAGCCTTCCGCGAATCCGATTAGATAGTGCGATTTTCTCTCTAATTCTCGCTGCAGCGTCGTCGAGTGTATAATAAGATTCTGCACAGTTTGATTTATTATCCGCTGGATGGTGACGAAGATAGTGGTAAGTGCAGAACTTCGCTATAACGGAGAATTTTCCATAATTTATAATTCTAATATTATAAAATATATGTATATCTATAATCTCCGATGTATTTCCGTCATCATTGATCAATTGCTCTGATATTTCATATTCGGTATCCATAATACACGTAGGTGGTACATCCGTTTCGATGCACGCCGAAATTGTTTATTGCGAATATTCAACGTTTTAATTTCATCCTATAAATTGATAATTACACGCTTGAGGATGTATCGGTCGTACAGTCTGGTGAAGTTGGTTCTGCAGTCGAACAACTACATTTCACTCTCATATGAAAGCGTTTTCCGGAAATCTTTTTCAGTGAATTCAAAGAGATCTCACAGCCGATTGAAATGAACCTTGAAATTTCAAAATCGGATCATTTGAGAGAAATTTTTATTCTCTTTCGTAAAATCCGTTACATTAAAAATTTTTTTGAATATTAACATTTTTCACGAACGGCACGATTTTCAAATTTCAACGATCATTTCAATCGGCGATAAGACCTCTTCAAAATTAGTGAAAAAGATTTGCGAAAAAAGGCTTTCATATTGAAGAGAAATGTAGTTTTTCGGCTGCAGTTCCGACTTCACCGGATTCTACGACCAATGCATCCTCTACAACTCCCGTGACAATCGCGACTACATATTTACCTAAAATTCGAGCGACTGTCGCGGTATCTTCAACCTCAGGCAAATATAGACCTCTGATTGTGAATTGATTTTACCCGTCTCTTTACGCTTCTTGAGGAAACTGAAAACCTCGACATTATTGCCACGTCGGTAAAAATCAACGGGGTGAGGTTTTGGGCTTGATCGAAGGTAATAGAATGGGCTAGAAATCTGGTACAGAAATACATGTGATTGTGCATCGCGGATAAAATTGATTCAGGAGTCTATATATACTTGCCGAATACCACGGTGCCGGAGACTATCACTTGAATTTCAGATAATTGTGCTGTATGTGTATTTAGGATGGTTTCGGAATGAAAAAATTTCGTTTTTCCAACGGGCCACACCAGAAATAGTTAATCTAGGTGAAAAAACAGATTCTGTCAAACGATGAGCATTTTAGGTCGAATGGAAGATCGTGCTCATTCGATTTCTCCTTTTTCTTGAATTTAAGACGGGTAATTATTCGAAAAAGGAATTTTTTCTTTCTCACAGTTGTCCGAATGCCAGATTGCGTCCTGAGAAAGATATTTTTCGAATGTTCTCATTCCAATTCATGTTTGAATTGAGTCCTAGACGGATTCCCACTTCATTATCCCGCTATTTTTCAAAACTATTGTTCATAATAAGTGAAGAAACTGTTTGCGTTATGGGTCCCACTTTAGAAATTGAATAGAATCTTGAATAAACTCCCGTTAACAAAAATTGTTCACCAACAATTGTCCATCATCAATTCGACGTGAAGGAAAAAAATGAAAAATCAAATGAGCCCGATCTTCCACTCAACCCAAAATGCTCATCTTTTTACCGGATCATTCTTTCCACCCAAATTGACTATTTCAGGTGTGGCCAGTCGGAGAATCGGACCTTTCTTCCTTCAAACACCCTGATATACGTACTGCACGTATATAAATAAGCTCGCAAATGCATGGCGATAATTCAGGAGATTCGTAATTTGCATCCGGCCGACTATTTGTATAACAAACATGGTAACGCGGGTAATATTTACCGAAATTCAACAAATTTAGTTACGCGTCCGCGTGCAGGTAATGCGACCCTTTTCTTCCGTTTCCGCTTTTTAATTTGTATTACCAGCCAATCAATATATTGTATACTCGATGCAGTGTGACCCCATTCATTGCAACATTCCTGCAGCGAGTATGTACAGAATACATGGGTCAAGTACGAAATGTAATTAACAATTGAACCTGTACCTAGCGATTACATTTTATGGAAGGATAATTTTGATTTGAAAACAAACCCACCCAACGTTCCAGAGCACCGAATTTAACCCTTGTTAATTCCAGCGCAGTCATTGCTGCTAGGTTTCAACCCAAGGGCAGGAAATGACCTGGCATACGACGTCGTTATTTATTCCACAAGGTGGTCGGAGGGGGCAGGAGGCCCCACTTTTCTTCCGCGGGTTTGCAACATTTTTCTTTGCCGGCGAGCTCGAGTCGTTTTCAGTTACCTTAATTACGAAACTTAAATATAGTCTACGGGTTTCGTCGAGTGCCTGTTAGTAATAGTCCGAAACACAGGAGGCACGAGGAAAAAAATGACCTCGTAATCAGGCAGGCGGTTTTTTTTTCTCGGTTTAGGAAAAACCAATGGTTCGGAGCTATATCGTTAGCCTCTCGCAGGGATACAGGAGTATGACGAATGTCCGGCGGTTGACCGACAGACTTGGTCCGAAATTGCGTGAATAATAAAATGTAGAAATATAGGTGGAGGTCAAACCTCGTTCTAATCTTTCTCTCATATCGACGAACGCCATGCCATGCAACTTTGTCGACGGACTGGACTGGGACTCGACTGCATGAGCACGCTCCTGACTTAGTGACTTCCTGTGAATCGAATTCTCGAGTTCTTGCAGTGACCGACCCGTTCGTTCAGTTGCCGCACAGACCATCTCTCGGTTCTCGGCTAACGTCCACAGCCGGTCGTAGAATACACTACGCTCTTTGCTAACCGAGGAACCCGGACCTGGAACTCGACGCATACCTGCTCGCTGCTGTAACAGCTTCAGCGTTCAACGCTCGCGGACACTCGCTTAAGACAACTCTTGTTCTTCCTTGTTTGCAGTAGTCTTCCTACTGCATGCCTGCACTCGGTTCGGCTGACACGAAGCCAACGCCCATGGCGTCACTCCCGCATCGTACATATCCACCGCCTGGGAAAGGCTGGAAAATTGAAAAAAACACTACGTGACCGGCCGCTCGCTCGCGACGGCTGAACCCCGCAGGCCAAACATTGTAATCGTTATCGCAGAGCTATGTATTGTTCATTTCGTAAATATGTATTGTTCTATCGGATATTATTGAACAATCTTCCGCGTATCCCTGTGTTTGGGTTTACGCTCGCTTGTAGTCTCGTGTAAATAAATGAATGAAGGAATATATATCGACGTACGTACGTACAGTTCATAGGTACGGGTACAATATGTATAGGACCAGGGATGCCCGCTGGTGTGCGAGGCAAATATTTATAGTCAGCTATGTGACTGGGATTTGTGCAGTGAGTACAGGTATAGCATATGTCAATATGCTTATGACTGGATACGCATATACATGCATATACTGTACAAATTTCATGGCTGCAGCCCTGTGGGGTAACATTTTACGAATTTCTTACCCGCGCTTGTGCGTGCTTCGAGGGGAAAATTCCTGTTCCATTTATTTCCATCTCCGAACAACAGGACGGGATCTCTGTTCGTGAATTATTCCACTGTATTGAGAGACAAGGGTCAGCGATTTATTTATGGAAAGCAAGAAAGGAAAGAAGAAAGAAAGATAAGGAGAAAGACCGAATGAATGTCAGGCTACGAACGCGACATTTCAGGAAACGACGATTAGGAGGCTAGATTGTTCCAGAATTCGCTGAGAAAATTCCGGAAGCCGAGATACCTCGGTACTTTCTTTTTTACTTTCTTGTATTCAATACCGCCGCGCCGCGCCGCGCCGGTTCGATTCTCTCTAATGAAATTCACCGCAGCGTTGTCCCAACGAGCCGAAGTGCCTGCCCGGGAGATCCTCAATAATTAATCGAGTAGGCAAATAATGTGCTAACAATTAGCTGCATTACACAAAAACTTCATCCAATATCGTACCCTTTCAAATAATTCCCATATTACATTGAAATTGGTACCGCCTGGTGTATTTTGTTGAACAGATTTTCCAGTCCGATCGATAGAAGCAAGATGATCATATGATCGACTGAACATGGAATGGATAATTCATCTTCGTCAATTCCTTTAAACTATATCAGAAAAATGAGCTCCTCCAGTCAATGGATCGAGGGAAACAACCGAGAAACTTCTGCCTTCTTGGCAAATAACTATTGGACGGAGGGCATCGCGTCGACCTCAATGTGAAATTCTTTCGGAATCCGTGAATAATTGTCCTCGCAATCGACGACTATCTATTGACTTCGTTCATTGATTCCACTGGCACATAGGTATAAAAATGTAATTGAAATCGCGGTATTCCTCGGCATAAATCACCATGTGCAAGGGTCTGTCTAATAAAGGAGTTTGATAAGGCCTGAGGTGTCCATCACGTCGCGCGGGGTAAGCGAGCCTCCGAGTTATTTATTGGACAGGGACAGCCCTCTCCAGAACATTCGGAGAGTCGACGAGGCTCTTGATTTATATATGCAGAAGCACCGCTTTCAAGCTCAAGTTCTAATTCGAACAGCTTAAACTTTCGACAATACCTACGCAGGTATATTGATCTACTTAGGTTGGCACAGAGCTTGCCGATTTCGTTTTCGTCACCGCAGTTGAATCGGTTCTTTCTTTTTCTCTTATCTTCTATTTTTTACGATCCTACGATCGGCTAATTGTTTTATAACCGTTGCACGTCTCCGCGTCGATCTGATGCAATTTTCTTTTTTTCTTTCTGCCATACGATAGGTATATATAACTATACCTACACGATGGGGAAATCCATTTGCTGCTTCATCGCACTGACTAAAATACTAAAAACTAATTTGTAGCTGTCTGCCACAACGAAGTGACGGCAAATAAAAAGGTTTTATTAATTGATCTATGTACACATACATTCAGAATGAGGTTCGATTTATCGAACAATGATTTTTCGAAACGATGTTCACCGTTGGACTTCCAGCGCTGAATGATTCCTTCGTTTCGTTCAACCGTTCTATTCTCCGTTCTCGCGTATGAATCCATCAACGGCTCACCGCGTCGCAACACGCTTCGTTATACTTATACATAATTTCAGGTAAAGTACATTACACTTCGGCATAAGTATATATGCTCTTTTCACTAGATATGAATTCCAGGTCTACGCTCCGACGAGACTAAATGAAGCTCGGATATTATTTTACACTAACCAGAATTGCCTAGCTCCCTAGGAGATCAAAGCATCGGGTCGTTTAATCGAGATGACAATGAGTATCGATTGATATACAATTACCAGGTGTTTGTCCGTTCGTCCGTTCGTCCGTTCGTCCGTTCGTTCATTCGTCCGTTCGTCCGTTCGTCCGCTCGTGTGCAGACCGTACGACCAGGAGTATAGTATGGCATAAAGCGAAACATCGATAACGTCAAAGGGCCCATTTAATTAGCACCTGGGTATTCGACGGCCGTGATCCAGCCCAACTGTAGTACACGCATACGTGCACCTTCTCTTCCTATCGCAGAGTTACTTGCTATGCTAACTATCCTCCGGAACTGTTCCTGGTCCAGGCGTATACCTTCTGCTAACAGTGATGTCTAGCTATGCATGTAGATTCAAACTGCATCGGTGCAGCGAACATAGGTTAGGTTGGGGTGGTCCCCGATGAGGGTAGTTTTGGAATTGGACCGTTCCTCCACTCAGGGCTTTTCCAAATGAATTTTAAAAACAATGTCGAAACATTCAGATTTTCATCCCAATTAAAAAACTTGTATGTAAGCTCGAACGAATTGGCCATTCAGATTCGAGTCGCAACTCCTATATTCAGCTCCACTCATATACCTACTGTCGGATCAAAAAGGTTTGGCGGTGCAGTTTGAGTGATTATAACTTCTGAAAAAAAATGTGAGAGGGTAAATTAAAAAACGTGCGTGAAGCGTAGAGTTTTCTGCGTTCAACGATTATTCACGGGTTTCGGTGCGAAAATCGTGCGAACCGATATGGTCTCCGAAGGGTTAAAAAACGTAGTTTTTTCGGGGTACGTTGCCGTAGGTCAACTTTATATCGTCACTGTTCGTCTAAAAGAAGCGTTAAAAATCTGAAAAAATTCACAGTTATTCCCTGAACATTATCAAACGTCGTGGCATTCGAAATTTTGAAAAATATCAAAAAATCTGGACGCCGGGTGCAAAAAAGTCCAATGTCGTGATTTCGGAAACGACTGGGAACAGGTGACACCGAGCTAGCTTAAAATTTTCGTTAAAATATACACTATTTGATTCTGTAATCACTTTTTGATTTGCGATACTGAGCCGACAGTAATAGACGTCGATAATTTTTTGAATTTACTACGGGCAATGTATGTGCGAGCCGCGATATTCGTCACTGCATTTTCCCCTTCGCGCCTCCGCCGCATCAATTGTTTTTCAATCGTCTTCTACGTCGACCGCGAGCAACAATTGAGGCGGTGGACGCGCGGAGGGGAAAATGCAGTAACGAATATTGTGGCTCGCATATACATTGCCCGTAGCAAATTCAAAAAATTATCGACGTCTATTACTGGAGGCTCAGTATTGCGAATCGAAAAGTGATTACAGAATCAAATAGTGTATATTTTAACGAAAATTTTAAGCTAGCTCGGTGTCACCTGTTCCCAGTCGTTTCCGAAATCACGACATTGGACTTTTTTGCACCCGGCGTCCAGATTTTTTGATATTTTGCAAAATTTCGAATGCCACGACGTTTGATAATGTTCAGGGAATAACTGTGAATTTTTTCAGATTTTTAACGCTTCTTTTAGACGAACAGTGACGATATAAAGTTGACCTACGGCAACGTACCCCGAAAAAACTACGTTTTTTAACCCTTCGGAGACCATATCGGTTCGCACGATTTTTGCACCGAAACCCGTGAATAATCGTTGAACGCAGAAAACTCTACGCTTCACGCACGTTTTTTAATTTACCCTCTCACATTTTTTTTTCAGAAGTTATAATCACTCAAACTGAACCGCCAAACCTTTTTGATCCGACAGTAGTCCTAAGGCACCGTTTTATCGATTCAAGGATTATGGCAGATTTACGCTGTTGCGGGAATACAGGCGCGTTCAAATCGAATTAACGGGGTTTTCCATGTGCCTCACATATTTACGACAATACATATACATAAGAAATTCAAGGGGATTGCCAGTGCGTGAAATTTGGCAAAATTGAGAAATATAATCGAAGTATTTCTCCCAATTTCTTTCTTCGATTTCGATTCACTCGCAGCAGCCGAGTCTCGGGAACGAAGAGACCGAAACAAAATTAATTCAGTTGTCTGTTTTGTTCTCGTTTTTTTCTTTCGAGTTTGTTGATTACAAAACTGAGGTAGAATTCAATCGGCTTCTTCGGTGGTTCGGAACTTTGGAAAATCGTCTTGTACCTCTCATTGCGAGGAATCATTCGACATAAGAAAGCCGAAGTTCTTCTCAGAGTTATTCGTCGGCACACGAACTCATGCGGATTCATTATCCGGACTGTTCGCCCTGACTGATAATGTCCGGAGTAGAAATTTCAGGTGAAGGTGGTCCCATATGCCATGTACCATGCAATAAAGGCAGAAGAATAATGCTAAAACTCGGATAATTAGTCGTGAGAATTACGTAGACACTGTCTGCAGCCTCGCCCATGAATCGCAATACTTATAAATTACGTGAAAGAAAGAATCTACCGCAGTTGGTACAGACTGAAGTATAATATGCCTTGGAAAGCGATCCAACGATCAATTATCAAACGAATCTTCCCCGTTAATAATTCGACTGAACAGGAAAAATAAAATTGATAGGTATGTGCCTAACCATAACTGTAAAAGTTGAATTATGTGTCGACCAACGTTTTACTCCTCGTAAAGTGCGTCTCGCCAATTTTACGGGCGATTATGTACACTCGTATATCGGGTATAGTACAGCGCACGGGTGATGTGACTTCGGTCAAAGAAGCGTTAAAAAACGAAATTATGGGGTAGTGCGTGGTTTAATTAAGGCTTTTCGGGATGAGTTCTCAATCCAGATCGCCGCGTCAACGTCGCGATGCGTACTGGTTTGTAGGCTCGTAATACGATGCCGTTAATTGTACCCAGAAATGGAAATGCGGCTCAATTCGTGTGATTAATTTCCACAAATGAACTCGCGAGCTCAGCCGACACGGGAGACTCCCATTTTCGGATGAGGAATTAAACACCTCGTGAAATTGAGATGGATGCAATTTCACGATGGACATTTTTTAGAGTATGTAACTGCATATTAGGTATTTTCATTTGTAATTATTCATCTTTGTGCACCGAGACAGACATCGTCGTGGATACATGTATACACGTGGCGCATAAAAATGAATGATTATACCAAGAAGAATACCCGATTGGGCAAATTGATTGATTTTTTATTGTCGGAAATCGTGAAGAATGATGATAATATGGAATAAAATTCATCGTGGACGGAGCTAGAAAAATCGTGAATCGTTTTACCGTAATTTAATGAATTTTACTTCTTTTTCTATCTCATCGTAACTCATTCATAAATTTAAGCCGCGTGTCCCGCGTTGTATGCACCTGGTAGGTACTACGTATAAGCGAAAAAAAAGCCGACAATAATAATAGCGGATACCTATACGTTATAACGCGCTGGGGTTCCGGTTCTCAGAAACGAACACAAAAGCTGCAGAGTCGGTGGACGCCCGGGCGGCGTGAAAGAGGCAAGAGAAAAAAACGGAAGAAAAAAAAGATCAGCGTAAATACATTATGTATGTACTCTATAAATACTTACGATAGTCGGCATAGGGGAGAGAAGAAAAGAAAGGATTAAGGAAGAAAAAAAAGGAAGGGAAAAAAACGGACAAAGAAAAGAATACAATGAGGAGCTAAACGTTCTGGCTTAAGTAGTGTCCGGTATATCTGTATATGGACTAATGCAATTCTCGGTATACCGACTACTTACCGAATGAACTAATACCTCCGTGTCAATGAATCGCGGTGTGTATCTTCGATCGTAATACGTGTGTACACCTGACCTATGCTATTCAAACTAATACATATATTTAAACTGTGGTTTGGCATTGAAATTTTATAGGATAAATAAGACGTATCCGAGGACGCCTGCGGATTTTTAACGACTGATAGGTATCCATGAAATTTGTGAAAAATGTGCTCGCACAATTCATTTATTTATACAGAGTGACCCGGGATCGACGCCGAGATTCTTTGTTAAAATCGGAGATCGTAGATCTGCATCCAATTTTTTTCAAAAAAATCCATAAATTTCCTGTTGCGGTCGATCGAAGATTAGCCGACGACTCGCGTTCTATGAACGGGCTCTTGTCCACAATATGTGTGATACAAGCGAAGAAACCAAGGGGACGTAACCGAGCGCGCGACACAGTGACACTACTCCCGTTCACGGTACGCGCGTTGTTGGCTAATCTTCAATGAACCATAACGAAAAGTCAAGGGCCTGTAATCAGCACTCGCCTACTGTCGGATCAAAAAGGTTTGGCGGTTCAGTTTGAGTGATCATAACTTCTGAAAAAAAAATGTTAGAGCGTAAATTCAAAATCGTGCGTAAAGCGTAGAGTTTTCTGCGTTTAACAATTATTTACGGGTTTCGGTACAAAAATCGTGCGAACCGATATGTTCTCCGAAGGGTTAAGAAACGTAGTTTTTTCGGGGTACGTTGCCGTAGGCCAACTTTATATTGTCACTGTTCGTCTAACAGAAGCGTTAAAAATCTGAAACAATTCGTAGTTATTCCCTGAACATTATCAAACGTCATGGCTTTTGAAATTTTGGAAAATATTGAAAAACCTGGACGCCTGGTGCAAAAAAGTCGAATGTCGCGATTTCGGTAACGACTGGGAACAGGTGACACCGAGCTAGCTCGAAATTTTCGTTAAAATATACACTATTTGATTCTGTAATCACTTTTCGATTCGCAATACTGAGCCTCCAGTAATAGACGTCGATAATTTTTTGAATTTGCTACGGGCAATGTATATGCGAGCCGCAATATTCGTTACTGCATTTTCCCCTCCGCGCGTCCACCGCCTCAATTGTTGCTCGCGGTCGACGTAGAAGACGATTGAAAAACAATTGATGCGGCGGAGGCGCGAAGGGGAAAATGCAGTGACGAATATCGCGGCTCGCACATACATTGCCCGTAGTAAATTCAAAAAATTATCGACGTCTATTACTGTCGGCTCAGTATCGCAAATCAAAAAGTGATTACAGAATCAAATAGTGTATATTTTAACGAAAATTTTAAGCTAGCTCGGTGTCACCGGTTCCCAGTCGTTACCGAAATCACGACATTGAACTTTTTTGCACCCGGCGTCCAGATTTTTTGATATTTTTCAAAATTTCGAATGCCACGACGTTTGATAATGTTCAGGGAATAACTGTGAATTTTTTCAGATTTTTAACGCTTCTTTCAGACGAACAGTGACGATATAAAGTTGACCTACGGCAACGTACCCCGAAAAAACGACGTTTTTTAACCCTTCGGAGACCATATCGGTTCGCACGATTTTTGCACCGAAACCCGTGAATAATCGTTGAACGCAGAAAACTCTACGCTTTACGCACGTTTTTGAATTTACCCTCTTACATTTTTTTTTCAGAAGTTATAATCACTCAAACTGAACCGCCAAACCTTTTTGATCCGACAGTAGTCATAATCTTTCTTGTTTTCTCTTTCTTGTAAGCCCGTCAAATCACGAAAAATCGGTCATTATCATCTCGAGTAGAAATATACGTCAGAGTCTGATTGGTTGAAATTGGAAAAAACGCTGTAACGAAGGAATACCCTGAGGCAATGTATTGAAATTTAGTAAATTTTATATCAGTAGATTGGTTTTGGTTTTTTGTTGTACCTTTTCAAAGTTGAGATTTGTTTTCCCCAAGATTTATCGTGAGCTTTTTTGAAAGTTTTCACAATATTTGAACACCGATTTATTCCAGCCCTGCAATTGATGAACAATGGTCCACTATTCAATCCTAGCTTGGAAGCCAAAATGTTTGAAGCACAACCTAGAAGTCTCTTGAATGATTCATTTGATTAGAACCCTGAGTACGGCGGACAATTAATTTTTGACTCGACGGGGGAAGGGGGAGGGTACACTGATTAATTCCACAAAGATTCAGAAACTGGTTGAGTAGAGGTTCGACCGAAAAGTTCAACATTTTGGAACCATCCGCGCTGTTTAAAATGCTCCCCAGAAAAAATGATCGGTTTTTGGATCGGTACGCATGCAGGATTGCTTTTCAAATGGTCCTCGAACCGTTGTTAATAATGAGAAAATAAACCCCACCGCGCAACAGAAAGACTCGGAGATCTCACTTTGATATCAATGTCCAAAAATTCGACTCGAAACTTGTCCTGACCAATATTTCTCGTCAGCCCTGCAAAAGAGAGAGAGAGAGAAATCGCATTGGGGAATTTCCGCGTCACGTGAAGATCATTGTTCCGAGCAGCCCGGCTGCCACACGCCGATATACATTAGTATTCATATACATACATATGTATATCTGTATATACATGGGTCTGCTATAAACTGTCGTAAAGTTCGCATTGGGCGGATATATACGAGGTGAATTTTATTTACCCGTCTCTTGAGATGTTACTTGGCGATGCGCGAAACTAGGGCGAGAGCTTTCGGTTGATACCTCGAACGTTGTACCTACCGTATCGCGAGTTCGTATATACTCGACGTCAAGTTCCACGGCGACCGAACATACTTTTCGGACCGATCCCTCGCGATTTTTTTGTCAGAATCAAGAGTGTCGCGGCATATCTAGAAAGAGAGTTTCCCCAATTTCAATAACTCCAACCACGATGTCCAGCACTAACAATGAGTCTGAGGTACGCTCACATCAGTTTCATTCAGCTAATTTACGACGTTTCAAAAGCGTTCGATCGCTTGCCAAGGACCTGATCACGTGAAATTTCCATCGGACAGAGGATCTTAGATCGGGAATCGTCCGCCTCGCCATACAATGGAGGTGTAGCTGATTTCGGGTGAAAAACGTTCCCTGTTACTTTTGGCAAAAGAAGAAGCAAAAAAATTCACGTTTCTCGAAAGATAGTCGCATATATTTCAACGCCAAATTTTCGCCACCTTAATTGGATATCCGGAAAGCTGCTCTGTGATAAATTTCACGTTGAAAGCGTCGACCACCTGGAAATTATATCGTTGGAATTTTCGAAACTGGAATAGAAGATTCACTCTGTTCTTATCACAGTTCATTCGATTCATGATTACAATTGTAACACACATGGAATTGGAAATTTATAGTATACAATTTTGAACATGTAGAATAACGCGTATAGAAGATATTTCGAATCCCGGTACCTCGTTAGGAACGATGTGTGAAAAATAAGAAGAAAGAAGAGCTCTTTCAGAGAAAATGAGCGGACGAGCGTCGCAGAGAAAAACTGTTCTTTGAAGAAATTTTAGGATAAGGGTGGCGTCGTTTCATCCCCAAACCAGCTAATGGCCACGGCGAGGCTTCATCCTTTTGCATCATCTACACTCTACAGATAGCGTGGAAAAGGAAGATGAAAACAACGAGGTTAATCTAATGTCGAGACATTTCGGAGCTAAATTGTTAGAAAGAAGAATAAATTCTCCCGCCTCACATGTATGTTTGGTATGTATTTGTTCTTTGTTCTACATATACCTTGTACCTGTATAACGATACGGGAAATGCTGCGCGGATCTTATATTCGATAAATCAGACACATCTGCAGAAGTCCAAACAAAATCCATAAATTCCTACTTAACCGCATCGTACTTATACGTTCTGTCAAAAAGTTTGCCAAAGTTCCCGGAGCAGCATTTCTGGCGGTTCTGCCCCCACCAACACCCGGACTTGGTTCTAATTCACAACACCTCCTCTTTGAACTGCATAACGGATTAAGAATACAGGTGATATGGAGAGAGAGATAGTGGAAAGAGAGAAACAGAAGTGAGAGGGAGAGAGAGAGAGGGAGAAAGGAGGTGAAACGGATAAAGAAGGAGAAGCATTGCGAGAAGGGACTCAAGAGGGCTGCCTCGAGCAAACGTTTTCCATACCCTCCGCGTGACGTCGAAGTAGTCTGCAGGGTGGACAAAAGGGTCTACAACGTAGTTTGAACAATGGTACCTGAACGTCGTACGGGCCTTTCTATAAACAAAGCCTGTTAACCAAGGAAGAATAACTATGAGGGTTAAATAACGATTGTTCATCAGTCAAACAAGGATTCTGCAGCCTCTCGAAACTGTCGGCCACTTCATTATTATTACTGCCAACCGGGCAATCTTTGTGCGAGAATTCCTACAGAGGAGAACGAATTGATTTTATTTATATACCTACGAGATATAACACAGGTCTGAAAGTGACGAGCTTTGTCTGCTAGCAATGGAATATTATGTATTCTGTTTGGAAACAGATAAAATGAGAAAACGAACGAAAAACGAAAGAGAATGGAAACCTCTCATTTTGTCTTCCATCTTATAATAGACGTCTGGTTTTCCACCAACTGCAGCACAGTTTTACGTTGGTTCAGCATTTTTCGGTGAAGATTTTGTCCCCGGTTCAGCTTCGAAATCAAATGCAGTTTGTTTCATTTCGATTTTGAAATCGATAGGTAATACACGATTTCTGATCCCTCCTTTTCATGAATTTCAATGAGAATCAGAAAATTGATATTAGATTTCCGCGTTCATGCCGGATCATGACGTTATCATGGATGGAATTTTAAAACAAGGTAATCTTCCCGAAGCCTCTGGATATATATGAGATGTCGTTCGCGGAAGAATCGCGGTGATCGACTACGTGCTCGAAAGTATAATTCCCGAAGAACCGAAAGACAGATAAGACCTGATTTTATCTGGGTATTTGGACCAGTCGAAAAATCCGTCACAACGGATGGTCCATATTTTCAAAAATCCTAATGGTCGCACCAATGCGAAGTCTGACGGTCTCACCTGCCCATCGGGCGATTTCTGTAGCAATAATCGAGAAGCCGATATATCCGTGAATGGGAACGTAGGTGATTAATTCAGATCCAATTTAACGAGAATGTAATTTATCGGGTATTTGATTACCGCGGGACGTGAACGCAACACATAGGTGGTATACCATACCTGAAATTTGAATGATGGTGAAATTTCGTGGGGGAGGGAAACGAAAGCATTCGATCATATCAAAGAATCGGTGTATTGAAAATGCTGAGATCGTAGGCGGATAATTTTTCAATTTTTCGCGCTAATCGGTGGCCACGTTACGTTTTGAAAATAAACTCCTCGCTGATTATTTCAAAGATGCGCCTACTGCGGCTCGAAATATAAACTTTTACGAGTGCCAACCTACCCCCACGGTTACTCCGCGAGATGGACCATTAATTAGAGCCTGTGTTTTCGAGATTATTGGACCAAGAAGCATCATACTTTTGGCCGCCCATTAGTTCTTGGTAATTTTCTGAAATTCTTTGTTGTAATTGGCAGCGTGGGCTCTCCAAGTTGTCCCGGTTATCGTTGAGGCGTTCACTCGAGGAATTTAGGGGTCAGGGTTACCTCCGCGGGAATTATGCGCCGTCAGATGAAGAATTTCTCAGACTTTTATTCAGCTGAACGGGCGTTTCACCAAGTGGGTAGGTATGCAGCGTCCTCACCATCCGTCTCTTACTGACAATAAAGAACTTTGCACGTCGTTTCGTAAGCTCGTGGGTCTGTGAGTATAATAATTAGTCAAGAACCCAACGCCAATGCAGCTAGCGAGGAGATTTAATAAACGGAATTCTCT
The DNA here is from genome assembly GCA_963170745.1 of Phymatocera aterrima. NCBI lineage: Eukaryota > Metazoa > Arthropoda > Insecta > Hymenoptera > Tenthredinidae > Phymatocera > Phymatocera aterrima. Next base: position 16,718,075 of record OY720661.1, on the reverse strand, counting down.
CCGGGCATAACTGCGTACGTAACGAGTCCGTTTGAATCTTTACTCGAAAGCAAAGTTGAAATCGAAAATCTCCGACGTTTCGTAAATTCTTGGAATCCTCGAATCGAAAATTCCCCGCCTGAGCTTTGACATAATTTTGTGAAAATATGTATAATGTACTCTGCGTAATTAAGGATTGAATATAGATCGAGTTCGCGCGTACCTACTCCGCGAGTTTCGAATAACTCGATTAATTCTCACCCCCGGAATCCGTTGATCCATAGAACCGCATTCTTTATCCTGGAAATATGATGAACCTCGAGTACGATGGATGTATAGCCCGAATCAAATCATCATGGAAAAATATTCGCCAGGGTTAATTTTCGCACGTCGAGCAGACAAAATTCAGATTCTTCATTGCCTTATGGAAGCGTAATTCTCCCCAATTCCGACAGTTGTAGTTTTTGAATAAAATAATAGAAAAGAAAAAACCGGAAATGCCAACCAATCACGCAACCCTCTTTTTCGCGGCGGGTGAAACGTTGTCTCTGCAATTTCCTCGGCAGTTGATTGCAGCGTAAATTGATGCCTAGGAAGCCAATCAGTATAAGTTCGCGGTTAGACGCCAAATAATAGAAATGAAACTATAAATTTAACCAAATTTAATTGAAACTGATGTGTTCGATCATGGAATCATGAGGCGTATTTTGCCATTGGAACACGAACATTTGCATGAAATGTTTCCTCGTCCGAGTAAACAAATTACGAATACTGTACGTACGTATGTACTCCACCTACGGATGCAGCTTGTTGATTGGGTTGCAATATTGAATGCGTGATAATTGTTTTTTAATTTGGATAAACAACGCGAGCAAGACAGTTCCTCTTGTTCTTTTCTATTTCAAACTAGTTCCGATATAGAGTTCGCTTACAATTAGTCATACCATTATTCCACAGCTGCAGCTGAGTCGTGTTTCCAGTAGATTGAGATAAATTGAAGCTACGAGTCGAACTAGTCGAGCCAGGGTTTGCTGCTGTGTAAGCACTAGTGCAGCATATAATATTGTTCCGATGAGAAAACAAATATTACGAAAGTTTCAATAACGAACCGAAGCGTTTCCGGGTCAAGAATTGAACTCCAGCCATTCGGTCACCGTCCTATTATCATTCTTCAGTATTCTTTGCTTTTCTTCGATGGCGCCGGGCCGCGTAATCTGTTTGTCAATTGCTAGTTCACCATTCAAACACATCGAATTCATTCTTATATTATAGGCAGTCATGCCTTCGTGAGAGAGGGAGGATAACCAGACGTTTTCGTATTTTCCTTCCGCCTCGATTCGTTATTACAAAGTTACTTCTAGGATGTCCAGGCGTCGTCTTTCGCTTGAATTTATCACACATTGTGGATCCTCAGTTCTAGTTGGTGGGCTGGTATGGGATGGGGAACAATAGAGCGCAATTCATGAGTATAGGTGTAGGTATATGGTATCAGATCCACAATTTACATATTTCAGTCGATATATAATATGAAGTCGGCACAATTGCGAACTAAGTTTAAATTACGTATTTCTACAATCCATATTTCATCCTCGGCATTTAACAATTCCAGCCACCACCGCTCCGCTTCCACCTCCGCCACTTTTGCCCGAGAACCCGGCGTCAACTTCCAATTCCCTGTAATCGATGATCGCTTTCAAAAACCAATCGACGCGCGAATCCAGAATGTTGAGAATCTAATCAGCGCCTCGGTATCCCCCACGAACGCAACGTATCGGTGAATATTACGGTGATAAAACCAACCTGCTTCCGTGCGTGATTGCCAAGTGAAATCAGCATCGGTCTGCCGTATCATATGATTAAGAGAAATACACACACACCATTTACCTAGCAGAGAAGAAACGTCGGAATTCCATTCGACAACGCTGTACGATCAATTTTTGCCGGTAATTCGGGTGTGAGAGTCAACGATAAGTTGCAGGAACGAATTTTGAAGTCGATCGCAAGCCTTGAATCCAAAAAATTGCACTGACCTGAGTTTAGGAAAAAATTGCACTTGAAAACCTGCACAATAGTATTTCATCATTTGGTAGAATAGCTGCAGGGCCCACATAATGCATTACTTATTTCGAATCCGTTATTCATATCCGCGAATTTGAAATGAACGATCAAAATCGACTTATGATCCTTAGGAAGTTTTTCGGATTGTGTAATTTTTTTCAAATATGCGTCAAGTTGGCTGAATTTTGGTGGGATGTGTAACGAACATTCAGAATGACTGATAGAGCATCAAAACGGCTCCTCATATTCTTCCTAATGTCTACTTCTCTTCGGGCGAAGCAATGAGAAGCCAAACTGTAATTTAGCAGAATATCTTAGACAAGGATTTCCTCCTTAGCGTACCAATACCAATGTATTCCTCGTGCTAGGAAATTCTCGAGAATCTAGAGCAAGAATTTTGCGCATCCGTCACATGCAAGAATCAGGTAGATGTCTCTGTATAGGTAGGTATATCTCCTCGATAACCTACATAAACTACTATTTTACATAACTTTACCTGGATACCTGGCGCTTCGCTGGGATGGGTATTCAAATTTAGTATCTTTGAGAAGTTTCGTCGCTCGACTTAACCACCACGCCTAACTTTTTCTTCTTCTTCTTCTTCTCCGTCTTCCACTTTTTCTCCTTCGTTTTTCTAATTAACCATAATCTGTATTTCAAGCTTTACGAGTCTTCCTCCGCCTTTCAAGCGCGCAGATATTTTCCCCTGAAATATCTTTGGCTTTGACAACCGCATGTAACGTGGCCTGATGCTTTTACTTCTAAAACTCGAATTTGTTTCTCTTCGTCCGACCACACAGCTCACCGCCGCGTTATTATACGTGTGGAAAGTTTTAAAAGGACGGTGACGGGGTTGGTGTCTAGATGGAAAATTCTTGGGACCCTTCGTTGGCGAATATTCCACTCGGCATTTCACGAATATTTTCAACTGCGGCTCTCAACGTACACCAAATATGGGGGGGCCAGGCATAGATGCGACATAGTCAAAAGTATTCAAGAAATTTTAGACATTTTCTAAATTGTTATACTTTCAGCCTTTCAGTGCTGCGAAGAGCAACCCATGACCCGGCCAGTCTGACATGAGATAGTAGAATCGCAAAATACCTATCCGCCGTCGAGGACGAGGTCTTTCTGCCGTCTTTCCTTTTCAGTCTATCCGCGTTACCCCCGTTTTTAGGCTCAAAAATTATCCCAGATTTTATCATCACCGAAAATTTCAGACTCGTGAAGAAATGCTGGACCGTCGTGCGTTTGTAAGACAATGGAGGTAACGTCCCGTCGCGTCGCTCAGGTTCCCCGCTCACCCAATATTTCGATAGGGAAGAGAAAAATCTTGAGTACCTACCCGCGAACATGCTCACGTGCAAACATACATACATTCGCATCCGCATTGGCGTGTATAGAAGGCATACACGTGTCGTAGGCCAGTCCTGAATGGAGGTTGATACTGTGAGCTAACGTAGAATCTCTAAAAGCGTGGCATTTTACCGATATCGAAGTCCCGGTGACGAGTTAGACCGAGAAAGGGACGGCTGTTGGTGCCACTGTATGCCACAGGAATCCTTCCGGCGTTCCGGCGCCCGAGGAACCAGCTTTGTGCCATAGAACCTCGATGGGACGGATGGAAATGGTCTCTAATGACGTTAGCTGTTCGTGCCCGAGGTACCACGCTTCGACGTGCCGATCTACCGCCGACGCGTTAACACGACACGCCTTTTTTCACCGGGGATTTGTCTTATTCTGATGGCTCGGCGGATCAATTGCTATGCTAATTTTTCGTGTCGGATCGATGATCTCATTTCCCGGTTTCCCTCTCTCCTACTTCGCCATCTATTTCGGTTCGAATTCTCATCCGTCTAGGTGAGTCTGCATCAGCTTTACGCAATCTCATTGATGACGTTGATTGCATGATTTTCCTAAGTTGTATTTCGGTTTCGGGTAAGACGTGGCCGCAGAATAATCACGATTCCGACAAGAACAAAAATGAACCTGCTTCAAAGACTTGGAAACTAATTTTTCAGAGTGTCATTTTCGCTCGAGAGAAGATTTCAGGTATACCGTTATATCATCAGAATGTACTTGTTCCGTGAAGTTTCTCGTTCATACTCCGCAGGCGTAGCGAATTTTCATCATGGATACAATAATATTACCCGAGGATGAAACACGCGAGATTAGAGCGGCAAGGTGAGAGCGTAAGCATTGAAGAAAATACACTTCACAATAAAAATTCACTTTCCACATTTACCTCGGAAGCAAAGGAAGAATTTTTGGAAAGATGTCTGACGGTTAAAAATGTCCTTTCAGATCATGTCTTCGGAATAGTTCGAATTTCTCTACGAATATTTCAGTTTCGTCCTCGAATTCTCGAAACAATTTCGATCGTCACGAATACGTTTGTCATTGCGCACTGGATTCTTAATCGACTGCTTAGGTTCACTCTTCTTTCTCGCAATATTAGGATTGGGAATTCGTTGGCTTGTGTGCATTTTTTGAGTTTCACCAGTTACAAATTTTTCGGTGCAGACATTCGAGAATAATGACTTGCCTGCTTGATCTACGGTATCGGAGTTGATCTGATATTCCAACGCTAATATAATTCTGTTGTAGCATCTCATCTCGTGGTGCTACACGATCGATAAGTACTGGCCTCACGCAACGCCTTCGTGCCAACGGGTGGCGTTCGCTTAGGCGCAGGCGATAAGCTCACATGAAGTACGATGGCGTATAAATTGGGCGATTAATTTCTATGGCAAGGAGGCATAGGCGTTGAAACAAAAAATACACACCAAATGAAAATCAACTGCGAGTATTGTAGGGCGCAACGTGAAGTTTCAAGCATCGGAAGCCGAAGCCCGGACAATTACCTGTGCTTGCGCAATTTAACCAAAAAAATAGCCAAAGCTCATCGTCGGCCCACAATCTCTTCTGGCTGACCTCCACCATCTGTTTGTCTTCGTTTCTTCTTCTTTTCGTTTAGAATAGTATGTGAAGAATTTTTCTCCCATTTCTTGCAATTCCATTACGTATAAGAATAAGTGGGAGGAAAACTACGAGCATCCATTTTACTGCAATGTATTTCTCAATACCGAAAAAATGGACGAACCATTGATTATCTGTAACTTTGTGTAATAGTTATAGACAATCAATCTTTTTCGATGGATTCTTCGATCTTCGCGAGCGTTCCACGTTCATTTAGAAGCGTATCACGGATGCATCAACACTGCTCATGTTGTCGTACGTCGACAGCCCATCTCTCCCGAGGCATTCCGATCGACCTGCTTATGTTAGTATTCTGGAATCAGCACTGTTCCAGCTAGTCCTTGCGATACGAATCTCCCGAAGAAACTGAAGCTGACGGAATCATTCATGCCAGAGTAAACAAAAATAACCGTCTCTACAGGACTTCGGTGGCTTACAACGAACACTAAACTAAAGATGACCAGAATGTGTTTCACACATGCGTGCTCTAGCTTTGACAATCTATATTTTGGTCCACCACCGATCGAAATATGCGGCAGAAATGTGGTCCAGTCGGCGGTGCTTTCATCTTTGAAACATTGTTGTGGTGACGTTATTGGACGGAATTCAAGCGCCAAAAACACTGAGCCCGATAACCTGAGTCCCAACGAGGGATAGAAGAAATGCTGTCCATCAGAGCCGGCCGTTCAGCCGGCAAATCTGTGTAAATCGCCAAATTCGTGAATGTCAGAGACAGAATACACCGAAAAGATGTGATCGATGCAGTTATCAGAGAAATTAATACCAACTCAAGGGTCACGACAGTTCTCTGCGTCTCACCTGACCCGGCATGGCGATACGGCCATTATGCTTGAAATGGTATATAACAGCGGAGATGAAAGAGCTGAAATGAGAGAAGAGAGAAAAAGAAACGGCGTTCAATAACAAACGTGGTACTTTCGTTCTTGAATCTACATCGATAGTTGTTCAAGGAGTATGGATGAGTGTGTGAAATTGAAGCTTTCATACACGGAGTTTGGTTTCATGAGTGTGTTTTACTAAGTACGAGAGGGTGAAATTGAAACGAACGAACCCATCTCATCATCCACGCAATTTTTCCAGGTGACAGTTGTCGTAGAGGCGTGACCTTCGGCCAACGACCATGCACCGGAGGAAGCAATTGCTTTGAGACTGGCGGAGCCGGCCGTTGCGCGTCGGGAGGATCGGAGTAGATAGTATACGGTCGTAAGATTGCAATTGGAAAGATATCAGTTCATTCGCATCAATTTGACGTGAAACGAAATTTTCCCTCGTTCAATAATCACAGATATCGTATATCCAGGAAGGATTTTCATCCAAGGTCTGATCCCAACCGCTGTTGCACTCGGCGGGATCTTTTTACCACGAGCAGTGCATTTGTCACGTGGTTATTGTGGCCAGAGAAATACCAGAGGCGCGCAATAGTCAACGACTCAATAAGACGTTGGAGGTAGTTACTCGCCGACCTTCTGACCAAGGAAAAAGCCAAATTGGCTTGTTTCACCGGCAGTTAACCCCAGACTTCGTCATTAACTGTTGACTGCATTAATTCCATAATCGTCGCGCAGAATCTCCGGTTGGTACGTGCATGCTCGATAGTAACTATCATATGGACCTATGTATAGTATACATGGAACGATACAAGAGGTAAGTAATTACCTCTTAGTATCTAGTATCTAATAATCGAAGCTGGGTTTATACTGAAAAAGCTGCCATCGAGTGCATTTCGAAGCCTTCCAGGACTCCCGCGATCGGTGTATTCTGGTACCCAATATTTTCTCCACGGAGATATCTGACATGATGAAGATTCGAACTGGCGGACGATCGTTCGCAAATTATCGCGCCTTTTGTCAAAATATAGGTATCTGAAGTTCTTCGGGGAAGAGCTGCAGGATGTTTCGGCATTGCCGTAATTCTGAAGCTGGAACGTTTCGGAGCGGATGTCTGGCTATCGGTTTACCGAAGAAACAGAAGCTCGGCTGGACAAGATTGCGGATTACCTTCTCACGAATAGGTATGTAATTGTCGCATCGTTAACGATAATAGGAGTTGTAATTTTTACCAGTGGGCCGTTGGTTTAATGAGTTGTAATTGAAAATGTTATACTTCGCAAGGCTACGTAGCATTTACGAGTAATTTCGCAGTTTGACACAAAAGGATAACGGTCTATGGAACGACGAGGAGGACATACCAAGGTTTATCGCTGCTACTTGCGGTTGACGAGCTCTTTGAGCCGAAAGTATCGAGCTCAGATTTTCAGAGAGGAATTCCACTCCCTTATCTGAAGGATTTGCCGTTGACGTTTATGGATCGGGTTTAATGTAGGTTAATGACACTTCGAGAAGCACGAAACCCGGATATTATTTGTTGATTATTTTCTAGTTAAATTTATCAAAAATTTGAACGGATCGTCGAGACGTCGCTGCCAGTGCGTAGTGGTCACGCGGCTCACGCACTGGCTTTGAAACATTTCGACAGGTGATGTCATCGCGAGCGTGTGACGTAATCAATAATCAATACGAAAGTTTTCTCCCTGACTGCGGGCTAAGAAATGCCCGTGATGTTTTATTCAGACCTCGGACAAGAAGCTGCAAAGTTTTTTCAAGAGCTTTGGATCACTCAACAGCTGCAGAAAAGTGTTCTCTCTGCGGTGGCTTCTGCAGGGCAATATTATCTTTTCCGCACGCACGGACTTTCGGTCGTTGCCTGCTGTTGGTATACCGAATTCATCCGAAAAGCCGAACTATATGTGGGTTCTGGTTCCGTGACCGAGGGAGCTCCCGTATTTAATTGTATAAATTTGAATGAACCGCTTTGACCGAGGGGATTGGTTTTTTGTCTTCATTCGCTCGGCTAAGAATGTGGAATAATCAAAGGGGCTCATAGGGCGACTCACGATCAATCAGACCGCTACCACGGAGTATCGAACGTATGAATTTTCGCTCAGGAGATAATACCTGCGTTTCATTACTTCCACGAACGATAAAACTGATTGAGGATAATAGTTTTCAATTGTAACTCGCCGATCTTTCATCCACGAACGATTAAGCTCGATTGTTTCCACTTGATAAATGGATCAAGTCTGCAGTTCGCGGATTATCCATCGAGAGAGGAGACTGCAGTTTTGAGAAACTCATCTAATCCAATTGGTCATCCTTGGAATCTGATAGCCTTCGAGGGTTTCAATCGAACATTGCAAGGATATATGTAACAATGGCCGCGTAAATCAAGATGATCCAATGATCTACTGATCGAAACATACATTCGATTGGATATTTCGTTCTGTAGTTATTTGTTCGTGAGATGGAAGAAATTTGAATGGTTGCTTTTTTGGATAATACATTGCTGCACTTTTCTCATGCAAGTTGGAGCTGCAAGCACTATCAACCTGCTCCTCTCCCGCCCGTAGGCTATAGCGAAGTAGGGAAACTTTTGTACAGTATCTGGACTGAACCGATAAAAAGGTAGGAAATGGATGGCGTCGCAAACGTACCGTAACCCCAGCACTGGATGGGCTGGAAGCTTCTATTCTATTTTATGGTAAATAGGAGTTGTGCCGCACCTGTATATAGGTAACATACGTACCACAACGAGTGGAAGAGCGATAGCCATTTTTCTTATTCTGACAATGAGACGTTGTGATGCGTGCTGCGGTGGCTCGAACGTCTCACATGATTGCAAAAATTTCTGATTGAGTAGAAGATAACGATCGAAGTATAGTTTGAGAGGCTAAAGCCGGACAAGCATGCTTAAAATGCCGCCGGTGAGTTTTCAAATGGCATTTGGTCGATCATCTCCTAAATACAAGAGAAAAATTTCCGCTTCCAAACCCCACTGTTTCTCGAGTCATCGAGAAAAACGTAATCTTCAGTTTTCATTTCTTTCTTAACGTGGATATCCTAGATAGGGCCAAATATTTTGTTCAATAATTTTTGATAAAAACTCGATATTTCAAAAAAGAAAGAGAATTGAAAATGGCCTGTGCAATGTGTTCCTATCGAGATACAATTACTAAACTTCTACGAAATATTCTTCATCCATGTCTTACCACTCACAAATTTTTTCACTCCCGTTGATTGGTAATACGAATTTTTACTGAAATTGGAGCATATTTGCAATTTTTTTTCACAAAATCGTAAATATGAATAGTTTTTCATGAAAAAACTATAGATTTCCATTAAGAATTGTAGTATGTTGTGGTCTTTTTAAATGAAAAAACAGCATTAAGTTCAGTAATTGTACCTCGAAAGGAACACATCAAACAGGCAAATTACAATTTTCTTCTTTTTCAAAAAGTCGAGCATTCATTCAAAGCTATTGAAGGGATGCTTGTCGGTGTCTTTCGTCGATAAGCATTTACAGAGAAATCGATAAGGGCCTATCTAAGATATCTACGGTGGAAAAAAAAAGAAAACTGAAAATTGCGTTTTTCTCGATAACTCGGAAAATAATGGGGCTTGGGAGCTGAAATTCTGGGCGAAATTTTTCTTCTATATTTGGAAAATGGTCGGTCAAACGCCATTTGAAAGCTCACCGGGGGCAGTTTCAGTATGCTCTTCCGGCTATAGCCTTTGTAGTATATACCTACACATAGAATAAAATTAGCATAGTTTGAATAGGTCCAGCCTCTCCACGTATGTAGGCGAGAGCGACTAATTTCGTAGATGACATCGGCGATCTTTCTATTTAATGAAATCCGCTGGGGTTGGATACTACTCCCGAGGCGCATGCATAATCTGACGGAAAGCTGCAGAGTTTGCTAACTCGGCATTTAGAGTACGCGCAGCGGCGAGGGAGGCATTCCAAAGCACTATCTCTTTCGAGAATTGCAATGATATACTTTTTCAAAGGATAAAAGTTCAGATCATACGAAGCAATCCTTGTAAACGATCACTATGATGTATTAAAAAACCAACTTTATGACTATAAGCTTGTTCTGTATGCTTTCACGAGGGGATAGAGAAAGGCACCGTACCGTACCCTACCCGACCGTTATAGGGGAACAAGTTAATACACAATTCACCAGCAGATGGTGGTAATTGCCGGTGGAAGGCAGCGTTTGAAATTTACTTTACAAAAAATGGAAGTAAAAATAGATGTGGAATTACTAACGTTAATTTCTCAGAGTGTATATGCGTGTGTGTAGGTGGGTACATACATACATCTGTACCTGCATAGAAACCGGAAGTTCGTACAAGGTGTGTGAAGATTTAGTGGATAGTGTTGGTACTTTTAATTCATAGAGCTTTCGACGCCGGTGCTCAGACTACACGTAGGTACGTACATACATAGGTACACACCTCCCACTTCTAGCAGGTTACAAATTACTCTGATATTTATGGTGTATGGAAATGATAATAGAAATTCTCCCTAAGATATTGCAATACGGGGATATGCGACTGCACACTCGCGGCCCGGGGTGATATTTTTAGCAGAAGGAAAACGCGGTGTTTCAGATCTACGAAAATTTGGTAAATTTGAAAAGCGCTTTACCCAATGAAAAATCGAAGCTTTTGAGCCCGTGATCTCCTTATTCTCCAAGAGTTGATGAAAATTTAATAAACTTTGAGTGTGCCTTGTTTATTATGTTTTAGGGTAGCAGGCAGGCTGGTATGCGCTCGCGGGAGCGCGCCGCGCCCCGGTGCCTATACCTATGTATCCTGAGATAAATAAATTATCGTCGCCAGTCGCAGGGAGCCTCTTGTTGTTCTGGGAACAATTTTAATTACAATATTTCAGCCGGGGTCCCAACCTCAAAACTTGAGCCATTACCGAACCACCATGAAAGACGAACACCCACACCGACGACACCCGTACCTCAGACTCAGACCTTTCCTACGAGTATAAGTTTCTAACGTAAAGTTGGTAGTCCCAGACTGCAAACGTGATCCGCGTGCCAACGGCGAGACTTTTTGGTCGGAGGTGGGGAAAATTGCATGTCCGTATATGCTTTCGCTTATGTTACCTAGCCAGCGAAGCGCTAAGCTATTTTATGCCAACGTCTGCGATACGAATATTATATATGCATAGTTTCATAAATTTCATGCCGGTATCGTGTAGCTCAGGGAGAGAGAAGCTGCTTTTGATATTACACTGCGTTAGATGCTTCTCGAGGCTCGCATAGGCGAGTACCTACGGATTTGGGCAAGAATCTTCAGAGTACAAAGACACGAACTTCAAATTTCCTAAAAATGATCCGCGATTGGAAAAACGAGGTCCTAACGCCGGGAAAACGTCAAGTTATCATTTGCCTCAAAACGGAGCTTGAAGAGTCGCAATTGAATGTATGATCAAATTTTGGTCAACGCAATATCGTCCTCATCTTACAGTAGATAAGTTATCTTGAATATAATATCATTTAGCAAGAAATCTTGACCCATAAACCGCATAACTGCTTCACTATGTATACAATTTGACATTTTCGGAGTGTAGAATTTGAAAGTTTCACTTTCGTTAGTACTAAAAGTCCGAAGACGAAAAAAAAGAGACTCCAGCGGCCGCGGGACGTGACAATCAACTACTGATTTGCTCACACATCTTTCACGTTTATTAAATCCTCCACGGAGTTGGAATTCCAGGATCATATATTCCGATTATTTTCGGTCATAGGAGTCGGCATAGGTCCGCTGCGACGACCTTCAGGATCATCACCGATAAATTATTACCGCCAGTTATGAAAGGAGTGTGGTCCTCAATATCTGCGGACAAGCGGACAGACAATATCGTAAATTGGAAGACTCGCTTGAAATGTTTAGGGCACCGTTCGGATGGATAAAAATCAGCGAACGAAAATTATTTATCAATTGAAGAATTTCTTTCTTATATAAAAGAATGTCAATTCCACCAAAGAAGACAAAATTGGAATGCAGCATCTCTGATTATGACTAAATATACGGCAAATATTGTGGTCCATCCCAAATTACGTCACGTGAAACGATTTTTGTAGAGGAGCGGTCCGTTTCCAAATTTTCACACAGCTGTTTCAGCATTGATATTTTGCGACTGGCTTGAGCCACAGAGCTTTTCGCGTACACATTTTATAGCTTATCATCGACGCTATGATGTGTTCGATAACTCAAGTTTCGTAGAAGCATTTCACTTGTGTTTTGCAAAATTCCCTCCCAGATTTTCTTTCATACTTAATAGGTATGTAATATTACCCGTCAACTGTGATTCTTTTCAAAGTTTCACAGACTACTATAGTTCAGATGATATAACAAGACGGAGGAAATTCTGGGCTTTTTCCAAAAATATGGTTCGATCCAGTTCCGAAACGTAAGTAAAAATACTCGATCTCTGGATGCTTTGGAACGAACAGTATTCTCAGAACCTGGTTTCACACCGGCTCGCTCGCGGTGGTCCGCAACCCATTTCGACACTTTGGACGGGACTCGAGGATGATGAGGTCCGAAGGGTTGTCGAATTGACATGGAATAACCCGAACGATCAAGACCTACTGAATACCTACTCTGCAGCGCGGCACCTGGAGTAGGGATTAGTTACCTGACCGGCCCGCAGGCAGCTAAGGGATGGTTTTCGTCCATTGAGATTGGCAAAACTCCGCCCGTTCTTCTTTACAATTTCGAGAGAAATTGAGTGCTTTTTTTTTTTTTATTTTCTTTTATCACACTTGAACGAGTGAAAGACTGCGCGGGAAAATAACTTCCAGAAAAGAAGTCATACCTATAATATCCGAGCTCGCCTAACTTCCCCGCGTATCATAGCCTATACAGGCAATATTCAAGAATTGTCGCCTGTGGAAGTTGTCTCCTCTGAAAATCCGACCCTCTCTTTATGTTATACCAACAATAGGATTCCTCCACAAAGAACTTCCGAGTCGATTGTAATATAATAATGACCCGCTTTCGTCATATAACCCATTTTATTGAAATGGTATCAGATTCTTATAATATTAGGAATTACTTAAATTGTTATTAAAAACTGCCTTGGAACCGTAATTTCTAGACACACTCACACCACACAACCGATCGGAATGGAACTTGAGTGATGATACAGTGATTTGGGAAAAAGCGGCTATGCATTTAATGTCCTGAAAATGTTGAACAGTGTCATCAGAAGTTCAAAATCCGAGTTTTAATCCTGCCCAACTAACCTGACGTGAGAAAGATTTTTGGAAAACTTTGAACTTACGCGAAATTTTGAATAGTGGAATACTTATAATTAGCCACAATATCTGCCAAAATCTTGCATCAATCCCCGAAGTTTAATTCCTATTGGTTTTGTGGCGCAGAAGTGGCTACGAAGTCTAGTTTTCCAGGTGGCAGTAATGGCTTCAACAATTGGTAACAATGGCTGTTTAATAGCACCGCGAGAACTTTCGCGCGTGGCGATAGTAGCGACAATTTCACATGTTTCAGCCCTCTATTGGCACCTGATGTTCCCACCAACTTATAGAACAATTCTATTATTCACCAGAGTCTTAGCTGAAAATACACTCAACGTTGACCAGAGCCTGCTTCCCTGTACCTGATAGCACAAACATTTTGCGATAACACATTTGACTCTGAATTTTCGATTATTGTGTTTCACGATGATACGCGCAGACGCCAGCCTTGTAACTGCGGTTCCCAAGTTTGCCGCGTTCACTTCATTGTTAATAAAATTGTCGCCACTATCACGACAGCTTGAAGTACTTTCACATTGCACGATCGAAGTAGGTACTACACAACAAATTGGGGAAAAAAGGCACCGAATCTTTTGTCAATGCCTCGGAGAACGAAGATCTCCATCTTTTCGCCATTTTCGACCAGACATACCTATATATTTCGAGCAAATCTTTACCTCAACTTCTTAGACATCTGATCTAGCAGCGTAGTCTTACCCTCTTTCATCTCGCTCTTCAATAGATACTAGCTCGCAAGTTTTCTAATTAGTACAAGACCCGAGCTCAGTGAACCGAAGCTACTTACTCACTATAGATGTCTACGTAGAGCGTCTACTCTGGTGTTGGCCAATCCGAATGACGGACAGCGCTGCGGTCCAGTTTCGTTTCTGGGCCATTTCCGCGCAGACTTCTTTATTAACTCGAAGATTTCTCTTACAATGAAATAGCCTGGAATGTTGAAGTCTGGCTTCAATAGCAAGTACATACGTACGCGCGCGAATATAATCACCATCGTTCTAGTTCCGCCTAATTTTAGCGAATATTAGTTTCCTACATTGCTGATAGATTTGATCACTAATTCGAGTGTATGCCTGGTGATATTCGAGTTAATTTTCCCTCGCCGTCAGCCAAAATGTTTGCATTTGTAAATTCAATCTTAGAAATAACCCGATGTCCACAGCTATAGCGAATCTCATTAAATTTCAATCTACGTTATCGCAAATGTTGATCGATGGGGCCACCGTCGCGTCGCGTTGCGTCGCGTCGTGTCTAAAATAACTCCAACGCACCCGGAAATTACCCCGCCAATTAAATTCAAATTGCGTGATATATCGTATTGTGTTTTTTATTCTGCCGGTCATATACTCGGCTCATGTATTTTTATCCAATTAAAAACTTGACCTCGTTGACTGATTACGGTACGCCAGAAACAACGAAGTGAATCTCTCACAAATACGCGTGCTTCACAGGATCATTCATTTTTCAAGCTGCGCTTGAGATTCTAGCCCGCGCAATGTGCTAGTTCCGGTAATCCGCGAAATATGTGACCATCGACCTAGACTTGGACGGAACGATATTATCGAACCTTTTCACCGTCGGCTGCTGAGAAATACGATTCTCAACATAAAACTTTCAACGTATCATAAGTGTGATGGAAAAGTTTTTCAGAAGGTTGAGCCGCGAGTAGGGAAAAAAGAATCTCCGACTAAAATTCTCGCCGTGAGATCAATAAATTAATCTGGAACTCCAGGTCGTTGCGTAATCATTGACAATGAGTCAACTGAGGAAGATGTAGCCGTTGGCGAATCAGGCCGAAGTATCAAGGGAGCAGATAGACACTCAAATCGGCGAAAGAATGACAGAATAGTATGACTCGTAGTTCATGAATCGCGGATTACTATTATATACTAACGGCGAACAGAGTAATAAAATATTTTCCATCGACGGTAGCAATAGGTAAAGGTTGGGCGATGGACATATATATATATATATTGTCGGTTGAACGTACACGCGTTAAACCACACCGTCGCACCAACGACACTATGACGCAGTGCCCGAGGTTTCCCAAAGTGCTGATTGGTGGTTTGCGGTGGACGGAACCCGGAGAAATCATTCTAGCCAATCAACGCTTCAATATCAGACGAAATATTTTGCAGCACCTGCAAACAATCGTTCTAAATTCTGACTAAGGATTCTTGACGCTTGGAACAACCGACGGGGAATTGAACTCTGACTCCATCTCAATTCTGGCCAAGTTTCCCGTATCATGAGTTCGTCTCATTTCCGGGTGAGGTTCACTGATTCGAAAATAGGGGATTCGGTGAGTCTGACTTGATTTTGCACCGTATTAGAATCCTACGATATCCCAAAGCTGGTCCCTGAAAGTCCGTCTGATTATGCATTGGTATACACATGCAGCCCATATCTCACTCTCATCAGCATTCAGCGAATTTCCATCTCATACGAATACGTGGCACAGGTTGTAGAGCGTGTAACATAAAATATGAAACGTTGAATGTTGCATGAAATACGTTATCAGTTTCGACACGCAATACAAAACATGATTTTAGTCGGGCCGTCATTGTAGTTTCGTCAAATGTCCATTCCCATGTATGTATGTACATACTCTTGCCATCGGAGTGTGCCACGTCGCGATCATGTCGTACGTTGTACGTATGCGTAGAACGCATTAAAATACTTGACACGAATGAGTTGGGCAATCAATACTGAAGCAGTTGCCTAAAATTTATTAGCAATTCCCCCGTTCAATCGTAATGGCATGTTGTGTACTAGGTCGTGTCTGCGCTATGATGTGATTGAGTTGCCGTAGCATATGCAATTGTCATAACGTAAATGCTCTATCAGCGAATTGCCGTTTGAGGGTGTTATGTTGACTGCGTAATCATGGAAATAAATTTGAATATCACCAGTCTCATTTTGCGAAGATTTTTGAGTAACCGAAGGAGAGTCATTTCATTAAGACCTCATCATCACACAGGGATATCAAGAACTTCGACTCGAAGTCATGGATGATAAATAGAATGTGAGAATGCGTGGAAGATATATTACATCAGCGAAATGATCTGAGGAGGTATTTTGTCCCGCTATGAACTACATATTATGCCATATTTTGAAATTCTTCAATTACAATGTCAAAGTGAAGTGAACGGCAGAATTTTTCGCTATTCCATCATTGAGACTTTTCCATGTTACTCTCAGCTTCTTCTATCCGCTTTTCGGCGAGAGTATTCAAGTTGTTCGTTTCCACGGAGATCCTCAGCGGGAGACGATGAATTAATATGAGAACAATGGAAAAGCTCATCAAGTTGTTTCTCCTCGCGTAAATCTTGAGAGAAAGGGGAAAAATTCATGCGAAAATAATGAAAAGACGCATCAAATCGTTCTTTTTTACGGAAGTCTATGATGAATGGCGACAAAATACATTACGGTATGACGAGGAAGCCTGCATCAAGTGATTTAGTTCAAAAAAAATTCTCAGTGGAAGCGGAGAAATGTGTGAGAAGATTTTGAAAAGCTCGCCAAGTTGTTCCATTCTTGCAGAATTTTCAACAAGACAAATAAAATAACGTAACGAGTATCTCATTCGTAGGTACGTAAAATTCTACTCGCAAAACTATTCGCATCGTTGTAGTTCGTGGAACCATTAACCAAAGTATACCTAGTCATCCATAATCAATTCGTGCACATTGATTTCGCATAAAAATGACGCTCGTGACGACGGTCTCAGACGTAGATCGATTATTCGTAGTAATTAAAGTCATCTTGACGACCCGAAGACGTCCTCGAGACAGAAGGTGACCATCAGCCAACAAATTTGGGGCATTGGTTGATCAATAGTTCCACACTATCCGGCTTATAGTCCATCGTACATCGAATCGATTATATCGATTACTTAAGGAACTTAGACTGACACTTGGACCCGGATCATACTGATGTTTGGGTAGTGTGTTCGGTTCATTTGATCGCTTTGCCAGATCGACGACCGCTTGATGAGCTTGAATCTTATTTTATACAGATTCAAAGAATTTCCATGATTATATAGGTAAGCTGCTTACCCGATTTCAGTCTGCCGTTACATCATTATCGCCGGTTGGCAAGGGCGTACTTCAGTCTTGAATCTGTAATATTCCGCGTACCCTTTTACTAGGCTCAAGGATCAGAGTACCTAGCTAATTGCTAAGTAGCTGCTAATTAACAAACGGGTGAACCGGTAAGCCGAAGGCTAGCATTCCAAAGCGCCGTGAATATACACATAAACAGGATGAGAAGATTTGATCAGTTTCGGCCGTACTGCTTCTATAGCGATGATGACGATAATAATAATTCCCGTACCGTAGAGTAAACAGAAGCAGGTTAGCTTGAAGGAAAAATCCGGGTCATAGACATTGATCATCGATTTATGTACAGCATTTGCTTACCGAAGATCGCATCGATGGAACGTAGTTTCGACGGTCGTGTTTCGAGACACAATAATCAAGGAACCGGGACCCAAGCGATGCAAGCACAGAAGTATGAACGACATTTGTTATATACCAAGGAGTTTGAAGTCAAACAAACCCGTCGGATGGTAAGAGGCCAAGAAGGAGTCGGAGAGGAAGAAGGTAAAGCGATGACTTCTTACGCGCCATTTGTCAGCTAATATTATACCAAGTTTTGTCGACTCAAAGTTTACAACGAGTCTTTACCAGCGAAGAAAGACGTCGCGGAATGAGAAATCCCTGAGATCACTGACTGATCATTGTCAGGCTACAAGGTCCGCGGTTATGAAAAACAAACGTTCTCACTAATCAGAGGTGTTACATAACTCAATTATAATACACCAAATACGTCGTCTATCTCAAATACCAGTCACGCAGATGATGCCGATTTCTGTGGTGACTGAACTGGGAAATGGGTGTACACTATTCAGAATTAGTTAGCTTTGAATCGATACAAGAAGCTTTTATAAGCTCACTTGTAGAACTTCGATGGAATAGAAGCGTAGGACGAAAAGTGAAGGCGTCTATAATTAACCAAAGGTAAGCTGACACCTTTGAAGCCGTAGACGGTAACTCGACCCCACGGGACCTTCGCTGCTTCGCCGACGGCTATTCATCCTCATATACATCCGGGAGAGGAAATGGCGACAAAAAAACAGGACGAATCCCCCATCTTGTAGCTAATCGAACGATAAAAATGCCATTAGCGCCTTATCAAGAGATAATACGTAAAATAGTATTCAGTCTCACTTCTATTCATCTCACAATCAGAATTTCCCTCGTCTGTCTCTCTGTTTCTCTCTCTATCTCTCTATCTCTACGTCTCTCTGTCGTTTTCGCGTCTCTCCGTATTGGGGTGGATTTTAGGGCTGGGTTTGGTTATACTTCTCGTTTTATGTTGAGTATCAACACAACCGGTGCAACGATATCTGAGAACCTGGTGGCTTTGAACCCGGCGTAGCGTGTTGCAGAGGCCCCCATTCCTCCGGACTTTTGCGAGGGCGTCGTCCCATTATCAAAACCCCGCATTCGAGATACGGCTTGTATTCCCACGACGACGGAAGTACCTCTTCTAAAGACGGCTTCGGTGGTGGAACGGGCACACATACCTAGCTATCGCGAGATCACGCTGACGAGACCAGATTCCCCCGAGGTATGGAAATATGCGATATCCCGCATGCATACGCTACGGGCTTTCGATTCGGAACTAGTCACTGATCGTCATTCCAACTTTGTCGAGTTCCACCGCACCTAGGATATATACGCTCTGGCTCATGCGAGAAAAATTTAATCCCGAGCTTGGCTCGTTTTACGAATTTATTCCAGCAGAAATTAGTGACTGATCCGTTTTTGATTGAATTCAGTAGAATTCGTCAAGGAATTTGGAAACCAGGCGACGGAGAAATCAGCTTTCAAAGACACGACAATTTTTCCGTAACTGTTTATGTGCTTCCAATGGATTTCATTTCATTGCTAATTCCTTGAGAACAAAGCTTTCGATTAAATATGAAACAGTTTAGAAATCGATCAGGTAATGTAGCGAAGGGCGGGAGCAGTACAAGATTGCATCCGAGCACAACTAACTCGATCACTGCCGACTCTTTTAGCATCAAAATTCACTGCAGAAAATAAATTTGAGGGCTGTCAAATCGAAACTACCTCAAAAAAAGGAGATCGTTCTGGATGGATGAAAAACTTCCCCATTTTCGTAACTTAAGGAGGAATTTTCAAAATCTAAAAAATATAGAAATAAGTGACATTTATCGAATAAATTGACTCATACCGCGACGAATATAGGTTTTCAGCTATGAACAAAATCTTACACCTATATTCTTACGTGCATGATCGTAGAATAAGGGAAATTCGCGAATGTGGCTAAAAAGTAAAGATTCAAGGTATCAACGGCCAAGGAATTTCAACCTGTACAAGCGAGTGTCGCGACTTTCGATTTAGGCGTGTCTTAAGTGGTTAGGAAAGAACAGCGTTCAGTTTGGTAACAAAGTGATAACTCTACTTGGAAAACAATACGTTCGATTTCACAATTTCGTTAACAAACTCACAATTCTGATTACAAAAAACAGTTTTTCCATGCAGAGGTATGTACGTACAGACTTTTCGAAGTAGGAATGAAAAATACCCGAATATATATTGGCATATCTGAATTGTATATTCGTTTGTACGTAAACCAACGCGAGTGCAGTGAAAATATGACAGTTGTTGGTACTGAATTGGATTTGAACTGTACCACGTTTTGTGTACCGCCACACACCTCACCCAATCTCTTCCAGAGTGAACTTTCGTTGTGTACGCGCAAGGAAGAGACATACGTTAAACGGTGGTGCCAACGTCAAGTTGCCCAACAAAGTTTCAAAGTACTCACGGGCTGACGTGTCTTTCTTGGCTAGCCCTTGAGAATGTTTTACGTTTCGCACACTTTTCGTCGGCTGAAAGCCTGCCACTTTTGTTTGTGATTTTCTTCTCGAGCTGAACTTTTCTCAGGTAATCATACTAGGAGTAAAAGTCAACCCAATCAATGCGGAGTCAGATGAGCATTAATTCATTCTGGTTGGTTTGTTGGGACGACGAACGAGGTCTATCGATCGACGGAATTTGTATTACCTAATTGAATTGACTCCTCGATTGGCGGATGGACAGTGCTAGCCAATCAGAAAATTTCTTTATTAAATTTAGATACTTTTGACGCGATTGCGAAGCACCGAACTCAAGTTTTTAGTTCCTCCAATACGTAATCGCCTTTAGAGTTACCCATTACCCGTTGTAAAACCAATTTCCGTTCGTTTACCGACTTTCCCTACATCCGAAGTTTGCCTGACTCTCAATCCCACAAAAACCCAATTATCGTAACCAAACTCCCCATGAAGTCTTCGGAAAAACCAACAGTCTAAATATTTTAGGCTCAGCCACTCGATCCTTTTACCCAAAACTTTCATCCGTTTGCTTCTCACGAAAAACAATCAATCACTGATTTTGCAAAACCCTTTTCCATATCCTCATCTCTCATCAGCGTTATCTTCCCCCAGTAACCCTCGAACGAACTTTCGAGGAGATAATCAAATACAAATGATGTCTCGTCGAACGAAGGTTCTATCGATTATTACTACCACGTCAAGATTTATTCTACCATTCCGTACAACAGGCTTTAATGAGGCATCCTATCGTAGTCCTTGAATTTGATGAACATTTTTTTTTCGCCGAGTAAATTATGAGAACTCCGCATCGTATGGACTCGCGAAAAATTGTGCCGATTTCACCTGCAATTTAAATAAATAGGACGGATGGGAAACGTAGGCAGGGAAAAAAATTGATGACTCGATCAGGACGTTAAAGGCGTTCTTGCTACGTCGACCAGATTTCGAAATAAAAAAACCCTCCTACAAATCAGACGCAATAAGGAGCGAGACTCGCGCCCTTATTCGACTAAAACAGATCAACTTCACGCCCGATATAACTCCCGTTACGCAGCACAGCCTTGAAGAAGAAAGGCGAAAGTCCGTGGCTTTAATTTCAACGATTTCTGGGTTGTACTATACTTTCTCTCCCGTAGGGGAAAAAAGCTTTCCTAGCAGGAATTCAGAAGTTTCATTACGAATTCGGCAATGAGGCTTATCCGCGTAGGTATTCCCGTGCAAATAAAAAAGAACGTCGAGTTCCAGAGCACGAAGCCTATGCGGAAGCTCGAGAATAATATTCGGCTACCTGAAAAAATGGTTGAAATTTGTTCGGGATTGTAAATCTGGAGGGACGTTAGTATATATTTGAAATGAAAGACTGTCTTGGCGACTTAACTGCATTTTCCAACTCGTGAATTACCGAGTCTAGAAAATATAGTCTAAAGTTTGTACGAGCGCTGCAAAATAATGCCCGGGGTATGAAATATGAAAATTAATTTCTAACGTAACGCGGAGCTAGAAGGAAAGGGCACGTTAGTTTTTCTGGAAAGAAGCCGTTTATACCGTCGTATATAAGTATACACAGAGCGTGAAAAGAACAAACAATTTCATTAACGCAATTTCACCCGGCAATCTCAATCTCCGAGAGATAAGATTTCGTAAATGTACTATAAGAATTTCTACTTTCAGCTTTCACCAAGTACCTACTCGATTTGCATTTAAAACAGAGACTTGGAGGCTCGAACTTAGGCTACTTTCAAAATTGACTTCTTTATTTCCGGTATTCCTCTACTCAATTTCCTTAATCGGGGCAGGCCGTCCTGCTCCGAGAACGGATTTTCGAGGTGACCGGGTCGCTGGAGGTGGAATGTAATAAGACGAAACAACCGCGCCTACTTCTTTGGATCGGGTCGAGTTCTACCAAAAATATTATCAAGCACGTGGAGAAAAGGTACTGGAATGACATGAACATATTGAACAAACAAGAGAAATCTGGATGAGCTGTTTCTCAAAGACAAGACTCGAAAGTTTCCTTTTTTCTCTCTCGATCATCAAGTATAGAACCTTGTGTTTCTTTTTTCGGAGCACTTCGCTCAGTGATAACACAGTGGCTTCTCCTGTAGGTGTAACACTTGATTAGCTCGTTGAAACTAAAGAAAAACTCGTCGTTCTTCACTCGATTTCACCCTACCCATCCGCGTTGAACCCCTCGGCTCTCCAGCTTTATTTTCTGGCGAACGAGAGATAGAGAGAGAGAAGGGAAGAAACAGAGTTGTGGGCCTCGGCAAGTTTTCTTCCGATGGGAGCTTTCTACCGAGCAACAGTCGTACGAACCTCTCAACGACCACCCGACGACACTTTTGGTTCGCGTGACGATGGGCGGGAATAAAGAGAAGCCGGCCAGCCCCACTCTATTCGCTATTCCTTTGAACAAAGAACAATGAACAAAAAAACAAAAGAAAATAAAAAAGGAAGAAAAACGTCAAAAAATACGTGCTCGAAAGGGGAAACGCGATCGTATCCCGACAGCCGTGAGGTGTCTGTCAAGAGACTGGTACGCACTTTCTGCTGGAAAACGACAGACGATGGAACCAAGAGTTTTATGTCCGTGTAATGCTGGGTCAGAGGCCAAACTGGGTCGATAATCCCGCTAAGACCCAGACACTGTTCGCGTTGGGGTGGCGGTGGTGGTTCTCCCGTACCCCCTGCGAGGGTGAACTCCAATTGGTGAACACGAGGCGAGGCAGAGTAGTTGGGGGGCGAGGTGTGACGTACGTACCAGCCACCAGTACACCTGGCACTTGACCTCTGAGTTTGAGTTAACAGAATCGCTGAATCCACACATTTAGGTCTATCTATTTTTATAATTCTGAAGAAACCGTGAACGGAGCTGATGAGGCGTGTGTATCATTCGGTTGCGCATATTCGGCAAGATTTTCACGTCTAGAGCCACGGGCTGAGGAGTTAGTAGTGGCTCAGAAATCAGCGACTAATTTATGAGAACTCCGAGTGTAAAACTGGTGGTGACACGAGGCACAGTTTGCGCTTCCAACTGACTTGAGAATTTCAAAGTCCTCACGGCGGGGAGGGGGGGGGGGGGGGGGGGGGTCTATGTATACTCGAGAACGTTTGAACTATGTAATCGGGAGCTTTAGAGGAATTTAGGAGTCTCACTATACTGGGAGACACTCATCACGTTGCTCGATATTATGACATGCAAATAACTTCTATGATGGAAAAAAAGCACAGATTTCTTATCTTGTCGACGATCTGTTTGACGGCGTAAACTCATTCATCCTCCGAGGTACCACGATGAATGAAATCGCTCCGAAATCTGATAGTTGTCAGAGAGTTATCGACGGAGGGGTTTATTTTTTCAGCTGATGTACCTCTCGGGAATATCCAACAGCCTGGGCTCCTCTTGACTCACCCTTGTCTTCGGGTTTGTAGAAATGTTTCGCCCGTGCACGAAATAGTTGAGTTTTTGAGAGATAGAGTTCATCAATTCTGTGCAATGTGGCTCAATTCGATATGGCGACTTTGCAATTGCTTCACGTCATTGCGAGCCTCTTCGAAGATTGCTAGTGCAGTTGCAGAAAAGTGTTACTCTACACAGTGATGAGCACAACTATACATGTGTATGTATACACTGATGAATTTTAGTTCGACGACTCAATACCATCTTCGAAGATATAGTGACAAGAGAAAATTTATTTACACATCTAGTCGCACATTACATGTACACAGGCTTGCAGAATGTATGTTCACTACTGCCATAGAGGTAAATTCAGTCTCTGTTAATTGCTGAATTTTCATGCAGTCCGCATTTTCGCGTGGGTCATCGTCCACGTGCTATTTTACCTTCGTGGATTTGAATCATGCTGAACCCTACGAACCTAATATTGGTTTACGGAAACTTGTTAATATACAGGAAACTGGAGAGTTAGCTGGATTGTGAATGGCCTGACGGTAATGTACGTATGCTTTGCGGGTTCCAATTATTCTCCAGAGACTCGAAATGTGGCGTGCTAAGGCGATTCGTGGGTGACCCTTGTGTGCGGGTCCATTTCGAGGTCGTTTGACCAATTAGCCCCGGTCAGTAGCTGGGTGTCGTCGACAATGGACTCTTTCGGCAAACACCCAGTTTGACAAATCATCAACGGAATTGCCGTGAAGACGGATGTATGAGGTGACAAAGTGTATGAAGCGTTCAGTTGTCGTGTTACAACAGTAATCGAAACGAGTTTTCTTTCCGGTTGCAGCAATTTTTTATATCATTGTGCCGAATTTTCCCGCTAGCTTCCCGGTTCCTCGATTAATGTGGTAACAGGACGCTGAAAGAAATGCTGCTCTTCAATCTGAGGAGAAACGACGAAGACTAACTTTTTAGATACCTAATCCGGTCCGCGTAATCTGAGGCTTGTCAGCAATTAGGGGAATGATTCATCTCCAAGAATTTCTAGCGGGCATAGACTATAGCTGCTCGAGGTGAAAATATGCTTATTCGAGAGAACTGGCAAGCTACAATGGATCCTCCTCTGTGCAGACGCTTATTTACACAATACAACACGCGTATGCGTGTGCAATATATACGGTCAATACCCAGACACGCTGGCAATATTTATGGTCTATGGGGGTAAGCAAGATAAACGGATATTTCTTTACGTTGAGGGTATATCGGCTGACTCAACTTTATTCCGAGGTTCTCACCAGAGAGAATCACATGGATTGCTTTCGGTTTTCAGGCAATTCGTCAACTGGATTGTGCTGGGCACATGCGTGACTGTTCGGAGATCGCAACGGAGTATTTTGTCTTCGTGCTTAGATCATTAGCTGCGATGCACTTCACGAGGATTGATCAAGTTGCAAACAGGAGGATGTTTATTGGCGCACACCGAGGAGAAAATTCGTCTCAACTTCATCTGACAAAGATCTGATTCGATGGTGCCAAATGAATGTTTCCGTTCCCAGTACAGATGCAGGTCCATAAGGGTGAATTGGGTTCTTCAATTTTTCTGTTCAGTAATGAATGGGATAGGTTCTTGAGCATTGCCGAAGCCAAGTATTCCGAAAGATTTTACAATCGAAAGATGAGTTTGAGAAGGAAGACTCGCGTCGAAGATCAAGGGCGGAAAACTTGGATGAAAACTACTCAACTAAAAGTGTAATTCGGTGACGACCGGGCGTTTTGAAAACAGTTCTCCGACTGTGCCATGCGGGTGGTATTCGAGCATTGTAAATCTAATAGTAAAAAATACTAGGAAACTATATTTGCCATGCAATTAGACTATGTAGGATCATTACTAGCGCCTGGTAGCGTCAACTCGCCTGGCGAATCACGCTCCGAAGTGTACCGAAGCCTAACCCAACCCAATCCAACCTAACTCGAACGGGATTTGCAGAGCTAACCTCCAGCCACCGGTCCTAATGAGGGCGTTCCAGAGTGCCATAAGCAATTTCGAATAAGTGGATGCTACGAACAGCTTACTAATGTCTGCCTGTGCCGGAGTAAACTTTTAATGTAATCCATCTGCCTAATTTATATTTACATCCTGTTTCGATCTTGGTCAAACTTTCCACTGACGACGAGCGTGTCGATTCCGCATCTATTCGCTCGTCAGTTCCACGCTGTCCCCGAAACTGAAATTATGCCAAAATTATGTTCCATTTATACATTCCACAAAAAAATTTCGAATACCATTCGCGCATCATCAGTTTTACGGCGTTATGAGGCTCAGCTGAATGAATAAAGCTATTGCTCCATTCGAATGATCCCGATATCCGGCAACGAGCAGACGGCCATCCAACAATCGAACGGATACTTGCGTGCATATAATCTGTACATGGGTATATGGTGCAGCTCGATGCGGTAATCTTAAAGACCTCGTTACGCCGGGGCTCGTATATGGTTCACAACTTGGCTGAACCACGCGCGTAGGAGTAGCCTATAGTCTCACAATTCGCTGGCGTTCCCGTCTTACGGTAGGTAGTTAACGATCTGTAGATAGTAGATGACGCTCCAGGGATATACTAAGATGTTAATTTAGCCATTACTTACATTTACCTACCATCCTAGCTCGGGGCGCTTCCTTTCACCTTGTGGAAGATACGCAATACATACATCGGCAAGGCTGAAGGTGGGGTACGGTGGATTGCCATACCGTTTAATTAGTGCTGGGATTAGTTCAGGTATTTTTAAACCTTGATTATTATTTGCTTTCCTGAAAGTTGGAATTATTTTCGTCAGTTGACGGGTAGGAGCTTGTTCCTCGCAGTTCTGTTCCATACTTGTGCCTCTTGTCGTTAGATCCAAACTAAAAAGTCTCGTTCATGTAGTCGGCGTAACCTTGCACAAAAGACCCGGCCGTTTGATGCCTCGAAAGAAGTGTGTACGTATGGCTGATCAATACGGAATGAAAGGGTTGGGGGCTCAGGGCGTGAAGCAAATCTCGGATCTCGTGGAGGCGAGATTGAACGGTAATGACGGAGAAATTAGGAACTGTGAGGAGAAACAATGGAGGCTGGAAATTAAGGGCTATAGCTAAACGTCGCGCTTTCTATACGCCGTATTACGAGCCTGTGCAACCCTCTGCCACGAAGTGAGCTTCCCTTACATCCCGCAAATTATATGACCAGACTGATAAATTTCCTGGTATATAGGTAAGCCCGGATTCTATTCTTACTTCCAGCCTCCATTTGCTTGGATAAAGGACCGAGAGTTTTCCACAATTTTGAAAAATCCATTACGGTTGTGGGAGACGTATTGAGTGGGACCATTCTGTGGTCATAATTTGATTGAAACATGTACAAATAGGTATGTGTTAAACAGTGAATTTGTATTGCCGTTGAAGTTGGAAATAAAATAAACCGGATCTTCGTCTCCGATACTTCTATTTTTACTTCCTGGTCGCAATAAAGCGCATTCGAATATAAGTTGGTACCTATAAAGCATACCTACATACTTCGAACAGAAAATCCTACTATGTATTGTTAACATATGCGGATCTTTCTGAGATGAATTGAATTCGAAGCGGACTTAGTGATTTGGAGCCGAGGCGAAGATATATTTCGAAGGGGGTAAGTCGTAGATCAAATTAGATGTGAGAAACAGGATTTTCACCACGCCAGACAAGGATCGAACCAAATTCGAGTACTTAAGGCTATGTAATACTTTTATACTAGATCGAACACTACGGTTTTCACTCCTACTGACAAGATAGGAGTGTTTCTTTATTTACAGATGTTCATCCATCGAAGGGTTTTCTTCACGGAGTTATCCCAACGGGGAAGATATCGACGCGGTCAATATTATTTGACTAGAGAAATGGTCCCATTACGGAATGACCTATAAGGTTGGCCGATTCTATCGTGGCTCGCGACGATTCTATATTACTCCGTCTTTCCCACCGTTTTGTTGGATCACTCGTTATACTTCTGGCGGAAATGTTCTTTCCCCGAACTGCTCTAAGGTTCATCTTCAACGGGCCGTTAGAATTCCATTGACGAATCGATATCTCGATTCAATAAACGTAGACCACCTCGTTTCAGCTCGCCTTCTGGCGACGAGACCACCGTCTTGCTATATCCACAACTTCACTTTCATCTCCTGGCTGCAGGGACGATGGTAAAACGACAATATCGTTTTCTGGCTTCGCACAGCGAAGATTTTTCGTTACGTGAAGAAAGTCGCTTTCGGTATGCTTACCTAGTACTCCGTTGAAAAATACTTCCAGATACTCGGAGCGCGGTGCAAAATATCTCGGTTTACCCACTTGGCACGAATGACACTAAGCCGTTGAGATCCGTCAAGTTGAATCGGGCTCATGCTACGAGCAAACACTAACCGACCCTGAGACATTGTGAAATCGTTACACAATCGGAATAACGAAAGGATATACGAGTAAGAGAAATTTTGTGTCAGATATTTATCGCGGATGAAAAGGTATTGTAGTAGGCTGTGAGGAGAAATAAATTCGTAAAAACGAGGAGAAATTAACGGAATTTTGAATCACTTGAACGTCCTGCGGAGGTATAAGATATTGATGACTTCCTGTGAAAGCTATCAAATTCTCAGACTTCACGAACGAAGAGGAATCATAAATTTTCAGTAAAAATCCCAATACCTGGAGGTTGTTCTATTTTCTAGGTTTGATATTCAAGAATTCCCATTTCGTTATTCGCTCCCGCAATTTCGCTAGTAGGTTTCCAGCACTGGGCCGACCCTGGCCAGCCCTGGGCTAGTCTTAGCCAACACTGGACCAGCCCTGGCCAGCGTCGGTCCGTGAGTTAAAACCTACCGGGGTTGGAGCATACGATTTCTTCATCGCCTCTGCAGTAGCACTTGATAAGAGAAAAGACGTGAGTCGATACAACCGAGATTTGAGCCCGATACAGATGTGGGTCTGTTCAGACTCCGGAGAGAAACGAGATACTGAATTTGTTTCTCAATCAGTCGCAAGGACCGAGAGAACCAGTAGGATGAGGCAATCATATGGATCCGTCTAGGGATTGGTTGAAAACGAGGTTCATCTGCATCTGGTAAAATCGTCGCTACTTCTTTCACCATTATCTTGTATCTTCGTGCCCCTCTTCCATCGTGAAGGAAAAGCGCAACTGTCTGGTCTGATTTGAGTCTAGAATCGGGTGGGTTCCACCCATTGCAGGGAATCTGTCGGGAAATCGACTCTGCGACAGGTGAGACAGGAAATGAACTGTGCTTGGCGTTGCGGGAAACAGGCGGGGCGGAGTCAGGAAAGGAAAGCGGAAAGCAAGACCCACGCTGAGGTAGCTGGGGATGGATAGATGGGATGGGGCAATCGAGTTCCTTGGAGGAAGGGTAGATAATTGCTCGTGGGCTAAGAGGAATCGAGAGAATTAAGGGCCCAAATTTACCAGGTAATAATTGCGCCTTCGTACTTTCGGAACGACCAATTTATACTACGTGCTTCTTCATAGCTTGACGATTAGGCCAGGTTTTATTCCGTCATTTACATGCAGACACACATTGACTGACACAAAGTTTGCCGGAATTCCACGGGTTTATAACTCAAGAGAAAATTACCGACAACAGCGGATGTTCAGACAACCAGCTCTCTGCGTATTCTATTATGGAGTGAAATTCCAAACTTTTGTGGTATGTATTAATAACAACTGAAATGGTGGTTACTTTTTGCCCGAGGAGGAAGAGCGATGGCGAGGGAACTTCTTGCGCTTTCGTTAAAATTGATACTTATATACTGCTGGCAAAAATTCATTGGAGGAGGATGCTTCCAAATTTCGTGTTCATCTTACGAATTTTTCAAATTGGAACATCATTTTCCCTTGTTACGAAACTCTTCTTAAGTTATTTTCGTGATAACCGGATCTTCCAATTTCGTTTGATTGAACAATCGTCAACCGTTCTATCTCATGCTCACATGAATACGACGAATATGCATGTGTCAGTTTTGAGATGACAGGTTCCATGTGAGACGAGTTTTCAAAGCCACATATTTTCGGGTAAGGATTTATGAAGATCGCGTGGAATATGGTGAGGTAAGGTTTAAGCCTGGAGCGTTACGATCTGACCTTCCTCTTTTTTTTCTTATGAGTAAATGGCGTATTGATCAAGTCTCCTGAATCGTAGTCATCAGCCGAGAGTGTGGAAGATGTGTTGGTGTGGCCCGTAGGAATACTGGCCTAGATTTCGCGTCAATCTGAAGCAAAGGGAGGGTCGTTTCGTCGTTTAGCCGACGAGGGGTCGAGAAGATGACGACGAAGAGTTGGCTAGGGATGGATGAAAGTCCAGAGCCCTTTTTGTACGAAATGCGCGCGCCCATTCTTCGCCTTATTCTTTTTCAAGGCATCCACTCCCACCCCTATACGTTCGGTAAGGAGTTGAGACTCATCAGCATTCATGCTTGGAGGGTGTAACGCTTTGTGACCAGCCGTCCACGAGGTTCGATCCATCGAATGCGGCTAGCTAGCAAAAAACCAGATCAGAGAATGCCTTGTAAAAGGTATGGGCAAGAACGGCTGATTGGAAAGCCAAAAGCTTTCGATCGAGGTCAAAGTTCGTTTGGTCTCTTGCTTACGGTTGCAGAGTCACTCTGTGATCACGTCGAAGGCGTAGATTTGTTAATTAGAGAGAAGCGGTCGCTTCGATTGAGCGAGGCCGCACCGCGCTGGCCGCGTATCGGATAAAGGGGAACCCATTTACAAATCGATACAATGTTTCCAGTTCTATTTGTTTAACTGTTTTATTTGTCCAACTATTTGCACGTTAACTAATTAAACTTCCCTAACGGCTGCGGCATTTGATAAACTCTTTCGCCATTCTTCACCACTATGAACAGAATATTGTAAAGAAACTTGGATACACGGGTTTGTCAATTCCGTGCCGATCCACATTTCTACCAGCTCGTCTCTTCGTAGAATCCGGAAAACCTTGTACACAAGACTCATACGCACATTAAAAATCACGCACGATGATCGATCACCGAATTTGCAGTTACTATTGCATGGAACGTCGGGTATATACTCTTCGGTTATGTAATAGTCTGTGCGATATCGACGCTTGGGGGCAAAGCGCAATCAATCACAATCCAAACAAGGCAAGTTCTGTTGAATGTTGAATTAAGCGTGGGCAACGATTGCGATGACATTCGCAGTAGTTTGGCGGAATTGTTTTCTCATAAGAACAAATATTACATCACAGATTCACGTAAGGAAAGTAATTTGGTGATCTTCGCTACGAATTATTAATTATCCCGGCAAGGGGACTGAGGATGGTGTAGGAAGAAGGAGAATCCTCCGCATGGCTTGATAGAAGAGCTTTAGCATTGATTGATTCGACCCCGGTTTCTAAGCGGACAGTGATTAAAAACATCGGCCTTATACCTACCATTGCGAGAAAAATTCGCTGGAATAGTATTCTGCCTCGGTTTGCTACTGCAGGGGAATTACTTTTTGTGGGGTTGTTACAAATGATTCGGTTTTTTAAATCTCTCCTCAGAGACGGCTAACAAATGCTCAAGGACTTTAAAGATTTCGGCTCTTTTTCAATCTACTTCTACCATTAAAGCTTGATAAATTGATCATAGCTCGCGAAAATTAAACCCACGATTCGTACGTAACTCCTGGTCGTATAAGTTCTGTTCTCAAAGTCCTTTCCACTCAACCGGAATATGAATCCGACCGGCGATATTCGTGATAGCGTCGACAACACCTAATCACTTTAATGCTCTTCCGATATTTCACACAGCCACGTTCTTAATAATATCGTCAACTAGAGTGGCAAGTTGTGAAATTGACAAAGTCAAAGCGCTTGATGCTCGCCGGCTTTACACTATGGCTACAAGCTTCTATACACACTCACCTATGTGACATACGGGTACGTAATCGTAGCAAGGTATCAAACTTTTGCTGCAGAAGCCGTGGATGACAGAGAGGAGGTAGCGTGCAAGAGCACACTGTATCGTACGTCATGCAGAATATTTGTGGGAATGTGAAGTTGATGGACACAGTGATAGGGGAATGGATGCAACGGGATCCATTCATTGGAAGGGCGAAGGGGACGGGGCTAGTCGTAATCACCGCGACAACAGCGTGATTAAACTCCTCGCCGTTGCTGCAGTTCGATGCACTTGTCCAAGCGTGAATTTGAATTGATTTGCTAGCTGCCATTCGGGCGTCCTAATGCTCCTCTACAGATCCGGCAATGGTATCATTGCGGTCGGTTTCGGCTACGATAAACTTTGACCGGGAAAATCGACAGGCGATTACTACTGAATTTACAAATCACAAGGTGAGCTTTCGTCGGACACGACGGATTGCGATCTGAAAATTTGTTCGCAAAGTTATTTTTTTTGTATCTGTGATCAGTAACACGTGCGTCCCATTAGAAAAATCAATGACGCCAAAGTTTTGCGGGCCTCTGTGATATATTTTGCGGGTGGGTTGAAAGCTCGAATCGATATGGGTAAGGTACATGCAGGAGTTCATATTTGAACACGTGACACTGACGCCTTGTTAACTTCTTTGTCGTCCCGCTGAGCTGGGTAAAGGAACGTGTGCGAATGACGTCAGGGACTTCCTTGCGGTTCACCTTATTTCCGACCGGGATACTAGGCACAAAGAAGTCAGGTTTTAACGAGAAAAATAAGACGAAATAATTGATCAAATACAAAATACAGTGTACTATGTCCTCTCGAACAATGTACCTCGCCCAACAGTGGCAGTATGCGCTCAACTTGGCGAGATATTTAGTTATAGACGGACATTCAGCTGTGAGCGAAAGAAAAGGCGAGGGAGATCGGTTTTACGAAAATTCGATGGTTTCGTAATCACGGTTCGCCTCGGAATGGACCGCACGCCGTCTACCACGGTCCCGGTGATCACGGACGGTACAACAGAGCTATTTGTTTGCGCATTGTTGCTGCCTACCCCATTGTTCTGTCCGGATGGACTCAAACGTGTATTGTGCGTTCGGCAACTCGAAACACAATACAGAATACCGAATATATGGGCGCCTGTATCGTAATCGCCGCAGGTAAATATCTTTTCTAATTTCAAAATGTTGTTCAGAAGTTGTTTTTCTGAGCCTTTGCAGGTGATTGGTATACCTTTGCGGGCTACAAATGGAATTTTCTCTCACCTCTCTAGGAGAATATTACATTCTGTGAACTTACGTCGCCGAAATCACGCAATTGAGATTACAAACTCTCGCAAGAAGTGTTCAGGCGGTGTTTTCAGAATACGACACTCTGTAGATTACGCATCGTGTGATCGTACACACGTGCTCACTCGCCACCTAAAAGTAGCTACCTGCACATTCAATTTTCTCGTATACCAAGGTTAATTGCTGTCGCCGCCTGAACACCAGCAATTCATCTTCGAAAGTAGATTGGTTTTTGTAGAATATTATTCACCTCCGATAAGGTAGGGTGGGGCATTTTTTGGAAAAGATACGATGTGAAATATCCGCCCGAGGCAGTTACTACTAGACGTAAATTACACACCGAAATTGTCGGAGTAATTTAATCTCATGTTCCCCAACTACTTTGAACTTAAAATCAGTTCTAACATTGGCGAGACTTATTTTCTCTGGTGCAAAATTCCGTGCGAGTCTGGTGGGTACCGCCTGTTTGTCTTACTTATATTAGCTTAATTACAAAGTTGTAAAATTTATGCTGTTAGGTTGGTACCAGCTACCCTCAAAGAAACTATAAACGTCCTCGACTCCCGGAGTAACGGGAATCACCGTATCTCAGGTTTTCACTTTCATATTTTCCACGGTGCTCTGTTTCCGCTCAACACACACATATTGCATTACAATGAAATATTTTTTGTTCAGTTCACAGTGAAATATGAGATGGAAGTGAAATTTCTGCGGTCAGAATTGACTCACGCGATTCTGACAGAATTATGTGCGCGTTTCACATGTCCGAAGCATCGCGCTTTCGATGTAATTTGGTATTGTAAATACAGATCCCCGGGCGCCGCCGTTGGGCGGGTAACGAAATTGAATTTTTTTTTCCCACGATTTAGGTCAACTTCCACAACTCGGTTCCTGAAGAGCCGCAGGTGCCCATTTCAATCCGTTGTAGGTATGTAAAATATCATACTCGTACGTGTGCTAATGAATAATCCACATTCCTGTACATGCCTTCCTTCAGCGACATCCAGACGTGCATGCACAACTCGTTGACAATTCATAGGAGTCGATTCGCCAGAGTCTGCCTGCGCCCTGCCGCGTCGTTCGGTTACTTTCTCAAAAAATTGGTTCTATTCAGAGTTTAAGGTGTTTCTGGGTCCGGCAACATTTTGTATTGGGATAGGAGGGTCTTTATTCGTCGCATAAACAAGATTCAATTCGTTTCATTCAAGCAATAAATCAATTTCCTCGTAGGTTCACTCGCCTTCGCCGTTCCCCCTCGACACCGTGTCAGACAGAACAATTTCAATTGGCTTTGACGATCCTTCTGGAAATGCTTGACGCTTTCACATCCAAACAGCCGTCTAGCTTTGAAATATCTCGTGCGACATTTACCTAGCTACATCCGACCTGGACGGTATTTGCCGCGCACAAAATTTAAATTCTGACACTATACTGTAATCGTTTGGTAACGCGTTGGCGAGCGACGGCACGTCTCTCTTGCCCGAGCTAAAGCAGCGCGGACGGAGAAACGTCACCGATTTCCAACTAGGAAAAGCCAAAGCGGCGTTCCTAACTTCATCTCCAAATCTAAATTCAGAACCAGATTTGCAAAGGGCAGCTGGAATTCACTTCTACGTATTAAATCTTCAAGTCAACTCCAAGCACATCGAGAAATTCGAGAACTTCAACAATAAGAATTAACGACTCGGTTTTCGATTAGGGACAGCTTTTACAGAATAACTTTTCATGTAAAATATCATTCGGTTAGATCTGAGGCGAGAGTTAAACTCAACGACGAACATGTTCGGCTGAACCGGTCAGCAGCCTCGGCATGATAAGCGGGTACCAAACGTGAACACCGCTGACCTAGACTCAGAACCGTCATTTCTGTCTTCTGTATGATTTTTGTACGTCAAAACTTGCTCGTTGAATAGAGCCAGGATATTGAACCAACTGCTTTTTCTCGCGCACGTCGCATCGAACCTGGTTCCTATCCTTGATAACAATGTCCAGATTCGATACAGCTCCGGCAAACGTATAATTTCTGTCTGGTACTCATGTAACAGTACCTATCCGACGAAAGATTCATTGTCAGTGCAAACCCGAGTCTGACATACAGCCACGGTGGTTGCCGTCATCTTGGTCTGGAGCTAGAATACGGCTCTGTGACGGCGACCTCTCCGAGTCCGGTAAATTAAGGAGATTGAATTGATCCAGAGAGGAGCCCAAAAACCCCAACCGATTGGATTTTCGATAGACTGAAAGTCTGGTCGAAAATCAAATGAGATTCAATACAGAAAAATCAAAACTGATGAACTACCAGAACGTCACGCTAGTGTTACTCATCCGAGTACTCCATACATTAAACATACGTACTGCTCCGCGAATGCAAATCACACTGCAACGTTTGTGTAGCTTGAAACGACCGAACAAACGAACTGGCAAACTTATAATGCAAACTGCACTGAGGTGCTCGGTATCGATGTTTTACTCCAGTGTTATAACATATACTGATACCACTACCTTTATAGTCACCACTAAAAGTCTCTCCGTCAACTAGGAATTTGGATTATTGGATATCGTCATCCGGACGAAACGGCAAGCGTAGGACTTCCAATCCGATCGCGATACGATACGGCCGTGATACTCGTACATGTATATCCTTTACATAATTAATCCTCACAAGGTACACATCCTTCACTGTTACGTTACGTAGTACGTGGGCACTCCACAAAAGATTATACTACCCGAATTTATTCTAGTTTGCGTTGTTGTTTGTAATATTGTCTTTTTCCAGCCTTGAGGGGTGAAATCAAAATGGCAAAGTTCTCCGAATCCGACTATAATATTTGTCTGGTAATGAAGTACAGTGTCAAGGTTTAAGCGAATCCGAAACGTGGGTAATTTTTGGAAGATTCTGTTTTCTGTCCAATTTTTGAGACACCGTCGTGCCCCAGTGTGATTTTGGAGCGTTAATTATTATCTGGGTGTGCGCGGTAGCGTATAGCGGTATAACATGAGTTGGCGGAAGGCCTGCGGGTGGTACAGTGCGTTAAATATTTGATAAACTCGTCGAAATTACATTAAGCTAATCTATGAATAATGGAAGCTTTAAGCTCGGCATAATTTCCCTCAAATTGCAAGAAGAATGTTTATGTTTCATGAGTCCCGACAGTCGAAACCACTTCCTCTGAATCGTTGTTGAGACACTTTTGACCCTGGCATTTTCGGGAGTATGTTTCGATGCACACGGAAGCACTCGCGCAATATAAACACGGCCGAAGCACCAATAGAACCAGGAGATACCAAACTGCTCTAACTTTAATATCTCATGTACGGCTGCACACTCGGGATGACAAGGAGCGAAAGGAGCCAAGATTATTGCCTCAATATTGCTCGATGCCAACCTCTGTGGAGTCTGTCGTCTCTATATGCTCACGGGTGTGCACTATACACATATTATATATCTCCGTATCTATATTTTCCGAGAAGGTACATACCCCGTTTTCCATATATAAAGCCTGGTGAGAAATATTGAGAGAAATAAATAGGTTTATGGTACATTGGATGTATGATAAAGAGCTGGCGTCGCGATTTCATCAGAGTGCCTCTTATGGCGGGTATAGAGTTAAAATTCTCGATCAAAGTCAGCATGCCAATTCTCAAGTGAAATCGAATGCTTGAGAGTAGCTTTGTAGCGATGGATTGAGAATTTATTATCCCTTGCATAAAGAACTATACCGGTATAATTTTGGAGCACGGGGAATCTCTCGAAAGGTAGCAAAAGATGAGCTTTGACCTGGCACGAAATTTCGATCCGAGGACAGTCGAAGGCGGTCCCTCTCTTTATACATGAAGATTTAGGAGTAGGAGGGTCCTCGAATATTCATGGCTGAGGGAGGGAAAACTCGAGTGCGAACCAGAACCTCTCTGGGTGCAAACCATTCTTAACCATTAGGTTCTGTTATTCTATGCATGGCAACGCTCTATGTACGTAACTATATTTCGCCAAGGCGACTTTATTTGACCTTAAATCCAGCCTAGTTGGCTCTGCGGCTGGCGTTCCGTGCCAAACTCTCCGACTAGCTTCCGGTCCTGTCCCTATTTCGTGGGTGCAGTATATCGCTACTGATTTAACTGTAGCCGTTGATACAGTGGAACGCAGGTTCCTGTAGCTTCAACCATTCACGATCGTTAGAATGCATTCGGAATAGAAAAGCAGTGCTTCAGGTGCAGACGAAAAACATACCGCAAAAAGGTTCGTGTTCGCACAAGATGCATTGGGAATTGACTGACCACTCGAATCCGCGATCGTCGTCGTCGATCTCGTGTGGGCTGGAAAGTTCAGCGAAAGGAGTGGTCAAAGAAGTATGAACCGAAGGTAGTATTGGCGGATAAGCAGATCGCCGAATTTCGTTCGAGTGAATCCATAGAAATATTTTCAAAGTTTGGGGTAGTTTTGAGCCATTACCTGACAATGAGACTTGAAAGTCATGTCGGATGCCCGGAAGATATGCAATTGAATTTTAAGCTCACACTGCGTAGAAGTTTCAACGAAGTTTCCGGATTCTCCAGCCGAGGTCCGCCGCTCTTGAATAATGCCAGTAGTTCTTGGGGTCATTAACCAGCCAGCGAACCAGATTTTGTTTCTCGCAGTTTCTCACGAGACGTTACACGGACTTCCGGATAAGCACTTTATTGTATATGTATACCGGCGTATAAGTGTATAGTGCGAGGTCTGCGTCGCCTCGTATGTTATTGCGCGAAGTAGGAGCAACGTAATTCAAATTCTCATTAGACTGTCGCCGTGAAGTGGGAGTTTTTGCTCCGGTTGCGAAGGACACAAGTATAGAGACCAGACTGGAGCGAACCACGGAGGCGAGGGCCCAACTCACCTCCGCCACTACACGCAGTGCTAAAAAGTTTCGTTCACCGAAACAAAAAAACCAAACCACATGCGTTGAATTTATGGATGCATGTTCGTACATACACATATGCGAGAGCTCTGTACACTCGGACGGATTTATATCTCTTGAATTATTCCTCAGGGTTTCCTACGAAACAGGATACGGTGACAAGAATACCATGTTTCTGACTTTAGGTACGATTTGTGCGAGATTTTCAAACTTTTTTGCATTCCAGATACGCGTTCAGTGCGAATAATCCGTGTCCCCAAGTTCGGAAAGCTGATTGGCGCCCAAATTTATCAATTTTGTATTCTATGGCGCTCGTGGGGATGCAGCTGTACTAAAAAAATAGGAGTCGATATTCATTAGGCGCCGTATTCACTTATGTATTATAGACGAGTGACGTAAATCCTTTTGCTCCACTGTGCGTGAATATTATATAGGCTGCCTGCTGGTAAAGCTGATATGGCGTTAGGCGATCAGCAGGCATGTTCAGATGCGGATGAAGAGAGTATGTAATATGGATAATACGATGAAGTTTACGGCTAGTTGACATCAAAGCAAGTATGGCAGTGTCAAGAAATACGTTGAATAATAGAGAAACTTGGAGTTTAGAAGTACCGTCAGAGGAGCTCGATCCTTGTTTGTGCCGGGAAAGAAGAATAGGGAAAGAGAGTCGGCAGACGGAAGCACCGGAAATTGCATCTAGCCATTTCAGTCATATTTACGATATTGTATTCACGGAGCAGGAATACTCTGGACAGTTCCTACTTTCAATCTTTTCGTCTTTTTCTGGGTTTTTTCTCGTATTCTGCGTCTACTTCTTCTTCTTCTCCTTCTTCTTCTCCTTCTTTTTCTTCTTTTTATTTTTCGCTGGGACTTTTAGTTTGTTCCACGGAGACCCGTGAATACCCTCCGGGTCCTGGGGGTAGCCGAAGCTAAAACGAACAGCAATTGCACGAGCTAGAAGGAAAACGGAAGTTTTCCAAACTTGGTGCATTGTTGTGGCGCGCACGAGTCGGAAAGTTGTTTCGAAGCCACCGAAAGAGTTTTCCGTGCGAAGGTGTGGCGCGGCGGAAGACGGGGCGGAAAGAGAAGCGAACGTTCGAAAGCGGAGCTTCAGAAAGAGCAGTGTGAGATATACAATATGCGTGAACGATGCATTGTGGGAAATTGGTGCTGACTTTAAAACTTTTGCTGGAAAACAAAGACAAAGGCTGGGCGTGTCGACTTAGCGAAGTGGCTCGTCGCTCGCGAAGAAAGGTCCTGCTCCTCCTACTCGTGGTGAATTAAAACAACCATGACCAGAATCCTGGATAGGTCAGGTCAGGTCAGGTCAGGTCAGGTCCTGCAAGATTAACCCTTCCGAGCACAGTGGTTTTCGAGAAATAATTATCTTGAGAAGTCATTCCGTGGTACCGCACCCTCGCAGTGAGGTCTTTGAAAATGTATCTCTGCGTTGTATTTATGTGTCTCGTCGTTTGCTCTGACGAGAAGAATTATGTCAGAGATTGCCTTCGCTAATAAGAAACAAGAATACCACGCGTCTTCTGCATCATTTCATCATACACAGAACGATGTGATTCCGCTACATGAACGAAAAAGTGCGGAAAACTTGATTCTACAACACTTCGCGTGCCGGAAAAGGTTGAGTTAAAGAATTTCTATTTCACGGGAATATAGCGATGTCCGTTGCCCACCTATAATTTATACGTTGCGCCCGGCTTATCGAGGTAATCTCCTCTCGGAGGCCCTTTCATTTCAGCTTAAGAAGTAATTACATGTGCATGGAACCGTTGATAGGTCTTAGGTAGGTCGGGTGGTATCTGTAAAGTAGGAAACAATGTTTTTAGTCAAGAAATGGGAATACCCACGTAAAATAAAAATGTTTCGTCGCGGGCTTAACAGGGAGTCATGAAATAAATCTATGCATAATAATCCAAAGACGGAGTTGCACGCGGTCGTAAGATCTTATCGCGAGAGCGTGTTGGAAATATTTCTTTTTCAAATTTCTCTGAAGGTGAAACACTTCGCTACGCATTTTCTTTCTTATGAGAAGCTGGATTCCTCGGCGAACGGATGAAAGTCAGAAGGGGTTACTGGACGCGTGGTAAAGTGTACTCAGAAAATGACTTCTGAAACCTTTTCAAGAAAAATAATGCGCTTGTTCATTTGTGAAACAGGAATTTGTGTCCTTTTCCTCTTACCCTGGAGGATCAGCTTCATCGTAAGTTCGCCTCCATTTTTTTCGTGTGCTTGGCACTCGTTGTCAACGAAAAGTTGGAGGCAAAATTCGAGGAGACGAGCCGGAAGGTGATATCAGATTCAAAATGAAATGTGCTAATTGTAGAATTTCAATCCTCTAAAAACTATGTACTATAGAGTGAGTATCCAATGAATCTCTCTTCCTGAAGAATATACTACTGATTGTAAGAATATGGAACTGCAAGTTGCCATAGAATTCCGATAAATATGCATGGTACGGTTTCGTTGCCCGTCGGAGTAGCAAGTGTTCGCGATTACATTTGCACGTGAAAGAAATACCGTGATTCAGATTCCGCGACTATATTATTATGCAAATTTGATTACCTCGCGTGGAAAACTTCATATGGTATTGGGTGCGATCGATTGTGATCATTGGCGGAAATGCTAGCTTCAGGTCTTCCATTCTGCGTATCATTATCTGGCTACAGGGGCCAAAAATGATCGCGCCGAATCGTGGACATGAGAATAATCTGAAGAAACGATCGCGCACGAATGTACTCCGCAAAGAATTCCTTCTTTCACATCTACGAACGATAAATGATCCTGATGTATCTACGCGCGTAACAGAAACTCTCATCTTATTAGAGACGTCACTCCAGGTCTTTCTCCAGTTAACAATCAGACGCCCCTCGTTGTGAGCGTGCAGCCAAGGGAGAAAATTATATTTGACATTTTCTTTGTAGAGGCTTTTAAGAAATTTTATTCTGATATCGCAACGCGTAATGACTCCCGTCACTCAGCTGGTTGCCGGGAGTCTAAGAGACGGGACGTATTTAGCATTTAGGGTTTCCCATTTTATTAGATCTGCCGTGGTGAACAGCCTTCGCCCGGTTGATGGGACAAGAAAATTAACCGGATAATATAACCCGCGATTCACCGGCTCGGGCTAACCAACCGAGGGCAAGGCTGTATGAAATAACTGACAATTTTAAGCGTCTCTTCTCCATCCTCATCCTAATTCTCACCCGCTTTCAACTTGGTAGCTCGAAAATTCATCTGAAACCATTAGACAGCTACATCGCCTCATTAACATCTTCAGTCTTATTATTACGCTCGGTATGCTTGCAATCAAATCAACCAGTTTCAGTACATTCTTTGTCCTAGGGCATACGAGTATGAATTCAGCGTCCATCTGGGCATTCGATATACACCTGAGTCTGCGAATGCTGTATTGTCACGGGAGCTTTTGTGCTATTCAATTGGCTTCCTTGGCTCTGTGGAAATGCATTGTAGAAAATCGGAGTGTTTTCGATCAGATTATGGTTGTCTCATTTTTTGTAGAGGCGTAGCTTAGCTTCAGCAAAGGAAAGTCGATATGAAGCAGACTCCGAGTGCCTATGTTCAGTTAGAAGTCATTTTTCCACATGGTTGTGCGTTTGGGGAGATTTTCACGAAGAAGGCAGTTTGATTAATTGGTAGGAATATTTATACGAGAGATTAATTACCCCGTATGGCGATGAAATGGAAAAGAAAACCGCGCCTGCACCGGTTAGAAAATTGAACTCCAGAGTCAGTCCTGCATCCGAGGATCTTTTTCAGATGAAAACAAAGAAACACGAAACATTGAAGATGGAAAGATGATGAAAAAACATCACGCTTATACCATACATACCTACGATGGCGGACATCTTATACAATTATGGTAAGCAGTAGGTCCTGCGCACGGCGTAATCATTCGTTCCATTGTTTATGGCGGTAGAAGTCTGTGCATGACGTAATGAATAGCGTCTTGACGACCTAGAATGCCCAGCATCACGGCGGAGTAGTGGTATCCCAGGAGGAAATAAAGAATGGAAAGAGACCTGTGGTATGGAGGAAACCGGGGCAGAACTCGATATTTGGATACGTATCAGGCACGTATCTATGTACACCGAAGGTATAGGCATACCACTGGTGAAAATGGTGCAAAAATTGCGAGAATAGCGGCAACAGCAGTAGCGAGAACGAGGGAGAAATGTAGAAAGTTAAGAGGGGGTATCGCGCAGGGTAGACTCGCGCGTATTTTTATTTGATTGGAAAAGTTGCATCTGAATTTTTATACGAATAGAGGTGACCGCGGGAGCCGTATTGCTTTTCCCGTGGGTATGGGTTGGTATCTATGTATATACATCGGTACGTGTACGTGTGTACGTATGAATGTAACGGGTACAGGTATACAGTCCCTGCACTCTGGTTACCACCCGATATCACATCCGCACAGTATTTTCTATTTTCATCAGATTTCATTCGCCCGCACAGAAGCACCAGCCACATATAATACAGAGTTTCGAACTCGAGCGATCAAACGCTGCACTCGCATATATATATATATGACTCAATTCCAAAATGAAAGAATTACTCACCTAATTAGGTTA
Organism: Phymatocera aterrima; assembly: GCA_963170745.1. NCBI lineage: Eukaryota > Metazoa > Arthropoda > Insecta > Hymenoptera > Tenthredinidae > Phymatocera > Phymatocera aterrima. The sequence goes on along the minus strand of OY720661.1, from coordinate 16,675,843 downwards.
TAATTTTGTTGTACCGGTCGCTACTGCAGTTATCTCGAACGAAGAGATCGCCGTAGGCAAACATCTTCCACATTTGGATCGCATCTCGCAGGGATAGATATAATTTTATCTTGTACCTATCGCGGGTATGCATTTCATTTCTTTCTATCTCCCAATGATTTCTTCAAGTGTTTGTCGGATCTGTTCTACGTTTCATTATACTCCGTTCTTCACCCGAGAGACTGGTCTGGTCTACGACCGTGGGCTTTCAGCGTTTTAAATTACCCCGGTATAACCTGAGCCCTCCTAGGAATGAAAAGAAATTAAAACTGGGTAGCTTTTAATTGGTCGCAATTAACGTCCGCTCGCATACCACGCGATGCTCTATTACTCTGCCGGTTAAAAGTGTGCGAATATACCTCTATCACCGGCCGTTGCAGCTGATTCCACGGTACGATTTACCTACGCAGGGCTTTTCTTCCTCGCACCTGGCTGACATTTCCTTCTTCCCCGACTAGCTACAGAAAACAGATCCGAAAAATCTGAGGAATCCGGGAAAATTTCGCTTAGCTTCAGCTTACAGGTCTCCACTTTGAATCCAAAAGACGTTGTAAACCCATTGGAACGGAAATTGACTCGTCTGAAGTTCATAATGAACTAAGTATAACTGCTAGAAAGTAAGCGCTAGTGTTTACTCGATAGTATCTCAGCGTATGGATTGCCGTGGCGTTTAAATCGGCGGACGAATCGTCAGATCTAGAAGAAGAGGAAGTTCACCGCACCGAGTTCGAATCTTGAATTGGATAGTGTACGTGAACGTGAACGAAGAGAGAGAGAGAGAGAGCGACAAAGATAAAAAGCAAAAGAACAAATTGAATTTACCATTAAACCCACATAAATATGGTAAGAGCGTAATTTATCAGAAGCCTTCGCTAAGCTTGGGACGAATAAAGTGTAGCGAAAATATTCATTGGGTTATAAATAAATTCTCATTACAAATTAGAATTTCAATTCCTGCAAAATTACGGCACGTTAATCCACGGACATTTTTTCTTCCTTTCCCATTATGAGTTTTCATCGTTTGTTAAGGAGGCTGGGGAGTTGGAATCGCAACGTCCATGATTAATGGTATTTAAGCAGTAATCGCATATCGAATATTTATGCCAATCGTGTACTCGTCAAGTACGAGAACAGGCCTGGAAATTCCTGCAAGCAAAATTTGGCAAATATAAACGAATGGCGAGATATGAATGCTTCGCAACGAAGCGCTTTCAAACGTAGAGAAGATCTATTGGAATCGGGCAAATTCGTTCTAAGTTGGCTTTATTTTATTCAAAAAATTAATCCAGACAATTTTGCCGTGACATAATTTTTATTTTTTTATTTAATAGTTGAATATTGCTACTTGTTGTTCAAGACCGATATCAATGGAATATTGAAGAAACAGATATTCACCAAATATAAAACATTATGGAAGGATCGTGTCACGGTGAGATTGACGGCAATCCTTTTTTAAACAAAAAAAAAAAAGACAACTTGGTATGAATCCGACCGATTCCAATCGATTTTTTACGTCTTGAATCGCTTTGTTGCAAAACATTCATATCTCGGTATTCGTTTATAATTTTCAAATTTTGTTTGCATGAATTCCTAGGCCGGTTCTCGTACTTGACGAGAACACGATTGTCATAAATATTTAGTGTACGATTATTGTTTAATACCATTAATTATAGACGTCGTGATTCCAACTCCCCAACACCCTGAAAATGATTTTCCCCCATCGGACTCACGCTCTTAATACTGATTTAGAATTCTCAATCACTTCGTGCCTGTACTCGCCCATCTACTGTGTCTTGACGCCATTTGGTTCTCGGCAGTATAACTTCTCGCACAAGGCATTAAAATGATAAAAAACGGTACAATCCGCCGTTCCAAATAGTCGAAAATCATCGTGCCAAGCCTGATAGTAGATTTGTACAAGAACGGACTGTATATTCTGCACTTGGTGAACTCCTGAATCCCAAACCGTAGTTCTGCAGTACAAATGGATTGTAACTAATTAGAACTTCAGTTCGCAAGAAGGTCGGAACACGCGTAGTACTCGATGTTTAAACGATCGTGATTCACACCGCAAATCAGAAAGCATGACTTTGGTTTAACCTGAGAATAGTGATGATTGGCTATTAATGGATGCTGAAGCGTCATGACACCTTTTTGCATCAATGCTTACGTGATTTGTTCGAAAGTCGATTCTCGCCCATGCAAGCTCGTACTCTGCTGAAAATATTGCCATACACATATATCTTGGTAAAGTGATCCTCCAATGGACCTAGATTCTCATTAATGTCAGCATTGAGTAAATGCTCTCTGTGTTAGTATATAGATATTTCATATAGTTATCACGTAGCTATTACGGTAATGAATTTCTTTGAACGTGGGTCGACCCACCCCAAGTATTCCTGTCGATCTCTTCCAATTAACTGCATACCTTCTAGTAGCCATTTTCAGGATTAATAATCGTTTTCCAACATTGACATGACTTCGTGGATGTTTATCATCCGTCCATTTCCTCGCATGTGTCAGTTCTTATTGTTGGTATCATTAAACCGTAAATTACGGTCATCCATTGACCACATCGATCGGGGTACATTATCGTTCCTTATATAATTGTTGATTTGACATTTCAGTTCATGGCTTGAGCCTTACGAGAACCCGACGTATTCTGAGCACAAAGTCAGACCATTTGAAGCTGCTCGGTTGAGCTCACGTTCGCGATGTTTTCAAGAATTTTGACAACCTGCGGTTTATTGTTTTTCAAAGTTTCAAGTGCCTTGGACCCGAGTTACTTCAATTTCGAGGAGCTTGACTACTCTGACTCTCTTCATCGGGAAATAATGGACATTTTTATGGACAGTCCTCATACCACTTCCTTACGAAGCGTTGGGTTGATAGGCGATAACCTGAATGAATTCATCTTGCCTATAAAACGTTTACACGAAAACGACACAGCTGTTGTAATGGGTCAAAAGGAACCTACATTCGTCCATTCTTCATTCGTTGAAATTAACTGCCGGCAAGATGAGAGCAGCGGAGAAACACTCGATGACATTTTGCCACTCGTTACTGCTTCTTATACTGTCGTTGTGATCTTGACAGATCCACAAGTTCTCTTTTTCCATGAAATCGAAGCTTGTATGTTGGGTGCGTTTGAAAAATTTTGGGAAAAGCAGATGATGAACGTGGTGATAATGTTCTCGAGTGATTACAAGACGTCGGTGAAAAGTTCTCCAAGTCCCAGCAAAGTTTTGGCCTACGTCTACGAGCCTTATAATGAAGAGCCTCTGAGGAATGTAACAGGAATGGGTTTTCACGAGGTCTTCTATGACAAGTCAGCTAATTTGCACTTGCATCCGCTCAAAGTTCTAGCCTATGAAAAAGCCACGTCTGCCACTGCCAACGTAAGCGGCATCGTACAGCCGTCGAAAATTGACGGTTCTTTAACCAAAATTCTAGGCAGAATATATAATGCAACGGCAATAGTGAATTACTGTACTGAACCGGATGAAGAATTTGGAAATCTTGATTACATCGAGCATGTGGAAGAGTTGAAAAATGGATCGATCGACATCTGGATGAACGTTGGTCTACTTCGACCTGAAATACTTGGAGAAATTATTCATACATATCCTCAGAGGGATTTGGACGTGATTTGTGTGTTACCTTCATACACAGACGAACAGGTCAAATATAAGAGCATTAGCGGTGGAAGAGTTCGGTATCTTCTTCTGATGATGGTTGTTCTTCTCTCTGTTATCAGCTTCGTCGTATTTTTGAGCAGCACAATATTGTTGCAGAACATTCCGCTTTCGAAGCTTGCCAAGGTCGTCATAAATCAGTCGGACGTTATTACGCAGAAAATATCTTCAACTACAATACGAATTTTATTTGGTACCTGGCTGGCTGTATCTCTGGTGTATTCAACTTCGTTACAGACGTTCATTACCTCCAGGATCATCCGACCGTCGGTAGGAGAAAAGATGACGACTATCCAGGAAGTAATGGAGTCTGAGATCCGTTTGAGAACGGAACAGACGCACTGGAGAATCACGAAGAATTTGTATCCCGTTGAATTTTTCAAGAAATTAGAAAACAGAATGGATGTCGTGACAAACAATGATTTATTTGCCGCGCAAGGTCCGGATATCGGCTACTTGACGACCAAGGACGTCGCCGAGTTAATTAACAAAGAAAAATCCAATGTCTATGTTCTTCGTGAAACGTTTCTCCCCAATCTAGTAGCCTATTATTTTTCAAAAAAATCTCTCCTCATTCATAGATTCAACAAAATTTCAACGAGTATCACGGAAACTGGTATTCTACAAAAATGGTCGGCCGACAACCATCGCCAGTTGATAAACGATTTGAGAATTGTGAAAATAGTCGCTCCCGTCAAATATATTACCTACAAACATTTGAAATCAGCTGTGTATGCTTATGGTATTGGAGTGTTTTTCGCCTTTATCGTTTTTATTTGTGAAATAAAATGGCATTGAGTCATTCCACCGTTTCCTCCTGACTCCACGCTTCTCTTTCGGAACATGAATTCTCCTCTTCATACAACATACCTTTGTATTTTTCCGTACTCCTTCCCCAAAATGGTCATTCGCTAATGCAAATTCGTCGTCCGTTCAGAATTGGTACCAACATCATTCATACTGCAGCCCGGCTATAAAAGGTCGATCGAAACTACACAACGAGACTTTTTCACGAATAAGGTGAGTCTAGCCTGATGTGAGATAATTATTCTCGGCGCGTTTGGCAAGAGAACTTTGAAATATGTACAATCACGGTTTTGGTACAAAAATCTAAAGATCCGCGTATCGATTATTCGAGATCCCTATCGCTCATCCACTCATGCACGGGCAGAATGTGTGTCATCTTGATAGACGGCAATAAAACTAAAACGTCCTAGACGAGAGCCAATTTTTCATAGATATTATCGTCGTAAATTTGATTCGACGACAGTTAACCTAGATCCATCGTCATAGATCCACGATTCTCAATATATATAGATACCAGCCTGTCTGAGATGCATTATTCGTGAATGTCCGCGCGCGCGCGCACACACACGCAATAAGTAAGTCCGAAGATACTATACAGCGTACAATCTCCCGGACCGGATACTTATGCCAAAAAGTATAATTGCGGCATCCGAAGCTAGTGCAGCTGCCAACGTTCACGCGATAACCGTTTCCATGAGCGTTGTCCTTAAATATGTTCGGATACGAGTATGGATTTGTTCTGATGTGAGACAAATATTGCATATACCCAACAACTTACGGTGATAACTGTCGCCCGTGGGGATAAATGTTTGCACGTTGTTGGAAGAACGTTAAGAACGTTGTTGTAACGATCACTCGCAACTGCGAAGTATAACCTCGTTTAGCGGGGAAAAGAAATTACGCTTGAGCAGGGGATACGGATACCTTGTCCTCGTGTAATCACCCTCTGAGCACAGCTGCACGGTAGTGTATACGGAGCAGGCCGTTTCTCCGCGCATGTATCAAACACGTACGTTTATACACACCGTCGACAACGAGACCGCGAGAATTTCAAATGACGTGACGCTCCGAACAAACGTTCGGAATGCAAATGTACGTTCCTCTGGCAGAATATTAACAGCTAGTAACTTCACCGGACCCTTTTCTTTCTTCCGCACGAGGAATCATGTTTGACTTTTTCTTACAAAAATTGATAACCCCTTTCACGGGTATCGAGCACCAGGCAGGGCATATTTGATTCGTTCCGTTATCCACTTGGTGAGGAATGTTGAATAATCGCAGGTTCGATCAGTTCCAGCCTCTGTTATACTGGATAGATTGTGTATCAATAAAAAGCGTTTTAGATCTGAGAAAGACTTCATCGAGATCACCTGACTCTGTTACGTTCAACCGAGCTCTATTTCGGTGAGATTCGTCAAGTATCTCTGTATTAATGCCTCCGCTATGCATTTCCTCAAAGATTTTTCACAACATGTTTGAAATCTGTACTAGACGTCTTCACGTGACACTCGATCGAGAGTTATGCTTGTTCCATAGCTTGGCCATATTCTGTTGGGTCTTCTGGGAGAAGAAGAGAGCAACCAAAGAGAACGCAGAAAAAATTTCCGAAGGACGAAGCTCGCTGAGGAAACGATTTTCAAATATTTTTTTCCCATATATTCGGCTTATATTCGTTTGTGCCCGACGTCGGAGGTCCGCGATACGCTTCGGCATCGATGGAAGCCAAATTCTCGAAGCAGGATGAGAAGTCAAAGAATTCCACTGAAATAATGTTCAAGGAACTGAGCCGTACTTTCACCTATATGTATAATGATGTCCTTTGGAGTATTTTTTCATTTTGTTTTTCATCCTGTTTTTTGATTCTTTTTGTCGTGTGTGTTTCCTTTTGGTTTTCTCTTTTCGCTTTCAACTGACGGTTGTCAGAGACACGCATTCCACTCTACCTTGCTGCCGCTGCTGATTCTATAGAAGAGGTATTTCTATTCCGTGCATGCGGAGGACGCAAGTCTGCACCAAGCTGCATTACACACATTGACACGGGAAATGGGTGTACCTACAGATATAGTTGAAAACATGGTTATAGATACGGTTGAAATACACGCGCGTGGATCAGGTCATCATGCATATTCAGAGATTCATATTAAAGTAGTGGAGGCTCAACATAAGAGAGCTAAATGAGAGTAAAAAATTGGAAAAAGTCGCCACGGTGACGCGCCTATAGAAACTCGAGATGTTTTCTCTTTTTTCTTTCTTTCTTTGCTAATTTTTTTTCTTCGCATTTTCAGGTAGATTAAAAGTTGTTTGCCCCGAGGAGCTAGGCTTCTGCGGAACTGTGTCGTCTTCGTAATATGCAACTGAGGCGAGGAACTCCGTAGGGGACTCGACGGTGCAGTAAATAGGAGTGAGAATGTGAAAAGGTGGGGGGAAAAAAAAACAACGCTCAAGAAAAAATCAAGTAATACGAGAAAGTTTACTCCAGAGGTTAAACGAATCGGTGCTTGCCACCTCTTAAATATCACTCGACGTCTTTGAGGGCTTCATCAAGCTTTTTTTCTCCCTCTTTATATTTTCACGCTCATTTCGTAATTCCGTGAGCTCTCGCAGAAGGATATATATATATATTCAGTGAAATTTTAGGCACGAAAATGTTAACCAACTTACAGACAGAATTGCGGATAACTTGGGGTGGAAATTATTTATACGAGAAAATGCCGGCGGATTCCAGTGGCGGAGAAGCGTGGAATCAAACATTCGCGAATATTCAATAACGCGATATATGCCAATTTGTGGAGTGGGCATTCGTGCTTCGAATGGTATATGAATATATACGCATGGCTTTTCGACGTATGCGGGCATATTCGAAATTCTCTCATCCCGAAACCTGTTTCCGGGTGAACCGCACTGAACTGAAGAGGTCAACGACTAGGAGAGCTGTCGGAAGTCGTCCCGACTCTGCGTCCATATTTCATACCGCCTCATGACACGGAGCGTTGCGATGTTTAAGTTTCCCTCCGAAATCTGCGCTGGTAAATATGTAGGTATGGTTCAGAATTCCGACATGGAAATCATGCGAAATCTGTTCTATACAGGAAACAGGCTGTCCCGAACGAACGGTGACAAGCACCCGATTTGCGTATACCTAAATTGATTCGAGCCACGACAAGAAAAAGGTGAATGTAAAAATGACTCTATTCGAGTGAATATACAATATATATTTCATTGATACGCTCTGTTATCGTTTTTGTTCCCTCCCTTCCCCGGCCCCATCCTCCCTCTCTCCTGTTTCTCCAGTAGTAGCTTTATTGGAAAACGTATCGAGGTTTCGGGACACCGGGAGCTGATTTTCATCGTGGAATAAAAGTGTTTCACACTTTTCTGCCCGCGCCCCGGAGCAGCTTCGGTGCGGTAAATTCTTGCGGATAATTCTGAAAGGTGGTATCAATTCATTTTTTCGCAAGAAAGTCTTTTCATAGTCTATAATCCAAATGTAATTTTAATCCAGCTTAGTGGCGAAAATAATCCCCGATGATGAAGCTCGACTATTGTAGCTTCGATCCACCTTTCAGCCATGGATATCCCGTTATATTATGCTGTATATACGGCTACAGGATGGTACATTATCGGAGATAAGCTCAACGTACTGATAGCTTTAGGTACAGCTTATTTTAAATATTATCGGTTCACGACTTACAAACTCGTTGATTCAAATGCTGCTCGAGTTGTCGATAATACCGATTACATTTTACATCTTTTTTAACAGTATTAGCCGTCGTGCATATAGAAAATCTTCTCTGAAATGCAATAACACCCGTTCCATCCAACTTTTTATAAACTGAATGGTAATTCTACTTCACGTTATCCGGCTGCGGAGTGGCGAAATTCTACCGTGTTAACTTATCGTATTGTATCGTAGAGCTCGATTTTGCGTGTCATGTTCGATTTCATTGCGGGTTTTCAAACTCCCACAAGCTTTTTTCCTCCTTTCTCCGGACAGTAGATAGTTGAAATGTTGTACCATTAAACATTCAAAAGCGGATATATAGGTATACGTACGTGTGAAGATAGAGTGGTCCAAGCGGGGAGATGGATTTTGTAAATTTGGCGAACTGAAACTAAAATAAAAACGGAGCAAGTTAAAATTTGGATTGCGTATCGTTGGCCATATATTGTACCGACTACAACCGCTTCTTCTTCGCTAAACTTCGTGAGTGTACCTATTGTACTAACACGAGTAACAGCTGTGGAAATGAACATTTTTCCAATGTATATAACATCCAATTCGTACTCAAAACTCTTCTCTTCGTTAACATAGTAAATGTACCGGCACCAACTACCTGCTACTTCGTTCTAACCAATGTTAATATATTAAAATACATGTACATTCACTTTGTTACGGCACGGGGTATGGATTTCTCTACCAGACTGGCGAGAGCCCGAGAGATCTACTTCTTTACAATTTTTTTTCATTCCGTTATATACGTACCGGCGAGCTTGGCAAACTGTTTTCTATGCACATATTTCGTAGTATATTCTTTCAAAACTTCGTTGGCCATCCGTGAGAGAATTTTAACGAATCGTGGATCAACTCTCGACTCACTTCAATCCGCAGAGTATCAGGTACCTACGAGTTATTATTTTTCTAATTCCATACTATCGAGAATCAAATTCACGTGAATTAACAGAGAAAAAGTGAATGAAAATATCGCACGATGATTGATTTCATCGGCGACTATGAAAGAGAGGGGAGAAAACAATGTTTGTTTTCTGCCGAAATTCGTAAATAATGGGGTCGCATCGCCTTCAGGCAAACCGATCCGACACAGCAAAGCTACTGTTGAAACGAATCATTTTCAATTTTGCAGTTATCGCCGTGAGCTTTGCTTCCAAATTAAAGCCTTGACACGGAGATTGGATTTAATATTACTATAGGAGTTTCGCAATGATAATATGGTTCTGCTCGGCAATTATTTCTGGATCACTTTCGAAATGAATTTTCCACCAGCAGTCACTATTTCCGGATCAACCTCCTCAGTGAGACACGCGGTTCGAAATGTTTAACCGGCTGAATGGTAGCTGAAAAAACCTAAATAAACAAAATTGCACGTACACGATTTTCCGGAAACAAAAGAACCTGACTAATTGTCTATTAGTGGACACAATCGTGCATTGAGATCAGTCGGGGCTCGAAAGCTTTCGATTAATTAGTGATCGCGGCGCGGTCATTGATTAGAATGAAAACTCCGGTGGATCTATATATTTTTTTTTTTTTTTTTTACCAAGCTTAACTTTTCGGCGGTTTGAATTGCGCCGAAAATGCGCCTCGAACGCCTGTAGGATTCTTGCAAGTTTAAATCTTCCCGACGTAGAATATTTTATCCGTTGGAGCTATAACTCTGACTTTCTTTTTATAAACTGACGTGAAGCTTATTCGTCATCCGTTGTGAAAATCTAAATCCTATCAGATATGGAGTTGCTGCTTTATTGGTGGATAGCTGTTGCGACTTCTTGAAACTTCTTCATGTATGTACAAGATACTTATATAGTGCATACGAGATAGTAGCGTGAGAGTACAGCAACAGATCGCAGGGTATTCACTGTGTGCCAAAATTTGAGTGTTTAATAAAAGTACTCGGGTCACATTTTCACTAATTTTTGCTGCGCCGGTTCGCATGCCCTTGACGTGATTCCCCACGGGTTCGATATCGTTTCCCAGTATTTGAAGAAATGGATGAAACAAGGCCTAAATAAAAAATGCAGTATCGAAGAAAAACGCGAAGAGATTACGGGACTGCAGATTGGTTGCCTTGATACAACAAGACACGAATCGCGAGAATTGAGTTTTCGAACTGAAGTTCTATATCTATTCATACATTATACAGAAAAACACAAAAAAGAAGAAAAATTAAGGAAAAGAACTGATTCGGATATTCATTTTCACTACAAAATCGTAATTGAAAGAAGAATCTGAATAAATTTTTTTACGCCTCCTTCCATAGATATACAGATATGGAACTCCGCTTTTGAAATTCAATTTTCACACATTGTTGTAAAGCATATCTGAGCGAGCTAGCTGTGTGTCATTTTATCAACTGAAATCGGGAAAAAACTGATCAGGTCGATTTTTAGGTTTTATCTGGAAATTTCGTTCCCTTTTTACAACTTGTGTGGCGTGTATTCAATTTTTCAGATATTCTATTTGAGAAACGGTTTTCTTGTTGCCATGAAGTTATGGTATCGATATTCATAAATTTTATACATTTCATGGACGAACGATAGGAAAATTTCAAGGAATGAAATTGATTGCAGTTTGATGGTTTTCGATGAGAAATGAGCGCGCGAAGATATACCTATACATAGGTACATGTGTGGATCGATTCGGAGCTTTTGCTGATCAACATCCCATTAATTAGCCGATTGGAAACGACGATTCTGAACCATATCATGCATCCACTGATTGCAACTGAATACAAGTGAAATCTAAAATCCAATAGGCAATTATTGTATAAGTCACAAATGCTCAGATCCAAAGGTAAAGAAAGTGTGACTAATTATCGTTTGATCGGCAGACATTTTTTCCATAAAAATTGTGCATCCAGACCTTTTGCATGTTTGTCATTGTTCATTCAGACCTCCTATACTTTCTCATTCTTTGCCAGTATTCCATTCAAATCGACTATCCTCTTTCTGGCAATAAGCGAAGCAATCCTTGATTTCATTTGCGCGACAGCGAGACACCGACCGCAACATGTCAATTGCTCGTTCCATGATGGTGCTAGTTTTCTCGGGGAAAGATAGACTGAGTCATACACGTAATATCTGTATTAGTTGACGGTTCTACGGAGCGAGAAAATCCTTGGTCGTCTCTACTATTATTATTATTGCCATAGTCGCCCCGAATGGCTGTCAGTTGTTGTCAGTATTCTCACGTAAGCATCTTACGACCTAGTAGTACGTGTCAGCGTTTGGGCCGACTAGACGGACTCGACATATCCATAGGCAGAGTTTCGTCAATCGTCGGAGAGCGGAATACCACACCAGATATATTGATATATTGATAACATTGAAACAATAATATCCCCGTGAATCACCTTTAACGGTATCACAACTATATTCACACTCGTAAATAATCAACTATTCCAAGACAAAATGAGTCGTATAGCAGTAGCTTATGTCAGCGTGTGAGCTGGCAATTACGAGCTGTGGCTCGGTCCGCCTTCTAAATCAAAAGTCTCAACCGAAGATACGCGAACGAGTTTTCACAATTGTATAGAATTCATTATCTTGCCAATGAAACGGAAACAAAGTTGACTATGAACGGTTATACGCAGAAGCGCAGTTACAAATCATTGTGCCAAATCGTAAGGCTTTTTAACCTCAACTCGTTATTCGATTATTATATCATATCAGCTTAAATTGGGGAAAGGGATTTTGGAAATTTTAGTCTGATTGTCAAATCCTGTCCTTCCTTGTCTTCCATATCTCCTCCTCAATATCTTGGTTATGTATTTTTTTCTCCCGTCCCTCTGCATGGACAAAGTCCGCCAGAGTTAGAGAATCTGTTGATTTCGAGATTCGTTATCATGAGATCATGGTGCCGCAATGGAGTCGATGTCCTCTTTGGATGATTTTGGTTGTCGCCTATTGTTAATTTTTGCTCTCTGATTGCTATTCTATTCATTTAGGCTGCAGAATCAAATACACTTTTCATTTTCCTCCCACATCAGAGTGTTTCCGAAAATTTGGACTACACGAGCTGCACTGTGTATGCTTTGTGAGGGGATTGGATGCCCAAGCCCAATTGCAACATTCTCATCCGTTTCTCGACAGTATTGCACTACTTTCCGTTATTTACAATAGGAAAATAAGAGAGATGCCATATCATCGTATAGCTATACTATCACATCCACCGCAACGTCACCAGGCAAATATATTTCCAGTGGTTTTTCGAACATAGTGGACCTTTGAGCAGGGTATCAAAGGGGGGTGCGGAGAGGTTGGGGGAGCAAAGTTATTGCTTTGAGCGGAAAGGGCATTATTCTCTGTGTCCACAAAAGAGATGGAATTAAATGCACTCGATTCGGGAATCTTCCATTCAAAATCGAGCGAAAAGATTGTTGAAGGCAAAAGAGAAGATATCATCAAATGGTGGAGAATAACTCTGTAGCAAAAACCGGCATACCCCACAGAGAACGGTTAGATATTTCTCTCTATTTCTAGCGAGTGGAATTCTATCTCATACCAAAGCCAGGACGATATAAAAGCAAACTAATGAGTGAAAAGGAGCAAATAATCCTGCAGCAAGACGTGAGGCCGGAAGTCAATCGACGTCTACCCTGCAATTCGGAGATAGCTTTGGTATTGGTATTGGCGTTGGCGACGACGGTGCCAGCGTCGTAGTCGTCGAAGTTGAGTTGGCGAAAATTTGATTTTCTACCAGCGAGCGAAGGTAAGGTGGCGGGGAATCGTTGACGAGATTAGGAAGGAAAATCGCGTGAAAAAGAAAGAATCGTCGAGACATTGAAGAGAAATATTTAACGGAAGTGTGAAAGCAGAACTCCACCGAAGAGACTATACCAAGGTCTTCGATTGTCCCCGGGAGTGGAGCGAGGTCCATAAAAATTCTTATAAAATATGCATCTTAATTTACAATTTAATTGGAAATTCGTATGGTAGGTATGAAAACCATCCAGTGACGAAGGAGAAGCAGCCCCCTTTGAATTGGTAGTATCGATTTGACACACGCTGCAGGGATAGCACCCGAAGGGTTTCTTCCTTCAGGCTTAGGCAATACGTTTGAAAATGCGAAACTAGCCTCAGGTTAAAAAGCAACGGTAACGGTTTATTCGAGTTTATCTAATCGATTTCTCTGATTGAATTCCACGTTGAGAATCCGAGGTGGAAAAAAAGAGAAAAAAGAGAAAAATAAAAATAGGATAAAAAGTTACGTCGCAGGGGGATAACGAAGGAAGAATTTAAGTGGTTCTTTCAACGTTTAATTTCGGGAGGAAATTAAAAAGTTCAAAGCTCGTACGAGCAACCGGCACGGCGTGACGAACGGTCGAATAACTGGTTTGTTTATATTACGTTTTTCGACGTTCCGCATGTTTTCACATCCCGACGGTTGGTCGAAAAAAAGTTCCTTCGCAAACGACGAACAACAAAACGTCATACGGATAAAATTACTGCGGGAAATAATCGTGAAAGTTTCATTCTCTGTTGACATTTCCGTATTTCGAGACCGTTACATTGCGATATAGGTGTAACGCAATCTTTCTCCACCTTACCCTGCCATCATCTACCCCTCCAAGCAATTTCAAACTCGCGGCGCTGAGGGAGCAATGGGATCTCCTGCGTTCATTGATCGATAGGGACAAAAGCAAAAAAACTAGCTACGATATGAAGTAACGACCAGGGTGCTGTAACACCAGCATGAGCATATTACAATATCTGAAGGGCAAATGATTTTACTAACGTTTTCCTTCCACCTCCGACCCCACCAGCTCGTGCGATTTTGTAATGTATATACATACATATAGTTTTCATATAAATGATTATACCATAAACACACAAATGATGTCTGCGCCGGATGCGGAGCGATGAGACGAAGGCTCGAAGGGCGAGACAGACAGATGCCGAGGCCATAACATAGCAACGAACGCACTATATATACTACCATCCCGAGTAGCTAATGGTTACGCCGTAACCGTAACGCAGTTAATTGCTCTCGCACCTGTTAGTCAGGCTAGAAATAATTGCGCAGTATTTTTTTCGTTAAATGTGCAGTTCCGCCGTATTTATCTATTTTGCCGAACTGCCACGGCGATTGGGATTTCTTCAAGGCTCTATACCTCCTGAAGTCCTCCTGAGAGTAACCTCATTCCTAATTTGACTCACAAACCCTGATTACATTTCGTAGGAATTGCCCGAAAATTATCACTCTTTTTCTCTTTCTCACAACCAATTTGAATAAACGCGTTTAGAGTACCTCGCATATACATTTCCTCTTTCCGGGGTCCTCCTGCCCCCTCCGCCATGAAAATGTAGAACCGCAATTATACATTCATTTGGAATTTGACTCTACCATCGCGTGCTGTCGTATAATATGTATACATAATTCAACTTTTAATTGGAATTTTTTCATATTCTGTCGCTTACTCCCGTTTCCTTTCACTTCTCACGTATCACATACAGGGAGAAAGAAATCTACGCGTGTAAGCGCGTTTAGCGGTATATGAAACCTTTCTGCTCTCCCCATTTGGCGAATCCGAGAAAAGGGCGTTAACAGAAGTAGGTAGATATTGAGCATTTCACCAGCCTCCCACAATAATTACGCCCTCAGTAGGAAGTAAGAGAACCTTTATTCTCGCGGATAAATAGGGTGATTAGGAGAAGAAAATTTATTCTAATTACCGCGTTATAATTGTTACCCACCGTGGCTTATGAATTTCTTCCCATTTCGCTGGTTCGCATCCTGGGGAGGAGGGCCGCTAGACCGCGGGCCGCAGGGTGCAGTGGTGTGCCGGCATTGTCATTTACATTCAGCCACAGCGCTGCTGACAAAACCAGAAAATGTCAAGCCTCATGAGTACAACGAGATAAAACATATTTCTTCTCGTTAATAAATTCACGGTAGTCGGTGAGGAGAAAGCGGGTGATAACCGAGGCAAACACTGATAGGGGTTGAGTGAAAGCGGAGCTATATGACACGCGGAGCAGATTGGCGTCATTGGGAATTATGCGTGGGCGTCGGGATGAAGTGAACTCTTTCAAGCTTGTTACTTTGAATTTTTTACTCCATTCCATTTCATTCGAGATCAGTTTCACCCCCCACTCTTTCCAGCCAATTTCGATAGTCGCATGTGGAGCGTCGGTGCAAAAATTTTGCAGTCTCCTTGTTTTCCTTCTCGCGGTCCCCACGCAACTCGGAGAACGTGCAGCACGGGAACTACGGCCTGGTATCGAATGGCCGGAACATTGCCCGATGACATTATAGCAATATGCTAACGATCGTAGGAGCTAGCTAGCTTTAGACTGACCTAATCTAACCCGACCTCAAATTTCCCAGGCTATCTAATTGGATACCCGAAACCTATGAGCACGGTATAGACGAGCTGTTAACCAAACCAGATCGAGGGGAGGCGTGCAATGCATTTGAAGATAATGTTGCAATTACTATGCCTACGCAGGCGCACCGCCTAACTCTGCCGCCTGTATTTCTGTGTGTATTCAACGGCCGGTGTTTATCGTTCACTATATGTTATCACCGTGAACGGACCTCACTGGCAAATGCTATCTGCTATTGCTGCTACTTGCTCATCCATTAATTCAGCATTTGCGTTATCGGATGGAGACCTTTTTGTATCTATCTATAATTACAACGAAGAGAACACAAATATGCCATCCTCAACGGCCCGCGGCCCCGATTTCATTTTATGCGTCGCAACTGACCCAGAATATTGTCTTAGTCTACGAGTTTCTCTTCGAGTTGAATTCTTTGCAGGCTTTTCCTAAGCGTGAATCAAATCTGGGTTCAATTCTTGCCGTATTCATCTCTGAGCGTGAAATTTGTATCTCTGTCGTTAAGATGACTGAAAATTCCATATTTCAGGCAATATCGCTGTAGAATTTGGACAACAGATTGCCAAACTCTTAATTTTCACCCTGCAGCTATTCATGCTGCGACATGTGGAGAAGTCGAAATACTCGTGAGGTTCCGCTGATGTCTGTTGCATCGATTCCAAAACGGAGATTGAAAAGCGAGTGCAACTTCACAACGGAGCGTCCCCCAACATCAATGAAAATGAATATTCTTCAAGGATTCCTAAGACTTGCCGAGTAAATGGATAACGCTGGAATTGTAGGTTGGAACGTGGCAATGTTAAAACTGTTCGAAACATTCCCGGACAATGTTCGCGGATCATTTGTACACAACTTCTGTTTGACGTTCGTTCAATATCATATACCTAAAAAGTTGCGGTATCAATATTTTCACGGTTTCCGGTTCGTAAAATGGTTACTAAGTACCGTTAAAATTTCCACAATTCCATACTGTTCCCGCAATTGGCAGCATGAAAAATTCATAAAACGGAGACAAAGGATTATTTCAAAAATCGGCCAACGAATTCATTGTTTGACGTACAATCGCTTCTATGTGTTTTCAGGGGCTGGCGATTACCGGCCGTGAGTGAAACGGGTAACAGACTAAACCACCCTGGAGGGGTCAGACCCATAGGAAGCGAATGGTATATCGGCAAACCAATGAAATTCCGGTAATAGTCACTGAGCTATAATGGGGACGATTCCGAACGGTAGATCTCGAAATATAATAAGCACAATCTGATTCTCCGGCTCGTCGAGGTTATAAAAATTTGACCGCAGGCTCTGATCAAATAGGATCGTGTACACCCGTGTGTATGGGATTCCATAACCCTATTTGCCGTCTGAAGCTTCGGGCGGGAAGAAATTAAGTTGGATCTTTATTAGGAATTATTAGCGAACACTGACGGAAACTATTTGCCCATTAGCGCAACCGATTGTGTTATAAAAGTGGGAAATGGCATCGTCTGTTTATCAGAAGCATTCGGTACGGCCATTTTATATGCCATGTCAGCATGTTCAACGTGGAGATTGCAGTAAGTGTGTCTCTCGTAGATAGGTGCGTCTGATTAACGTTAAGCCCCGAGGGTGTTCTTTGCGGATTGGCACATTGTTGAGTCATTCGTGGTTAGCTGGTGGGTTGCCATGGCGAACGGATCTTGCCGAGTAGCGGAGACAAAGGCGGAAAAATAAGAACATAAACGGAAACAGAAACAGAAGACAGAAACAGCATAGAGTAGCAGCGGGACGTAAAAGCGAGCAGTAAAAATAAATCGAGGAATCAAGGGATACCATGAGTCAAAGAAGAAAAATTCGTTATCTTATATAAGAGAGCCTTTGTTGTTTTTTCTCCACCGTTTCTTTTTCCATCTTTTCTCTTCTTTATTTTATTTTCGTTTTTCTCTTCTTTTATACTTTTTCGTTTCCTTTGTTGCCTTCTCGTCCTGGATACTCCGGAGATGTTTGCTGTACTAAGAAAGAAAACAACCGGTTTAACCGAAGAGAAAAGGAAAAAGGAAAAGAATACCATGAAAAGAGAACACGAGGAATAGAGCACACTCTAAAAAAGTGGTGTCAAAACTAACATCATCTCGACACCGCGCTTAGTCCCAGAGCCCAGGGTGTCCACCCCGTTCGTAGAGTTAGTAGACAATGTAAAGATTTCGGTGGAAATAATGACAATGATAATAGCTCGAAGGGTGTTAAAGATACACCTTTATGTTTTCCATGGCACCGATAGGCGTCGAAGGTTTTGGTCGCAAGCTCCACGCAATGTTGATTGAAATAGAATGAAGCCGTTTTTCATTTCACAACATCGCCGGAGTATTTGGTACACGAGGAAAGTGTTGCGATCGATCCAAAATTTAACGACCACCAGCTCCGAGCTAATTTACACCGACAATTTTTCACAGTGCGAACGTGTGTTTTCTGGGCGATTGCGGCACGAAGTTATAAGCCTCATTGATGTGTGAAACGTGATCTTCACGATCCGGGCGCATGTGATTTTGTAAAGTATACTTAAGTCTCGATTCAATCCGTTTCCCACCATTTTTCCGCGCCTGTAGTCGACAGCCGGATTTTAAAATTAGAGGCTGATTCGCGTCTTGTTTTTTCAACGTTGCCAAAAAAAGTTTAAAAATAATATCAATACAGAGTGGCAGAAATTTTTCTCAACGACGTTGAAGTAGGGACGAAAATGGAAAGAGGAAAAAGGAGAAAGAATAAACATTCAGAGGACCGCAATAATAGAATACCACTATCTCCCTTATTGAATTCACATCAGTCAAGATTCTCTCTACGGGCTTTCCATAATTCAAGTTTATATATATAGAAAAAACGAGTGATCGTTTAGTGATTGAAAAGATATCTGTACCGCACAGTCGCCCGGGCTATACAGCAGATCCCTGAATGAAGACGAAGGAGCTTCGTAGCTATTAGAGACGAAGGGATTATGAGAAAGTCCTTGGTATAGTGGTAAGCGGTATATTACTTACCTTTAAGCTTTATTCAATTTCGACGGCGAGGCGGTAACCGTAATAGAAATTTTAAATCCCTTAAGAGATGTGTGCGAAACGAAGCAAAGTTTCCGAAGCTGTGAGACAATAGATAGAGATAGAAAATACAGAATTGTAAGCGATTCGTCGTTGAACAAATGACTTTAGGACACGATAGACATGGTCCATTCGGTTATGAACATTTTCGTGGAGTTCAATGAGCTCTTTGATTCCGATATTGAAGTCCCTACATTATCTATCGCTGAGCATATCCAGCGGATTCATTTTCCGGTCCGTGAAATTACTTGTTTTAGTGGCACTGTAGAGCGCGGACACGATGGTCGAGGCTGGAATCATCGATAACACAAATACTGAACGAAATATATCCAATCTTGATACACAATTTTTTATTTTTGATCCATTATTCCGTGCGTCGATTCGTTACGTTATTGCATTCTCATGTAAATTATTTGCACGATATAATCGCCCCCCCCCCCCCCCTCCCCATCCCCCTCCCCCTCGGTAATTTTTTACACAACTTTGCACAATTTGTATTTGACGATGCAATCAATCAACGGCAAATTATGGTTGCCAAAAACCATTCGGAAAATCAAACATCCGTAGACAAACAAAAATCCATAATTTTTGGCTTGAGGAAATTACATAATACAAGCCACTTCGAATGGTATATTTTATAGAATATTGCAGCGGGTGTCCAAAGGCCTATCTATATAGCTTTGGGGCGAGCTACGAAGGTCCAACAATAACGCAAGAATTTGGTATTCAAATATTTGTCAGTTCTACTCTGCCATCCCTTGTTGGATGCACCCCGCTTCTGTCACTCTCCTGTACACCCGGATGCTTCCGGACAGAACGACCAGAGGACATGACACGGCCGACACATGCGTCAGAATGCCCGTTGTGGTCACGTCTATTTCTACCAACCGGTAACACGAACAATAGCGCGGGAGCCTGCAAGCTTCTCGGGGTTTCAGCTCGTTGGTATGACTTTTATGTACGGAAGGAAGAGAACATCAAGCGAATCTCTCTGCGAGTTCGAATCCAAAATAAGCGAAATATCACAGGTTGTATGATCTTAAACCATCCTCTGATACGCCTGTTGGTAGGTCGATGAATCTTGGAGAATAACGGGAGTTCAAAGATTTCAGGAATGCTGCCCCAAAGCCTGGGATGAAAACGGCCAAATATTCAGGCGTTATCTCTGTCATGCTCTTGCGGCTGACGGCTCCGCGAGACAACAATGTGTTCGAATTGGCACCGAAACCATAGTTTCGCGTTTCACATGGCTCACTGTTCAGGGCGGAGAATAATCCACGTTTACCCAAGGTCCACTAGAATATTTTTGGCGACGAGGGGAAGCCGAGAATTTCCGAAATGAAAAATTGGTAACGTACGCCGAAATGACAGGAGTTTGAAAAATCGGCGCAGTCAACGATATCCAAGGTTTCGCGATGAATCCACCTTGTTCTTGTAGATGAAAAATCTGAAAGATCACAGATTTATACTTTTTTTTTTTTTTTTACTTGTTTCTTCGATTTTCCCATGTTCGTTGTTTATCCGCAGTACTGATGAATTTTACAAGGCCGCGAATGATACTATCATTTTCATTCTTGTACTTTCAATTCCGATACGCATCCCATTCTCTGGAGTAGTCAGCGGCGGATACTGAATCAGGGTACGGCGAATCAGATTGTGCGAATGGGGGATAACCGTGAGCGGACTCAGGAATTAGTAATTAATGATTTTGGAGACGTGGTCGATGGAGATATTGAAACTTTTTCACATTCGTACTCGTGTGAGCTAAAATCCAACACATGCCAATCCTTTGTGCAGTTCAGTTTTAATGAAATTGTGAACTTTTGAAATTGTAATCTCAACGTAGGCGTAGTGCTTTCAAACGTAATTGCTTGCCGTTTGGTCGCATTAGTCAAAAGAACATAGCAAACGGAGTCTGATTCGCCAAAGCGTGTGGTCAGAACTACACCCAGTTAGCTAGGTAGTTCTGAGCTTCTGGTTAGCGGAGAATTCTCTCTGTGCGGTCCGGAGTGCGAGGAGAGAGTTGAACCGAGAGCGAGGGAGAGAAAGAGCCGCAGATTTTCTGGAAGAATCACGGTTTCAATTGGCTTTAGCTCCGCAGTCCGTCCGGGCATTTGGCTCTATTTCATCAATTTGTGTCCAGAAAGATTAAAATTAATAACAACCCGTGTCAGTTGGATTATGGTATAATTTTGTAATTCATCGATCAGCAACGACAGTAAATCCAATTGTGAAAGAGCATTCTATTCGACGGTGAAGCAAAATTTAATTGGCTTCATACAATATTCGGTATCATTATGCAATGACCACCCGATGGGCTGGCACTCGCGCTTTATAATAATTAAACAAAAGTTGGATGGGAAACTCGAAATTCTACCATTCACAATCAGAGAGAGGGAGTGAAAGAGAAAGAGAAAGAGAAAGAGAAAGAGAAAGAGAGAGAGAGAGAGACGGAAAAGCTGGGTCACATGGAACTGGAAACTAGTTTAAAACCTATTGTAGTTCCACGCGACTTGTTACGATCCACTTTATTTTCATATTGTTCCTCACTGCAGCATTGCGTATGTGATACGTGAGAGCATTCACCCCTCGCATCGTTGTGCGAACCAATAATTAATGAAGTAGGTACCGCTAAGAGAATGAAGTCCCTCCCCCAATAGAAACTTCTTGAGAATATCGAATTTGAGCTGCCTAGCCTCTGTTCTTCCTACCAAAACTCGAGAGCAGAGCTTGAGCTTCAATACCGAAGAAATTGTCACTCCGCTTCGCTCGGAAATTGGTTTGACTAGACGGACATCTAGCTGTATATTATGAACTGCCGAAATAGTTGTGGCTAACTAATTCTGTTTTTCCTATAACCTGGAAAAACTTTGCCTCGACTTTTTTCACGGGGATTCAGATTTCCCTGTTAAAACATACGTCGTCCGGGAATCGCCGACCCTTAAATAAAATCAGCACTCTCGACCCGCTGTCGCTTGACGTACCGGGCAAAATTTTCCCTCGGTATGAAGTCTGGCCGGGAATTGAGGATAGGGATATGCCTCTACAGGGAATTGGGGAAGTAGAGGGTACGCGGAAGCTGTAAATTTGGTAAAAAATGAAAGAAAAAAGGAGAGGAAAGAAAACAAAAAACGGAGGGGCAAAAAAGAGAAAGAAAAAAAGAAACGAGCTACCATTTAAAGTTATTAATAGCCACTTCATCACGGGGAAAGTCTTCCGCTACCAAGCTCACTCTACATATTGCTCGAATTTCATTAAATCGACCGACTAACTGCATCGT
The DNA here is from genome assembly GCA_963170745.1 of Phymatocera aterrima. Taxonomy (NCBI): domain Eukaryota; kingdom Metazoa; phylum Arthropoda; class Insecta; order Hymenoptera; family Tenthredinidae; genus Phymatocera; species Phymatocera aterrima. The sequence continues at coordinate 16,653,875 of OY720661.1, read as the reverse complement.
GACTGGACTTTGAAACTCAGTTGGCTTGTGCGTGCCTCCAGGCAACCTGGACAAGTTAACTGAGAGAGGATGGGTCTACCTCATTCCAAGCTAGGTCGGGGTTGACCAAGGTCTCACCTAGAGCTGTTTTCAAAAACAATTCACATATTGCTTCGCTCGCTTGCTTGCTCACTCGTGAGCGCAAAGTTTAGATTACGCGGGTCATAATAGACTCGGAAGATTATTTCTTGCGGCGGAATGAATGTGGAGTGGAAAGCTCGCATGCGGTCGGAAAGAAACGTTGTACCAAAATTTGACACGCCCAGACGATTGCCGACGTTCACGAGGTTCCGATATAGGTACCACGCGGGAAAATGTCGAAGGAGAATCTAATTCTGAGAGACATTTTGTACCGCATGAAATTCTGTCACATGCGTGTGTATGCGGTATTTAATTAAGCCACTGTATACTGTCACAGCATGTTACGTAGAAGTTATGGATTTGCTGTATAACCATAGTCGCCAGGGCACACGTATGAATGCATAATGCTCGCGCATGTTAACAGCTGTGAATACGAACTAACGCGTCATGTTATATCGAATGGTTGGGCACGTTCCACGTACGTCTTGGTATAAGACAGCTGTCACACCGCAGTGAAGTTTGAGACAGTTAATTATTTACCTCATCGGCATACAGTAGAATTCCCTTGGAATCCGTTAGTCGCGTTGTATTATTGTTCTGAACAACAGCTAAGTGTCTGCGTGCCACGTCAATGCTGCTACACGAATCCCTGACGATTCCAAAATTTTTATTTTTTCATTTTCAATCCTCATGTGGTGGATAATTGTATGTTTTCTTACAACGGCAAACAGTATCATGATACGGAACAATCAATTCCTAGCCATCATGATTCAAAACGCAGCACCCTACATATTGCGCCATTAGTATGGTTGTTATACAATAAACAGGATCGCGTGTACGTACAATACATGCTTACGCTGTATGAGCGTTGAATCAAGGCGCTTTATGGCCCCGCATTAGCATCGCGTCAAAGGAGTCAACAACATAAGCTCTTGTTACAGGAAGAACTTGTGCCATTTTCATGCCCTAAGACTGGAAATTGTCGGGATAAAAACGGAGTAAAGAATGCGCTGTGCTGTTGGAGTAATCTTTTCTGCATGGATGCTTCATATCATTGCGGTACCGAGTACAATACGATAAGAGGAGTATTTGGTATTGTTATCGCTATTCTAACATTCTTCATCTATCTGGCATGGAGGAGAATTTCTCTCTCATATCCCGGAGGAAACTCGCGTTTGTGATAGAGCCATTAAATCACTCTTCGTGTCCACGAACGTGGTGCACGTTCAGTTTCATGGAAGTACGTAGCAGGCATGAACATGCGACATGGAATACTGAGTACACGCATGTATGCATGTAGGTATGTACATACATGCAGCGTAACGAGCGATCCTCCCTTCGTGCTATAGGTACGTGGTATAATAGGATTTGTTTTGGACGGGTTTCCGTATAATAGGAGATGCTCGTATTTTCATGAATCGTATGCCAATCGTATAATGTTTGAAAAGGATCATTTGCGAAGGGGCTCTTCGAGCGAACGTCAAAGGATACGCCGCGCGTCGTGTAGGGGAATTAGGATAATGGGGATGAGTTGGGCAATGAAATGTATACGGAAAGCTCGAGTGAAATCATATTGTAGAGGAAATGAATGGTACGATGCGCGAACAAACTCAAGTCACCGTGGTCACAGGGTGGTCATTATTCCCAGCGGTGTTTCGCGTTTTTACACGCATGTAAGGGAAAGGCGAAAACCTTTTCGGAATTTTTGATGGTCGGAAAGTTTTAATTGGGTCACAACTGTGGCAGGCAAATCATGATTAGGCTTCACTGGATTTCTGGTATAAGAATAAATGGAAGAAAACTTCGGACCCAGCAGCTGGCAGCAGTTTGATGAGAATCGTCAAAACTTCAGAGATATAGAGGAAAAAAAAAATGTAAGATACGTATGAATATATCGAAGAACCGATACAGAAATAATTTAATTTCACGGTAATCTACACCTCGATATTGGAACGAGAATTACGTGCAACTATATCGTTCAATCTCGCAACGTATTTCAAAATTTTCTGCAAGTTCTGTGTACAGCTATCCATGCAGGCTTTGCGAGTTCGATTCAGATCTCGCCGACGTATTTATGTCTTTCCGACACGCGTGGTAGCATATCCCCGTTTATATCTGCCATATCTATCAACAGAATAAATGAATATAATCGTTCTCGCGGTAAAACATCACGCTGTTCAATCGTTTTGAAGAACATGAATTTATTTCTGTCCGACACGTTCGACAATATACACTAGTGAATAAATATCGATAGTTCGGTGAATTTTATTGCAAGCCCCACTTAACGATATGCGAAAACGAAAGGAGAACAAAAAATCATATCGTCCGTGGGAAACTGTAAGATTATTTTGAATGAAACCAGTTCCTTCGCAAAATATCCGAAGTATAATAAAATAAATGAATTCCGATTAGATTTTTACGGACCAATTCATGGTTCGGATAATACCAACACGAACTGTGCCTTCGCACTGGCTTGAGATGGAGGAAAATTCATGCCGAACGGCGACAATTTTGGCTTGATGTATGCCTTGACGAATAGTAGGGATTCCGAACAGGAATATATATTATAACTATAGGGGCAAGATAGAGCCTCTGGTCGCGAGCAGGCTCTCCTCCAGAAGCTGTAGAAATGACGATACTACGGTTACATCAAACTCTCTAACGGGCACGAAAAGTGCAGTAAAGCGTTTGAACGGCTGCGTAAATTTTGCATGTTGTAAAATTATTGCGTCATAAATGTACACGACTGGAGGATCAGATTTGCCTTGAAAAGCTCACGCATGTGTGAAGACTATGTATTACATATATGGGAGGATTATTCATGACCTGATAAATCTGAACGGCGAGGTTGTTAGGGGAAGATTTTTCATTCGTAGGATATAGGTATCTATCTATACCTACATACATCCGTATTTTCGTCATGGGCACCTATGCAAAATTCTTCATTGCCAATATCTTCGATCTAGTCAAAGTCCTTTGAGCCAGCAAGATAGCTTGTCGATGTTATCTGGTAGATTTAACCTCTGCTCTATCATAATCATTATATTTTTCGTCTGTTCTACGTTCAAAGCGACCCTCACTCACATCAGTATATTATAGGGGGCCGTCCATGAACTACGTAACGCACTTTTTAGGTAATTTTACCCCCCCCCCCCCCCCCCCCCCTTTCCGCGAGGTAACGTAACGCCAGGTTTTATTTTAATATCAATAATAATACATAATAGTACGTGAAGTTTGAAATCAAAATTACATTTTTTTACGAAAAAAGCTAAGAGGACCAATAAATTGCGTTACGTTACTCTGCCCCCCCCCCCCCCCCCCCCCCCCCACCTCCCGCCGCAAAGTGCGTTACGTAGTTTATGGACGGCCCCCGAGTCGACGGAGATTTGAAAGTGCTGTTGTTAGTGGTAGGTATATAATTCCATGCTTCAATTTGTTCGAACTTTTAATTTGAGGAAAAAAAGCCGATGCCCATTCAATTAGCGAGTGCTTTAGTTAATCAAAAACCATTACCCAAGTTTATTCCAAATATCCTGCACCAGTGATTCATTTGCCAACTAGGTATAAGAGTAAACAAAAATCCTGCGGTACTATTCTAGTTCTTTTCGAAGCGCGGCTCCTGCGTTTCTACCTTTCGTATGCTATACATTTCAAATTATTTGTCCAAGGACTCTCGAATCGCATGATTACAAGGCATTATTTTCATCTGGACATCTGATAACTTGCTCATGCTGGATATCGCATATAGTGGAGTCAGTAGGCATGTACTGTGTAGGTACTCATCACACATTTGTGGAAGTTGAAAATTTGTTTAGTCAAACTTCACATCACGGCGAACCGTATTTTCCAGAAACCAATCTTGGTTTATGAAGTGGTTATATGTATTGGGAAGTACGATCTGGGCGAAGTCAGCAATAATACAAAATAACACAAATTCCATAGCGCAGAAGATTCAACTTCCGGACAAAATAAACATCTTCGGACGGGTAAACCAATCTGAACACTAGAAATGGATTCCTCGGGTTTTCATCGTAGAGATATTGCAACGAAACGCGCGCACGGATACATCTCGATTGCAACGAGTTCTTGGCACTGTGGTAGTGGATTATATCGCGAAATAAGCTAACCGGCACGCCTCCATCAGGGGGAGACTGCGTGGTGAATTCTATGCCGTTCAAACAAGGAATGGCAAGTCACTATGACGTTACGGTTAAATGTCACGCATTGAATTGGTATAGAATCAGTGTTTGATCTCCGATACCGAATAACAGCGACAGGGGGTGGAATCATTTGAGACCCACGCCCAGAGTACCTATATAATTCGTATTGAAATGTTACATCCCGCTTGCCAATGAGTTGAGGGACTCGGTCTCTAGAACGAAAGTGACTCCCTCAATTTGTTGGCGATGATATAAGTTAAGCTATTATACAACGTGTACGATAACAGCTTTAACAAAATCCTGATATTCCTGAATACGCGGATTTACCAACCTACAGTAAAAAATTCTTTTGTCCAATCTCAAAGTCGACTCCCGTAAGACGTCGCGGCGGATTAGAAGATCAAACAATTCAGAGGAAACAAGGTTTTCTTTGATCACGCGAAATTCATTAGATAAGGCCATATTTCAGCACGGTGGGTAGATTATATGGTTTCAAACGTTACTTCACTCGATCAGATCCCACGTCTCATTAAACATCGACAAAGTTTAAACAGCCATTTTATAATTTTCCCCAAAGTACTCAAAAGCACTCTTTCATGTTTCCGTAAGTATCCTCCCACGATTTAGCACAATCATTCCAACTTCTCCTAACGATCATCATAAACACTCGCTCAGGACCTACCCGGTTTTTTGAAAATACCATTTGGCATCGACGAGCGTGAAAACTGAGAAACGGTTTTCATCCCTAGACAAGCGAGGCAAGTATTTGTTAACTACTCGAAGATGTATATTTTCGCACTTGTTGCACAAATGTGTATCGGGTGTAATCATTAACTAGTTTGCTTATTGACTAACGAGAATTGTGTTTCTACAGTCTCGGTTGGTAGTAGGTACCGATGGTCCTCCTATCTCGGGGCGAAAGCTTGGCATTACGAGGGACATAACTCAGGACTTCCAGCCGGGAGGAGAGTGCACATAGGTAGGGTATCTACACAGTTTATTAGTGGTAGGAATGTGATTTACACTGGATACACGGTACGCAATAGAACCACGAGCAGAAGCAAAGCTCAACAGTCTGGTCCGCATTAGGCAATGTGTCATTGATAAATTGTAGCCTTCTGTGAAATTGACAGATTGCCGACCGGCCTTAAAGTTAAATTGAATTGGAGAGGACGCGTGGCACTCGAGAGTCTAGCGTCGCCTTCTCTAAGCCTTCCGCGTTTGAAGTTGAAATTGAAGTTGAAATTGAAATTATCTCAACTCCAGAAACTACACTGGACGGACGTACATACATACGTACGTGCTATCGCAAAACCCTTAGCCGTTGTCACGGTGACCATTTGACTCCAAGTCGTAGATATACACGTTTCATTTCCCACGATAGTGCCGCATTGAGTTTCTGCGTCGAATTTTGCTAATTGCACTTCTCGACTCTACGATCAATTCTGTAATTATCTTATTCTCACCCAAGAGACGCCACTCTATTTCTAATTGTCAGCACATACATACGTAAGTACATACACGCATAGACGTACTGCAACAATAGCTCCCACGTTGAAATTGTGAAAATTGGGAGGAGCATTCCATTGCTGGAAAGAAAAAAGTATAACCATTAATGCGCACAGCCGTATACCCCCGATAGGTAGGTACGCACGGCAGCGAGTTCGTGCTGTACAATAAATATTCTTGTCCATATCAATTTGTATATTTCATTATTCATATTCATATTCTAATTTCATTTCATTTCATTCTTGTTTCACTTTCCAGCAATGTGCAAAATAATTATCCTTCCTTTTGGTTCCTTTCTACTTTTGCCACTCATTTGTTTCCTTCTTTTTCACTTCCCAATTTATTTTTTCATTTCCATGCAAATAGCTTATAGTCTTTCGTGACTACCTCGCGTAATTCTTCGGTATGATTTATCGTTACATATATACTTCACCTCGGGCCAGAGCCCTTTCTAATTATCCACTGCAACTGAAATACATAAGAAAATGAAGCGAAGATGAGTTGTTTATCGCCGGTGATGGAGAATACTGTAAAAAATACAGTTTAATTACTTTTCAGGATCGTAGAAATCACGGTGCACTACATAGGCGCCTGACCATGTCCTCGGAACGTCACACCCTTCGTGATAACTATTACACGCGTTGTAGATATAATTGGACGAAACGTATGGAGTAGGTCGTCGATGTCTCACCAGCAAGTGGTTTAATTTTGATGCTCACAAATTTTCGTGCGGGATTCTGTGCTGCGCCCGCAGTTCAACATTCATTCGCCTCGCTGAAATTCTGGATCTGGCTTTGTCAGGTATTTCAACCGCATGCGCAAAAATATGTCTAGGTATGTATATGAAGCTTGTTTTTTTTACTATCTTTCAAGCCCTCCGCAGATGTGATCGGAGTGGGCTGGTGTGTGCTTTTGGCTGATGGGACTCGTTTGACCTATAAAAATACCTAATCTATCCCAGCGTGAGTTTGCTCGATCGATCGAGTGCAGAAGCCAGTTTCTTTTTCGAACCGACAAACTGTCACACCGAGATTACTCTGCATTACCCTTTTTTGAGTAGAGTAATGATTATACGCTGACGACGAGAAGGAAAAGAAATTGTTCGTCAAATTTTAACAGGTTTCATTCGATAAGTTCTTTATAAACTTTGTGGAAGCCATATCACTTTCCGCCTTTTCAACGATGAATCATAAATTTATGGTAAAGGTACGTGAATGCTTATAAATTTTAGAGGTTGCACATCAAAACCAAACTCATTAAGATTCGCGAATCTTCGAATTTATCGGCCATAAAAAGATCATAAGACGAGGGAGTAAAACGGCGGTGATTTTCCATGATATTCAGAAGTGAAATGAAGGCAGGTAATTTTTTAATTCGAATTTTCGCTGTACAACATTATCGTGTCTGTATCTCCGCATGGTTCATTTTACCGTTAAATCAATATCAGATTTTCAAGTAACCAAATTTCCTGTCTATTGCCGGATAATCTCCGGATACGTTCGGTGGAATCCGCTTATCAGGCTTACAACAGACTCAATACATTACACCGGGAATCGGACGATCATTCAATCGTGTAAATGCAACAGTATGTATGTACATACATGTAGATAAATATTGAAGTTACGGGGGCATCGGAAGAACGTACTCTATCGGGATGATTCGTTAATTGTTGCCAAACCTAGATCACGTATCCCACATTCCTACTTCAACAATTAATTCTATCGTTTACAGAGCCTGCAGCTCTGGAATGCGGCGGGTCCGATGTTACTGTTTCGAACTCGTAGCGAGTTCATTACTGATCCACGGTAAATTTTGTAATTGCGTGTATTTTGGCGGTTGAATTGTCTGGGTCAGAAGTAGCCGCAAAAATTTTAGCTCTCGTACTCTGGTATACTTTTCGGGATGAATAATGAAGTATGAGTAGATACAGGTACAGATTCTGCACAGAATATTTTTTGTATCGAGTCCTAACGCGAAGGCAAGTAATGATTTATCTGGAATTTCGTTGGACCCGTACGCTCTGCGGTGTGTAACAATCTTTTCGCACTTAATCAAGACACGCGCGTAGTTCAACACTGCGGGGGGTCGGACATTTCACGTGACTTCGTGGAGTTTAGTAGTACATACATTACACGCAGATGCGTATTCATACATAGATATATTGTGCTATACATACGACGCCCGTGCTATGTATGGATGTAGATAGCTTTCGTTCCCCATTACACGGCAGTACCGCGCCATATCAAGGTAGAGAATTTATGGTCTCGTTTTCGAGGGGAAATTATAATTTTACCTCTGGTGAAGAGTCAGCGACGCTAATGCGTCCGTGCATTAGGAACGAAAAATATAGGAATGAAGGGAACGTTCTTCGGCCGGAGATTTTACTCTTTGATCTTATTTATTATATCATATATTCGAGCCTTGTACTACCGATGTGATGCAGCGAATGACGCGATCACCTGGCCGGAGCGTTGATCAAAAAAATGAATGATATATAGCCCCGGGAGAAGAGCTGGGGCGAGTTTTCCTTGGTGGTACTGAGGCGAGCAGGGAAAGAGAAACAAGACACGTGAAACTCGGCATGGGATTTTTGTATAAAACAAACTTCACGCATGGGCCAAGCCCCAGAATCCCGGCAAGAGAACTTGGTATTAGCGAGGCCTAGCTTATTGCCGCGACCAAGTTCCAAGGCGATAGAGCAATGGAGATGACCGTTCTTCGCGTGGAAAAAAAAAACAATAAGAGAATGGAGAAAGGCTACCACGAACAAGTGAAATGATGAAGGAAGATGACAGAAAAAAATCAAACATACAAGAAAGCGAGAAAACTTGGGAAGGAAAATATACGAGGAAAATATGAGAAAAAGTATCCCAGGGCGTCACGACGCGTCTGTTTGGTGTATATAGAAAGTCAGATTCGAAAGATACTTAAAACTTATGGCATAAGTAATATTGGCGCCCATGATATAGGTCAGTTGTCAAAAGAGAAAGAGAAGAAGCGAGGGAGGAAGAGGAGGAAAATATGAAAAATGAAAAATAAAATGAGGGAAGGCTGCAAGGCACGTGCTCCAGATTTATGGAGCCTATTAAAATCGCGCATAGGTCGGTATAAATTAAACCCGAGTTGAGGGGAGGAGAAACAAAAAAGAATTTACGATATTTCAGGAATTGCCATGAATACATTTTTTCCCAAGCTCCGTTTTAGTAGGGCTCTCGAACGACTCGGGTGATTCGTTCTGTTCTGTTTGCTGACTCGAACAATAAGGTGCTTCTTCGCCGACCAAACCCAAGACGCTCGGGTATCTGTAAAGGAAATAATAAATACAACTGATTCGCAATACTGTATAAATGAGGGTGGCTTACAATGCGCTACATTCATCCTCCCGGGGGGTGGCGTAGCCCGTTTCTGTGGATTGAAATACTTGAAAATTAAGCGGTCTGAAAAGGAAGAGGAATGAATATGATCCGGGCTTGGGGCCCCTCTTCGCCTCACCTCAAAGAGGAAAATTGACCCCCCTGTGCTAGTATATACTCTCCGTGATAATGTAACTCGCGGTTAGAGCCGCCGTTTTTCTTGACAGAGATACAGATACGAGGCGCAGCACCTCATTTGAATTAACAAATCCGATCAATTCGTAAACGGTGTTAGGAGATAATATGGTTATAAAATTGTTTGGGGAATTGAAATTACCTTTCTCGAGGAAAATTTGTCGGAGCTGGACTTTGCGGCGCAGAAAAACATGGCCACGGGTGACAGGGAAGAATCTGTCGGTTTCGGGGACGGGTATTGTTCTTCTATTTCTTTTTCCGTCACGGTTAGTACTCCGTCTGACCATTCTCGACTAAATTGCTTCGAAAAACTAGGGTCGTGCAATCCCAGTTGGGTATGAAGTAAAAGCTCGGCGATAGACGAAGCTAACTGGAGTTATTGTTAGTATTTTCCTTCCTTCCCTTCCCTTCTCCCACCTTTGCACCCGTTCAACGTAGAGACAGATAGACGGACGACTGTGACAAAAGTATTCCGATATGCATAGTTAGCGGGTCGGAGATTCACCGGAATTCGTGTATATACATTCACATAGTATATATTTTATTGAAATGCGCAACGGTTGAAAATTTCCTGTCGTCGCTTAATTTGGTTAATTTTCAATAAACCGACATGCGGCTGTACAGAAGTACGGGAAAATGCCAGTTCCACCCGAATACCTCTACCGCGTACGGTTTATACAATATTAATTGTGAGACTCGGAGCTATGCGGTTTCACCTCAACTTTCCCAGCTAGGAAGGGAGCGGCGGCGGCGCACGTACACTTGCATAACAACAGGAATACATGCAGTGACAACAATATTATTAATCACGACGATAATAACATCAAGGGTTTTCGCCCACCAGGCATGAAACGTACGTTTATCGTACGATATACTTAACCTTAGCAGCGATCCAACTTGTGTCCATAGTTCGTCGTTCGTTGACGTGGCGGACTGATTTGGACTAATTTTGACCTTGTTTCAAGCGACAAAAGCTCTCTGACTACGAAGATATGGAATTGGGTGTAGAACTTGTTGTTAGTTGGAGAAAAGATTGGCGGTACGTCTGCGAGTCTCGTATCTATGGAGATGAGAAATACTTGCGGGTGAGAAAACTCTCTTCCGAGAGAGCGATAACAAGGGAAAATGAGCAAACGAGAAGGCTCGTTTTTCCGGAGCAGCAAAAGCAGATCGAGTAATTTCGTCCGGGTAAATGTTTTCCGTGATACTCAACGAACTTTACTTTTAAATCTTAAATTCTGGATGAGCTAAGACTCTCAATGGAGAGGGGCAACTGCTTTCCAATAGTTCTGGTTCATAGGGGTTCCAAGTAAAATATAAGGCCGGTTTCAGCCAGTAGTTAGAGCACAAGTCAAACAGCGAACACAAAGCTCTGCCGCCGAGTTCTGTGCTTTTCCATGAGAAAGTCGAGCGGGAAAGAGGGCTAGGGAAACGCTAGGGAATAATGGGACCGGGAGCAACGCTACTCAAGTAGAATTCATTTCGGTGGTGGCTCCGCCTCGTGTTATTCTCAACTTCTAACTATAAGTATACCTTTGCATTCTCGCCAGTTTAAATAACGTTAGAACTGGAAGGCGCAGTAAACTCTGGTACCTTTTCTCGTTTGACTAGTCCAAAGGCTACTCGACTATGGTTTAATATTGAGACGAACCGCCACGGTCTTTACGTGATTCTCATCTCTTTCAGAAAAAAGGGAAAGGCAAATGAAAGCAAGAAACGAACAAGTTTATAGCTGAATTTAAACGTTGGGAACAAAACGGAGTAATAGCGTGCAACAGAAAGAATGTAATGAACAATTGAACCCCATGTGAATTAACTCGAGTAGCCGGAGGCAATACCGGAAAATAAAGTGCCGAAGACCGTAGATATAGTATTATAATGAAATCATAACATAATTATATCGGAAAAAGAGATGGCAAAGGACTTGGCGGAACGTGGATCAAGTTTTAATTTCCGGTCGTAGAATCGGGATGACTAATGTTGATAATTCTTAAGCTCTCCTCCAGCGAGGTAAATGCTCAGGAGAAATTTTAGTTGGTGTTTGGAATGACAACTGAGAAACTGAGAACCTAGAATCTCTCAAAAATATTCGGAGCAAACAGTATATCTTGTGTATCAAGGGCGGGAAGTAGGCGATTCCCGCCACCAGTTGAAAATTTGCACCACAAGCCGAGGTGAGGACTGCAATTATACGAGTGAAGAATTGCCTATCCGCCTGTGGCATACACGACATTTTTCCTCACATTATATGCGAGGAAATGTAGGCATTTCGTCTCTGCAATGGAGCGAGCAAAGTAGTCTTTTCCGCCCGCTTATACTCTTTCTCGCCCTTGGACGCAAATGAGCTACTTTGAACTTCATGAGGATAAAATTGCTGAAGAAGTGTCGATCGCGGCGTCACTCATTCGCAGGTCGATTGAAATGGCGTCGTAGTCAGATAGATTTCCAGAAACTGAAGCAAATGGCAACTTCGGTGGAAATTGCCCGATTGTTACTACGTCACCGACACGCAGGGTGGTTCACAGCGCTACCGCCGCGCTGTGGCCGTTCAGGGTTACGACGATTGCAAGGAATCATATATGCTATCTTCATACGACCCAGGCCACAAATTACGTTTTCCTTTACTTCCAGTCTTCGTCAAATTATGAAGTGGAGCTAGTTTTACTCTTGAAATAAGTAAAAAAAAAAAAATGAAAGAAGAGTTGACATCAGAAAGGGACCCGAGGAGTTGATTAACTTGATCCAGACATATGTGTGAAAAACGAACAGCTGTGTATTCAGCTCTTACGCACTTGTGCCTGGCATTGGTGTATATATATACCTACTTGAGTAGAAAAGTAAAAAAGGGGAAAATGAAAAGGATGTAGGGAAGAGAAGAAAATTCAATTGCGAAATGCAATCAAATAAATTTTATGTAAACGGCACGACTGAGAGAACAGTAGGTACCCAGGACCTCTGTGGAAGTATGTATATATCCATGTATATATGAGCTCTATATATACATATCTAAAGAGTTCCCTTAGCGTTGCCCATCGCGTCCTCGGGCGTTTAGTATTCTACGTGGTACCGTCATTTGTATCGGGGCCCTTTTCCAAGCCCCTTACCAACCTGCTCCGGGGGCTCTCGAACTCTTTTGATAGCAGAGTATGAGAAGAGCAGGAAAAGAAGAGGAAAAAGAAGAAAGAAAAAGAAGAAAAACTCATACGACGCTTTAGGGCGCGTTCATACAGGCAACCAAATCGCCCTTACGTGTTCGTTGAGGTTAACGAGGTATTGAACGAACGCGTCAATATTTTCCCCGAGATTTGAGGATACGAGATCTTCGTTAAATTGGGTCAATTGCCTTCCGATATCAGTTGATTCTGTCGTGAGCTTACCCAGATTGATGGGATCAGATGATGAGATTCAGAGCATATTATACATATACATACACACAACTGTTGTCACTCGAAATTGTCCGATCGAAATACGAGTACTGCTTCGCCGACTCGATTTATACACATAAATACATGAAATATTCATAAAATACATGAAATATCTCCAAATGGAGAATTGAAAATATCTCACACCGCAGGATTCGTATCGCATTCCGAACAACAGTGGTGAGAGTAAACGGACCGTAACGCGGAAATACCTCTGGGTTCATATTACACGTCACATGTTATCGCAGGTTGATATCTGTTTTTCAATACTATCAGTTCGTCCACCGCCACCGATACCGCTAACGGCTGCGGACTCGGGAAGGGGAAGAAAGGAGCATACGGCAGGCGGAGGGAAAGAGAGAAATAGAGGAATAGTAGCTAAACCCTAGAACTTCACTTCCCACGTATCTTCTATCTCCTAGTCAGTCGGTTGTTTCGCGCTTGTTGGGCATCGATTGTTATGCGGCCCGTCAATCCTGTGAATTCGTGGCTTTGGGATCAAGGTCTAGCGAGGCTAGTGAAACCGAAGAAAAACTATGGAAAACTGTCCGGTGGAAAGAGGCGGACAAGAAGGATCCAACGAAAGCCTTTCAGAATGGAATTGTTTCCTTCGGAAAGCTTGGCATTCGTGGCCGGCATAAATGTTGCTTGATTCATCTTTTTTCTCTTTTTCTTTTTTGTTTTTTGGTTTTTTTCATCCGTTGCTCTTGAATCATACACGCGATTTCTTCACCTCAAACTTGAGCGCGGCTGCCGTTATCTCTGCAGATAACTTACTCTACGGAAGCTAAATGCTACTTACTCTGGCTTGTAGGTTCGACGATTTTCTTCTTCGATCTTATCCTTCCTCAGCCAACTCATTTCTTATTCATACCTATATCCACTCATCGTAAGGATCGTCACGGCGAAACTGCGCGTCAGGTTCCAACTTCTACTACATCTTATTTTCTCCAGCTTTCCCGAAATAGCGTTCCCCTGGATACTCGTAGTCATTTAACAAGATGAAGTAATACCTTGGCGAGGTGATTTTCGAACAAAAATAGCCGTATAATAAAGGTAAAATGAGTTTGCGCGCCTATGTAACAAATATCTGCAATGTAACTCAGAATCTATGTGACAGATAATATGTTATGTATATGTATAGGCGCGTATCAAACGGTGACCCCTTTCTGTGCAGGTCGGCGGATAGCGAAAACAGTGCAACCAATTTTCTCATTTCACCTTATCTCTGAGTTGGAGCTTATCGTTTTCACAACGAGCACTTTATTGCTTCCGTTTCTCAAGTATGGACTGCGAAATGCCAAAAAACACGAGGGAAAAGTAAGAACAAAGAAATATAGAAGCGAAAACTGGACGTCCCAGATAGTTGATGGGACACCTACATAGGCACGTTTACTCATAAAGAGCGTATGGGTACTTTTGGGTACTTTTGAAAGGAGCGAAAGTATAGGAAAAACTATCCAAAAATTGGAGGCTCTTGATGGCTATACCGCCGAATACAAAAGATTCGCAACCTTTAGAATTCCCAGATGCTTTGTGCAATGGACAGTTTGTATTGTAGCACCCCAGTCTTGTACACACGTGCTGGACTAGTGAAAAGAACCTAGGCTCGCTCGTCTCCCTTGATGACACGGAGTATTTTGAAGCGCTTTCAGAAACCACTTCACCTCCTCGTAGCACATATACTATACATACACATTTGTTTATTTTGCATCTACACATACACCGCATATACTAGATAGGCTTACGTCATGTTACGGCTAGGCTAGAATCACTTCACGCTTACATTATACCATTACCTACTCACGTCTATAGGGATAACGGAAACTGATTGAGCTGGCAACACCCAACGACAACAACGTGTCTTTATAAATTGGCGAAATCGATTATGAGCGCCGTCTGTCTACTGCGGGAGTGCACTCGCTATAACTGGAGTTCATAGTTAATGCGACAGAAATATTAGGAATGGGAAGTATTTTCTGCAGAGAGTGTCGGAAAGGTGATACGAACCTTCCAGGCATGAGTTTCAGAGATTCGACACAGTACCGAAACTCACCTTGCGTAGGTATAACATAATGGAATGAGTAATTCTTGAGCGAACTAATTATGTGCAAAGATAATCAAATAATGACTTAGAGTGGATGCTCACTTAACTAAAGTAACTCACTCACTGTAACTTTCGAGTAATTTACGTGTACGAAATATTATACGGGCCCAGCTGATACCCCGCCGGCTTCGTACATACCTATAACTGTGAACTCAAACAACTGAAAGTTCGCGATGCAGCTGCATAATGTGACTTGGATTTCGAATGTTCAGGGTAATGCGAGGGCCCGGATTTGTCTGGGAGGATTTCTGACGCACTGCGAATAGTTCAAAGAATTCACGTTTCTCAAAAGTTTTTTTACAACTTCGAGAACTGCGGACCAAAACTCTTGCTCCGGTCAAACGAACTACTGCAGTGATACTCTGTTTGTGGTAGACCGGGAAGCGTGTACCGAGAATTCCCGTAATGCCGCGATCTTGTATGTTTTCAATTCTATCGGGAATATACTCGTAATGTTGAAAATATTATCGATCAAACATTGCAGGTGACAGTTGACTGCCAGACTACCTCTGGCTAGCCGAAGACATCTCATTCACCACTGGGCTTCGTGCCTGGCGCTGCAGTTGGCAGCGCCAATATTATTCCTGGATAATTCACCGTTGGACCCATAGATTGCCCGTGATATTTGATAATGAGTCTAGTTTCTAACCACGTTTTCCCTGTAGAAGTTTGCGTGGATAAATTTGTCCAGAATATTTCATGTGCCGAGAACAATGTTCCGTTGAATACCGAGTTTCAATACATGTATATACTCAGTCAGTCACGTGCTTTAATTGACCACGAGGCATGCCATGTGACCTTTGCTCCTGTTCAAATTGGCTTACTGTCAATCAACCGCCTCGCTCCGTCGAGGACTAGTTCGACATGTTTGTGTCAAGTAACTTCGGTTGCGGAAACACTGGTTACTCGTGATAACCAATCAGTAATTCACACGAAGTCTACAAAATTACTCACAATTATGAGCGGAAAGTCCGCGTTTCGATATATTGCCTGTATAGAAGTTGGGGGAACGATCAAAGCGGCCCAATGAAGAATGTACATCATTCTACGAAGTACATGTTAAAGAGTCGTGATGGCGAAGGCGTAAGTCACAGGATAACGAATTTCGAGATTGGTACAATTTTCGCTCCCGAAAAGTCACACCGTTTGAGGCAATAATGGTTCGAATTGTCGTTGAACCCTTTTCGTTATCGAAGCACGTTTATTTAGTACGAGCGTCTAGATTCTGTCCAAATTCCGGAATCTTGGAATTTGAAATATACCGAATCGTATGATCATTCTGCAGGCGAGTCTTGTGCAACAAAGGCTTAAGTCCTGAACTTCAAAAAGTATAGAACGTCATGGCTTTTCTTCTGGGTTTATCCCACTTACTGTTTGCCACAGTCTTCTGTATATCCCGAGTTCCATGCAGGTAGATTTTCTGAATGAAACGTCATGAAATCAAATCTCCTGCAAATCTGTGAAGAGTGAAAGGAATAGAGTCGTGTAGGTTATATGAGTGGTCCTGTTATGATAAAAAATATTTGCTTACCATGTATAAGCTGAATAATATGCGACAGAGCATTGAAGTCATATTAGTTTATTTTTCATTTCACAATTCTCACGAGAACCAGCTATAATTTGGGTGACTGCTGGTTGGAGCGAAATGTCCAATATTTGAACGTAATTTGCTCATTTATCCAGAATTATAACCCTCTCTCGTTCCGGGCGACTGCGAAAATAAACACGAATTGGAAGAGCGGCTCCGGGTAGCGAACAATCCGCCATAGGGATGATGAAAACAGAAAGGACAAGAGAATATCAATGGGGAGAAAATAGCGAATGAAACATAGGAAGGTTGATGTATCGCGAAACGGAATGCAAATGCACACGTCATATATGCATCCATGATCGAACATCGAACTGCAAAAATACGTAGGAAAACTTTGAGTCCACGTAGCGGCGATAGGGGATGCGTATATCCAACTCATCCCTTTGTTCTATGGCTTCGTGAACAAGAAACAACAATGGACGCACCAATTAGTCACAGGAGCACAGACGTGCCAAAAAGCCCGGTAAACTCAAGCTTAAGCCGAACTTCAAGCGGACTTCGCGCATAAATCAGCGGTTCCGGGGTAGTTTTAGCGGAGCGCCTCTCAAACCAACGTACTACGTGCCTACGCGTACATTCAACACGCGCCAATCCTGCAGTCATATCTGTGTATCTATACACCTGCTCCAAAATCATATAAAACCCAACGTGTACCGGGGGCAAGAGTCGAGAATAGAGCCAGCAGACATAGCTTGTCGGCACGTTCGGTGGCTCACTGTTCTCGAATTAATATCACCCTATATCTATGCCTGACCACCATCTCGTACCGCATTTTCATATACAGAGCTTCCTCAGCAAGAGCAAGATCAGCAGGATGTTTCCAATTTACGGCCGAGAATCTATTGTTTCGGAAGCACGTGGAGGATAGTTTAATGTAGTTATACATTTGCCACCACTCGGAGGCGAAGTTGGAAGTTTGGTTTCGAAAATTAGTTTCACAAGGGGTAACGCGTGTAGTTAATCAAGCTGGCTTCGAGATTCGGTTGGATATAACAGTATCGTGAGAAAGATTCGAATTATAGCTCCATTCCCCGGGCCATTCGAGAACCTGAAAGCTTACGTTTCGGATTTCGTTATGACGAATCGGTTTCCGACGTCTTTTGCTCACAATTGTTCGTTTCAAAATTGTTCCACTACAATTCTTGGCAAAATTATGTGCCGTTCACGTCTTGTACAAATGCAATGGCAGAAACTCCTTCAAAGCAATTAGCTCAGATCAAATGCAATCACCTGAGTGCGCCGCGTTGGGTATTAACTGTTCCAAGGTCTAGTTCGATTGTGTCGCACATAACTATTTCCTAATTCTGGAATAGACTGGTCAGCATATTGGTCTGCAATTCAATCATGGTGAAAGTTTCAAGTAATTTTATGAATTTAGTTAGTATCAGAAACCCGAATTATAAGTTTACACTGTAAATAATTTCCTGTTAATAATTTACCGCGATGAGGACGATCAGGGACAACTTTGATGGATCGATTGAAAAATCGACACCGATGCGTTTCGGAATAATACCAAAAGTGTTAAAATCATCTCCCACTTTGTAGAATTCAGACCGAAGCGCAGACTATGGAAGTCTATGTTATCATTTTTTGACAGTATACGTATAGATTCATCATACAATTGAAATCGTTCCTTTCTTCCGCTCCCATGCTCGTCGGGTGATAGGAAGGAAAAAAAGCTTCTATTTCAATTGAAGTGAGCAAATACCTATAGGAAAAGATATAAACGAGACTCAGAAACTTCGATATCTATTTTCCAGTTGATTTTCCGATTTCAGTACCACCCAAGGAGTACGCCACGCTGGAAATTTAAAGGGTGCTACTGCTGTGGTAAGTATCAGTCTTCTCGCATTCTCGGATCCTTTCGAGTGAGTACATAGCCACTCGCTCGTACACTGGACTTTCACGGATCCATGCAGCCACTGAAATAACATTTTCAAGGAAATTCTGTCAGCTGAACGAACCAGCTCCTCTGTCAAGAGAGCAGATAGTGGTGCCATCTGCTCCTCTCACGTCTTCTTTTCACATCATGTTAGTCTCAAGAAGTTTAGCCTGTTACCAAACTGAATGAATTGAGAGTATCAATGAGTGGTGCACATCTGTTTGATAAATAACTAATTCGTCATACGAAAATCACATTGTCCGGGAAGAGATCCAAGAAATTTATAATGCGCGTCAAGGGGTGTTCGATGAGAAGTGAGAACCAAGCGAGGCGTGGGGATTCGGAAGTATTGGGTATCCATGGCAACGTGACGACATCACAACATCAAAGCAGGAGGTATTAGTGTGCCCATCCCGGAGTCGAACTCTCTGAGGTCCGTGGGCCAACACTCCTTCAGCTATTGATCACTGGCTACCAACAACACACCCTCTTAATTAAACCCTCTAGAAATCCGACCCCTTACTTTCCAACCTCTTCTACCCTTACCACCGGAAGCCCTAACTTCTACTTCCTTGCTCTCCTTCGTTCGGTGAAGATACCCCCTGCAATGTTCGGCCACGCTGGTTCCAGCCCAATGCAGTTCCAAGAGTCGCGATGCACGAACTTATGTCTGGATCAACCCAAGTTTCAAGATACGTTCCAAAAAGTTTGCCTCTTCATTTCAGTCCGCATTGCTAACTTTGGAGTGAACATTCCCTCCCGTATCCCATAGTCGTAGCACTGAATATATCGCCCTGCCTCGTGGTATTTATGATTTAGTTAGTTAGTCGGAGGCTTGCCAGCTTCACGCATACCTACATACCTATATGTTTGCGTCATTATCTGGAAGCGTGATCTGAAGTCAAGACTGAAGACTAGAAAGTAAACTCTAGCGCCAGCTATCTCGTGTCGACACTTCGCAGATTCTACACGTAGTCTTGTCATCCGATACTATACCTAGGTGCGTTCGTGACGTTGCAAATGTACACATGAGAACATGTTTCGCTAGTGTCTGGCCTCAGTCATCCGCCCTGTTCCGGCACTGGGTATGTTTGGCCAGTAATTAGCGCTGGCAAACGAACTTTATTAAGCCGTAGACAGGCTTAGAAGCTTAGAGACGGGCAGAATACTTCCACCGGGTGGAGTTCACATTACGATTAATCCGTCTATGTCATTTTCGCGTCACGTATACGTCACGTTCCGCGTCCGTTTGATATTACCCAGAATTTGGTATATTGGTAGGTATATGTATAAACGATCAAAGATTTATCCGTAAACCTATGAAGTGCTTGACAATTCTTCTATCATGTTGACAAACAACGAATTATGATGAGTGATGAAGAATCACTCTTCCGAAGTTGTTGTAATTTGTGTCTAGTTATTGGGGTTCTCTTTCCTCCTACAGAAAATACAAGCTTCGTATCTTCTCATATCCAACTGACAAATAAGCCCGAATTTATGGCTTCCTGCCGATATTTGAATGACAGTTTTGTTGAATTTTTGTCTATTCGACGAAATTACCGATAGAGTTGTGCACAATGCAGTATAGGAGGCACGGCATGATATCGAATGATAATGGCACTGTTGTTTGTCACGCTGCTCAGTATTGAATTTTTTACAGCAGGAATCTGGAGCAGTTTGGAAATGGCTTGAGATTAATTCGGCGGAAAGAGAGAACGATATCTCTGAATGAACATAGCTGAATTATTCAGAGGGAAGTCATTAGATACTTGATCGATGTTCCATGATTTAATGATTCCTTTTTCACATCAGTTAATCAAGGATGATTCTTTTAAGTCAGACAAAGACATGATCAACGAAATTAGTATCAAACAGTTGTGTAACTGAATGTGTGATTGCAACTAATCGTCTGGTGTTTTTTTTTGTCGTTGTTCCTTTCTCTTGTTCTCACTGCTTGTAGTGTATACAAGCCTTGTAATATTTGTTTCGTTTTTTTTTTTGATGACAAAGTTTCGTAGAGCTCGGATAGGATCATTAGTTAAAAGTTTGTGAGACACCGCGTGCGCTGTCAGGGAACAAAGATGGTAGAACCCCTTCACGACAAAGGGGATTACTTTCGTAGGGGTGCTGTGCTACACCGGAGACACGAAGCAAACTGTTTGATGGCTCGTCTTTCAAAGAATGCAAGCTTCGTTGGAAGCTTAAGCGAATTTAACTAGACGTAATAGTAGTATAGTGGATAGGAAAACTTGGCGTAGAGATATATCTCCGAAAAGGATAATTAAAGAAGCAGCTCTCTGTCGAGCGACGTATACCTCTCTGCAGATATAGCTTTATGCAGGAGATGAGCGCAGGGGGAGAATGACGTTAAGCCGGAAAAGCTGAACAGCTCCACGAAGTCATGTATTCAATTTCATGGCGATTGTTTAAAAGGTTAGTTCGCCGGTGACACTATAATGTATAAAAGAAGAATGCGCCCTGTGACAGTGCGGCGTTGTGGGCTGAGAACTTCGTAATTTATTCATAGTCCAGTGCATATTAAAATTTGCTCACAGAATCTTTTTCCGCAGTCTATTGAGACCAATCGAAAAAAGTCGTAAAACTACCGTCGTCGTGAATCGAATTTTCGATTCTACAACCTCTGCCCGAAGAATCCGAAACTCTATGGAAGAAGATTCCACTTTCTCTCCCTGTACCCAATCGAAATCAGAACCATTGTAGCGAATGTATACTGGTATCATATGCTTTATACGAAGTGCGACAAGTCAGAAAATGACTTGCGGGCATATATCACGGATATTCCTGAGGATATACACCGCCGTATTTCAAATTTGTTATTTGTTACACAGCTGTTATGAAGATAGAGGAGTGCCCATAAAAACTGACTCACTCTGCCAATGACATCTCACAGCTCGCGATATGATTTTATTTACGAAGCGTTTCCTGGCCAAGTAATTACTGATATCAGCACCCCAAGAAAGAAATTTTTGTTTCTTGGAAGTAACTTCCGTCGCCCAGTTTCCTCTTCTCATCTCTCCTTCTCGCTTCGCTTAAATTGAAAATTATGGGAGCTTATGGTTCGTTCTAATGTTCGCAACTGGAAAGCACTGGGAACTCATTTGAATGAATTAATATAAAAGTTGTCAATGAAGGAACCTTGAGTCAGAGGATATATTCAGTTCGAGTATTGCTTTATTTAAAACGCGGGCGAAATTCATCGGCGCTGACGGGTGCTTGAGCACGGAGACAAAAGTGAGAGTATTGTTTTCAGCCCAAGAAAGCTTGACATTTCAAAAACTTGTCCATCTACGTATTGGAAATATTCCTTGGAAACTGGAGAAAATTGTATTGCAGGATGTCCGCTGTTGTCGGGTAATTGGGCATGCTGTATGTTTATCAACAGCTCGTTATCCGTCATTCGGCAATTTTTTTTATACTTTTCCGAAACTGGTTTTTCTTCTCTCATATTATCCCGTAACTGGCTCTGAGCCAATTCAGCTCACCGTACGCACTACTAATCGCATAAAGTCGTATTTCCTCCGTCTGCCAAATACTCATCGGCAGCTAGTTACACTTTATTCACACCATTCATTCCATGGCACGAGACGAGCGTCATTAAGGAAGTTTTTGGAACATGACTCAAAAGTTTCGCGACTTCGAAAATGAGTTACTTTTCTTTTTTGCTAAGGAAAATTTCCAGATTTGAATGCTGATTGTTTAC
Organism: Phymatocera aterrima; assembly: GCA_963170745.1. Lineage (NCBI taxonomy): Eukaryota > Metazoa > Arthropoda > Insecta > Hymenoptera > Tenthredinidae > Phymatocera > Phymatocera aterrima. The sequence goes on along the minus strand of OY720661.1, from coordinate 16,631,815 downwards.
CATATCGTTTTTGTATTAAAGTTACTGTTTTCGACGCGCTATACAAGAAAAATTACTCGTGTTTGATGATTAACTTGGCTTTAAATTTGTCAAAATTTGGAATAGTGGAAATGAAATTTCTCTGGCCTGATCTGTTTGTCAATTACTTAAGATAACTTGTTTTCACACCGCGGATGGAACCGCGACCGAACCTAGGAGCTAGACCTAATCGGAGATTTGCTCGGATTACAGAAGATCACGAGATTTTAGTTGTTCGAACCTGCTCTAGTCTCATTCGCGACACTTCTTTCCCCCCCCCTCAGCCCCTTTATTTCACCCGTTGCTAAACCAACATCGAGCCTGCCGGTAACTTTGCATAACAGGGGGAGGATTTGCTGACAACTCTGTATAGGGATGAAAATTTAATGTTCGACTTTGTTAAGCGTGCGAGTTTGAGAAACTTCCGTGAAAGCGGTCCGTACGCAGGAGGAGAGATGCGACGATCGAAGGGACGTGGACGGGCTCGCGACCAAGTCATTTATATTGATAAGCTCGTCAATAAATGCTAGAAAATCGCCTCGTTATAACTCTCGAATTGGGCTATATTATTTATGGTTAAGTTCGGGCTACGAACGATTAATACACATATATTTCAGCATTTCCCTCGCTACTTGTATTCTGTACCACTGACTGAATGTGGAACCTGCTCATAATAGGAATAAATTCAACGAATTTACCCAGTTTACTCCTAGATGCACGATCGAATTGCCGGTGTAGCATCCAAAGTTCAAAGCATCTCGAATTTTGCTTCGACTTCGAGAAGAGGAAATTCGATGGGACACTGATGAACCCCGCGACGACAATCTCCGCGGAAATTGCGCCAACGTTATTTCAGAGCGGCTACAAAATACGGAACACTATTCTCGGAGACTCGAATTTTGGTACATGTAATTTTGGCGAGCTTTCGATATCACATAGAGTCTGAGATTCAACTTTGATATTTTTGAACATTACAGTGAAAAACTTGAGCCTGGTGCAGTTCCTGGTGAGCGTAAACCACCTCGTACCGAGAAGGTGGAAACAAATATAACTTTTGGCCCACTGTGCAGCGGACACAGTAGCACGCGTTAATCCAGAGAAATGAGTGGTTCACAGCTCTAATACTTTGTTATTTAAAGTTATTGGCGCCGTTGCTGTCTCTCCAGCTATCGATTGGAGCTTTTAGTAACTTCCATCCCTTGTTAGTCCTGTCCGTTGGTTCATTAAGCCCATCGATTTTTGGAAGTCTCCTGAAAACCAGCTTGATATAGAATTACCATTTTGTAAATGAATATTTTACAGCTCGTACATTCGGAATCGACGTGTACAAATTCTCGTTGATTTTCTCCACACGAAATACTTTGTGTTCCGGAACTAAATTTCAGACTTTCATTAAACAGCTCGTCATGTCATAACCCTGTGAAACGAAAGATGAAATTTTGCGAGGACAAGTATTCAAGTACCTTTACTTAACATATAATACTAATTTCCTCCGGACTCTTATCTCTATTCCAAAACGATGACGAGGGGTTGGTGAGTGTACGGGATGCAGAGGAAACGTAATAGATTATATCGTAAATGCCATTAGAGTCACGTGAGCATGAATGGGTAATTTTTTGCCGTTTGAACGAACGTTGCCAACTTTTGCCCAGCCATCCATTTCTGTGATCAAATTCGATAAAGTGAATTTCGTTGCCACAGGGTTGCACCAAAATAATGCACCGTGAAGGGAGAGCTGAGGTGCGTGATTGCAGTTGAATTATAGACTCGGTCGTTGCTAATTCCGAGCACGAGGGGGTCGGCGGCGGAGCGAAGGTTGAGACTCGGCATGACGAATGTAATTCAGTTTGATCCAACCGAATGCTACCTCCGCCGCCATCGCAGCTACCTAGATTCGAATCTCACCTAGTTATTTAAACTTCCGACGATTCAAGAAGTCTTAAACGGAGTTCATATATATTTAAGTGAAGTTTGATTCACGAAGCGGCACACAATCTCGCCCTAATCACAGTTACCGAATCAGTAAGATTTGAGCTCCGATAAGGTGCAGGCTATCACAAACTTTTTGACAACGCTGTAAGTAAAGAGCAACGACAAAAATTTAAACGCTATTCTGAGTGATATTTTAGCGGCTCGATTTTTCGCGCCAAGTTTATTGGCCACGTTTTCCACTTAACAATGTTAAATATTCCATCAGTACTCACTAGTATCATTGAATTTTCACGTAGTTACGAGCTGTTACCTTCGACGAGAATCAGCGGCAAATCACAGCCCACACCTCGCACACTGTCCCTCAATTTTCCTCATTCGTCTTTCATGCGACGACACTGTTCTAGAGAACAACATTTGCCTGTATTAGCATCAGAAATTGGGGTCCAAATCACTAGCGTCACCCGTGTTTGTGTCAAGGAATGAATTAGGTTCGGTAAAAAAGAAAAGAAAAAAGGCAACAGGGACCATCCGAGAGTAAGAAATATAGAAAGAGAGATGAAGATTATCGGGTTTTATCTGCACGAGGCAATATCTCACGCGCTAACGTTCCGGGTATGTGGAGATAACATTGAACCCCAAACATAGATAAACTAATGTCGGCCGTGGCTCATACAACCTAGATTCTAGACTAATAGCCCGTAAGAAATGACCCTTTATCCGTAGTATGGCCGCGTTCTAGTTACGGCTTCACATATCCTGCTATCGTGGAATATGAAGACTGCGCAGAACTGCCTCGTGGTAGTTTAGCTGGTCACGCTTCTCGCTTCTCTAAAATGAGTTGGTCAATCACAATTTACAATGCTCAGATTCGACTCTCCGCTCAAGTTTGCCATGTTTTTATAAATGAATGTTTATCCCTCGATAAATCCACTTCTCCGGTCCGCGGTGCTACCTTGGTCTCACACCAGCAATATGAAGAGCGCTTCCAAAATTGTTTGGGATCTGGAATCACTGTTGATTACGTCGTACAGGCTCCACTCTACGTCCTTAGGCGCAGAAATTTTATTAATTAATCGAGCAGCGGTAATACGTACTCAATTGAGTTAATCTGTAATGCTAAGTGTAATTTGTGTATGCAGGATCTTAGACCTCACTTAGGGCCTCGGGCACGTACTCAACTTCAATTTAACTTGAGCTAGTAGCGTAAGAGGTTCTATATATCCATCAGAACAGTTACGTTGGTTTAAGTTCAGGCGTCGTTGCTTCTTGGCTACTTTAGGTTTATGTTTAACTTCCATTGCGCTTAAACTTATGCTTGACTCGAGCGAAACTGCAAACGAATAAATTATAAATTATCATGATTAAGGAGTAAACTTCACCCCAGAGAAGTCATCGATTATGTATGTGCGTACAATGGCTTGGCCAGCCGTTCGAGCTTGCACAAGAATATTAGATGTGCTGAGGTCTGGGTTTGTTTAATTAGAGGTCCGTGGCTACTCCCTTCGACAATGAACTGCAATGAACTTTATTTGCAAATAAAGTTGATCATATTCGTAGTATCATGGAAGAGCATCAACCAGTTTACTACACGGTAACGAATCATAGAAAAATTGATCACCAACAGACTACTAACGTCGTTCCCAAGTCAATCTCGAGTTCCATTTGATGCGCCTTTTTCTGCGTGATCATCTCAGTTCGTGACGATACGAACGGTTTCATGCTCGTCCAGTGGACCATTCAACGAGGCGATTACGCCGAAGTATATAGAAATAGCCGCAGATGCATGCTACTTGCATATGGTGAGAGTATCCGTATTCATGGGGAGTGCGCTTCGGACAGCTTCGGGGCTCCGGAATGTCCTTTGAAATGAATTGTAGTGTAAGTGTTTGTCATCAGGTTTGTTTCTGATCTGATACTTTTACGATACTTTTCGAGTGTTTAGAGACATTCGAAGGATTATTCCTACACCGATGTCCAGCCAGTCACGTAATCCATGTGGATGAAGAATATATTCAATCACCTATCATATTGAACGACAAGGAGCTAATGCTCCATGTGAAAATGAGCGATACATCAACTGCGAAAAAACTACAATTGTGGCACAGTAAGAGAATTTACAATTATTAAAGAAAATGTTTATCTAAAGTCTGACAGAAAAAACCGACGAGTCGACATTTGATCTGCCTCTTGTTAAATATACTTCACTCCTGTGCTGGCATACAGTCTTCGGTACGTGATGGTTCTTTATTGCCACCAAATCTGACGACTTGTCGAACGAAAATCGAGTGAGCGTGAGCAATTGGCCGACCCGATCGTGGAAGCTTAAAAGATTGACAAAATTGTTGCTGGTATCCACGTAACTCAGATGGATTGTTTTATGTGCTGTCGTTGTTTCAGGAGAAAAATTAGAAAAGGTAAATAGCCGAGCTTGCACATACAAATTTAAACGCTCAACAAACTTCACTCCAAACTCAAAGTGTCGATCCCTTTATCTGATTTGTTTCATTTCACTCTCCTATAACAGGGTAACATTCTGTTCACTTTTTTTAAGCCTTTTCCACGGTCATGAATAATCGATCCGTGCTCAACTTAGGCGCGGTTTATTTTTACCCTCCGCTCAGCTCGGTAATAATTACGTAAAATTTTCCAGAACAGGATATATTTACAAAGATCACGAATTGCTTTCAAACGCTTTTGGTTCAAAGCTCGCTCGATAAATCACTCTCGGCTGTTGAGCGATCGCCTCTCGCAAGTTCTCCTCTTTTCCTCTCTCTCTCTCTTTCTTTCCTGTTTCGAGTATCGAGGCTGCTCAAAGCGACTGTAAAACCCTTCTTAACGTCTTTCCTGTGGGTAGCTTAAGTTTGGCACGATGGTCTAAGTAATCAATCTCAATTTACGAGAAAAGCACAACGCTCGAGAATCTAAACCAGAATATGCATTATTCACAGTTGAGAGAAGTAGAGACGTTTACGCAACGGTGCAACTCTCGTGTCCTTTACACGTCGACCTCCGTTTCCTGGATGGGGTGGAGGATGGTAAATTGCCTCCATTGTACTTTTAAACGCAGACCCTGCAATTATTCAACGATGACAAACGGCCGCCCCCGTACTCCCTGGTTCATGTCATCGTCTTACTCCTGTGCTGCCACGACATCTATTAGTTTCATCGAAGTAGTACCGGTGAATTTTTTATCTCTATGAAAAACTGAGGTAACCAAGTCTTGAATTTTCTGCCCCACACTCGTCGTTTCCGGTAGATATTCTAGCACGCGCGGGTACATTTTTCACTGAACATTTGTCGAAAATTCTGATCACTCGTAACCTTATAACAAAATAATTGAAAAGTAATATTATCCGTCCTTGCGAATAGTCGACCTATTTTTTTTCTCTTTCTTTCACCGGGAAACTTCCCAAGTCAGCTGCTAAGACCCGTCTACAGAAACTCGAATAGAAATACCAGGCTAAAGCTGTGTGCCAACTTAATTGCTGGGTGTGTTCTCGAGATTGGGCCGGCAAACTTGCCACTCTGGTTTCCTCCGCGGTAAGTTGTTCTTCTTGTTTTCCTTGACGAGGCATTTCAACCAACTTGAACCATCACCGTGACCTTGACATTTCACCGGTATACTTCGCGGTTCTGATTTGAAAATAATACCTATCGCATTCTCTGTGTTTCTGTATCTACATGAAAAACAAAAATCTTCATAAATATGGAAAGAATGATCATCAGTTACGATACTGAGAGAAAATTGAGCCGTGAGCTTGGATGCTGTACGGTGTGGAAAAAAAGTCATACTGTTATTTGTGAATCATGATGGGGTCGCCGAGAGACGAGTTCGTTGCACGCCATTGAAATTTAATGCCTAAGCTTAGAATTGCTAATAGAATCACGAGCCGAACCCCACCCCTCCGCCCCCCACCGATTTAGACTTAAGGGTAGGAAGCTGAGTATAGATTTTAATGCGGCAGGTTGATATTGCCACGGAAGTGGAAGGCGGTAATTGTTTCTCTGTATATAGTATAGGGTACGGAGCCGGAGGTTTTAAAATAGAATGAAAAATTACTGGCTGCAGAACAGCGTCAACGTAAGCCCGCTAAGGTTCGCGTTCTGAATGGATTGGCATAGTAAAGAAAGGAGAGGACCGCCTACGAGACGACAATGCGCAATAATAAATTGCGTCTGGAATAAATTGCATCGAGAGGAATGGCGAAATGGCGAGAACCGAGAGAGGGAAGAAAGAGTGAGAATAGAACAGAGATCTGCAGCTCTCCAAACTAATTTCACGGTGGGCGAAAGCTGGAATCTTATTTTCTAGGTTCGTTGCAATTCGTGAAAGCTTTCACCACACGGTTGAAATGTCCATACAACGACAGTACGAGATCGTAAAATAGTTAATCTTTTAATTGCGTTTCACAAACAAGCTCTCCACTACTCGCGTTATCTATAATTACGTGTCACCGAGATCTACAGTGCCAGGCCGACAACAAAGTTGCTACCTTACAGTATCAAACGTCTTCAGCCTCTCGGGGGAGGATATATTTTCCCATAAAAAAAAAAAAAAGAAAAAAAAAAAACTCTGCAGGTGACCATGAATATGAAAAAGTCCGTAGGCATGAACAAAAAAAGAAGAACACTCAAAATGTAGGACCGCGGGAATTCTTTTTACACGAATACGTAATACCCCCCTGACACAGCGTATACCAGAAATCCCGGAGAACATCAACGTTGGGTATAACTACAGCGATGAATGTAAAAGAGAGAGCAAGAGCAAGAGAGAGAGAGAGAGAGAGAGAGAGAGAGAGAGAGAGAGAGAGAGAGAGAGAGAGAGAGAGAGAGAGAGAGAGAGAGAGAGAGAGAGAGAGAGAGAGAGAGAGAAAGAGAAAAAATTCACCAGGAAAAGTCCGGGTCTGCAAATAAAAAGAGAAAAAAACAAGAAAAAAGAAAAGTTTCTGTCACAGCAGAAAGGTTTACCAACTGTTGCGCGATTTCATGCATATTTTCCCTCGATAATTTTCCCACAATGCCGTGGGTATGTATGTAGATACGTACATACATCTCGCTCATGCCACAAGTGTAAAAATACGTATATTTTCTACATACCTCCGCACGGGAGGGGGAGGAGGGGGGGGGGGGGGGTGCCAACGGGAGCGTATTCACGTGTTAAGGTAGGGGATGAAAGATGAATTTAACACGGGAGAGTATAACAGGTCCTATAAACCGCGGCTATTTTAGCCGACAAAGGGCGTCCGTGGCTATGTGTCCCAACAGAGGCGATGCGTAGCAGCAAAGTGACAAATTACTCGAGTTTATCCGCAGCCTTTATCACCAAAACTCACACAGGGCTTGAAACTCACGGCCATCAATCATATCTGGGGTAACAATGCTCACAATGTGCTTCTACCACGGTTACACCTACTTATATTATATCTTCCTTTTTTTCGCTCATACTGTTTCTCTTTCATCTGATACACCTACATACGAGTATACTCACGGGAGCTCTGGTACTCATGTCCGCAGTGGTCTCTCCGCACACATGGACATACATCCATCGTTTGTTAACCCTGGTTAGAAAGCGATAGAATGTAGAATTTGAAAGAAAATCGTGAAACAGAGTTCAGCTGCAGTCACTTGATTACGCGGTTTATTCTGCAATCGGGTTATTCATTCGACGCGGGAACCACCGCGAGCAATGTGGAACTCCTCAGCACGAAATTGCTGTAGCAATAAAACCCGGAATACGCGGGAAGTGTGGATCGACATTTTGCCGGAATACCTACACCGCATCGCGATCTCTGACTTGTTCGATCATTGATGGCGTGTACAACTGAAATCCGCGAGGGCTCGTTCGGAAGTGCAGATGCGAATTAGGGGCATATTTGGAAATCGTGTAACACACCAAATGGAAGAATAAATTCTGTCTATTGCCCCGCATGTAGTTAAGCAGTTTACAATGGAGGAAACTAATAACTTGCATAGAGAGAGAGAGAGAGAGTGGTCAATTCTGCGAGATAATGAAATTCGATATTGCGATTAAACGAATTTTTCCGTCGCTGATTTTTTTGTGCCAAGCATCGTTAGGTTTAATTGAAAATCGAATTTTTTCAATACAGTAATCGTTCGTCAACCGTTAATCGTCCAATTTCATCGATAATAGCGTTGTTGAGATCAGACGATAAAAAATATACTTCGCCAGCTGTATAATACATCAGCGATTCGGATATTGAGAAATTTGCGAATGGCGTAATGGACAGCGTGCAAGACTCATCATTCAAACTCGAATAGAATATTCGTCAATTTATCGAGGTACGGCGGAATCACATCACATAATAATTCACAGTAAAAATCAATACCGAAGTATAGGTTCTTCTGATTAATGATTCGAACAAAACCAGGATAAAATCATGGCCAATTCCACCGAAATTCACTGCACTACTAATGCGTGGTTGACTCAACTACCTGAGAACTTTGGAGTATTACAAGTGGTTCTTATGATTCAACTATCCGTTGGAGTTTGATTCGGTAAAGCGATTGATCCATAGAATATAGTGTATTATATTCGCTAGACCACTGATGTGATTCTTGTTCCATTTCTCGTGCGAATGATCAGATGAAATCTGCATTCCGTTCAGGTAACTTGCGAGTTGACAGAGACAAATGATTCAACTTGCCTGGGCAGCTGGGCGAACTCCGCCACGCGTTCGAACGCATCCACCGTTGTCGCGTAGCTGGGGTAGCCTCGGCTTCTTACACCTTGCTGATTCTTTTTCTCGGAGTACGACTCTGCGACAATACTCATAACCGCCGTACGGTCCTTCATGACGGTTGCTATCCGTAATTCGTTAGAAATCTAACAAAAATCGTCATCCCTTAGAAATGAACGGAAAACCAGTCTTATCATTCGTGAATAAGATCAGGAATCAGTTACGGAACAAAAGCGGGTTGAAATTAACGGAATTCGTTGAAGAGCTATGGGTCTGTTGAGATTCTTGGAGGACGTCCAAATTTCTCGAGAGTCCAGCATCCGGACGGTCTTTGTTAAGGTCAAGTAGAATAGTGGGTATCCTTTACTGCGAAGGAGATGTACGAAAGTACCTACATAGAGGCGAATATATAGGAACACCTCCTCAACCCTTGTTGTTAACTTCGGTCAAAGTCACTGAGTGAGTCTCTAACGACTTTGAGATTCAAACTACCTCTGTACGTTGACAGGCAGTTTGCCAAGACGCGCTTTGGGAAGGGTCAATTCGCGGCTGTGAGACGATATACGTAACTGCGGTGGCACCAGACATCTTCGATCCGTTTGTTAGGACGAGGTAAAGTCGTTACCCGCTATGGACAGGCAGGCGTATTGTTAGACCACTCAAAAGTTGATATCAACATCATCGATTGCTGCAGTATTGGGAAAGTTATAATAGAACAGCTTATCATCACTTCAATAAATTAGCGATACCTTTCCACGGAGTATGAATCGTTATAAACGAAAGGGACGAGCATTTGTTTGAGATGAATTATTCGGTGGATGCCGCTAGCTAGAAAAAAAAAGACGACCGAATTTTGTAAATGAATATGAATTTCGTGACGTTATTGTCGCGAGGAATTGCAACGATTTTGATCAAATTCCTCCTCCTCGCCGGAATTTTAAGGCTCACCACAATTCAAACTTTTTGCTGGCCAACTTGGTTTGTATTCTTTCGGGATTTCCATTACAGGCAGTAGACTTCGCGACATGTGTCACTTCTGCTTACGACAATTCATAAAACGTCACTGAAATCTGTAACGTGATAGTTTTTGAGAATTATCGTCTAACTGCAGTTGAATATCTGCGGTAAGCTGCAGTTGGGAATAAAACATTTTGTCGAACGTCGTTTGATGTCAACTGGCAGACACATTTGCTTTTGAATGTGACATGCTTCAGGACGCTGTAGCCGATGTGAAGTACCTATACCACAAATAGCTGGGACATATTTGTTCCTGAAGTTTCTGTGACTTACCGTCACGTGTACGCACGTCGTGAAAGGAATAGAAATGAAACCTGGATCGAAGAATCGGTGAATTGTCCCGGTGAGAATAAGAAGAAACAGCGACACTGTTTGCAAAAGCTTTTCGACTTTCACCACAGGTTCTTGAAGGTCCATTATCAGCACGCTCCATCGGTTGTTGGTTGTACGAGAAAGGAAAAACAACGGGCCACAATCCACCACTGTTCAAAGCCTTTTAAGATAAGTCTACAGACTCTGCCTTACTCTCATCTTAAGGGTATTACCCGAAGCTGCGAGAGGTATTAACTTTTATTCGGGAAGTTGGTTTATTTCTGCGTTTCATTGCAGGCTTCACGGTAAGGGACAGACGGAGGAGAATGAGCTTCAGAGTTGTAAGATGCGATGGATGAAAACTAGAAGTGAGTTTAATAGCTCGCGCTATTTCACCGATTTCTCGATTAACAGACTTCTCAAGAATACATTATCTTCTTTCAACGCCGCTATCTCGAGGTATCTAATTGTCAGTTCGCCCCGGATAATTCGTGAGCTCCCGGAGTTACCTCTTGTCACGTATTTGATCGGGAACATCGATTATCATTCTGTGCTCAAATAATCTCAATTTCGAAAAAATAGGAATATTCGTATATATTGAAATTGTGGCATCCTCGAATCAATTACCATCAAGATCGTCATATCGTCAGCCTCTTGAGGACACACGTTCCGACGTAGTTTTAGGCAGAAGTATAGGTGCACGAAATTCAGCACAGCTAATCTCTCTCTCTCTCTCTCCCCTTCTATCTCTCTGACTCGCAATTAAACTCGAAAGCAGCAGGGAGAGTTCTCTCCGAGTATTACGTCGATTTTGATATGGATTAAGAGGGTGCTGAGACCAACGAGCCACAGACAGTAGATATGTACAGATAGAACTCTCCTCTGTGAGAATTGGCCCCGTGCCAGGCTTGTGCAATATTGTAGCAGCTGACAGTCTTGGATACGGCCACGTAGGATGGCGTAGCGTATCGTTGTATGACACGTATATAGGTAGTAGTAGAATGCCGTATTGTATGTCTAGATGACATAGCATATACTGTCTCACTTAGTCAGCGCCCGCGCCAGTGGGGTAGCGTAGTCTTCGGGTGAATTTAGAGTAGTTTGATACGCAATCTCGAGATATACTTTTTCATCACCGCTGTGCGAGACGTGAAACGATTGGGAATCAAAAACCAGAGAATATGGATATTTATCTCAGCTCCAGTTTGATCTGTTTCAATTTGACAGAGAATCACATTCAGAAATATTCTTCTTCTTATCCACAGAACTATTCTGTTGTATTTCACCATATTTCCAACATCGGTAATCGCAGCTGGTCATTCATGATTAGATGCAGAACTGGGTCACCGTGAAACGGAGAGTCACGTGGAATCTGCCATATCCTCGCGTAGCCTCTGGATATGCGGCGCAGTTATATTTCGTTCTCATATTTTCAGTCGAGTAATCATAAAAAGAGAAGAGAATAAAATAAAAACTGAAAGAATAGGTTCTTTGTTACTCAAGCTTAATGAGCATTTTTACGCAAGGCTTTGCAGTTTTGCAATTTTTTCGTAGACAGATGCAACTGGGATACTCCAGCGAACTAGGACATGTCAAGGGCTCGGTCGAGTCAGTGAATGAAAGGTCTAGAAATTCGGGGACGTTTTTGGTTTGACAAAGAACCAGAAACTACCTATCAGATTCAAAAAGTACGAAGTATTGCCTCGCCTTTGACAATGGCAGCTGAATAAATGGCTGGGATTGCTCTCTGTAATATGTATGCTGCAGAGACGCTATCCATCAACTGAAAATATCACGAATTATACCTATTATTATTGATTTTGACGGCTGAGTTATCGATAAATAGTATCGAGAATTTTTTCATGCAAAATTATGAGGTAAGAGGGGGAGGATTTGATGATAATTTCTCGGCTACGGGGACGTAGAACATAGATTCAGGCTATTTTGCGTAGGCGTAATATATCCACCCACCTCTTTTCTGCAGGGTCAAAGGGATGGTAAACCTACCTACTTGGTACACGGGCAATTACCAAGGATTTTTCATGACACGCGGACCAATTGCTACGGAATTTGAAAGTTTCTTCGGATTTCTTAAACTCGATTCCCGTGAGCGACAGCTTCATTCCTTCACGTTTGTACTCTCCGGAAGCCTTTGGATAAAAGAAGGTTCGTCGGATATACAAGGGCCCTGAAGATCCGGGACAGTCAATTCCGGAGACATAAAATTATTCGAGCAAAGTTATTCTGCACAATACTACGAGGAGCTACGTTCCACGGTAATTTTTGCAAAATTCAGTAGAATTCAGCGTTTAACCCCTTTGAAATACAATCGAAGCTTTCGGAAAAAAAATATATTTTAACTTGTTGATCCATCTGAGTATCCAGTGATATTTATAGATAATAGTTTCTTTCCTCACCTCTTCCGATTCGGAAATAATTATGTACGTCATTTGATATAACTTTTTCCTTATTGGCAGAGAGCAGCGGAAGCTGGTTATCCAATTAGTACAACGTCGAGTAGACGCTCGTTAATCTGGTAAAAATCAGACCTGGCTCTCGATTTTTCATCACATGTTCAGCGCTGAAAATGAATCCGAAATTGATAATGCCCTAATTACGATCTGATATACGATGGGAATTACTCCGTCTAATTTCCGATGGCCATCCGTCGAACTGTCATACTGAGATAGAAATTTCATCGTCAAAAATGTTCCATTCAAATTCTCGTTACTCGGACGTGCTTCAACTCATAATTAGAATTCCGTTCATCCCAGCACTGCAGCTTCTACGAGCGCCATAAAACCACGCTGGCGGTGAGAATAATTTTAGGAATTTGTTAAAACTTCGACTTCTTGTTATATATTACATTTTTCTTTGGCGATTCCATCTCCTGCTCTCTTGCAACCAGACCAGCTCTGCGATGAAATAACAACGATTTGGAATTATTAAGGCTTCGGGCATCGCCACGTACGATATTTATATTGAGGAGAAATTGCACCGCTGAGAAGAAAAATTATTGACAGCACTGCACTGCGTATTGAGCGAATAACGCCGAGCAGGATGCGTGATTGGATTGAAATGGCACCTCGCGCTTGAGGGGGTTAATTGTATGTAACGAAACCCGTTATTTTGGACTTACAGCAAGTTACCCAGAACGTATTGCCGACTAGTCTCTTCTCATTCATCCGTCAATCGAAATAGAGGAGCGTTCCAGGAATGGAGAGGAGACGAAAGAAGAAGAGGGTGAAAAAAATCATCAATATTTTGTCGCCGCTGAAAGCTTGAGGTGATGGAAAGGTGCCGTACCTTATCGATCCATCATCCGATGCCTGTCTTATCGTGAATAATATATGCTGGCCTAAACCTATAAGCCTCAAAATACCAAAGCCTAACCGCCCCTGAAATCGGGGTTTGGCTTTACATCTGAAAGCTTTGACTAATCGGGTCTTGGAGGGATAGCAGAGAAATTAATTATTTCGAACGCGTGTACACGCGGATAAACCTTTCAAATTTATGGATTATCTGTAATTATATTGCTAGATTAGACTCTAACCCAATAAGAAAGTATTTTCCGGACCATTCAAAGCACTGCCATAACATCACGCGGCGTCCGATAATGTTTCCGGGCGAATGCAGGTCTTTCATTTGATCGCATATTCCCAGGGAGAGCTTTTCGTCGCTCTGCGCTGAACCTGATCTCAAGTTCACGGAAGTGGACCGCGTCAGAACTTCATCGATTTGAACAATTTCTAGAAATTCAGTTTATCTTCAAATGCCAGAACCACATTTGTCAGATAGTATCCACAATATTGCGCGTTTGTTCCTTTCCCGTTTGTTCCACGTTATATTCTACACACACGATTGCATTCTGCTATTTGATCATACCTACAGAATAATGTGTGTAGCTTCGGTCAATAGTTGTCCACTACAATTTCCGTTTGATTTATTCGCGCCCGTTTTATCCCTGGCGATAAATTGAGGTATCGACAACTTCCTCGGCCCGCGGATATCCGCGCACATATATGTATACACGTGTACATGTATAAAAGGCCAATTTCTCTACGTAACAACCTATACATGCTACGCTGCGGTATTTGCGTGTGGTCAGTGGTTTGCGGTCCACGTAGCTTACGCGCTTTCGCAACTGTGAAGCTTTCAATAAATCATTCATCTTCGTTGGAATGTTTCGGCTATAGAATTGAGGAATAGAAACCCTCAGATACTGTGGTACATTCGGTGCCAACTCTGTTATACTTTCGTTTCCACGCCAACGCACTTCCAAAGTTAATTTCAAACCGATTCTGAAGTTTTCAAAGGGGCTGAACCATCGAAACGTTAGCTTGAAAAGGATATTTCTACGATTTCATTGATTTTCTATGCCTTTCGAAACGCCATTGATATGTACAAGTCGATAAACCGATTTCATAGAACTACGAGAGTTTATTGTTCCCGCTTATACACGATCATGCCTCGTCCGTCTAGGCGGATGTGTACATCCATAGGAATACGTGCTGAAGCCACTGTTCAGCAACGTTCGCGTTGGGGGCTATTAGTAACGGGACATAAAGTTAGAGCGGATACCTACCTACAAGTCAGCGAACAGAAACTGGGCAAATAATAGAAATACAAAACAACGCCAAATGCGGAAAATCTGTGACCCGGTGTCCTGGTGCCGTTAACCTTACACCGATCCTCGGAACCGATCGGATCAACCGGTGGCGTTGACCCTCGAGTGCTTCATCGAGAACTGGAGACCGAAAGTTGTCGTAAGCTGCACCCTTACTGAAATTTTAAGTATCTCCCGGAAGCGACATTTATTCCTTATGATTGAAGAAATGTGTAAGGTGTGTGTGTCATGTATTCTACGGATCTCACGGAGGTTCAGTTGTTGAAAACACTATTTTTGTAACGAGTGTTACTGACAATGAGCGATGATCGCGCTCTGAATATTTATAATAATCGGTTACAAAATTCAAAATTCCTGAACAAAAGTTTTGAAAATTACAAACAAACGCCCGCATATGAATGTTCCATTACAATTGAGCGCTTTGAAAATATTGAATATCTATTGGAATCAGCCGATTTCATTCCAAGTTGGCTTTTTTCCGTCTGAAAACTATTTAGCACCGTTCCACTATCACATAATTTTCCATTATATTTTCTTATTGAATATTTAGCCTCGTGAAATTCCATTGGCATGGATTTTGAGTAACAAATGGCAATATTCAACTGATAAATGTGAATAAAAAAATAATATCACAGTGAGATTGTAGGAGATAGTTTTCTGAACGAAAGAAGCGAACTTGGAATGAAATCGACCGGTTCTAATCGATTTTTAATCTTCTCAAAGCGCTTTGTAACGAAACTCTCATATCTGAGCATTTGTTTATAATTTTACAATTCATTGTTCAAGAATTCCTCCGTAAGTTAACTCTCGTGAAATTCTGTAAACAGTTATAAAAACACTTTTGAGCAATTCATGTTCTCAATTTTCATCGCGTGACTAATTTAGTGACGATCTTTCGGTGCATTTCTCGAAGTCGATACCTAGCTGCAAACATTTTTCAGAAAAAAGTACAGTCCATCATTGTCTTCTCGGTCGAAAAAGCGAAGACGAAAGATACGTTTCTATATAGAACAAACATGTATCTGTAGGTAATCATTTTTTATTTCAAAACCTTTTCCGCTATTTCCTCTGTTCTACTGGAAGTACCTATCACGTAGCACCGTCGGATGATACCCGCCGCGACGCAAACTCCCTAAGTCACTGAAGCGACAGAATCGACCGATTCCATGTCGGCAAGGTCGTACATCTCCGCTTTTTAACTCTCTAGAGGATTAAGGCGATTTCTGGCTGAGCAATCCGATTGCTGGTGCCAAAGCTGATTGTGAGACAATAACATATAGTGCTCGAAATGACAAAAATTGACTGAAATAATGATGAACAATCCTCATAGTTTCCTATATATACCTCTAATCGTCATTTTCATTCGTAAATTGTTCAGCTTCTGGGTATGGTCGTTGATTAATTCATGCGAATCGTAGGCGGCCAATTCCAATTCATCTTTCCTCTATATCTATAGACTTCTGGACCGCGAAATTCATTGTTTTCCGAGCTCAAAGTCCCATTTATCACCCGGAGATTAATCGTATTTTATCAGGACATTTATCTTTACACTTGGCAAAGCTCAAACGCGGAACGCCAATGCTGGTCCCTCAACGATTGGCCTCTTTTTCGTAATTTTTCTCTGTGGCTTTCGCAGTTCGCTATAGCCCGTAGATGGAATTATAACTTTCGGTTCGACGGCAGCTTCACGTTAGATCAGATGAATAACTGAGTCTTTCACGCTTTTATTTTTGAACCACAAATATATGTAGATTATGGATACGTAGGGGTCTCTGACGTACATACGTACGTAATGAATCATGCGAAAGTAATACCAAAAGTAAGAAGCGCGTAGATAAAAAGGGTATGCAGCTCATTACCGTAGGCACATAATTTTTCATGCAAATGTTTACTAGCTTTAAAGTTCAGGCGAGCTAAGTTTTTCCACTCATAATTCGGTGTAGTTCTAGCTGGTCCAGTTACCAAGCGTATAAACGAAGCCGGCGCAGGTACCTACATACCTACTAATTTTGCACAAGCGAAGAGTGAATTTTACGTTTATAATTATTAAAACAAATGAAATGCGAAATCAAGCAAGTTCCCAAATGGAGAGGAGCCAGTTGAGAAGGGGTCCTGTTTGCTCGACGAAGTAATCACAAACAAACTTATAACTTTCTAATTGCCAACGAGGTACCGGTGGTAGGAGATATTTTGCGCACAACACGATCTCGAAAGTCAAACGATTAATCAAAGGCTCGGGTTTCCTCGACATATTTTATCAGAATTCCGGAAGATCCTAACAAATTAATTGTAACATTATTCTCTTTCTTTTTCGTCGAGCATCCTTGCGCTACGGACACTCCGAGGTCGATCGGTTTCACATCCTAGCAGTATATTACTCTTTGGAAAACCTTGTCCGACGAGATACTGCAAAATACCTTCTGATGGACAGTTCTTCTCTCGAGCTCCATAGTCGCCACGTCTTTATTGATTCTTTGATAAAAAAAAGGTATACGTGTTCCTATGTATATACATAATACTGCGAATTTAGCAGAAACGTAGAAGGTAATGGGCCTGTATGAAGATGTATATGCATTCCGGAAAATATGCTTTTTAATTTTCCCGTAGCTGACTGCGATCAAATATTATACTTCGGAACGTGAACCGGAGGATTTTCTCAACCGTGCGGAGTCGGGTCGGGTAACTTTTTGCAGTATATTGAGTTCACTGCGGATTCGTGTATGTTTTAAACGCCTAATCTCGTCTCAATGAACTTACGGTTGACTGCGTTTCACATGAAATTGTATAACATGCGTTAGAGATTAATCATACTTCCGAAGCGTTGCTCGTGGGAATTGACAGCGGTAACAGATTCTTTTCAAATAGAAACCGGATAGCAAAAATACATGGCGTTAGCAAAAATATTCTATTCACGCCCTAAGCGGATTTTCCGGTTATCGAACGTGCGTTTTTTATCCGTTTTTCATCACTGTGCAGAACTATTAACTCATTCCACCAAAGATTAAAACAGGCAGTCTAAAATATTTACATCTGCTGGCAGTTGTTGACGAGTAAGTGGAGCAGCGTGCGTGATTTATCGCACTCTGGAACCAGAGATCCCGTAATTATGAAAACAGCGTAACAAAACTGATACGTGAATGAGCTAGACCCGACGGTAGACGGTGATGGCATCTATGATGCAATAAGCCAGTTACAATGGTTACAAACTCGTATTTCGACTCTGTTTGCTAGCTCGAAAATAAATTCACACTATTTGTGAATGATGGCGATTATCAGACAAAAAAATTTGAAAATTTGAGATAAAGTGAGCCACCCAAAGAAAGTTGCGAGCAAAGAATCTCTCCGGAAAGAGATCATTCACCCCTTTGAATGAGCGGGACTGGAAAATGATTTGGCCAAAACCGTTGAACAAGTTGTACACTCTGAAAGATGGATTCGATTTCGACAAAGCTCTTTACAATCTTTTCGAAACACTTCCACGGATGAGCCAGTCAAGTCGAAATGGAAATGGGCTAATTTTTCTGACGCATGGAACATTTTGACTCGCTAGATTTCGGTTATTGATTTTTCCAAATGCTCCTTGCATGACTAAATTTGGGTTATTCACGCCAAATTTTTCTGTCCAATACCTTCGGAGAACCTTTTGGGAATGGTTTATCTTTCCGTTGTATACGAATTAACTTGAGGTTTTAGCTGAGGTTTCAGTCGAATCGTCGCGTATGGAGCGCTCCATCGACGTAATTACTCCCATGAAAAGTGAATACAAGATGATATCAATGATGTGATACTCGGTTGAAAGGAAAATTGAAGAATGGACACGGAGAGAATTCTATAGGAAAATTTACGATAATTTCACAGCAATCGTGGAATATACTTGAGTATAAGGTTCTGTCCAGTACAGTTTTGGAAGCGTTGATACAATTCTGACAAGGTTTGCAACAATTCTTACGAGGTGAATCGCAAATATAGCTTCTCTCTGTATTTGTATAGGACAGAGCCTCATACTCCAGTATATTCCTCAATTGCTATGAAATTATCGTGAAATTTCTTATAAAATTCTCTCCGTGTATGATACAATGTCAAGTATACGAGTTGCCCCATTCAGGAGCGATCCGCACCAACCTCTTCTTTTCCTGAATGGAGATTACTGTTAAACGTACTAAGCGACGACGGGGTGTCGTGGGTATCTTGGGTGTAGTGTACCTTCTCCCAGGACGACGTATCTCGCCGGAACAGGGTTTAGTTAAAGCGGAGAGGCGTTTGTTCCGGAAGGCTCAGCTCGCGCAACGATAAACTCTCTGACTGTGTATATCGAGGTTTAAGAAGAGATCAGTTTGCACGTGGAATCCTTCACAACAACTATATAGCTATACCTATATCCTACGTCGCAATCGACCCCGACTCGGCACACACGTGGAACGGCTTACATGCTGAGTTTATAGCACTGACGTACTGAGACTCGACTCTAAACCTCTCGGATTCGAGCACTGCATTCACCTGTATGTGAATGCGCCCCACTACCATGGCTTCAGGCTCGAGATTATTCAATTCTATGGCAATGGTGCAGTAGTCGTTTCATTATTATACCAACGATGGTGGATTTTCATCGATTTTTCGAACAATGCCTATGCTTCGTATGAAGTTGAGACTCACCTTCTGTGTGAACGGCGCTGCAATATACTTTTCTTCAGATGAAAATCATGCTAGAATTCTTTGACGCAGATATTTCGATTGTAGAATGTCCTCGTTCAGGCCTCTACCATCACGATTCCGCCATCTTTGACGCGAAGAGCGGGACCACTGCCTTCG
Organism: Phymatocera aterrima; assembly: GCA_963170745.1. NCBI lineage: Eukaryota > Metazoa > Arthropoda > Insecta > Hymenoptera > Tenthredinidae > Phymatocera > Phymatocera aterrima. The sequence goes on along the minus strand of OY720661.1, from coordinate 16,612,402 downwards.
TAACTAATTGTAAGTATACAAGTAGCATTAAGTGTCAGGAAGTACGCGTGAGAAAATATGACCGTTATGTAGTGGATAGGGGGTTCGCAACCGCAGGGCTCCGCAGTGCGATGATAACTCGAAAGGCAATACTAACCGCGCTAGAGAACTTGGAGAGTAAGTTTATTAATTACCTCACCTTCGCGACAATTCGGCATTCGCTGCTGAGCTGATTAAACAACTCGTATATTCAATATCCTAGAAGACGTTCTAGATATTCGTTGATAACTCACAAGTACATTCGAATTCATTTTGATAAATCCTCTGTATGCTTCACAGAGCTTATGCACTCTTGGAAAGCTTCTGGAGATCGCGTAATATTTTCATCCCTTTTTCCAGGGGCGGGAGGAGGCTAGAGCTCGGTACAACGATACAACACCGCGCGACCATCCCTGCTTGTAATCTTTGTTCTTTTGACAAATGACCTGTCCAGCTGCGTTATACTGCGCCGAGGCTCAGTCCTGATTGTTTTCTCCAATTCCAGTCTGCCCGCCTAGGGCACGAGCTACCTGCTAGATAGTGTTGCTTGGATTCCCGACAAAACTCCGCTCAAACACGCAGAAAGTATGTATGTAGGACATACACTCTTTTGTTACGTTGGTATTATAATAAGGAAGATGGAAGAGGCGCCTATATCTGTATATACATACATAACGTCCCAGCCGACGCGGACGTGGAAGCCGCAAATTCAATACATCAAACTTAGTACTTAAACAACAGGAACTTTGAAATGACGCCGGAGGAAAGAGTTGATAATAAGACTGGCGCTGAGGAAGAGTTTAACCTACCGTGGATAGAAGAAAAGTGATCTTCATTGAAGTGCCCACAGGACGTAAGAATATTTCGTTGATATATAGGTATGTATACAGTGTGTAGGTATGTCTCGCGTAGGAACGTGCGCAATCTACTTAACTGAGCACCGCGACGAGCTGTCATGACCCACGAGAAAAAAAATTAATGTTTTAATTACGGCGCGCGGGTGTGTTGGCACAGAAAACATGGCGGAAACAAAATCGAAATGGGGAATTTTTAATACCAGAAAATTTGTCGTATTAGCAAGATACTCATGCGATGCATTACATCATATGTTACTGAGTGCAGAGATCGAAAGACAATTCAACGAACCATTTTGCAAAATCGCTGACATACAGGTACACATAGCACGCACCAGATGTATATCTCTGAAATTATTCGATTGGGGACAAGTTCAAAAGAAAATGTGACAACCCAACAAAAACCTGGATAGCTCTTGGGCGCGATTGAATGTGGACGTGTCTATGACCACCTTGACGGGAGCGCACAAGATCCGGCTTTTTTGAGTTTCGCTTGGAGTAGCAGCTAACTCGAGTTATCGTTGGAGAACCGGCTATTTCGAGTTTCGATTGGAAGAGCGGCTAGCTCAAGATTTCGTAGAAGAACCTGCTAACTCGAGTTTCGACTGGAAAAGCGGCTGACTCGGGTTTTCGTTGAAGAACCGCCTGACTCGAGTTTCGACTGGAAAAGCGGCTAACTCAGGTTTTCGTTGAAGAACCGGCTAACTCGAGTTTCGATTGGAAAAGCGGCTGTCTCAAGATTTCGTAGAAGAACCTGCTAACTCGAGTTTCGACTGGAAAAGCGGCTGACTCGGGTTTTCGTTGAAGAACCGCCTGACTCGAGTTTCGACTGGAAAAGCGGCTAACTCAGGTTTTCGTTGAAGAACCGGCTAACTCGAGTTTCGACTGGAAAAGCGAGAAAATACGAAATCTTGAGTTAGCCGCTTTTCAGTCGAAACTCGAGTTAGCAGGTTCTTCTACGAAATCTTGAGTTAGCCGCTTTTCCAATCGAAACTTGAGTTAGCAGGTTCTTCTAAGCGGCTAACTCGGGTTTTCGTTGAAGAACTGGCTAACTCGAGTTTCGATTGGAAAAGCGGCTAACTCAAGATTTCGTAGAAAAACTTGCTAACTCGAGTTTCGACTGGAAAAGCGGCTAACTCGGGTTTCGATTGGAAAAGCGGCTAACTCAAGATTTCGTAGAAGAACCTGCTAACTCAAGTTTCGATTGGAAAAGCGGCTAACTCGGGTTGTCGTCGAAGAACCGGCTAACTCGAGGTTCGATTGGAAAAGCGGCTAACTCAAGATTTTTCGAGTTTCGATTGGAAAAGCGGCTACCTTGAGTTTTCGTGGAGAAACCAGCGTTTCACTAAGCAAAATTCGAAATAGCCGGTAATTCAAGCCTAACTCGAGGTAGACGGCTCCTCTACGTAGCCGTCGATCTCTCCTTCGGCAAAAGACATCCATGGGCAACGTGAAGTCCTATACGGCCAGATTAATCGGATCACCTCGTTAAAAGCTTAGTAAACGGAGAGACCGCGACGTGTCACAGACGCAACCCATCACGTACACAGAAAGGCGTCGAACCACCTATTACGTTACACTTTTCTTGGATGCAGGCCACATTCTGTCATTCTGATTTGTCGAAACGAATGTCAAAAATGACGTAACTACACAATGACATATTTTCGTCCTTATTTTCATAAAGATCTGATCAATGCATAGTAGCATTTTTGCCACCAACTCTCGAACACTGTTGAATTGAGCGAGAAATTCGTGACTTGAACTTTTTTCGAATTCACGTTGAGTCGCAGACGCATTTGCATGAGCGCCATTAATTTTCGCCTCGAGTTTTTTGCAAAAGTAGTGCTTTGAGTTTGGACATTTTCTGAGCATAAGGACCGCCATCGAGTAGGCCTGGAATTTCTTCACTGGAAGGTAAATTTTGATCAATTGAATTTAGTATGTTTTGACTTTCGAAAAAAGTATCAATCAGATCTTTATCCCGAAATGGTTGTTCCAATTTGAAGATCACACAACTTCCTCCATCTGTTGGCAACTTCTGGAGTTCTGAAGAAAACTTGATCGAAATGTTTGCGCTCAAGAGGTGCTTTTATTTGCCAGGGAAGCGTGGGACGATGGAAGGATTAACTTTCCTGTAAAGAATTGAGAAAACTTCACCAAGTAGTGACGAACTATCGGTAGCTAGAGAGAAGGATCTCACTAGATGACGTTTTATCATCGCGAGAAACTTCCAAGTGAATTGCTATTTATTGTTCGTTGTGTGCTTCCAAGGATCGCAAATAAAATGTCTCCGACTAACAAAGTGCGGCGAACTTCCGTTCTATCGCCTCTGAGCACGAGGTGTTCGACCTCTGCTCTGTAATCGACTCTTGTCCCCCAATATTCCAGCTCCTGTAGGCTAATTTACTTCATAATGAATGATGAATCCTAGAATCTTAAATATATCGTTGAATTATTCCACAAGTAATGGAGACTGAAAACAAATATTTCAACCGCACAAGTCTTGTTCAATAAAAGGGACAATATCGACAGTAATATGCTGATACACAAGCCGTGGATTGCGAATTCAAAATTCCATTTTCGATAGACGATCTTCATAGATGCGGTATATTCTCTGTGGCGAGAATGAAACGTACACAAGAAAGTAAGCCATGGGCGTCATATCATTGCGATGCATTGCATCAACAAGGCTCCATATTCTTCTCGGGTGTATATAGGTATATGCCGAGCAAAGTTATAACGGAAAAGGGAAAACTGCAAGAAAATTCATTGAGTTGCGTTCTGCAATAAATACGTATGGCGATAGATAAGATTATCTGCAAGAACCAGCGGTACCGATTCGTTGACTTTTATCCATGTATAAAACAGATCGCTTACACTGATTTCGAGTAAAAAAATCCCTAATCATGTTCAAAGTCCACGCAACGACAGACCGGCTTGTAGCACCGAAATATTTGAGAAAGTGCAATTTTTCCAAATTATGGAAAGGCGTAGCAATATCGCGAAGGTAGACGAAGTCTGTTGGATGCAATGATACATTTTTATAATGATTTTTAATTACCGCCGATCCTTGCATTAAGACCTAAGTACATGAATAAGTATTAACAATCACGCACAAATGCATACTGTGCTCTCGGAACGGTTCAAGAGTTGTATGTTACCGCCAATATTGAATTGACGGTTTTTTTTCAACGGCTGATTGATATAGTTAGCGAAGTTTTCTTACCGTTTATACTTCATGGGCACGAGAGTTTCCAACGAGAGTCTGCAAGATGCGCGTAGAATTTTCTGGCACACTGAAGGCTGCATTCACATCCGATTGAAATTAAGCAAGCTCGTGGTAAGCTAGTGGTTAAGTGCACACTTTGCTGAATACCATTCTTCTCTGTTGTGAATGCAGCCTAATTTACACACCGGTTTATCATGGCGATTGCTAACACTCACGTGACATATTGATCACAGCGAATCATCGATCTAACACTCAGGATAATTTCTTGCAAGAGAAACAACCGCGAACGACACTATCCGACACAATCCGTGAACGAAAGCTTAACGCAATATACATAAAATATTCCAGACGAGCCGGGTATGACCTTTTCGCCATGACAACGATAACACAGCATACAACCAGCTGCTTGTGGGGTTAATAAATTGTTGGGGTAGTAAAATGTGCTTCCATCTCTGAATAAGCCACCGAGGCTCATCGTGACCGAGGGGGTGGCGTTAAGCGCCTCCAGCCGCAAGTATCGGGGGCTGGCCGAGGGTAAGGAGCATTCAGACCGTTTGAGGATACGGTACCTATCCACCGACGAAAATTGCGAGCCTTAGAGAAGGATATTCGAAGATTGAGAATACGTACAGCAGAGGCGGGGCCTTCTTTTGTCAAACTTCTTTTTTCATTAATTGAGAACAAAATCTCGTTTTAGGTTCCGAGTGGCATTGTAGCTGTGCAACAAAGAAAATAGAATGATAGAAGACGTGAGAACTCTCAATGGAAATTTCGAAAATTAGTGTTTCTGTCAAAGGCAAGAATTTGTTTGAATTGGTCGGAAGCAGTAGCCGAAAATCATAGCACAAATATTCAAATTTAGCGGCAAGCTAGGATGGTCCCTTCTCGTGTCCGAGGATCTTGGACTATTTATCCCCTGAATTAACTTTAAACGAAATCAGAAAAACCTGTACGAAACTAGAGCCACGGATTCTCAGCAGAGAGCATGCCTGTAAATATGAACGTTTTGATGTTCTAGTAACAGATTAGTGTTCATATTATCTTCAGTTTTTGTTCTTCGACTCGCCGAGCAGTAGAATGATCCGCATTTCATCAAAATCTATCGAGTACAGCCTACTAGCTGTACTTAGAAAATTGACTAGTTTGATTGATTTCATTCCAAATATAGCTATGTGTGGGTAAAATGGATTCACGTGGTCCAATGATGCAACATGGTGTGCTTCCCTCTGTATCTGAAGAAATGTCGTGCACATGTTTGAACGATTTGTAACAAGCACATTCTATTATTACGGTACATTCAAATTATGGAAGGACTTTAAGTCACTGCGTTCAAAAAGGAGAAGTTTCACCAGAAAATATTCATTTTCATGACTATGCATCAGGGAGCGGTGGGGTACAATATGAGAAACCAATAACTGCATGTAAAATAAAATTCCTTGATCAGGCACAATACAAGTTTGTACACACAGTTAGAATATTATTATGATATTATCTAAGAGCTAGCAGGGCTAATTATCGCATAATAAGGGTGCATATACCTGTTCTGGTGCTCTGGTGCAGGAAATGCTTCACAGTAGTATTTTGCGGTATAGCAGCAGTGTTCATTCAACTTCCGTGGCAGGCGCACCAATCAACATGATCTCCGTGCGAAGTTATATTTCTGTACAAAATGTAGAAAATCGTCAACCCTACTGCACTTTGGTGTGGCGCTGATGCAGGCTGGAGACAGCGATTTGAAATTTGAACAGTGGCTGCAGTGGTAATCGCTATTTTGCTCGGGATCCAGCCCAGACAGCACAAAACTAAAAGTGGCCCGAAGGCGACGTATAGATGAGAGCTGACTAAAGTGGATGATCATTTACCATCTGTGAATCGTTTTTCAGGCGACTATTGATTTTGTGCTGTTTGGGTGTTCTGCAACAGTCGTGTGTACTGAATTGTAGTGAATTCTACTCAGTAAATTGTATTGAAAAGGACAAGAATGCCAAGCCTCGGGTACTCACAGGCGCGTATCCGCTTCGTTATGATTTGCCATTCTTCATCGAAATCTTCCGAGCTTTTCTACATAGAATGGCGGAACAGCGTCCGCTGTATCATCAATAATGACCGAGATATTAATTTTTTAGAAAAGCTTGGAGTGGTATTCAATAACAAATATCTCAACGAAATTTGCATAGAAAATAAAAATTTCAGCACAAAAGTAGAGCTCCCAGCTGAGGGCTGCCCAAATGTAAAATTGCGGACCATGTAGAATATCGATAAAAAATGTACATGTAGACTGAACTCAGTATTTAGTCGAGGAAACTATCATGGCAGTGAAAAGTTCTTCGGGTAGATCGTACTATGATCCCCCCATCACTGAATACTCGCAGGTCGACACATGTGTAGATGCATTATACAATCCAACTATTATCCGTCCGCGAGCGAGCTTTTCTGCCCCAATACGCGCTTCCCTCCATATTGTATCATATTGTGATACACATAGTCCATTATCCATTTGTAAATTTATAGTTACGTAGTTTTCGCCGTGAAATAACAATTACTTGAATCTGCCGCGTAATTCTATGGTACAACTTCGTTGCAATGGTTTCATTCTACCGGTAGCACGGAGTGGGTGTACTTCTAAAATTTATGAACATAACATTACCATTATGTGCATGAACATCGAGCACTGGTAGAAATATGTATCTGAGGGGTACCATTGCCAGCTATCGGATAACATCACTCCGTGCGATATAGTTTGACAGAATTTGTGAGCTCTGCTGAACGTTACCTAGCTCAGTCAGAAAGGAAGCTTTGCAGCACACTGCAGAGCTCGGCGTTCATATGAATAGAATTCCACCAGAGCACAACGGCAGAACGTGAAAAATCACCAATTTGGATTTCGATACCATTTGACGCTGGATCATAGGAAAATAAAAATTGGAACCAGTAATTAAAATCAGAAAATTTCTGAAGAGCAAGAGAGTTACGGACGCAAATGCCAGAAACAGATGTATAGCTACTGTTTATGGTCCCCACGATGCTATGATTTTTCTGTGGGTTCTGCCACGAAAGAGTCCGAGGATCTGGTACACTCAGAAAAATATTTTCTCGAATCAACCAAATTTACAGTCGAGTTTTTTTCGTGAAAATTGAAGAAAAATTTCTTAGAATCAAACCAATTGTTTGCTGAATTAACAAATCACGATTCAATCAAAAATTTGTTCGATTGTGAGACAAAGCGATTTTTCTTTGATTTGACAAAACTTTTCTCTGCCTGTACAATTTGGTGTGGCTCGTTCGGTCGATAGCTCGTGCGTCCGAATTAACCGGTTCTGTAAGTGGCCTGATCATAGAGAGATGCGATGCCTCGCAGCTCGTTGATAACTTGGTTACGGCAGTTCCAACGGTGTGTGTCGCCGTGAAATGGGTAGAAAAACGGCTTCACAAAACATATGTTGAAACTATCCCAAGCTCTGTCGAGAAAGATTGGCTCAAGGTGGAAGCATGTACGGATAGTACCCGAATCATTTCGAATTATGCTCGATTTGTGAAAATTTACTCCTGCGGTCAAGTGATCGTGTTCTAGTTTGGTACCGGCAAATTCTTGGGCGAATGCCTTGCTGCCAGAAGATCTAATCACGACACTACTGATTCTGCTGACATTTTACCAACACCCGATACCTTGTATCCCCTGGATTGTAACAATATTTTCAATCTTCAGGTCATTGATAAGAATTTTCGATTGGAATTCGATTGCGAGTATATTTAAATTCAACCTGCAAAGTACCAACCATTTGGTACAAACGAAAAACTCAATATCGTACTCCTCAGAAGTTTTTTCTAAACTACGAGCCTGAAATTTCAGACTGCAAATTGTCGCCTCATCATACCTACAACGAGAGTCTATTATATCAATAACATCATTGATCAAACTATGGCCGGCAGAAAGTGAAATGTTCCAGGTAATGAAGGTAATGCTGGATATCTCGAACTCACAGAAGATTCATCAAAACTCCGAGCGTCGAACGGTTTAACTATATTTCGTAGCCAAGAAAAATTGCCGCACTGACCAGGAATGTATTTCTTGTCTCAGACTTATTCAAATAGAGAATATAATTAGGTTATTGTTTACCCTGACTGTAAAAAATTATAGTTTCTCTCGTTTAGCATCTGCAATTTCGATAAGTTATTCAAATAGGAATATTCTAGCGGTATGTGACTTCCAAATTTCGGAAAGTCTCGAGATGACCCGATCGATAAGCAAACGTACAGCGAATGATCGATACGAACGTATGGGCAGAAGAGTTATCTAGTGATTTCGGTAGAGTATTGCTATAAAAATGGTTCCTTTAGTGAGTAAAAGTGAAATTTTGATGATCTCCGCTGTGAGAATGTTAACCTTCTGTAGCTGATAACATGAATCCAAATTTTGGTTTTCATAGAAGCGATGTACGAGCTAAGTGAATGACTCCATAATTGATTGGCAATCAAAATAAAATCGAATAGCTGAAAATACACAATTCATGAGTTTGGAAGAGTAGCTGGGCTCGGTATTATCCGACAGACGGAGAATGATTATCTTATGAATGCATTGTGCTATGCATGGCACATTATTCGAACTTTCTTATTCAAATTACCTAATATTACTTATTATGTTCGATAACTATTTTCTAAATCAACCCCGCATGAGCGTAGAAGCTTGGAAATAATATTATCTATTACATCGTATCATGTGTTGTGTGTCATCACTGGAGAAGCAGGGAAGCTCGATTGTCAGATGACATCCAACAGCTGGAATGGTCAAAGTGACTCAATTTAGTAGACTCCTCAGCCAGTTGAAGTTGAATCGTGAAGATTACGGGATCTTTCCAAAGTGAAAGTCTACAATCTGTTCATCAAAGAAGATTCATTCAATTCTACAAGACTTGAGATACACATTAATTAAAAATAAAACGTGATTTGACGGTCCGGTCCAGATCATATTCACGGTCCGATTTGCGGAAGACAACCTTGACGTAACATACCAATGAAGCCAACGAAAACAGAAACAAATTTCACCATCGCAGTTGGAAGTTTGAGACACGCGATGACTCTGACTGCAATTTGGCCGAAGACGCAGCGCACTTTAGCGACGACTATTATTTGGTTGTGCTATTTGACTGGGTTCGTTGTATGCATTTCTGCCAGCTTCGCCGGTGCGATAATGCTGGACAAGGATTTCGAGCGAACAGTTGCCGGGCTTGGGCAATCCATTCCAATGACGGTGATCACCCTCAAGTATGGTCTAGTCAAAGGCCAGCTTGAACCGTTGAAATATGTTCTGGAAAGTATCGAGGAAGACTGGAAAGCTCGAGACCGGAGCTCGACGGACGATAAAATCGCGTCTCGGAACCACGGAATAATGATGTCGCACGCGCGAATATCCAGAATTTTTTTCAACACGTACACAGCAGTGGTGATGATTTGTTGGATGCTCTTCACTATAGCACCTGTCACCCGAAAAACATCTCCTACCAATCAAACAACACCAGCAACTGCCATCGAGTTCCCAATGAGTTCTTGGTACCCCTTGTCCACTGATCTGAGTCCAATTTACGAGGTGAAACTTTCGAATTTGGTTGCAAGTCAAATTGCGCAGCAGAGTCTGAGCTCCGTTCATTATTATTGATCAATTCGTTTTACCTTCAGATAATCTATGTGTCCGAGATGATTATAGGAAGCGCAATGGTGATTGCGCACACAAGCATTGACAGCCTACTGGTGGCGTCGATTTTTCATTTGTGCGGACAGTTGGAGATATTGCGGTTAGTAAAATGACAATATTTGTACGGACCGGAGTGTACAGGATATTGGTCATCTAATGACGCTTCTAATAATACTTCAAGATGCTGCATCGAAGAGGTTGGAACTACGGGCAAGAATGCTCAACCGATGGGCCCCAATATGAAGTTCATAGTAGATCGACATTTGTCGATAATAAAGTATGACAGATAATCATCGAAACAATTTTTGACACTTCTTTGCAAGTGATCGCAATAATCTGAACATTTTTGCAGCGTAGCTTCTGCAGTAGAGCGGTCTTTCAATCATATATTATTGGGACAATTACTTGCAGGAACTTTAAGCATCTGTTTGGCAGGATTCAGTTTCCTCGAGGTAAAGTCATTGGCGGCATACTCAGCATGTTCTTTACAAAGGGTGTGCGGCGGAGAGCCTATTCGAATTCGTGTTCACATAGGAGAATTTTTGTGAAATCTAAATGAACCCAGCGAATATTTTACCAGATTTATTTGAGCAATTTTTCCAATAGTTCGGCATAATATTCGATCAACATACATGTATTCATACTCCCAAGACATACATTTGAGCATTTCGTTTTTTCATATCGTTGATCGCGGGTGGAAAATTTCGAGAGGATATCGAGATGGCCATATATCATTGAAAGATTGAATTTTGTTATGGGATGCATGGGACATCCTCTCCACCCGCACCGACTATCTCATTACGTCTTTAGGTATTATCATATATTGAAAGCACTACATCCAAGATTGCTAAAGACGTATCAAATATTTGCAGGCACTGGAATCGAATAATGTTACAGCGCTTGTTAGGTTTGCATTTTTACTCGCGATAGCTTTACAACAAATGTTTATATACAGTTTCGCTGGTGATTATCTAACGTCGCAAGTAAGTCTTCAAATTTTCAATCGCAATAGTGCATCGCATCCATTCTCATTCACTCTTTCTTTGACACCAGGGTGCTCTGATCAGAATTGCCGCCTACAACGCGCATTGGTATGAACTTCCACCGCGGATTGTTAAGACATTTTTGTTGGTTATGATAAGAGCGGCGAAGCCTCTTGAGATCACGGCTGGAAAATTTTTTCCCATGTCATTGATCAATTTCACAGGTGTGAGTATTCAATTATCATATCCTAGTGGAATTCAATATAACTGCACCATACAGGTTGAATAATCAAGCTAACATTCTTCCTTTCAGCTTCTCAAATCGTCAGCATCGTACCTATCCGTTATAAGAGCAATGAACGCAGACAAATCGACCTAGTAACTCAAATTTGCTGAATCGAGCGGAATCGAATGTGAATTGTTACTTAAGAATCGCATGAGAATTTGTAGACGGACTTTTTCCGATAGAGCGTTTCGTTAATTGTTATAATCGGCCAATAAAAATTGAAGTTAATCCGTCCTTTTGACCTGATTACAAGTTATGAAACGTTCAACTCCATTCGAGGATCGCAGTGATCTACCAAGTCAACGAAAATACAATAACAATATCACCTGTACTGCAGGATCAACTCGTATAGTTTCCCGTATTCGTCTTGTTGAAAAGAGATTACTCGTCAACTACGGTTATTTGACAAAGGGAGTGGATGCGAATTAGTTATCGTCAATAGATGGACGCAATTCCCTACGATTTCGTTCCCGGCCATTGTAGTACGTGATCAATAATGAACGACTACAATGTTTGCGCTTTCATACAATCGTAACAATGAACAGTGAACACGTACAGGATTACGTCGACAAATACGACGCACAAAAGACCGCAGGACTAAGCAAGTGGATGTATTAGCGCCCGATGCAACATCCTTCTATGGATATTATTATAAGCGAATGCTCCATGTAAGCGAAGCGCTGCTTTGCTGTTTAAATGAATGTCACGCGATTTATTACCTCTGCTAAATGTTGTTAGATTCGTGATTCATTGGGTCCAGGAACCTCTCGCGTGACTTTAATTGGCCTCGCTCCTTAATGTATTATAATTGATACCAATAATAATTTGCATGGATACATGAATATCACAGCTCGCTATTGATCCACCATGGAGGTGTGACGATAGATAACTAAATATGGAATTACACATATCGCATATCTAATGCCGTGGGGACGCGAGCGCCATGAGTACGATTTTCATCCCCAAGATCGTATCCAGCAAAATTTCTGTTTGTTTGGTGAATGCTCGGCAAACTTCTGAAACACAAAGATTCACCGATGTTTGTCCTGACTAAAATTTCTATGACTTTATAACGAAATATTTCGAACATAAAAGTATAAGGACGTATACGCCGAACAGATGTTTTTCCGTCTTTATAAGGCAGTTTCGGTGGAAATTCATCTTTCCCGTTTTTGGAATAAGAGTCCCGAGATTCGTTATTCGAAGAATGAAACCTTTTTTTATTTTCAGTCGAGGAGATCTAATTCGGAAAATGTTCGGTAATGTCGTTCTGGCACAGCTGTCAACTTGTATGCTGAGCGTTTACCTTCATTGGATATTATAGGTTTGTCGCGGTACGTAGAAAACTTTAATATCACACAAAATTTCCGAACATGTTGACTTACGATTTACGATAGTTTGTGTTTTGTACTCGGCACATTCTAACAAATCGTAAGAGTTTTCGTTACACAAAAAATCGTATCGTTAGGTCTTATTATAAATTTAAGAAAATCTGATATACTAATACAAATAAGACTCCTAATGATCAAGGAACAGAATCACAGTAAGAAATTCAAACTGCAGAAATTTAACAGCCTGTCATTTTCTCATACCTACAATCAGACCCCGTTGTCAATTGGATCAAACGTTGACGACTCAAGACCTTTGTGATATTCGGTGGAACGCGCCCTCTGAGATATTTCACGTGAAACGGATCAGTCGGCTGTCAGATCTTGCATTCATAATGTCGAACTTGTCCTTAGTTCTCAAAGAGTTGAAATCTCGTACCGAAGCAACAATTTTTATAGCAAAATCGAGTGAAATATTTGCAATTTTAAATTTATCTAACATATTTTTGGAAAGTCATTAAAGCCACCAATAATCACGTCGGAGCAGCGAATTCTTCTTCGGTTTATGCGGAAAATGCTGTACAAGGTTCACAAAAAAATACATTGGATCGCAAAAACGAATTTTCCCATTGTTCGAACGGTCGGACGGAATCATCACTTCATGATTGGGCTGTGCTTTCATATGAGAGAGAAATGTGATTGTTCGACTGCAGAACGAACTTCACCAGATTTTGCGACCAATATATCCTTAATTGCCCGCCCTACTTGTTACAGTGTAATTGATACCAATAATAACTCGCATGGATACATAAACAACACAGCTGTTTTCCAATCCTCCGTGACGGTCTGACGATAAATAACTAAATTTGGAATTACAATATATGTACCCTATCATGAAATAGAGACGTGGGGGTGAAGCGAACGAATTGCAATAACAGGTAAGTATTTATTTCTGTATGTTTTATTGTATACGTACTGTCGTTATATTAATAATAATGATAATGATAATAATAATAAGATTATACGCAGATACTCTACAAGTTAGTTTTGATAAAAAAAATGTCGCTTATTTTGCTGCACCGCTACAAAAGATATAATCATCATCTTTGTAACTGATATATGTAATACATATTTATACATATATAGGCATATATATCGGTGATACAAGTAAGAATGTACAAAATAGTACATACCTAAGCACTTAAGCAAACGTCTGCTTAGGTCCTATACCTTATATCGCTAAATTTTATCTATAGAATAATCAGTATATATGTTTTATATGTTCATATATATTCGTAATTACGGCTGCCGCGTTCGCGCAAGGTCATTGCGTTGGTAATGGATCATCAGCAATTCAGTATCCTGGTATCTTCGTACTTTCAGATTTCGATGTGAACGCAGCTAGAGACTGCAGGTCACACCCCCGAATACATGGATGCACGCGTGTGATGATTTGGCGTGCGAGCAGGCCTAGAGATGATTACATTTTAAATATGTCCTACAGTTTTGGCACTTGGATTAAATTTTCGATTCCACTAATTGTTATTATTTGCAACGATGCGTGAAAAGTATGCACCTCTCTTGAACTACATCTGAAAACACTGTTGAGAGGTACCTGCACCGAATCAAGATAGGATTCACGTTTTCCTACTGTTTCCTCTCGTGACATTAGCTGCAGTACTAGAAATTATTTCGCTAGATGAGCGAGCTTTTGAGATAAACGAAGAAATAGGAAAAAGAAACGGTAATACGAATCAAGCCTCGAAAGTCTTGGTTTTCCAAAATTTAATTATCTCGAATATCCTGAAGAAGTATATTCTCATCATCTGTGAACGAGATGCTTTGACAGATCGCTTTCACCAGGAAAGCGGTGCAAAAAAACTGCGTGGACAGTGTGGAAAATAGAACTGTATTACCTATGCGGTATCAAAATAATGCAGGACTGACGAAATACTCCGGTGTAAAATAAGATATAAATTAACTCGAGTACGAGTAAACCTAAATTACAGTAATAAACTAGTATATTCTAAATTGAAATGGATGACGATGGATATGGTGTGGTTTGCCGCCCTCCACGAGCGTGTGAATAATTATGCTTGCTCTGGCGAATTCTATACTACGTTCAATATTTTCATTTCTGTTTTTCTCTTTTCTCTTTTCACTTTTTACAATATATTTGAGTAAATGGGGTTTACCTGGTCTAATTGAGTACTAGATATGTCACCGAAAACTAGAATTAGACTAAACGATCATTGGAATGGCTGATTATAGACTTCTACCTGAATGAAGCACGTTACATTGACATTCATCGTATTAATTTTCTACCTATACCTGCAGCATTCGGAATTGTGATTGAATGGTGTCGAATTTGATACATCGAACAAATGCGAGATAACAGAGACTTATGGAAGATATCTTCAAGTGTTCATCATGCGGCTGACGTCGCATATGACTACTTGCAATAGATGCGAATCTCGTCGTATGACGAAAATTAGAAAAAAAAAGAGAAAAAATTACCATCTATCATTATTTGTGCTTAGACTTCGATGGTTGCGTTGTATTCCAAACGACCACACTCGAGCTTGCTGTGAGATGCGTTATATTACCTGTACTGAACAATAGTGAAAGTGTGTTACAACAAATATTTACAAAATTCAACCCAAAGATACGCCATTCCAATAAGACGGCCAAGAAGTAGCTCCTCCGGTGAAGAAGCTCTTCTTACAATCGAAACATTCCAAACTGGTTACTGAAAATAGAAAATCACTGTATCGCCTGATTGTAAGACAGATGGATGTTCAGACTAAACCGAAATCAGTGTGTATTGGAACGTCACAATTATTGGGCTTTTCGGCAGCCGCCATGTTCACTTCGACCAAAGTATCCACGCTGTTAATTGAACAGCCTTTGAGAATCTTCTGAGCTGCTAAACTAGTGAACTGTACCTGGAGGTCGCTCAAACTTGGATACGGATAGAGGTCACCGCGACTTGGGGATTTTTTTAAATTGGGTTCTGAACCCTGAGGTGCGCGCTGTTTGGAAGACTCTAAGTTTTCGATGTAAACGTTGTTGAACGAGCCGCCGAAGCCATCGAATGACTTGGTCGGAGACGGAGGATTCGAAGCTAAATTACTCTTTGAACCCGGTCGTAATAAGTTCCTATAGCTAAGCGCGTCTTTTGATAAAGACAGGCTCAATTTCCTCGAGTTATTCATCGCGTCATTGGTATTTTTAGAAGTCGGTATTGTGGAGGGCGGGTTCTCGTTTGGGTGAACCAGTGAAATTTTGTCGATGTGAGATGATCCGTCGATTAGATGAGCTTGACTATTATTGAGATGATTGGTGAGTTTTAATTTGTTCGGAGGATCTTCGTCAACTTTTGGCTTGTTTTCTTTGTCGGATTCGGACGCTAATCTGACTTCTTTTCCACCGTACAACGAGGTTGGTCTTTCAAGTTTCATCGGCTTGTATCGCTGCTCGTCAACCTTCGATGTTTTGAACTGCTGCTTGTCATCATCCATCTTAGATTTGTACAATTTTTCCTCTCCCATTTTAGTTATTGTCGGCTTATAAAACTTCTCTCCCACAAGTTCTTTCTCTTGCTTATCCTTCGCGGGAGTTGGCTCCTGATCACTGTTACTCTTGTTCAAACCATTTTCAAACGTGATTACCGATCTCATAGGTGAATTATTCTGATGCACATAAATCTTTGTGCCCGGCGCTCCAGAGATCGTTGTCGTCGTGGTAGCGTTCGATGCCAATGTCACACTGCTCTGAACCCTTTCCTGAGGAGGACTCGTCGGACTCAAATTCGTCGAAACTTGAAGAGTTATGGAATTCTGTGCTTCCTGCAGGGGCGTTAGTGCACCCTGCTGGATAATTTTCAAAGGAGATGACTTAACCGGAAGCGTAGAACTCTTCAGGGGGGAAGATGACAGCTTGCCACTGGACGTGGACTTGCCACTGGAGTGCGTCGAGTGACCGGATGAAGTTTTCTGGAGTACCTGAAAGCCATAAATTCATCGTGTTGTATTGATCCTCATACGATTAACTAATAAGTATCACAAAACGTACGTTCTCATAGCTAATCATGAATAAGTATCACAAAACGTATGTTCCTTTCTCGAAGTCGACGTAAAGATCATGTACCTTGTGTTGCGGGGAGCTGTTTGATGACTTCGTTCCACTTCCGGTAGAGTCGTGACTTGGCCTCCGTGAGCTGTGCCGAGTACCGGACCGACTGAGAGTCCCAGTTTTACCAGGACTTCCGTTCGAAGCTCTCACTGACCCGGAACTACCGCCACTTCTGCTCGGAGATGAATTCGTTGAATGTTTTCCAGTTTGTCCTTGGCTTCGGTTTGGGTAAATATCTTGTCCTGTATTTGGCGGTAGGACCGATGCTCTTGACGTGCATCGGCTCAAACTGGAACACTTTGATCTTGGTAAAGTCGAGCAAGGTGATCGATGACGTCTGGAACTTCTGGGTGTGGAGTTTGCTAATAAACTGGACGAGTCTCCACTAGCTTGGCGTCGGTGGCGTCGAGGAAGCGTCGCCGAACGTGCGGAACTGGAATCATCCCAAACTTGGAAACTGGCCTGAGACTGATCCAAGCCCTCTAGCATCTGAAATAACATCCGAATTATGAACAGCTGTAGTTTATGCGGTTCATTCGACCAACGATAGACATAATCAGCATCATTGTGATGCACGAATGGAAGCTCAATATCCAGGGGCAAGGCCCCCGTGCAAGAATGTTATGAAACAGATTTTGATTTACCGAAGGACTAGCTGCTCTGGTCTGCGTAGCAACGCTGTGAAGATGGACGACTCTGGGGTTGAACCATTCCGTGGGTGGATATTGGGCGCTAAAAGTTCCCATTAGCGGACTGCCCTTCCTCCGAGAGCTACGTCGAAAGAGCCTGGAGAGTAGTCCAATTTTCTCTGAAAAAATATTGGAAAAACCTTAGGAAGAGAGCGGAACGTCTCAGACTGTAGAAAGCAACGGGGGATACTGGAAAGGGTTTGCTATTAGCTAGGGTGACTAGAAGCTCTGTATCTGTAACTATCCTACGTACGTCAGATCTAAGAAAATAAAGTGCTAAAACCGCACAACTTACAAGTGAAGAAATAGATCAATCCCATAAGATCTCACAAGTTTACTCTACACAAGTTCTAGAGTTTCACCACCCATCACCATATCAAACAAACCCTTCCCGATGGGACTCACTTGTTGGACTATGTGGAGCGCTATCTGTGCTGGCATATTCTGCACTTGAGGAGGTTTCACTTCTGTCCGGTCTTCGAGGTAAGGAGCGAGAACTCCCGCTCCTGTGAAGACGTCTGGCCGATCCCCAAAGGCGTAATGAATGCCTCCGCTCGAGTCGCCCAGGAACTGATCGACATCTAGCGAAGAGAACTTTGTCGTTTGGGTTGCCTGGAAGATGATAATCATTTATGAAAACTCTTTCTCATAATTATGAAAATTATTAGAAATCGTGAATCCACATCTTCACGAGCTGAAGTGCGACTATTGTATAGTTGAGTGAAAATTAGTTCACAAGCTGAAATCCATCGGCGTTCGTAGATGTTAAAATATGCTCAGCCTTCAGGAACCCCGCCGACACGGACAGCGTACAACGGCGCAATATGTCGTGACCGATAGCTAATACATACATTGTTTTACTAAACGCTTTCAAAGCTCGCGAGTGTTATGGTATCCAGCTCCGGTATTGAACCGAGACTCGCACGAGAGTGAATTAGCAATGTATTGTGGGAAGGTAATCTCAGGAGCTTGGTACCAGCGTAGAAGAGAGCGAAAACATGAAAATCCAAGACCTGCACACCGAGTGTCACATTATATCGCCTCGCTCAATTCAATTTGCTGCCTATGTCTGGTTACGTATTGAGGCCTTGATATATACGTAGGTAGCTTACCGGTACATTCCTTGCACCCAACTCCCGCCCGAAGATGAATAATTTAGCTGTATCTCTTTTAGAATCTCATCGGAGTGAAAACAAAGCCATAATATATGCTGGAGGTAAGTAATTCTTCATAGTCAGTGAAGTTTCAATATATAGTCTCGAAAGTTATACGTACATACATACATGCACCCGGAACTTCTTCTAGTTCGTAAAAATTTCTAAAATGCTTTATTTTCCCTCACTCACACAGCCTCGCGCATAGACATCGATTTTTGCATCACTTATAATAACTATTACCGCCTTCTATCGGACGTAAGTGGCCTCGGAGGTTGTTGTTACACGATCACATAGTTCATACCAGTTGCAACAAAAAAGCCCACCAGCCCACGGATTGGATATGAAGCTTACGTAATAAGTAAGGAGAAGCATAATCTTGTGTGAATCTTGACCATGGATCTACTGCACAAACGCTATTTCAATGCTACTAAAAGTATGACAAGTCCGGCCTTGACTGGACCAACATAATTGCAGGCTCCTGTGGCAATAACCGCGCATTATGGCCAAGAGATGTGCTGCTCACGTAGATGTATACTCTACTTGCATGACTGCAAACGGATAAGAGGTAGATACGTGGTCAACGTTCACGAGGAAAACGTGCCGCACAACGAGCGTCTTCTTGGCCAGAATGGTTATTGCGCAAGTCGTACCATAAGCCTTAATATTTTCATCTGTAGCCATAATAACAAGAATTTTTCGTCGAGCTACTTTCACTGGCTCAGTATTGCGGGTACGACAATATTATTAGATAAGACGATGAATGAGTTGACATCAACAGGAAGTCGTCCAAGCTCAGCTCTACGTGCGCGTTTCAAACGAACACTGCAATTTCAAGATTCACGTAGTACCTATTACTTTCGAAATAACTTGTTCAACTTCTGCTTTTATTGTCCAAGTCCCGGTCTCCGTTTCTTTTCTACTCAATACGATATGCAACAATGTTGAACCATGTGAAAACCTCCTACGCAAATTGGACGGCCATGGGTGTTCCCGACCGGTCATACCGCCTTGCCCAACGCGTAGGTACAACGATTCTGGTTCTTTTTTTTTTTTGTCTTTGCTCTACGCTGAACCCTGTCACGGAGCCGCCGACGCGACGTGCGCACGACAAAGTCTTCTGCAGAGCAAAAATGTTACGACCGAGCTTTCCGCGTCTATACTCTTTCGCTCTTACAAGGACACTCTGTGCTTCCGCGCGTCCAGATGTACCCGAGTGCTGGTTAGAGTCGAGAACGTTTCGATTGTCTGACTGATTGTAGTCAAACAAATAGGCGTGCAATTCGTGGGGTGCCCGGTAATTTCCCAACGTCTTTTTTGTCGGTACGTGACTGTTGTGTTTGAGTTTTACAGGGACCATTTATACCGAGTCTTCCGCTGACCTTAGCATACAGATAAACTCTGAAATGAACCGTTATGCATGTGTCTCTTCGTTTATTCAGTGAACGATGAATTTGTACTGTCAAAACATCGTCAAGAGCAAGATACGTGAGCCAACTTTTGAGGAGAGCCAGGTATAAGCCTAACCCAGTAAAAGTTCATAGTGTTAGAATATTTAGGCAATTAAATTTTCCTATCGCTATAAAACCGGATTCAGATTCGAAAATAGATGGCGTTTTGATCTTTAAATACTGAGGAAGTCTAAACTGAACGGTATATTAAGGTCAAAAGATCAAGAATCTCAAAGTTGAATGAACGAAACGTGGAACGATGAGAAAAAAAAAGAAATAAAAAATTGCATAATTTCAGAAAGTCGCATACCTCCGCATATTACGTCTGCTAAATTCGTTTGCACAGCTTGGTGAGTTACGTCACCATCTCTCAAGGTGAGCATTTCACCGTGAACCAAAGCCATCGCTTCATCATTGCTCATCAGCATCCCACCCTGTCCCCTGGAGCCTGAGACTTCCCTGGAATTCCTTCTGGAACTCCCGGAGTCCCGTCGAAGGCGTCTAGTCTCGGGGGTTACAACAAAATACCCTTGAGATGTATGATAGATTTTCCTCTCCTGCATAAGCTTGGCCAAAGCATCGTAAACAAGATCACGACCTGGCCTCTGCATCGCTGGAAAAGCATTTCTCAATGCAGTTCTCAATGTGTCCAGGGTAGCCGCTTGCCGCTGTGAAGTCAGCTCAAGGATAGCCCAGCACAGTGCTTCAGGAAGTGGCGTAAACTGACCTTGGGACACGGGTGCGACGAGGCAGTCCTCGATGTCACCTGGAATCAAAAGATTCGCAAAAATATTAGACTAATAATGCAGAGTGTGAAGTTTGATATTATTCACTCCTTATGAACTCGTTTCATGGAGTTACAATTACAGACGAAAATTTGCGAGTATTTTTTGGGCACGTTTCAACTGTCTAGACAACTGTCTTGGACTCATCGTTTCTAGAGCACGTTCCTCGAGGGTCCTAGCTGCCGTACCAACTTCTGATGGTATTACAGGAACACGATGAATCTCTGAGAGTTCATACGGAGTCTGCACACGTTCTAGACTATAAAGGAATCAATACGACACGCCTATTTTGTGGAGCAAGATAAATACGACATGTGCGGCTGAGAAAGACGTTAGCTTTGTCCTCCGAAAGAATAGGATATTTTTCGTTGATGTCATACGAACGAATAAAATGTGAGAACCTAACGGATCATTTTTTGTTTGAATATCAATGGACGGTACTCTCTCTCTACAGTGTTGCTACATGTATGTAGATTGTTGCTGTACGATCCCGGTACTCTGGCACCAACAAACACTGCGGAGTAACTGAAAACAAGACGTGAATCTGTAGCGAGTAAAATCCCTTGGTAGAATAAGACTACAAGCGCGCG
Source organism: Phymatocera aterrima (assembly GCA_963170745.1). Taxonomy (NCBI): domain Eukaryota; kingdom Metazoa; phylum Arthropoda; class Insecta; order Hymenoptera; family Tenthredinidae; genus Phymatocera; species Phymatocera aterrima. Next base: position 16,591,212 of record OY720661.1, on the reverse strand, counting down.
ATTACAAGGCAAGAGTTTCCCCCTGGACTCGGCTTCCTAGCTCTATAGTGTATACAGTAGTGACTCGAAACGTCCTCGTGGGTGCTTCTGGGAACAACTTGGACGCGAGGAGACGGGCGCCAGCGAAACGCGGTCGTAGGAACGTCTTAATTAATTATTACAGATCACGATTTATGGCGTGCGAATTGTTCCTCGGGTATAAGTAGCGGTTGTAGCCGGCTGGTTACCATCAGGACTTTCTAAGGACGTGCGAATAAGATCTGTGGGAACTTGTTACGGGATTAACGTTTATGTTTCCGCACCCAGTGGAGACAGCGAGATATCGCAAACCCATTAGAACTGACAAATGATACGCAACCTAACGTGAAATAATTGGTTCGCTCTCTTCGGTAAGGGATAACATGAAAGAGCACCGCGGCACGTATGGCGCGTGACCAGAGTCACCCTACACGATTCCGGCGTGACTTTGATAAAGTCAAGAAAAATTTACAGCACGGTCAAATTCCAGCGTGACGATCGGCAACTAACATTTTATGCAACTCCATATTTTCCACGCGTTCAAAATAATGACTGTGCAGAATGTTACCGTTTCAAATTACTGCCGATCTCAGTGAAACGAGAATGAAATTTGCGCATTTATACATGAATTACGAAAGCCTGAGGACATCGTTGCTAGTCTCACACTGTGAAGACCACAGTGAATGAAATGTATTCCATTCCATTTCAAGTATATGCCGTGACGTATCTATAATTGTAGAGCCATTCCAACCACTGCATGCGAGGTTTCCAGTTCGTGTATCTTTGCAACCACCGGCTGTTCCACGTTAGGAATCGATAGCTATTCGTTCGACCATCAAAATTTTAATGGGGGTAAAACTCATTGCCGAATAGGTGGAGTAGCCCGCGTTTCTGTGCCGTGCCAAGCTAAAGCACGTACTACATGTCAAAATTATTCGGATCCAGGGTTCGTGGTTTTCCGCTGGTCCTCCTGGATATTCAACAAATATAAAGGTCTAGCAAGAATACGAATCTGGATCAGGAAGGACGGCTGCGCAATCGTCATGTCGTTCACGTTGCAAATGAATTGCTCTTATCTTCGTTATGCATAATTTCGCCTATCAACCAAATTTTCGTGATATCCATGTACGAAAGCAGCTCCAACAAAGTTATGAAACTCAATGAAAAAATTCACTCGAAATTTGCAATTTCGCGGTAAATATAGTACGTAACGACACTTGGCAGTATTCAAATCTCTTCAACCATTCATTGGACAGCTATATGAGTCACATTATACGACAGGTACAGGAGTTGGATACTTTCGAATCCCTTGAGCGCAATGAGTTCATGGGGGTGCTCGGTTTCACCCTCTCGATCATCCGGAGTTAAAGTTGCTGTTCGATACCCAAACTTGGCAATGCATATTAATTCGAGCCACCCTTTAATTCGCCTTCTGCCCCCCAGGACATTTTCTGCATTAACAAAGCGGAGGGCTCTGTGCCAATGGATTCTGCGCACAAGGTCTGTCCGTAGGGGTTGATCCCGCTGAATGTTGGTATTCAGCCGGGATCAAGACTATAAGTAGTAAGTCCGGAGCCAGAATATGAATTGGACTTACTCAGCGGTCTCTTTATATCAGCTACTAGGCCAGCGTTCGCTAAAGTAAGCACATTGCACCGGTGATATACTAGCAATAAGAAAAACCTCATATTTGGAACATAAATATCCGCAAAAGCCGGATGAATGGAGAATGTAATAAGACGGCGTCTCCCTCCGTCCTGCATCTGCCGGCGACGTGTCTTGAATGAAATCTAACGCATATTATAATACACAGACTGGTGCGAGAAGCAGATGCCGTATGTCTGAAGTCTTTCCTAGCGCAGAAAAAATGTCACGCTGAACCGTACGTATCTAAGTTGTAATCTTGAAATGCGAATGCGGTGTATCGTCGTATGAGAAAGAGGCACATACGCATTTGATCTAATTAAATGTTCGCTGTACATCTCAAACTGAGTGCAGAGTGCAGAACAGTCCTCTCCGCTTCCGTAGCATACGGCAGTAAACATCGATTTACTATAATGACTAACTTGTGTACACTTACTGCCAGATGGAGTAGGACGAGTGTGAAGTAGTGTAAGAGAATAAGTGATTGAAGAAAAAGTGTTGTTCTTGCTAAAGGCCTGGCTGCAGAATCACGAGGAAACGGGAAAAACCGAGCGATTTTGCGGCTCGTTGTTCAAGGTCATCAGACCGATCGGCGCCAGCAGTAAAGGAGCTGAGAAAAACGAACGTACGGATATACATGGGGGCGGACAAGCTAACAAGCGAACAAACATACGAAAGTACACGTTGTTTCCCACGGGAATCGGTACGATGCATCTATAGGTAGATATCGGAGTTGCAGTGTGCTGCGCGCCTCAAAAGGGAGTGGCACACCCACGCGGGCCGTTAGGCACGAGTAAAAATGAAGAAAGTAAAACAGGTGCCTGCCTTGGGTGCTCTCGGTACATATATCGCACCAGTTCGTTCGTTCGTTCGATCGTTCGATCGCTCGTTCGTTCGTTCGTTCTTTCAGAGATTTTCTGCGCAGAGTATCGCGTGTCCGACCTGGCCAGGTAATATCTTGGTGGTAAGTTATGACGTCAAGCCGATACGGAGCGGCTTGTATCTGTAAAATAAAACCGGTGGAGTAATATAGTCCGATGAAAAGGCTGAGAGCTGAATCGCAGAGGAAATATACACGGAGGTATAGGTAGGCCTAGGTGTACCTATCAGTGCCGGGTCTGAAGGGATTGTTTGAATTACGACTTCAAGCGGTAGAAACTCCTCCGCGATAACTACGTACATTATCGGTAGACCATAATTTTCTACCTTTTGTTATTTTCTGTACAGCTGTTTACTGCCTGGATTGTGATTCATCGCCCTCAAGTACAGCATTTAGAGGTGTCAGGCTCAAGAGGATTTCGTAAGCAGTCGCTTGCCTGTTGGATGTTAGGCGTCGGCGTAATTGCCGCGCAACGTACGCTCTTATTTCCTCCCAATGTAATGGCAGAGGTGATTCTTTTCATCCTGTGTTCGGACTGCAGTCTCTCATTGACACGGTGAGAAGGATAGAAAAGATTTACCTCGAGTGCCGTTCAATAGTATGATTCTGCTCTTGTTATAAACGCGAGATGCATTTCTCGTACCAATACGTTCACGCCAGCCCACACCCCTCATCAAGTTCCATTTGAGGTCACTGCCTTCTCCGGCCTCAGCGTTATCGTTGCACATGGCATGTGGCCAAACGAATTATCAAGTAAAACTGCGGCAAAACTTTGGCACTGTATTCAGAGCACACTAACGAGCCTCAATGCGGTTCTTGTATACCGCAAAAAAAGTCATTGTTCAGCAAGTTTGAACTCTGGTTTTGCTGGGACACGTCTACCGAGGAGGACATGGAACAAGTATTTTCTTGTGACTGCATAAGAGATTTTCTCCTTTTCTCATCTCTGAAGCCGAATTACAGATATCTCGGCTCCGCTATACGGGAAAAACTTCTCGAATCGTAGGGGGACTACGTGTCGAATAATTTTTCGAATTATTCTCAGCTATGTGTTCGAAAATTTGAGAATGGATCGCGTCATGATTGGGGTTTTCTGGTGTAACGAAACTTTGAGTACGCTGATCTCAATTTTGTCAACATCATTCAGCCGGGTGACTCAAGCGTTAATCCCAGGCTATCACACGTATTTTTTCGCATAGGTGACTGCCATACACGTGTAATGGAGCTGGCCGGACTTTCCGTTCACAATCAGTTTCATTCTTCATTCGTACCGAACTGTTTGCATCGTCAGAAAGAATTCATTCCAATTAGCAGCAAGTCAGAAACTCTGCTCTGATAATAGTACGGTCAATCCGGCGGAAAAACGTGCATTTTGGGTATGCAGCGATTTTTTTTCTTTCTTTTTTTTTTTTTTGCTTCGTAAAAAAGTAGACCGTTGTCGTAAATCTGAGTTTCCGAGACTGGGGTGTTGTCATTCTGCCGCCATCTTAAGTTAAGGGGGCGATTGGTTTTTTTTAGTCATCTCCGTAGCCGCGAGTCTGGCAAAAATTTGGTGAATAGCATTTTTGTAGATAATACGATTATTCGCGATTTTTTTGATTCGTAATCAATAGTTGGTAATTAATAATTAATAACTAATGATTTATAATTCGTTAATCCCTCGTGTGACTGCGAATTGTTCGCCGACTTCTCGCGGTAGTCACGACGAAACCAGTGGACTCGCGAAAAAAATGAAATAAACCTTTTTTGTCGAAAATTTATCAACAATCATTATTATTGATAGGTATTTTCACAATCGGAGTCAAGGGAAATTGTTTTCTGTGTAATGATTACCGTATTTCCTAATGATCTTTCATTCTCATTCGAGCTTATCTTTGCACGTAAATTCTTCCATGATAAGTGACGTAAGACATCGGTATGTAATATGCCGTAGCCTCGAATTGGACTGGCGGGAACTCACGAAGAACTCGAGCCAACTAATGTAAGAATACTCAATAGATCTGTCCTGTCCGTCAAATTCTCGTGCTATTTAGGCTAGCATTTCATTCTTGCCTAGAACCGTCGATGGGGTCTCAACAAATACCCTACACGCTATTCACGGGTCAGGAATATGGCGCATTAAATTCACGAGCAGTTTTCTAATTTACACACGCAAATGGTTCCAAGGTACACTGAATTTCGCTTACAGCGATCTCAGCCATGTATATACTTACCTGCCTAAATAGACAGAGGCATTTCACAGTCACGATTAAATCTGGCGAGTGGCTCTTGATGAATTTTATATTTTATACTGACCCCACATTCGAAGGGGACCCGGGATTTAAGTGAACTCAGGTAAAAGTTATAGAACCAAGCGATCTGGATGATTAGTTGAAAGTGAATGAATTCTGAAACGCTCTTGTTCCGTTTCCTGTGGTTCTATCAGTTCTTACTGGATGAACGCGGAGTTGGACAGCGGCTGTTTTCATTGAAGGAATTGGCTTCCTGATGTCGAAAACATTGGAACCATTTGAAGATAAGAAAAACTTGACACGGTTGCCTTCTGCTGTGGCGAGTTTAGTAGGTAACGACGACTTCAGAATTAACTTACAATGTAAAATATAAATATATATATAACCTACACCGTTCGAGTTATACGAAGGCGAGTGAGTTAGGCCAGCATCGATTCAAGTCTGACGAGACCTCCGGCAGGAAGAGGTCGTGTGACGTTTCAATCTAGCGCAGATTTCCTATTTCAGTTGCCTATTGCTTCCAGCGGGGAAAAAAGTTGCTCCAAGTGGCAAGGAGGAAAGGCTACGCTTGTGAAAATATTGCAAACTGCGCTGACTAATTTTTTCGTACGGGAGAAAACAATATGTTGCCTAGTTTCCATCCATTCGTTATTTTCCTTGCAGTTTAGTAGTTACCAGATTCAGATTAGCCGAAAACTGATCAGAAATTCAAGAATCCACTTCTGTCCTAATAGCGATGATTGATATTTCAGGAAATGTTCCGCTGTGGGTAGCTTTCTCTGAGAAAAAGAGTGTTTCTCAACATTCGTTCAAGGCATTTAATCGAGACATTTGATACTGAATGGAAAGCTATCGCGGTGAAAAAACGTTTTCTTCACAACGATGAGATCCATCATCTGATATTGAGTCAGCTAGCCAGAATGTAGAAAGACGGAGAAATTCTGTGTGCATCGTAACCGCATCTGCAATGCGGCTTGAATGCACAATTCAAATATCATACGTTAGGCAATAATGAATTCATCTTTTCGAAAAGAACAACGAGGTTATATAATTCAGAGGTTGATATTGAGCAAACATAGAAGGTAATTCAAGACAATTAGCGATGCTAGATTTTGCTTTGAACTTTGGACTTGGTTTTTTATCAGAGAACTCATTATACGCTCTAATCATAGATTGCGAAGAAGTTCATGTAAGAAACATTTGAGTGTATCAAAGTCCTCCTCAAGAATATGAGAGTATGCAATCAAAATGTTGCAACTGTTCCAGCTAACAGACTAGACGTGAGGTGTTAGAAGTTCACAGCAAAACATACGATTCTAACACATAGCCGTCTGGATATTTCCAAAAAAACTCTGTGGATCATCTTTACTACAGATTATCGTGCCTCATTCCGGAGTATATACATGTAAACATAGTCGCTATTCCGATTATCGACTCGAAATTGAGAGTGATCTGTTCAATAAGCACAGTCCAACGAGGCCATGGACTCAGAAGGAACAAACATGGTCTCAGATAGGCGAGAAATTGGATTCGATTAATACATAAACGGATGCGTCTAGAGCTTGAGCTGAAATTTTTTTACCATCTCATTACGCGATCTCTGAGAGTAAAACATAGAAAGGATAAAGACAGGGCGGATAACTGCTACAGAGTGAGTCTTTGGTAGGACGACTTCTTCCTTTAGCCGACCGGACGACCTTTGGATCGAAGTAAGAGTCGTCTCGCCGTCTTATGCAAATCTAAGACGTGCTCTCCGATGTAAAACAGCGTGTGTCATCCTGCTGCATGGCAGATATATATATATATATATATATATATATATATATATATATATCTTAGAATATAGGTAAGTCCTGCATGCAATATTGGCGCAAGTACGTCAATCAATTCATTAAAAGTTCACGGAGAAACTATAAGTCGCTTCAACGTTTCATTTTAATATTCATCTGGCCTGCAAACTGGCATTTCGTGAGCAAAAGAAACCATTGGATGTTTTCTACAGTGGGATGAGTGACCTGATTTGAAAAAATCCCGCATCCGATGATACGAGACGGGAATTATTCTTCACGAACGTGAATACAGTGTACATCCATCAGGCGTGCAACAGTCGAAGAAACAAAAATAATAATGAAATACTAGAAATGGATATCGTTGTAGAAATATGCGCTTTGTTGCGATACGTGGGCGAATCAACCAGATCCCTCTCACCTTCTCCTTGTTTTTCTTCTTCTCATACCGGCGTTATATAGCTGCGGATTATCCGTAGGCGGACCGCATACGCATACACAGGTAAGGATTTGAAGTGATAGAAAGGTTGTATCTAATAATAGTTTACTGCCACTTGCCAGAGCAGGTGTCACCGTTCTATGCGATTTATGTGAAGTGTCTAGAAATTCATAGTAAACTGAGACTTCATTAATTCACTCTCGGTATCGGACGACGTAGGTACATACTTCGCATTCAGAGGATTGTTAATCCAAAATAGCTAGATAAACATCGACACCAGTTGTTGCATAATTTATCCTTAAAAAAATTCCAACTCTCTATACTCAGGCATGATGAAAATGAAATTCGCTCACCGATACCTAATGTGTACTAATTTATAGTCTGCGATGACGCAATAGACGAAATTTTGTTCAAACATCCTGACTTCCATGTTAAATTTTGGAGAAAATGATCGATCTCACTGCGTCGATTCCATGGAGTATATCGCCTCTGAATTTTGCGCACTATACTTACTTCACCAATTGAGCCATGGAATCGATCATCATATCACATTCGGAGCGAGCAAAGAATCGCACGAATGAGAGCATGTGTAGAGAGGATATTGTTCTTTTGTATCTATGTTTTTATTTGTTCGTAATGCCAGATAGATCTGCTTACGCGGTGAACTCGCAATGTATGTAGATCTCATACATTCGGTTACCGTTATAAAGCCTGTGCATAGTATACCTGATAATCCATAGTAAATATGCGTGTGTGTGCGTGTATAATTGGCAGGATATCGTGTTTCTTACATAAGCTATATTCGCATTTGAATCGCCCAGAATACAAAATGCCTTCCAGACTTCCAGTTAGCACGGCGTATTGGTTGCGGACGAAAAATTGCACGAATAAATCCGACAAACCAGAGTTTATGCTACATATGTATATCTGCATAAATAAATACACATAGATATTGTCTGTTGATACAAGCTGTACTTAAGATCGTGGTGAATAGTAAATAGTAAATAGCGAAATACATCGGGCGATTGTACACAGGTGATATAAGGTGGCAGGTAACCACACCTTCATCGTGAGCCGCCGGTACATCTGATCTCAGTACAAGACAATCGTAAAAATAATAATCGACGAATAGCTGGGTAACGTGGTATCGGAGTTCCTTTTCCTCTTTCTTTTTCTTTTTCTTTGTCTTCGCTTCTTTATACTTAATTGTGCAACTAAACATTATTATACTATCCTACATCCCGGTGAAAAATATCATTTTGCAGACTTATGTCCGACTGAGAATACGTATATGTTTCCTATTCGATCGCTATTTTCTATTCCATGGATTTTTCATTATTTAACCGCGTTGAAACAGCTGATCGGCCGAAGATTTGCATATACTGAACGATTTCTAATTCTTCGTTCCACGGACCAACAACCAACCCGCCTGCATAGTGGACTACAAACAGTATCGATGCCTGCATTTGAATACGTACTCGCACGCTGTTTATAACCTCGGTAATTCGAAACCCGTTGTACAGCTAAAACGAGACCGAAAAAATTTCGAATAATTTATTGCCAATGAATCTGACATCTGAAAGTAATAAATCCAGTTTCTGCAATTCGTTCATTGTTTTCAGCAACATTCAGTATCTATGGACCCCTAGATCTTCATCATTGAAAAACAAAATTAGATATGTTCCACGGAATTTTGGGATATCAAAATGCAGCCCACTGGTTAAATTTCTCACAAGTTTCAACAGAATTTCGTGTATTGTTCAGAAATTTCATCGTGACACGGCATTCCTTCGTGAATGTTCTGATCCGTGACAGATTGGAAATTCAAAGATAAGGAAATTCATCCGAACGGATTGCAGAATCGAGAGATAGCATCTGGAAAAACAACAAATTCGCTTAACTGCAAAGAAGCATGGACACCTCGTTCAATACGTTTTTACAGCTTAAGAACTAAGTAGACAGATTCAACGAACATTGCTTTGTATTATACGTATACGGGCAGGTACGAACGTAGAGCTATTCTCAGGCGGAAGCATGCCATGTGTATAAGCTCACAATTCGCTTACAATTTCTAGAGATTATATCACGGATCATCCCGCTGTTTAGATACATATGAACACATTAATCTGCGTCAGAAGTTACAAGAGAGTTTCTTCCGCGGTTTTCTGTGAGTCATTGCCAAATGCAAATTCAGTGTAAATCACTGTTCAAGTCAATGCTGACCTTTGGGTGATCGTGAAGAATGTCGAGACAACGGACCGCTCACAGAATTCCAGTTCCAAATTCAACTCCGTTTTTAATCGTAAGATGAGGTTGGATTCATCTTGAGAAAATGTATCGTGATATTCCATCCGACGGAGCGTTACATAATTGTATATAGTCGAGTACCTTCAAGTTCCAAAATGTCACGGAATGGGATTATTGACTCCTGGAAAGATTTTCCTTTGCTGAATGGGAAGTGAAAAATGGGAAACTAAAATCCAGAAAATTCGGATATAATGGTCACGAAAGCTCCAACACCTGTAGCCGTCGTTACTTTGCACGACTTTGTCGGATTAATCACTGTTTGTGAAACCATTTCCACCGTACAGCGTTCTTGTAATGGGCTGATAATCACATCTCTGCCGTTTTTCATATAGTCTGCGTGTCTTGTCCGACAGGTTACTGCCAAACTACGAAGAGCGTTAGAACACTGAAAAGGCAAAAATTACAGCGATATAAAAAAGAATGAAGAATGAGAGGAGTAGAAACAGACTCGGGTAAGTCGCTCGTTCCGGCTCGCCTCTGTCCGCGCAGGTCGTCTTTCACATTCGTCTCAGTAGAATAGAAGAGAAAAATGAAAACATCTTGATAAAAAGTAGAAGAACAATGGATCTTGGGTTGCACGCGTCTCGGCTTTTGTCACGAAAAGTTTGTATCCAACTTTCTTATATGCGTCTATCGCTATACCTATACGAAGTAGCAAAGAGTTGCGGTACCGGCAATTATACATTAGTATAGAATTATTTATGAGGCGGCATCGCCGCGTAGGCTCGGTCGGTAAAGAGAATATAACATTACTCTATCTCCGTATCGAAGTCAAGATTTAAGAGGTGTGTGAGAGTATGGAGCGGAGAGTAAGAATGAGAATAAGAGTAAGAGTAAGAGTTGGAAACAGGCGCACGTCGCACCACATTCAACTACTCGCTACCTACACAGTGTTCATTCACACCTGGCCGCATTTGTAAAGTCCATTGATATTTCCTGTAAATAAAATTACCAGTCCGAGAGCAAGTTTCAGTTACAGATACGAGAGTCCAGCCTACTATTGCAAGAAATTAAATCATCAAAGTTACGGCGCTCCGGGAGCCATAAGAACTGTTATAATAATCTCAAAACTGGTTACTCATATAGATTAAAACCCGGATGACGTCAGTCTCCCGACGAATCGACACGGGGTACGAATTGCAATACCATGACGGAACGATTCCTTAAGTATTTTTATATGTATCTAAGCATAGTATATTCGTGAAAGGTCAAACATCAGTCGAAGACACATATAGGTTTCCTGGCGATTCAACCGTTCTTCTCCAACGATAAGGAATGATCACTTAAAAATCACTTTTCTTACCTACACAAGCAGACCGGGCAAATTATCATAGTTTTGTCGAGCTTCTGATAGTTGCCGTGCGTATACAATACATTCACCGTTCACTTCTACTTAAATGAATTGCAACCACTCGACAATTTCGAGTTCTCGATGTTTCGGCACCGCTGAAACTGGAGTATGAAAGTATGAAGAATATTTCACTAGCGAATATCATCATAATTGCATTCAAATCTTTCATCTGATCTGCAGGCAGCTGGTTGAAATGATTTGGTATCACTGCAATGAGCAAGTATGATCGCCATATTTCTCACGGTGATGAAATTTGCGATCTATATATTTGATAAGGAAATTGCTAGACTGTAATAACCAGAACATGGGAAATATCTAGCCTCGGTATAACAGGGCGGACAATTATCTGCTCACGATAACAATATGGGCGTAGCCCTTTCCTTTTTTATTCTGTATCAGATTTAAACGGTGCAATGCATGATTGCATGACTGTCACGATATTATCAACCTCGACAGATATTGGGTGCAAAATTTAATATAATTATGCCGCGCATTTCGCAACCCTTCATTTATTTTATGATAAGATGTCTCATCCTCTAGAGTACAGAATTCATATTGCGATCGTCCATTTTTATCTATAATTGCTTTGACTGATTGCGAGCAAATTTAATGGGACAAATATCCAAATGCAAGGTTCGGGGCTACATAGATTTTTCCATAGGATTCCGAGCATCGTCCGAAAAACGGTCTTCGACATTTTCTCAACGAGTTCATTGGCCAATAATTTTCTATTTACGTTTGATAACGAAAGTTATACGCACGTGGTCGAAATAGCGCAATTACGAGACCAAAAATGAAAGTCTTATTCGCAGGTGGGCGCCGATAGGCGCATCGCGTTAGTAACGGTGGTTCACCATTAGCCTCCACGTGCGTGTGGCAGAATTGAATAGAATTATTTAGACTAGCTAGCCGACCCCTTTACATCTTTCGGAAATTCGACTTTCGAACCTTTAACTCAATAAATGATATTTAAATTGGATTGACGAACGGAAACATGAATTCAAATTATGCATCACGACGCAGATTCACATTGTAATCACAAAATGGACAGCAATCAGCGCAATGCATAATGAAATCACCGTAGCGAAAAATTACAGCAACATCACTTACAATTTGCGGAAAACAAGTCAAGTTCTCCACGAGTCCAGATACCTACTTTGCAAAATCTGGATTATCGTGTCTAATGTAAGAATCGGCCGTCTCGCTGTGAGAAATTGAAAAGTGAGCATCGCAGCTTGGGCTCTATGCTAAACCGATGAGTCTGAAGGTTGAGCCAGAACCAAACACAATTCTGCGACGTGATCGCGGACACATTCATTTCCATGATGTTGGTCTATTCAACAAAATAATTGGCTGTACCCGTCGCGCCGTTCCCTTTGACCAATTCGTTAGAAAAACTGTGTTCGAAAAATGCAGAGTCAACTGTCTACGTGGTATTAGATACCCTTCGGAGACGAAAATATTTTCGTCATTATAAATTTGGCAAGGTAAAGATACCGAATCGATTTGAGTCATTGGAGGATGAAATGAGTTTCCGTAAGAAAAGCATTATTATCTCATATACTGTAATATCATGGGACCTTGGTCAGCTGAACTATTTTCTGGTCCTAACAATAAGCCAGTTAGAGTGACCGCAAAAATTGTTTCCGCTACGAAATGTTGTGCAAAAATTCTCCCTCTCACTTTTGTCAATTTATTAATATTTTTCTTTTCCTTCGCGGCAGCGTAGCGATCCTCGAATCGAAGTATTATTAAAATATTTAGGCAGATAGGTACCGGCTTGCTTTCTTTTGCCACGTATTCGGAGTTGCGTGTCGAATCGATTCAATTTCAATAAGACAAATCGCTCGGTTGGTTTGTTATATCGCAAATATATTCACAACCGCGGCTTCAATCGAATATATTTTCTGCTGACATCGGAGCACCTATGAGAAGCTTCATCAATCACATGTCTTACCACCGCCCCCTGTCATACTTTCTTGGCATTAGCCTACATACGATGCATAAGTGCGTATTATGAGAGAGCGATGCAATCTTTTTTCGTTTTTCACTCGTAGAAATGGATGCTAATACACGGTTTATACATATACTGGGTGAAAGACCGCACCCCATTGGTTGGTACTAACGGATTCCTCGTGAAAAAAAAAACGTATTCGGACGTTCATTACCAAATTTTTTGACCGGTCATAGACTTCTTGTAATAGCTGATCGGAGTGTAGGAAATCTGGTGCATTGTATGTGCGGTAAGCTCGTCGGAGAGGAACGCGCGTGTGTATCCGTGCCTCACACCCGTCGCTAGGAATGCTCACCGATGACCGCCTGCTTAACGAATGCGTCTGATTGACTACTTCTCGATTGACCACCACGAGAACATTTGGACCCGTAGAAGGATACGATAAAGAAACTTCGAACGCGTTTTTACGAGGAATCCGCCAGTACCAATGGGGTGCGAAGTGCCAGATTCAAGGTGTACCTTAAAAAAAAACTTGCATTCTATTTCTAGGCGCGGGTATATATAATGTCGGCTATCTCCTGCTGGCTCGGTTATCAACTTGGAAACTGTAATAATTGCACCCAACATCGATTTTTACTTGCACCTGACTATGATAGTCTTACTCATCGCGCTATCAATTCGTTGCAGCTTCGGAAAGCCATAAATTCGACTAGTGATTCAGCAAGTTCTCGACAGAAAACTACCAGTACTGTTAATATTGTACATACTGTGGACAACTTGAGGAAACGAACCTGTATATACGAATGAAAAAGTGAATTTGTACAGTGGAATACGTTGAATCAACTATTCATCCCTCATCAAATTTAATTTCGGAGGAAAGACCACCGAGCCAGAAGTCTATAAATTATTATGACACTATCTGATCATTCCAAATATTATTATTCACACACGGAGGAGGAGACATGATCGATACGGAAGAGCTTCACGCCCAAGGCTGTGTTCCTTATTTCAATACATGCTGAGCTGCCAACGCGATTAACGAATTGAAAATCTGTTGATCGAATGCAGGACATGCTGCCTCGGATACCATTTAAGATCCGACATTGCGAGTATGATGCAATAGTATTCTTAATGCCTCGACATAACAATGAGATCATAGCCCACGCAAGAAATTAGCAAAGACGGACAGAACCGCGAGAAAGACGGTGAGACGGTGTCCAGGGTGTGGCGGGCAGGCCAGGTACGCAAAACCATATTTATCACCTCCAAGTATATTTGTTCTCGCCGTTTTATGTATATGGCCAGCAAGTAGTCAAACAAGAAAGCGTGTATTTTTATTCGCCCGAGACTCGTCGGAGTCTTCCACCTCGCTCAGTTATCTAGATTCTGATGCGAAGATATCTTTGAAATTTATGCTAATACGAAATTCGTTCCTTGACGTGCCGCACTCTGAATATGTTTCAGACTTTGTATTTGTCGCTAGAAAAATGTAAGTCGAGCACTGTTTTTTAATTATTTACGGAGATGCAACGGAGTACTTTCGCTTCCTGAACTTTTAGAATGTAAAAAAAAGGGCGAAGTCTCATGAGTTGCCAAGTTTTAGGAATTGGGTGTTTTTTTTTATGGACATTTCGTTCAGACGAATAATCCCGAACATTAGAACGCTATTGAGCATGTCGTAGACTTGTAGTAAGTTGAGCATCAATTCAATGATGGCCCGAATCTTTTCATGCTGACAGCTTCGGAAATTTCATCTAATGTAAGTAGTGAGTCACTTCCAAGTTTGCCCCCAGGGTTACGGAATTAGATCAACGTGGAGAAATTGTTGAGAAAAAACTTACGACAGTAGCAAAAACTTAATGGCTAGGATGGGTGTTATTCCAGAGCTAATGACAGTAGGTATTGAAGTGTATGTTTGTTCATTCGAAATGGAATAAAACAATCAAACTGTTCCATTCACCGTGAAATAAAAGTCGATTTAATTTTATGTTTGCAAACTTAAGACGCTACGGTGTAACACCACCGACGTCAATCTCAGAGTTTCAATTCGGAGGTGAAATTGCCTACTTGATTATAGCACGGCGGAATAATGAACTGGAGATTGATTTGCCGCAAAGACGTCGGAAGATTGACCGAAATTATGCATCAAAGAGAGGTTCAACACGAAGTAGATCCACCGCTGAAAATTTAGGATCGTTAATATCGTTAAATCAGACGCGAAGACCAGATCCCGGGTCTCTCGAATTTGTAGCCGATGGAAATTGCGTAATAGTAAATCCATCGGATTCGGTGACCTCGACGATACCTTCGATCCGGTACAAGATCGGCCGCGAAGCAAAGAAGGAAAAGCAGCAGCGAGAATCGAACAAGGCAGCTCGCTCGACAATACAAGTGGAGCCATATTCCATTCCATGTTTGATTGATGAGAATATCGTGAGATACTAGCTCGAGGGGCATCCACCTCCACCTACACTTCCACTGCACTTCAGTCATCCTAAGTTTGGATGGACAGTGAAAGGCAGAGCCGTGTGAGTACCTACACCTCAGTTCACGTATAGGTGCAACCTAAACTGAGGTGAATACACTGCGATATATATATATCCTTTTTTCATCTTCTCCAACGGACATTCTGAAAGAATACCTAAGTATATTCTTAACGTGCGGCTTACGGAGATAACAGATAATGTAATCTACACGTAGGCAGAGATTATGCATCCCAGAGATTCACGACAGAGATTTCGCAGTGATCTATGGACACTGGGAACGGAGCGAGGCTCCGGGGAAAAAACAGACACAACATTGCTTAGGCGTTAGGACAGCTCCTAGGTGAGGCTGCATTCACACGAAATAATAGTCTGCACCGTAGTACATGGGTCCCTGAATACCCGCATCCCGTTTGTCTTCCCGTGTAACTTACACCGCGAATTTTATCCTTGCGATAATACACGCGAT
Organism: Phymatocera aterrima; assembly: GCA_963170745.1. NCBI lineage: Eukaryota > Metazoa > Arthropoda > Insecta > Hymenoptera > Tenthredinidae > Phymatocera > Phymatocera aterrima. Next base: position 16,575,649 of record OY720661.1, on the reverse strand, counting down.
CTTCATTTCGAATGCAGATATACCTACGTATAAGAAATAGTTTTATTCGTCGCATACATGAGTTGAGTTCGCACGAAGTAACTGCACGGATTGTTAAAGGGTAAAGATGAATCATAATGACGGATTCATGACGTCAGACTTTCGCCATACCTTTCATAAGGCAATATTGTATATAGTGTTATATTATAGTAGACCGACTCGCGCCAGCTCAGCTTCCGTCACGATGTTTGAGATGGACGAAAGGAATTCCCCGCTCCTCTACCTGATTTACATAAGCAGCTGAATTATAGATACGATCAGACTCACCAAGGAATATCGTAATCCCTAGGCGAAGAAAGATAACACCTACCGAGTCTTGTCTTTTTACGAAGAACAAACATCATTAGCAAACCTAATTGGCTGTATACGCGCGGTGTTTTCTTCTTTCTTTTCTTTTTTCCAAATATTTTCAGGATGAAAAACACGACGCGAAATCTAACCGCCTTCACTTTTGCCTCTCGGACAAGTCACTCTCGACACTTCTGTCCGTAGGAGGAACGGCTTCGGCTTACGACTTACGGCGTAGATAGAGCCTTAGAAAGTTTCATAGGAAAAATCTTGGACGGCTGTATATCAAGCAATTAATTAATATAAAAAAATATCACCGTAAGAAACTGTCTCGTCTTTTTCTCAATCTATTCAATACAATTTTCGGCAAGTTCGGCAAAAAAGGAGACATTACAAATCGACCGCGATTGATCGTTTTAGAACGTTGCGGGACTGACAATGACATCGTAGGAGTTTTTCCGACTTTGAAGGTTTCAATTTTGTGAAAAAACCCGGTCTCGTTACTCCTTCGTGTACTTCATTTTGCTTGGTTCATACAGCATACTTTCCGAGAAACGGAGGAGCATTGCGAGAAAAATCGGCGTCATCTGCAGTCCCTACTCCATTTAGCTGCTGTGATCGATGGATCCCCCCGTCCTTCGTGATAAAGATTCATTGTACTTTGATACAAAACAGACGACTTGGGAGCATCAATGAAGGATCACGGTCAAAATATCTATAGCTTGGAGATCGGACGTGCATACGCAGACTGCTTGGATGCTATCTAGCGCAGTCCAGACATCCAGCTCTAGTTCCCATGGGGAATGTGCTGGGCGTATAATGCAGTTCTACACGACTCATGCTCTACCGATAGAATATTTGATATCCATAAGCCCGTAAGCATAGCCTCACATGGTTATCCAAGGGATGGTAATAGATGACGCTATTCGACCAGACCATGCGCGATACGTAGCGCACACCTACTGCTAGTTGATCTTCCCCAGTATCCAGGTTTACAATTCAATTATGCCATTTGGCAGAATTAAAAGAAGTCTCCGAAGCGCAGACAGACCGTTCTGTCCGTGGCCCACGTTGTCTGTCGTTGCCCATCGAAGTCTGATAATTGCAGACTGTGCGGATATCTGCACCATTGATTTGACGGTATACTGGACAGCCGTGTGGAGGATAGTATACGCGGATCAAGTGAAACGGTTGTCTTCTAGCTCCATCGTAGAATCCCATCTCGTCCCGTGGGGACCCGTGGATTAAAGATCGAGCATCGGACTGGCGGTTGAACGTGATTTAGTAAATCAGATTTAAAAAGCAGCTGTGATCGGTCGCAATAATTTATGCAGAGGCACACTCGCAGGGCACACCTATGTGTACTCCCGAGGAGTCTAACCTAATCTCTTAAGACTCACATTAAACAGCTTGGAAACCCACACGCAGGTACATACCGGCGCATAACTCGGAGAGAACATGAAATTACTACAAGTTAAATTCCGAGGTTCATATATAGGTAGGAGTGTCTCCTGAGTTTACATGAGTTTCATAAGTGTAATTCACAATCTCTCCAATGATCCGTTGTCATGCATTACACCATGCGTGTTGTGTATATTTACCTTTGAATACACTCGACCATTTACCGGGGTATGTGTAGGCGCTCGAGTATAAACTGCACGGGTTAATGATTGGTCTTTAGAAAGGCGTGTATGAACTACTGGTCTTAAACAATCATCGAATTAGTCAATAATCTCATTTAACTCGCTCTACGCTGTGCGGTGCAGTTCAACTAGCTAATCAATGGGTTTACCACAATTCAGAACACAATTAACTGCCTTAACGCACGAAGGGATCAATGGTATTTAAGCGCAGCCGCTGTTTAAGTATAATAATACTCTCGTGTTTCAAACTGTAGTAACAATCCAAGAGGTTCTCATTACCGCACAACTTGCTCACGTGTCGCAGCAGCTTCATTTACATTCGAGCGAAGCTGTCTGATTTAGGGAGTTACAGTTTTGTAGATTTTTCAAACTTCCCATAGGAAAAACCTTGAAAATATTCACGTTAAAGTGTTGAAAAATGTTTTCCGGATCTTTCTCTCGACGGATCATCCAAGCTTTCCTTTTCTGATTTTGACGTTGAAGTATTCACGTCTCATGTACGAGTTCAGATATAATCGCTCGGCAACAGGGCAAAGACTCGAGCCCCGGGCCCTATGGCCTCGCCGATTGCGAGAAGGTACCAGCTCTGAGATCCTCCCAAGTGGCTTACCTCCGCGTGCTGGTATATCTATCGTGTTTGTCCTCCTTCGCGGTGACTTGGCGAAGATAGAAAATGGTTAAAGGTGCTCACGTTTTATCAATGCCTCTCGTGTCAAAACAAAAATTGCAAAATTGTCGAGCCCCCGTGTCGTGAGAGAGTGACCTTACCGCCATGGATGCAGTATCGTGTAGATTGCCGTAGGCTCGACTAACAATGTCCCACTCCCACTCTGCGCTCAGCCGTCATCGCATATTTGATAAAGGATCTGAGATTTGACCTGGGTAATTATTATTAGCTCGATGCACGCGTTTGCGCTCATTCAACGAGGGCAGGACACAAATTCAAAGCCGATTGTGAGAGTGCGGAGAGCCCGTGTCTCTGCACACGAATGTCGTGGCCGAGCTGGGAACACACTGTGCAAAGTTCATAGGTCGGTGTCAGAACTGACGTCACTAACGTACCATGGAATTTTCGCTCGAAAGATAAATGTATGTGTTTATACGTATGTGTTTCTTTAAGCTTGAGGCTTTAATCGCGTCTACAGCACGAACGTTCAAATGAATGATCCTGCATCCGCCGAGCACAGTATATTACCATTCGGTTGCATGGGATCCGAATGACGACCACGCGTATGTATTATTATGTTAAAAATGGTTGAAAACTGCGTGATTCTATTCGATTTGGTCTCGTTACAATGATCAACTCCCGATTGACATGAACCTTAGAAAGTTCCATGGCTGCCCTCAATCATTTTCGTCACAAGGAGACAATGCTTCAAAATACGAAAATTCGTGAGGTTTCGTAATGAGAAAATAGGTGAATTCGTCTTCAGGTTGGTTCGGTGTAAGCTGATTGTGAGTCGACGATATACAGACACAAGAGACACAGTGTGACGAATTATAAGGACAGCGATCTCGTCGATAAGAATAGCTAGCCGCTACGTCGATACGAGTAACATAATAACCATGCCAAAACAAAATTATTGCCGTTACATTTCCATGTATACATGCGTATATAGGATATGTATATGCATACATTAATATCGCGGGAATCCATCAATTTCCGAGTCAACGGAGCGGATAGAAAGTATCAAACAGCATTTCTAGTCACAGTCGAGCTCCTCTCGTATCCCGACAAGAGACCCCAGGTGTATGATACGTCACTGCTATGCTTCGCACACGGTGTGCACCAGATCATTTCGAAGCATACCTCGGTTTGGCACGCGCCAGGTTCGAGACAGTTCGAGCCCTATTCTTGTTCTCTGTTACTGGTCTCAATGTAGATATATTGCGTAATCGGCACCCTCGGAATGTCGCTACTGTCCTGTCACCATTGATTCATTGCCACTGAGGTAAAACAGATTAAATTCCTCCGGGTTATGGTCCAGCCCAGCGTGTGAAAGGCGCGTCGAATAATTCCCCGGCAATATAAACTGCACGTTCTGCAAACTACTGATTCCGAATGTCTCTTCAAGATCCGTGAAATAGATGCATTGCATTTACGGAATGGAAGTGGCAAAAACGGAAATCATCCACCGGACAAGTTGACATTTATTGTCGTCAATAATTATTGTACTCCGATATCATCCTATCTCCCGTTTCAGCGAGGACCGAACTACTATTGTCCCTGTTCTCCATTATTATAATACTTGTCTATGTGACCGATTCCAGGAGAGCGGAACAACGATGGGCGAAGAAAACTAGCCGATGTAAAGTAGAGGCCCGGTACGCCCGGTGAGAAATATGCAGTGTGAATAGATATCTTATAACGATGGCTCAAAGGCCCGCGTAGACCATGCGAATGTAAATTATTTTCACGAGTCGATGTTGCATATATCCCTATATTCTCTTTCGATTTAGACCAGATTGCATTTCATTCTTTGTTCGGGAACATACAAGGTGTCCATAGAAGAAAAAAATGGAATCCAAACGCATATTATCCCGAGGTAAAACGGAATTTTCAATCGGTGCGCGTGCATCTACACGAGAGTATGTAAAATTGAAAAATCTTGCGGAATGTATACCGCTACGGATCTATGTGATACAAATTTCTCATGTACCAACAACCTTCGACTGGCGATTCAGCATGCGCATGAGGCATTCTGAGACCGTGCGTATGAGCACGGGATTCACGCATGAAGCAAGTGAATGCATGGGAATTGCCCTGCTTTGAACAGCCCGATAAGAAATAACATTCCATTCCTCTTTTGAGCTTTTTTACACCGAGGTGATAGTCCATGAGGCGTATTGCGGGAAGATAACCGTCGATAACTCACCTCGACACCCAGCCTTGGGGTAGATACCGCATTAAGATCGGAGCGCGAGAAATTGCGCGAAACAAATCGCGTATTATCGATCGCAACTCTCACTCCAGAGAACGATTTTGATCTTTTTTTCAAATAAGACACGAACATCATTCGTGTCCACCGTGAACTGAGTGCGAAATTCAAACACAACCTGCATACTATTTTGGGCCGATTTGAATCCTGCAATTTTATACGACAGCAAAACTGAGGGAAGCTGAGTTTCCTCATACGATAAGATATAATGGCAAAGCTTTTGTGAGTGTCACAAAAATTCTGACTATCATGGTAATATCATTGATAACATCATTCGTTTCCATCATTTTATCTTCTTTGACTCTTCTAGCTATATTTCATCGTTTTCTTTGGGTTAGATCGGTTCATCTTCATTAATTACGTGATATTTTCTTCTGGAAACCGAGTTTCGTGTGCAGCTTATCGCACGGATGCACTCATTGTTATAGAGCAGTATATTTGATCGGACAATAGGAGAGAAAAGAACTTACCAAGGCAAGTTATGGCATGATCAGCGGGCGGCCGCAGCACGTTACGGGACCAAGCAGCTCGAAGGACTTCGAGCGCGCAGGGCGGCCCTCCCACGACGAGCACCCCTGGGGACACATGGCCTTTGTAGCGTAGCTGACGCGCTGCGTCGACCAAAGCAGCGTTCCACCAGCACTTGGAATTTGCCTCCAAGAAGCTCTGTAATGTATCAAGAGGAGAAAAATTATGTCAGGAATATTGCGACGTATGGAAATATAGATGTAACTATCGTGTTGGCTTTCGTGTACAGCGACTAATGCCGGACATCAACTCAAACATATGAATAATTTGACAATGTGATGAAAATTTGAAGAAGTTTGTCACGAAAAAGTCATTCCTTGAAAATGTGCGAACCAAAATAATTCTGAATACGATTGACAGTTGAAAGAAATAGTCTTAATTCCGGAAGGCACATCCGTTACATGAAAACTACTTTCTGCAGGCTTAGTTCAGACCGTAGAGTAACGAATCAGAGCGATACTTTTGACGAAGAATGTGATCGTTGACAGAAGCGTTGATTTCATGGGTTTATCCTGGGAAATATCGCAGATATTCAACCAGCACGTCCCTCTGGGGAAGTAAGAAGCTTTCTGAGACATCCGAGAAGTCTGGCGAATGAAATATGTCGGCGCCAGTAAGTGTTTAGTGACTGAGGGTGAGGAAGCTTACTTAGCTTCATGAGCCATTCGACGGCCCCCAAGGTTTTGCACCCCCTCGAAGGAATAGGGTAGCAGACCGGAGCTAGGCCAGACAATAGACCATAAACGAACGATACCGCCAGACTCTGGTTTGCGATAAAACTTGTCGATCCCTTGGGCGGGTTTACTGGAGTAGGTACTGAATTAGCGAGAATCTTTTATTGATTGCTAGATTTATTATCCTCTGCTTTTCTCCCTGGTGCCAAGAAATTCACAAAGTCAAATCGAAACTCACTTATAGTTTTTTCATGATCAATTCGCAATCATTCTTTCATCGTTACTGTACGTTCATGACTATGCCGCATCATGAAATGGCATCGTACAATTTTCAGTCAAGTTAAAACATCACTTGCTGTACGAAGGGCATACTTGACAAACGACTTTGACGCCGTTACATCAGCTATACGTTCGTCAATGTCAACCCTTGATAGGGGAGCGAAGTTCAGCAGCGGTGGCTTGGTATAGTTAATTGGTTTACGGCGTCGCGGCTACGCAGACAAAGTGCGTGGATTAATTTCTCACTTGTTGATTGAACCTCTGTTCAATTAGCAAGTACAAGTAAAACGCGTGACGATCTGCATCGCGATATCAACTGAAATAAACGAAACTCAGGAAGTCTGAACTTGCTTCTTGCGGGTTTTTCATTCGGTCTGCCGAGTTTCAGATTATCTACGTTAATTGTCAGTTATGTATTACATACATCTGGAAATATTGCACGTAATTCATTGAAGGAAATAAGATCGGATTATCTCGATGGACGAAGAATCGCATTCGAAATTTTCGAATTGCATATAAAACAGTACAATTTTTCCTTCATCCGGCTTATCAGGGAAGAATACAGAGCTCGAGCGAATATGACAAGCATAAAGAAACACTGTTGTTGGTCTTTGCTTTGTTTTCGTCGAATGACTAAATCGTGATTCGACAGCGTATAAGAGTGCAGCCCTATGAAGCTATGTCACCGGCAGTTCAATTTTCCAGTATACCCTCGTCCGTTTTTTTCTTTTCAAACGCCCAACGAGTTTCCAATTCAACGAACACTTTTCCCACCCCTAGGTGCAACCCGAGACTACTTAACTTCCATTTCGTGCCGCCTACTGTAGACGGAACATTTTTCACACCGACTCTATATGGACTGAACCTTGTGCCCCGAGTTTATCGATAAATTTTCTCGACTTCGAGCTATTCAGGGTGACGGAGCTATACTTATGGCTTGACAGCACAGGGTGAGATTGTATACTCATTTCCCCGGCAATATCTGCCTCATATTGACGAATTTCAACCTGGAAATGATTCTGAGCCAACTGTATGTTTCATAGTGCAATTTCGAGAATGCCTGAGACCAGTGACCCGCACTGAAAAACACGTCGGCAGCGTCACCGAGCGACGAAACAGTTCAGAGGAATTCACTTGGTCGAGACGAACTCATCAACATTCTAGACACGGGACGTTGATTTCGTCTAAAATTAAACCGACGAAAAATTCTCAGATGCAAACCATCAGGCTAGTCTCGGCTTTAGTCACTCGCGGTCAGTGAAATACTTCGTCTCTGTGGCGCCTGTTCCTTATTAATATGCAGTTTAAAGTTTTCAATGCTGACTTCACGTCTCCGAATGCACTGTGCGCTATGTGCGTGTACGTCGGAGCTCCGCACGGCGGATAGTCGCAGGATGGATACGTATGCATGCATACATAGGAAATAGCGAGATAAGATCCCAAGTCAAGTATAAACTGGTCTAGCTTAAGAGCCGCTGCACTGCGGGAATTGCAGTTATTCGACATTTGCTGCAATACATTTTGTACACATTTCAAAAACAGTATAGGTGATTTATAACTCCGAGTAGCCGATTCTGAGATATCGAGATACATGCAAATCGGAAATTACCAATCTGTTTGTGAGAAATGATCTGTTACCCGATTTATCAAAGTTGTGAATTTGTGACTAATTGTTTCCTTGAAAAACGTTTACGTACCTTTCGGCAATTCCCGCGTAAGGCTTTCGGAATTTCTAACTCAGCACGTAATATACATACATTTTTTTCTCATTTTCACAGTAAACTGTCGATAGCTGTTTTTTTGTTTTTTTTAATTTTTTTTTCTCGAGAATGTGAATGGATTTTCAGTCCGAAGAATTGTACATCACGTTGATGGTTGAGCATCTGATAGAAATCTGTGCAATCGTATATTTCAGGAAGTACACAAATGATCATAACTAACTGTTGCCGGCAGATTAATTTCGAGATAATCGTCAGAAGTTTTTAAGCAAAGCCATTAGTGCACAATCTAGTATTTTATATGTAGCCAAATGAGTTGCTCACAATACACTGCAATACAATTCATTAGAAAGTACGTTTGTGTGTGTGCGCGAAGTATACTAATTTATAACATCGTTAAACGTTCGCTTATAAAAACATCATTCGTTCTGGACAACTGGACACCGATAATTACTTCATTTTGATTTTGGATTGTAAATTCTAGGTCTTTACTTATTGCGCGCCTCTTACAATTAGCAGGACGGCGAATTAGCAATTGACAATGATTATCGTAATCAGCAGCATGGCTGGTGCTTCAGCTGGACAAAAGACGGTATTCACAGATTGCGAATTGAGATAATTGCTTACAGCCGTATGTCTGTTCATTTTTGTTCGTTTATTTTTTGTTCTTACATTTTTCTCAATGGCCGCATTTCTCTGGAACAAAGTGAAGAAGCACAAACTAGTGAATGTTTTATTTCTAATTGTAAGAACTATATGTGTGCTTTTCTCCGCACGAATATATTCTACGTTGAATTGTGCAAGGGACTTTGTCGTCTACAACTTTGATATCCATTTTTCTCTCTTCTCAATGACAACAAGCTCGCATTGACAAGCGTTCTAGAATAATATGAATATGGGATGTATTTCCTTCTGTCTTCGGGTTCATAAAGGCCGTGGCTCCCATATTTCGAAATAATGAAACTGAAGCTTCGCTTCGTGACGTTGTACCAGAAGCACGGATGATCATCATAAATCCTCAAAAACAAGATGGCGGAGTATAGGCCGTTCGGAATCTTCTGTCAAAATCGACTCACGGTCGAAACGAATTTTATCTTCAAACTTCAGACGATCCATGAAATGTGCTGATGCGAAAACTATATAAATGTAATAAACATTTGTAAAAGGCCGAATTGCCTCTCACTGTACAGTCCGGTACTGACGAGAGTAACAAATATCAATGGAGCAACACTAAAATGTGATTTTTAGGTTCTATCGCTCTAGAACCAACCGCTTAGATAAACAGGCGTTGATCACCTCATTTTTTAATGTCTTACCGATAGCATTGATACCGACCATCGATTGTTGTATATCAGTATCACGATATCGTTTGTGTGAACAATTGGATATCGATTTAGGACTACAATTGTAATCCATTTAACAATGATTGAATGAATGAATGAGTGTTGTGTTGTGTTGTGTTTCATGCTCACTGAAGCATTATCCGTCGATGATAAAAAGATTGGTTCATCTTAGAGGTGGCGGCAACAAAACATTCCTAATTGGCGATAAATTAATGACCTAGCATTATCACTTGCGTCCCTCAAAACAAGCTTTCATTCTACAAGACATTAATCATCGAATGAAAATAAGAAATCATTGCCGAACTATTCTCCGGGGTACATCTCGAAATCCAATCCAGTACTATTGTTGGGCAATTTTTTTCTTCCAACTTTTGTTTTTTTTTTCGTTAACATCCACCACGCTGACTTTTGACTCCGCATACCATAACGGGGAGAGAATATATTTATGACAGAGAACTGCAGCGAGCACTTTGAACCGGTTGAACTCTTGCAAGGGCCGATTTCACTTTCTGTTACCTCTCCTTCATCACACGGGCGCGCGCGCGCGCGCTTCACTTAATTTGGCACACGTAAGTGCGGTCGGGTCAATTGTTCCCCGCAATACGATCAAGTCGTGCCGAGGTGGCCGATACTGAAAACATACATGTCCCAACTCACGAACTATTGTGAAAGATCAGTTTAATTACGATAGAGTAATGTATTATATAGTTATTCATAGATGCTCACGTTTTCCATGTGTCCTACATCCTATCTTTATGCCGATCCTGTTCTTCGGCGGTTCTTTCTAAATCTTGAATCCAACGCGTCCTGGCCTGTGAGGATAATGGAAGCTACACGGGCGTAGATAAATTTGAAACTACGTACATACATACAGATCTCGTTATCTGTGCTTATGGCTAATTTATACAATTAGAGTTCTAGTTTAATCGGCGCCTGAGCACGTCCTACGAGTGTTTCATTGGATGAAACACGAGGCAGAAACACGAGTACCGGATATTGAAGTCGGAGTGAAGGCGACGGGAGCGAATCACCGGTTATGGACGTCTATAATCGATGTAGAAAATACGCATCACTTATGGTCAAAGTGAATATTAATATTGCTCCAATGTAGGTACTGAAGGTCGGAATGAGGATTTTAGTCGATTCTCATTACCACGGCGAGTGATCGTTTATGATAATTGCAGACAAATTTTTTCTCACTCGATGCTAAAACCGAACCCAATCAATTTTCTCCATGCTAAGAGATTCTTTGAGTCTGAATTCGTATTCACTGGCAGTAAAAAATCTATAAGAACCCATGCAAGCAGAGAAGAGGAAAAAAGAACAAAAAATGAAAAATTGTGAAAGAGAAAAGAAAAAATTGTCGCTTTCTGATTTTCGTAATAGATTCAGCATCCAGTGCAAGATACACATTATACCTGTACATAGGCATGCACCTATGTAATATAATATTATTGTTTACTTGCGGAATTTACTTCGTGGGAGTATATCGCAGCTGCGCAGTACAGATCTTGAGAATGATTACAGTAATTATCGAAAGTGACAAAACAAAATGGAGTATAGAAGTAAATAAACTACGATTAATCTCGAGAGGTGAAGTTGCTTGGAAAAATTTGCATAAGATCTTGCCCGAGATATTATTATAAGACAGTCAGCCAGCGTCTGTTAACGGCGTGTAATATACGCTTTCACGTAGAAATCGTAACCCATACGTACGTTGATTTACCGGCGGAGCGGCAAACGGTCATTTCCTTACCGCCGAATGATTGATATCGAATAAATGTGACACGTCGCGTCCTGTGACCTACGCTCGCAATTCTCTATGATACCGGTACGTGAATTTTCTATCGCCAAATTACACGGTGATTGAAATAAACGATAATAGAATGGTGCCTCATATTCTTCACCCGTTTACTCCTTGATCACGAATTCGCACCTCACGACCAAGCTTTTACGCGAAGAGAGAAGACGCTTCGCCTCCTTCCCGGTGTAAAACCCTCGGATAAACATACGTCGGTACACCGTCTGTCGTTTTAACGAACGACTCGTCTCTGCTCCCCGTCCACGTAGCGATTTGCGGGCATAAATCATGATAGCATAATTTATATGCTAATGCGCAAATGGCACCAAGCGTGTACAGGCCGCGTCCCTCAGAAAGGCGAGGCAGCTATAACAACGTTCTATGGCATCGTAAAAGAGCATTTTTCACAAGCTCAACGTTGCGCGTGGTTAAGCTTAAGTTATAGGAAATCTTGCGAACTTATCTTTCACATTGAAAATCTGCTGTGCAGATTATGCCCGTGGAACAAAAAAAAAGATAGTAATAAGGAATTCTAATATCCAGCTTTTTGGTCTGGCACTACTATTGCAGGTATCCGGAGACGAAGGATTGAGCAATGGTGTTCGTACTCCTTGTTCTCTTTTCTTTCTCCTTCGCAACTCAAACTTTCGGTCAATATCTCGTACAATGCTGTATTGTGGGATTGAATCGTGCCCGCTAATTAATCAACCGTGCACGGATACTGGAATTCTTCTGTCATTCATCACGCGATTCGTTTCGACTTGGAAAACTGGCTGAATTACTGAGCTGATACTTCTCATGTAGTGGATATGTTTACTAACCGGGACGGTTGATAGACAATAAGAAGCAAAGTATAGCACCGCGAGTGAAAGCGTGGAGTAAACCTAAGCGCTCAAGTAGCTACTAAATGATAGGCGACGCCCAGCGTCTAGCGTCGTGCAGGATGTCTTCTCCATTGGTTCCGCGATTATGTGCTCAAGTGCAGTCTCGGAGATTAGAATAGGCGGTGAATGTAGCCAGCGCGGAGAATAAAGGCGAGAAAAACCCGATGAGGAAAGGTCTGGATCGAGCTAATCATGAGTTGTAGATGCCTGCTGCGATTGCCAAAGTAGTCCAGTTCTCCATGAGTCTCTTGTGTATATCCAGATTCGTTTGAATTTATCTTGTATTTTGCGTTCAACGAGACGTTTCTTTCTTATCGAAGATTGATAAATTTAGTGTATACACGATCCGATCGAGTAAAACATTCCCACGATTTCTATTACATTGAGAAAAATGACTCACTATATATGTCGTTAAATCTTAGTCATTCTAAAAACCGTGAAAAGGCTGACAAAGATTAACGAGCGTCGTTCTTACGCCCCTGAATATTTATAGATATCGATCTCAAAATAGTTCTCTATACCATGGGAGGAGATGTTGGCCACAATTTCGAAGAAAGCTCACAAGTTTCGCAGACGAAATAGGAAGAATTTCCGCCACCCCGGCGCCAGTGCACATTCCCCCACGGATATTTTGAAATTAAACTTCGTAGCATGGAATAATTCGACAGCGAACGAAAACAAAGTAAGTGCCTTTTTCAATCGGATGTAAAAATATGGAAATTCAATCAAATCCGTGCGTGGCGAATTAAATTTTCCATTCGAAAAAGGGAATTCACTCCCAAGAGAAACGTCAGGATTTCCATTCTGCGAGGGAGTGCAGTGATCATGAGCGAAGATCCGTTGACGGTAAATCGCTTATCACAAGACATAGATATCTTGATCGCGATCTTGCGTGTGACTATCTACAGGAAATGAAAATTTCCCCACATCACATAAGAGATTCGATTCATCGCTTGAGGTAAATCTAATTCACAGAGTGTGTTAGTTAAATTAGTTGCATTTCTGTTCGGAACATCTAATTTGCCAGGTTCCGCGTATACAATATGTCTACGATTTCATCCCATGATAAGGTTTCTATATGAAGAAAAGAAGTAACGAGGCTTTGTCTGCGGAATTCAAATGGTGACAACGTCATTTCCGGTTAATTAACCCTTGACTAATTATCGCACTTCAACAACCACCAACTACCATTCTTCACAGCGAAGTGCGAAACATTTCATCCCGTTCCGCTGCATGCACTGTGCACTATACTTAACCGACGACACCGCCGACAGTTATCACTCCCCGAGGTCCATAGTGAGACGTCCTCTTGGAATCTCGTGGAAGTCTTCGAAGCATCGGAAATTGTGTGAGACTATTTCAGTCGTGAAGAGCGTACAAAGTCCAAACAAATCTTAGTATGGAACGCATGGCTGATACGTGGTATTGCGTGAAGAATTTGCATTTCATTTGAAGCCAATCAATTTTTCTTTCACCGCTAGAGTGAGAACGTCGACCGAAATTTTTGAGCATGGAAATTAGCCGCATAAATTAGACTTGAGCGATTTAGGTCATAATTTTACGGTAAACGAGTAAATTGTAAGAAAATCAAAGTGATTTTAGCAAAAGAGTATATTTTCAGCAACCGTTTTCAAGTCCTACCGAGTTTTTACAAGGAATCTCATTTCTCACGGACAGAAAGATCGTCTGATCAATGACGTTGACCAGGTGAAGGGTCTACATCTGCAAATTGCGATTCCGGAGATCGGGGAGTTCGGAGTTGTGCAAATGTAATAAAACGTTATCAGACGGTACATTTCCCCAACCCGCCTCCAGGCAAGAGCAAAGTTTGTCCACGGGGGAGTGTGTGTTCACCGTATGAGGGAAACGAGGGGTTTCGCTACGTGGTATAGAGGGTGTGTGGTTTGCTTCGGTGCACTGCAATCAGATATCCGATGAATCGATACTCCCTTAACGAGGAAGACTCTATCTCTACTCTGTATGTATCTTCCGAAATGTTCCAGCTTCCCCAAATCCCAGATCCGACCTTCCGCACACATCGTCCTTTCACCCTGCAGGGACCAGCGAGTCTGCCGAACCGAATTATGGATCTTGACGTTGGATGTCAACTAGAATTTTCCCCCTCCGATATATCCTCCCACTTCTTGTAGCTAGTTATGAAATGTATTTTCACATGCCCTGCCTCTCAGCAGACGATGCTGTTCCAAACTTTTGGTTCTTGCCTCAGCCGGGCTATTTCTTTCTAGCTGTATCTAAACCACGCATATGGACTCGTGATACGGTATTTATTATCATCCATTAGACACTCCAATTTATGGATTTTCTTCCGTCTTCTTCGGGGAGTTGGTAATAAATTACCGTTTTAATAGTTCGAATGAACTGAAGGAGGCAAAAACCGCTCACGGTTTTCTCGCTAATTGCTTACTACTACATAAGAAACCGATTTTACATACATACATACATACATGGCACTCACGCAGCTCTGGTGGTTTCGAATTCGTGTTGCTCGTTTTGTCGCCGTGTCCTAGACTGAAGCGAAGATTATCGAAGCCATCGTGAAATGTATGGTTCAATTTGCATTCCAAAGTTGCACAGACTTGTAATCTTGAGTGGACGAAGATATTCGCTCTTATCGATACCTATGCAAGGAAGGGAAGCAATCCTGTCGAGATAACACTCCGGAGGCAATTGCGTTGTCTTTATTAGCGGCAATTATCGTATCGAGATACATTCTCACGCTCGAAGAAATTTCAGAGTTGACATAACAATCGACAGCAATTTATTGCGGATACAATCAGGATGAGACTAAAATTTTTTTGCGCAATCACGTCGATAAGACGTTCTAGGTCTAGAGAAAAACTGCAGTTCAAGAATAGACTTCGCGGTGCGTACCTACACATAATTTGTTATGACTAGATATCAACTACGTTATGCTGACTATACTTGCCAATTCACATTGCTTTGTGAATTACATTACTTTGTGAAAATTCTGTGTAACGAGACTCGGACCATTTGGATTGAACAGTGAAAAAATATTTCATCAGTTTCTGGATAGTTTGAGCCAGAGACTTCCTCTTACGACTAGGTCACCAGGCTGAAGGCGAAGGCTTTGTTAAATATTCAATGACTCAGCCTTAGATTCAAGAGGAGTTGTTCTATCTAGCGACTCTCTTCCACTTTGAGACACCAGGGGAAGCTATGGATCTGCTTCATCTGAAGAGGTGTGGAGATGAGGAGTGCCTGTTTCGAAATCAATAGCACTTCTCCGATTTGCGCACATTGCTCCGTTTGATCCAGACGTAATAGCGTTATAGTCAAACTGAGTTCAAAGCTCGAGCAGACATCTCGCGTGAAAAAATGAATTCTTTTCACGAAGCTAGAAAATCGATGACTCCAGTTTTCAAGTACCTCTATGGTGTGAATCCATTGAAATTCAACTGCTACTATTCACCGCTCAGTGTCAGTGCTTACGTACAAAACGCTAACTCACAAAGAGGCACACAACTTTTGCAGTTTCATCTCGGTTTATCTTCCGTAGACTTGGCCATGAGCTGGTTATTTTTATTACCCGTTTACCTGTCCTGTTCTCCGCGCATTGCCCATAACTTCACACGTTTCATAACAGCCAGTAAGTTACAAGCACTGATACTTTACTCCTACTCTAGTTTACGTCACTTTAACTGGCCATCTATGTCTTTCATGAACATATCATGCTCAAAATATATTCCCAATAGTCTCTCGCTTCGATAATTGGGCAGTAGTTAATGTAATTCAGTATCCTTGACTAGAACTAACCTGGAACAGATTGTACCCCTTGTCGTACATCCACATTTCATCGGCCGGATGATCCTTGTGTCCATCACGATGGCTCTCACGGTGAGCTGCATTCAATACTGGAGATGGTGGACCTCTGGACAATTGGATGGCCAAGCTTCTTTGAAGAAGCAAAAGACATCGGGCTGGTCCTGGACCACCATGAGCTGAGCCATCCCCCAGCATCGAGGCCATTTCAGTGCCTCGAGCTAGCGGGTCCAGCGATTGGGTGGTGGCATCGCATGGATTCTGAAATAGAAATCAATTGACAAGTTGAAAAATTGTTCCGTTATTGAATTTTCCGTAATTTGCTACTACCTATCATCGAGGAAAGTCTTTCTGACAGGTTTCTCCGAAAATTTACTAAACCTCTTTAACTTTGGGAAACGCCCCGCAGGAGACCATCAGCCGCCGACAGGGTCTGCGTTATTTTATCAACGCCCCAAGCTCCCCGCCCCGCCCCATCCATCATCTAATCGAATTACTTGCCCTGGGCAAAAGTTTCCCTTCAAAGTAAACGAATACTCGGAACTAATGGTTCCTTTGTCTGGATTTTGACCCACGCTATGTATCGAAGAAACGGGCTTTTTGAACGTGCACTACACCATCTGAGGTAACAGTTTCTCGCGTTCAATACAACAGCAGTACCGGAGACCATCGATACGTCGTTACTGCTCACGATCAAGTAAAAAAAAAAGCCCGATTGTTCCAAATTCTGCAATCAGCAAATCTCGGCAAATTTTACCTTGTACCAGTTCGCGGACCGGAAACGTCCGGTGGTGCTCGGGACGTGCGGAAAAACTATTTCCTGTCGAGTGAGTCACGCTAGCGCGGCGGAACACAAATGGCCAGTATACGATGTGCCTACGCACATAGTGGCGGTCAGTGTCCGTGACACTGTGGCGACCTGTCCCTGTTTCAGCGAATGAATTACTTTCAGTAACCTTTTCAAGGTCACCTGCAGAATCTGTTCACGATTCGCAATACCGATTATCGGTATAAAAAGAGTAGAAATGAAAATTATCTGCGTGCGAGAGGCAGATGTTGATGTGTTCTCCTGGATATCTGTTCCGTATAAGGCAATTTAAATGCATTGCGTGCAACTGCTTTGTTCCGTGAATACACAAATCTTGTAGGGTCCCACCGGTACGAGAATTTCTTTATCACGAATGGGATGCGCTCACAGATAATTCTCGTTTTTGAGACATCTCTGTTGTACGAGGATTTTGCTTTCATCATTTTCTCGGGGTTTCGCTGACTGCTTCGTGTATACAATTTTATGCTTACGCTGACATCGTTTCTCGCTTATCTCTCGCGTCCGCACGAGCTAACGGCCGGTAATTCTCATCTAGACAATACTAAGTAGGAAACCTTGAGCAGTTGGATGTAATTGTATCCAAGTGTCTTATGCAAGCACGATTATCTCGGGACTTCCTAGCCCAGAGGTTAAACGACTCGAAACAAATGATTATACAGAGTATCAAGTTCGCGGGAATAACAATACGACATTGAGTAACTTCAATCGTGCGGATGAGCTTCTTATCGAGAATTAACCGTCACCGTTATTGCTCGGTACTTTGCATGCCCAATGCGGGCCGATTCAGCGAGGAAACAATGTGCACGCCAGCAAATAAGATAAGCCACTTTGCTGCGCAGGTGAAAAAGTAGGACACTGAACACCCGGCTCAACGATAAACACTGGCGTACCTTGAGAAAGGTACGTATAAGTTTGGTCCACGTTCACACCGGACCACAATCTGAGAACAGCGTTGCGTTATCGCCTGTAAACAGACATCACACGTGTTTTTTCTTTTCATTTTCGTTCTCCTTTTTTCCCCTCTCTTATCTTCGTTAGTCATGAGCACCATTTTCGTGTAGGCACTGTATACGCAGTCATAATATGCATGATTATAAACTGCCATGGCCATATTTAGTACTTGAATCGTTGCATAATGGTCTCACTGTGTGAAGTTAATGGCGAATTTCCTATAGCACTTAATGGAGAAAGAAATCTAGGAGAAAGAAAAAGTCTGATAGGTAATCATCAATGAGGTAACCGGACCAGAGATCGAACAAGAACAAAATAGTTTAATTTGTACTTTTTTCTTATTCTCGCTGGCGGCATGGAAGTCCCTAATGAGAAGGAGCATGCGTGAATAGCTGACAAGCACGTCAATTATGTTGTCAAGATTAGAGATAGCTCGAGCCCCGCTAAATGGGATGTGCGAGTTCACTCGCCAGCCGATTTTCGGTTTATGTTCGAGTTCGGACAACGAGGCGGCACCGGACCCAACAAAATCCAGTGCAGGCAGAAGCAAATGATTTGCGAATCGCCGTAAGCTTAGAATGTATCAACATGTTGAAAGTAGATGATATGGAAATTCATAAATGCGGTCCCTCTTTCTGGGTTTTCAATTTCACTGACAATGAGAAAAAACAGCCCTGAAACTCGAACATCTGAGAAATAATTCAATCAATTAAAGTTTTGCTTCACAAATACAGAGAGTTTCTGACATCACACGCTGAACAAGAAAACGGGGAAAAACACCGCGGAATCTTCCGAATCATTCGTAACTCACCCACGTCGGTGCTTTTGATGCAATGATAGAAAAAAACCTAGTAAAGACTCGGTCATTAGGCTTTTGATCCTCAGGACTCTTAATAAGAATGATTCCTTAATCGAACTATGACGAGACTTTCAAGGTACAGCAAAACTTGAGCTAATTACGTAAGCGCATAATTCAAGGTTATCTTTCCACCGCAATCTAGCCAATAAATATCTCAATTTACCGAAACTGAAGAGCGTGAAGATCGACCAGTCATTACTCGATCGAGGAAATATGTGGAATCGGCCAAGAGTGTCTTCAAGTTATACTGCTATAGGCGAGCTATTTTTATGGACAAAAGAAATTGCCACGAAGATAAATCATCTTCTTGCTCGTAAATTGAACGGCAAGGGACCTTTTGACTCATTAGCCAAGAACGACCGTGCGTCGGAGCTACCAACGCGGGTTCTCTGTAAGTAATGTTCCAGATAAAAGATAACCTCTCTGTATACACGGAAATTGCGTTTTACTAGAAAAAAATCGACAGATGTGATCTGAGAGGAAAGTGACGAGGTACGAAGTACAAAGTACAAAGTATAAAATACGAATACCTACTGGAAGAAGAAACGAATTTATCGAAAACTTGAATCTGAGTAGCTATAATAAGTAACTTGCTTATAACGGACAAATGCCAACTGCCTTGTAATGGAAGTCCTAAGACATGCCTGGGTGGTCTTATCCTCCAGCCGCCTAGTCTCGATCTGGGCATCATTTGCTACGTATGTATGTATTTCCACAAGAATAACTACCTAAAGAAGAGATTGTGAGCGGAAAATAATGCTGATAATAGGAAGCCACTAAATCGGGGCCATAACGACGTGCGGTATCGTTGGAAAGTTAACTTAAATTTATAGAAGTCAACTACAAAGATGGACAGTAGGTACCTACAGACTGTAGAATCTCCGGAGCGAGGAACTGTCAATCGTAAATCCTGTCGTATGGCTCGGACGATTTGAATTACTGATAGAATGTTCAAAGTTCCGCAACTATACCGTAGTACTACATGCAGACTCTTTTATAATTAAATAATTGCTGACCATGTGCTGCACATGGGTCTGAAATTGTATGATTTACGTGAAAAAACTCCGCACGTCCACACATTTGTACGTGCAGGACCTAAAAGTAACGAAGCTGTTCGTATGGTGGAGGAGTACACGCAGCTGGCTATTATATTCAAGGTGCAAATATTTCCCATCACCAACAATTCGCGCTTGTTGTAAATATGCCTACACGCATCACGAGCATAATAGTTGAGGTTAGGAATTTTCTAATAACATATTATAGCTCATAGCTAGCGTTCAGATTTAATACTCAGTACAGTAAACCACTGCCAATAAAATTGTACGAGTATGAATGCTTAAGAATGTTGTATTTGAATGTAAATGGTTTATGGTTAGAAACGTGCCAACTTAACACTTTGACGCATCAGGAATAGGTATATGATAATAGCAGTAATTTTATCCATTTCAGCTACGCTGTGAGAAAGGCAGGTTTGCTCTCGGGTGAAATTATCTTATCGTTAGTATAACGACGATCAATTAGTTATGAAGACGAGCATTGACGAACGAATTTGTCGACTACCTACGAGATCAAAAGAGATAAAAATTATCGAATATTCGACACAACTCTCACTCCAAGGATCTTACTTTAGAGCAAATTGCCTTCAATCAAACTTGTCACGCTGTAAAATGAAGATGATTTTTTTCTTCTTTCTCTCTTTTTCTCTCTCTCTCTCTCTTTCAATTCACCGAGCCGCAGACTCTTTATAGTCACGCCCAGCCGATGACTTCCTTGTCAATAAAACTCGGAGAGACATTCCTCCAAGTATTCCTATAATTTATCTATCTATAATTGCACATCTTGTGCTATATAGCTTGTTCACAAACTGTCATTAAGTCGCGCTACGATTTTATATATCTACGGTATATTCAGTGATGTACGTGTACGCAATATTCGTAGCAGGCGATTCAAGATCGATGCCAAGTATCTCGGACCTGAAAATTTACCCGAACTCACGAAATACGCAGATGATTGACCCTGCGGGGAAAATTCATTGGAACCTTGCTCTGCCGAGGATGACTTGTAAAATTGATCAGACACTATTATATGCTATCCCGTTGTACGTGAACGCTGGTGATGGCTTCAGATGCGTAAGGTACATGTAGTATGTACGTACATATATATCAGTGGATAAAAATGAGTACAATATTATAATTTACGTGTAATCGAATATAATGTTGTTGCGTTGTATGTACATGCGTATACGAGTCTGTAGAGAAAAATTGAGTCTCCAATTTATTCTCACTTTCATTAATGCTTCTAATTTCTTAGCCTTCGCTTCCGATAGATCAAATTGAAAGTGAATTTTATATTTGCAACGTGAGGTTTGAAAGTTTCTCTGTATAGCATATACTGCAGTATGGGGTCATCCGCACTGTACGTGTCACGCGAATCGATGCGAATATTTCTGCAGGAATGAAACCGAGGAGACATCGTGACTATTTTTCCTACATTCATCCGAAAGCACGACCGCATATACACGTATCTCTTTCCATCTGATTGTAGGCTGTAGAAAGATAGGAAGAGGAGGAGGAACAAACGTAGCTACCTACATATGACCGAGGAACCAGGAACTAGGTAGAATTTATCATAAACCATTGCAACAACTGTCAAGTTGCCTACTGTCGAAGAACGTAAAGGGTTTCAATTTCATTTAAACTTTCATGAGCAGGTCAGGTCAGAGATGATACTCGTGCTTACTCAGGTCGTAATAATACAGTCAGTCACAAGAGGCATGCAACGACCGATCCGACCATTTATGATGAACGTATGTAAACGAGAATCTCTGTACGATGAGAGCGACGCGGACGTTAGAACCGTAAGATTTCTAGTAGTTGACTTGGTTGACACACGAGAGTGCCCCATGGGCCATGCCGCGTTCCCTTTGTCTGGAAGTGGAGCCGGGTGAAAATCTCTCTTCGCTCTGTCTATACGAAATGATTTGTTACGATTCGACCATCACGTTTGTGCAGGATAAATTCTTTCAGATATTTCCATACCTGCCCCGCCGATCCGTACAGGTGGGCACGGTTTCAATTATTAGCAAACGAACATTTCTAAGCTCATAGAATTCGCTACTCAACCTGCATTACGACTATGTTCCGAATACCTGATCGATGGTGGTGAATTTCGATAACTACGTTCGATTTATCGAGTTTGAGAAGTTTCAACTAGTCACGATGATCACTAAGTGCTGAAGCCAGGATCCATAATTGGCCAACTTATCGCAGTTTAGTCTACAATTATTTCGGAACCTGTCGTTTCAACGAACGTTAAGGTTTATAATCGAATTTTTAGCACGAGTCTCTATGTGTGTTGAGGTTGAAGATTTGAGATTCGGCACATGTTAGACGAATGAACGTCGGTATAGGTACTTATAGATCACATGCAGCCTGGGCAAAAAATTACATAAAATTGCACACCCGAAAGGGAATTCCGACGTTCAGTTTCCATGACTAGCTATAGAATTCTCAGGTGTGGCCGGTCACGTGATAGTTACTGACCAAGAAGAAGCAAAGGAAGAAGGAGAAGCGGAGGATGAAGAAGACTAAGAAGACGAAGAAGACGAAGAAGAAGAAGAGACGACGAAGCGAGCGGAGGCTGCTACAAGATCATTGCCTAAGGCTAACTTATGTATGTACCTACGTCCGAGCATTTGCCAGGCTCATACACCGAGTGGTAAGGAATGCCGGTATTTCAGGATGCACCGCGCGTGCTCGTTTGCTGTTTTATCCTACGGAGCCGATCTCACAAAGGATCAACTCGCTAGAAATAGTTTATGAAAATGGTTACTTTGATACTTAGTGAAGATCATTTAGTTACAGTTGTGCAAAGACGTGCTCTTTGCGAGTACGATGAATCTTTTACAAGCAAATACGACAACGACGACGGACGATCGGAAGTTCAAGAAATCCAGACGCTCTTGTGAGAGAAAAATAATTTCCCTCTTTACAGTCGGTCTTAAAACTTTCTTTACCTTGATTCGTCACGAAACTCATTAAAAGAAATCATATCATCCGTAACACACACAGCCTCGGGGTTCAGATCATTTATAGATTCAGCTCGGTGTTCTATTAGCCCAGAATCCTTCGGCGCTTGATGCTCTAGAATCTGAAGCCTTTGTCAAGATAACCGCGTGGGTATACGAAGGTTCGTTGATACTCGCGTTTATACCCATACAAAGAAATTGCCGGCCCAAGTGACTACACACGCGTGAGTGTGTGAGTTTTTGATACACGTATGCATCCGTGTGTGTGGATACTGTATTCACGTTGGAATCGCCTGACGGCTTCACTCTCACGCGTGAAGATACATTAGAACTTCTTTAGTCTAAGACCCACTTAACCATCAATCTCTCGGTCCTTTTTTTCCCCACCGATGTTTGGCCGGCTTCGGTATAAGTGTACATAGTACAGAATAGAATAACGCGCAGATTTTTTAGGTGATTTATCTGACGCCTGTCTTTCGCATAATTCCGAACGGGTTAGCTCCCGTTTTGAAGTTATTTGAATCGATTTGACAGATATTGCCCGCAATGAAAAGTCCAATAAAAAGAAAGTACTGATCGAACATCCAACGGTCTCGGGCCTATAAAACTACGATGATAACATACATACGTATATTTCACGTGTGATATAGTCCAAGTCCGTTCGGGGAGGAAAACGAATTTCTAAAAGGATCATGAGCTTCTCGGC
Source organism: Phymatocera aterrima (assembly GCA_963170745.1). NCBI lineage: Eukaryota > Metazoa > Arthropoda > Insecta > Hymenoptera > Tenthredinidae > Phymatocera > Phymatocera aterrima. The sequence continues at coordinate 16,552,340 of OY720661.1, read as the reverse complement.
GTGCCAATCATTTCGCAATTAATCACAGACGAGATTGATCCCAGCCATAGTAGCTACTCCGCATGGACCGAGTGGCTGATGGAACGTTGAAAATCTCAACGCCCGCGTATGAGTATTCGGACCGGATATAAACCGTTAGCGGTCAATAGTCTAAAGAGCACCATCGCAGGAATAACACAGAGGTAAATTATGGTCCAAGGCATACGCACATGTATGCCCACGTTATCAAACAACGGGAATAGAAAGTATATAAACATAAATTCACCATCGGCGATTGCCGTGTAGGTATGTAGGGGAATGTTTTTCATTTTTTATTGCATCGTATCGTATGTAATTGTGTGCCACCCACTGTTTGTTCTAAGCCCGTCTTTTGTTTGCTTCTTATAGACAAGTAGCGATTAGACAAATACGTACAGGTATACGTGTACACGATTTGTTTCCTACTTTTTTTTATCAATAAAGAATAACTGCGTGTAGAAAGTAGCAAAGCTGTAGGCAGGATGGTGCAGCCTTTAACTGATAACTACGTAACGAATCGTTTGTCCACGTACATACTAGATATATCTATAGATATATATACACAGGTATATTCGTCCGCACGAGCGCATAGATTCTCTTATTAATTACATTTATAGAAGTATTCCGTTTATTTTTTCCTCCCCACTCTCCTATTTCTACTTCTTTCGTCAAGTAGGGAAGAGTTTCTTCATGGAGGAGTCAATGATCCGATGATGCTACATAGTTGAAAATATCCCTATCCGTTAGTAGGGCACTTATGTCGTTAACAGATAAATTTCTAATTGTGAAAAACTAGTTATACTGTAATCACATCCGCTCACTCTAGTACACTCGGCGAGATAATATCCTATACTCCACTCTACCTATGTCGAGTAATTGTCACTCCATACTTCGCGGCCAACGCAACGCAACGCGGACAAAGCAACGATTACACAAAAAAAGAAAAAAAAGCTTTCAACAAATCACCGGATCTGAGACGCCGCGGTTCATGCATACCCAAGCGATTCGAAATAGCAACAAAATTTTACCGAATTGAATGGATATTTTTTCTCTCGACTGAAATTAGGGGGAAAAAACAGAAGAATTGGAAAATCAAACTTCTACCTAACATCGAGCCGTCGTAGGTCTTCAGCTTCGTCTTGACTCACAAGTAAATCGGAAAGGTGGCGATCCGGTGCGTTCATGCAAACCAGGCGAAAGTAATCGACGGACTTTGGTCAGCGCGTTCTCCGCGAGTACGTTCTTCCCGTAAAGAGAGCTAATTCGTTTTTGTCTCTGATCTCTCGGATCTCGGATCTCGGATCTCGGATCTCGGATCACGGGTCTCGTGTCTCTTCTCGTTTGCCTCAGCTTGCGGGACTTCCATGTATTCAAATTTCGAATGGAGTCCAAGCTACGCACGAGTCTACCTAAGCCTTTATCGTCACTTTTTATAACCGTTCCTATTCTTATTTTTAGAGAAATCTGAAAACCTTCTGTGACCAAAACGGTTCTCGCGCAGGTACCTACCTGTACTTGTTAAGCTATAGTCGTAAGGTTTCGGTTCACGAAACGTACCGTTTGATCTAGATCAGGTTCCGTATGTTTATTATATTGAATTTCACGCGCTATTGCGCGCCTCGATCGTACTTATCACGTTGAATAATAGTGAATTACCATTTTCCCTCTGTTTCGATCGTCCGAATTCACTCACACGGTATATGAATCTACGTGTAAATAGTATACTCGAAACCTATAATAACCATCGTCGCGTCAAGTTCGTAGGCGGATTTCGATTGTGTTCATAAGGTAGCTCCGCGGAATGAAGAAACTTTCTCGATTCTTCCGGCGTTCCGCGTTTGTGGAACAGAATAATTAACCCGACGTAGGTACGCGTATCGGTGCGGAGTTGGTATTGTTCGAAAGGCCTAGGCCAGGACTTAATTGTAATTTAATTAGGCTTTGTTGTCTGCCGACTTTGCTTACGGGCTACAGGAGATACGATTTTTCAACTCTGATCCACAGATGAATATCTAAGATTGAACAACCGGAGAGTATCTCCGTGCCTAGTCCAAGCCATTCCTCCACTGACGTGACCAATAACTCCAACGCTTGATTGTATTGCAGCTAACAAACACTGTGTCCCGCATGACAAAGCGTTCCGTCGAAATCACTTATTCGCGTATCTCCCCCCTCCGACAAAATACTGATATTATACGCATCTCGACTCGCGTGAGCTCGGTGCGATCCATCGAGGAGCAAATCGGGTCGAAGAAGGACAAAATTCGGAAGGAACTATACCTGCGCGCTTGACCTCTTCTAAATTTTCCTACTATGCATTGAGATGCGAAACTTCAAGCGTAGATATAGAAACAGCGACAACAAAAAACCGCATGTTTATCTACATGAGTGCAATTCCTAGTCATACTACCGTGAAGAAGATCGCGGATCATGCTGCACACGGCAGATGCATCCGCTGAGTGCGCATTGTTTCCGCGGAAGTTAGTGAGTCGCTTTCTACCTCTCTATACGATACACGCGAATGCCGGAATGACATGCGCCTAAATACATCAGGTATAAGGGAAGAAAGTTACGCGGTGCGAGTTGAAATTTCCATTTACATGTTCGAACGTAGTTAATTCGCGATGAAGGATGAAGGGAATGACGTTTCCTCGGGGACAGTTGAATGATCTGCAGTCCAGAACTCACCGAACTTCGTAATTGACTGGCACCATGCCACGCTATGGCGAATTTTGTTGCACTGACAATCGATAAGCACTTATTTGTGGTATTTGACTTGCCCGCTGATCGGTCCCTTCCCTCGCGCCCGGGTTTATAATTATTTGATTCCGAAGTTTGTGCTTCAGACTGCAGGAATATGAGAATATGGAGCAGCCGCGAATCGCGCGGTTTCACTTTTACAATCATGTATACGCAGTATACAGTTTGAGCTTCCAGATATTGCGGCTGGTTCTTCGACCGTTATTCGCGTACCATTTTTCCACGTTTGATATATAATTCAAGGAGGTGTAGGTATGTAGATATAACGTGTGTGTGGATTCGTGTACCATCGATACAGGGGTAATCATGAAACAAACGAAAATTGGACCTGGTCCAATTCCCCCGATAATTTTGACAAGTAAAACGGTCGACGACGGTCCGGTAGACAGTATATTCATCGTTGGTGTATCATTAAATTTCACTTTTATTTAGTGAATAGTACGAGGAGAATTTATTCGTCGCGGTCGATAACCGTGGATGAAATAATAAGGAACTGCCTTGAAGAAGGATTTTCCAAAATGGCAACCGCAGAATAAACCGCGCGTGATGGCATACGTGCTGGTAGAATACACACGCATATGAGTCCATACATTTCATACGGACATGCCACGCTCGTAGAGTATATTCCCCAGGGGAGAATGTATATGACTTGTAATTTCATAGATATTATCACATCGGGGTATAATATATATACACGCGCGCAATTATTTCGCAGTAGTATAACCAGCCGCAGAATAATTATGACAACTAGCGAACTAATTTTCACTATTAAGATGCTATTAAAGTCGCATGAAATTCCTATTGTTACACATTGTTGAACGCATTGTTATCCATGGCTGAATGCCGTGGATCTTCGATAGCACCTCAACAGCTACAATTTATTCTCAACACATAAGCTTTCCAGACTATAGAGATTAATTAGATTGGGAAATGCATCCGGTCGTTAAGTTCCGTAAACTCAAGGTATTCGCTTGTAACACGACGTAAGATGTCCGCCGATGTTCTATACCTTAAGGTTCAATGTGAGAGAGGAAGTAACTAGCAAGGTCGTTGCGTTTCAGCCGACTGTGAATCCATCTTGGCAACTAAAATCTGCATATAATTGCAACCGCGCGCCAAGAAATTCGTAAGCGGTTAGAACAAGCTGCGCAAAGGACTTGAGAGAATATTTAATGCAGTCAAGCACCCTGCCAATGCCACGACATCCCGCCGTGGAGTGGCTCTTAACTTCTTCTTCTCCTTCTGCTCTTTATTCTTGTTCTTCTTCTCCTTCCTCTCCTTCTTATTCCTCTCTTTTTATAATAACGCGATTGGTTTGCAAAGCAACAGAATCGAATTACCTAATCATCGTTCAGTCGGGTATCTATAAAACATAATCCCGCGGCTCAATGGAACTGGAAGGAACTATATTGGCATGAACAAAGTGGAAGAAGATAACCGCAACTGCGTCGGATCCTCTTCGAGGTAAGAGAGGAAAGTGAAAATCAAGTAATTCTCCTCGAGCAAAGATGCAACTGGGGAGATTGAAATTTCTGATGATTTAAGTGACGAAGTTCTACCAGCATACTCTAGCACCATTCTCTGAAAAAGGCATTATTTGGTATTTGAACGAAGCCGCCTACTTTCTTTCAGGACGCGATACGCTGAGTAGTAATGAGACTGGAACGCGAGTACGAGTTATCAAAATTTAAACCGAGTTAATCATTTCAATGAATTCCCAATGCCACTTTTATGCTCAATGTAGCCGAAAGAACGGCTAAAAATCATGAAATATATTTTCGTCCGAATAGGCGCCGGTTACTGGGACAAATAAGACCACGATAGGGCTGAATGGAGGGTTTGAAATGTGAATGTCGAGTTGCTTGGTAGCTTATCGTTAGTTGAGAACCTTCAGGATTCAGGTTCTACCTGGCCACGGGCGTCTCGGGGCCATAATCCTCCAGTGAGTCCCTCTCGGCGAGTTCCTCGCGAGTGAGACGGTGTCAAGACTCTTGGGTGGCATGCTTGTGGTCACGCCCTGTGCTAACCTAACCCAACCTAACCTTACCTAACTCACCTAACCGTACCTGACCGAACCTGTCCGAGGAAGAGGCTGGAAGCCAAGAAGTTCTCCCATGGGCCGAGAGCAGGATAGAAAGGACTAAAACCGCAGCTAAAACTTGTTTTTTTTCCTACCCCTCCCTTCCCATCACCCTTCCTATCTTCTGCTTTCAGATTTGAGATTCAGTCCTAAGACTGTGGATTTGGGTACAACTGAAACCATTAGCTGGAGAGACCCGATCAATTTATGCATGCTTCGATAGGCGGTACTCGGCTGGAAGTTGCAGCATGGTATCGGAAAATAGTTGAATTCGAACGGACCTACTGACGCTCCTGGCCTCCGCTCGAGCTGTACGAACGTGGATGCACGTAATATATGTCCACTGAAAAAAATGCCATAGGCCACGGGGATTGAGGAAGAGATACATACGTAATGAGCGAGGTATATACCTATACTTCGTTAAATTTTGTAGTCTTTTTATATACACGGTTCGAAGTGAAACGTCAAGTCTCGAGACCTAAGATCCACCTGTCTTCGTTCGTGAGAAAAGTTCGACGAACTCAAACCCCGCGACTAATAAGCTACCTGTGTAATAGCGTGTGATTTTTAGTCATTCCGAACAATGAGCAAATGATATTTCCGTCTGTGTCTGAACCCGTTTGGGACTGTTCCACGTTTCTCTAAAAATAGGTAGGTACATCGTCGTTGCATGATCGCAATTTGATTTCGGTTTTCGTCTGTTTTTTTTTCTTTTTTATGCAGTCGTTTACAGTTGTTCACCTGTCGCACAGCCGTATTATATACCTGTATTTGTACTATAGATGACCAAACCCGATGTAATTCTGTGCCCACGTAACACAACGCAGAGACACGTAGCCACGCACGTTGCACGTATACATCGCAATCAGCGTGAGGACAACTAAAATTTTAAGCTGCCGCTCGCCATTAATCCACAGCAGAATACCCCACGCATTTCTTGTGACAGTTGAAAAGGGCCAGCGACTGGTGGAGTGCAGTGTTAAATTCAGAGATATCGACTGAAGTGGGCGTCGGATTTGGCTGTACAAATGGACCTGGACCTGGACCTGGACCTGGACCGGGACCAGGACCAGGACCAGGACCAGACTTGGAGAATGTGTCATCATTCTCTGGCGGTGGTGGTCGTCGTCGGCACGAATGTTTCACGAGGAGTTCGAAACCAGCCCCCCCTCCCGCAACCCTATGGATATCGCGTGGGATTCATTCGCAACGTATTAGATATGCAATAAGGTCGTGTTTTATTTGTGAAACAAATTTCGAGCAGTTCATTTCAGATTCTTTCGATGATATGGTAGATGGAAAAATACAATGTGAAATAGTTCACAGGAGAGAAGGATCAAAGCTGCGCTGCGCCATAATGCAAATCTGTACGAATCAGTACTCGTTATATTGATCATTATGAGGAAAGAGAGAGAGAGAGAGAGAGAGAGAGAGAAAAGTGGTTCTGAAACTGTAGACAGAAAAACTCAGCGTGAGCTTGTTAACTCGGATTCAAATTTGGCCGAAGATATTTCTTCAGTTAACGAGTAACGAGGGCAAATAAAAATAGAATCGGTGATATGATCAGAGGTGAAAATTTTCGGAGCAATTCCGTCCACCCAAATGGAATGCCAACAGTAATTCAGTGCGTAATATCTAATAACATAGTACGATGAAGAAAGCCGTGCAACCGAGTTACCAGGAAATTGATTGCCACTTAGCTCGGCGAAATTTCGCTAATCAAATTATCGACATCGGTCGTGACTCCGCGATAGAGCGATGGCGTACATGTGCATGTGTGAACCTGTGAAGTCTCATCGAATATACACTCCATTTGTAGTTACGGAAGCCTGCTACTTTGCTACTTTGAGACATAACGGAGTAATTGATTCAAGTCAAGTTGACGGTACACTCGAGCAACGATTGTGACAGAATAGTCGTTTTTTGAAATAGGTGAATATCCGGCGCGGAATGATGATGTATGTTGTGCTTTCACGACTAGACAGGTGTACGAACGTACAATATGTAAATGTGATAGATATGCAGAGAAGATAATCATTGTGCCGACTACAAGTAGAACGAAATTATACACCGTATCATATACTCGAAGACAAATCATTTCAATTGTTCAACGAGCGTTCGTTCAAAATGCTCCGAAATGTAACAGATACACGACGAAACAATGGCGCGACATCAGCGAAGCATAATAGCGGAATAGCGAATCACGCTTATACGTGAGAAAAGTGTATTGAAGTTTCCGTCCGACCAGGAGATTGACTCGAGTAGGTACTTTGCGTCAAAAACCGTTATTATCATTCAAGGATATCGTGTGTCACGTGCGATAGCAAAGCCTGAATTATTCCAGGCTCGCAAGGGAGTCAAAAGAATCGAAGGTTCAGCAAGGATTACAGGTACCGTTCATTTTAAAAGTCGCAGGGAAGTCTTGTTGTAAATTGTACTACGCAGGAGCACGTTATCCTCGCCATTTTTTAACCAAATGATCTCCTCTCCTAGAAGCCGTTGCTGTCTTGGCTGTTTTTTCATTCTATCTTGTATCCTGAAATACGTTTCTACTTGGTAAAAAAAAACGTCACGAATAACACGGTTCGAATCCTCGAATCACGAACGACTTGTTACATTCTAACAGTCTTCTTCAATTTGACTTCTAATCCTGCTGGACCAGTGAAGTTAGTATAACGGTTAACAGGGCTGGTTGTACATAGTATAATCCGCAGTGAGAATTCTCTAGTCAAGAAAATTACAGATTATTTCAAACTACGCGAGGGTACATTGCTATAAACGATCGTGAACGGACGGAGGACGGAGAACGGTGGACGGTGGACGGTGGACGGTAGTGGCAGGCAGCTTGGCCAATTAGTTAATCTTTGTTCATCCATCGATATACTAGGAGCAAGTAATAAATTCTCGTTTCTCGGTGTGTAATTAATGGTTAGTATTCACAAAGTAGCGTGGGCTAGTCGCGGCGTTAACGCAAGTTGATAATTGGTCCAATTGAATTTCCCAATTACTCAATTATTGCAATTAACTAATAAACTTAGCTGATCCAATGAATCAATTGAAAATACGATTGGTGAAAAGGCGGCGAAAGAAAACGTAGAGGTTTTGAAAATCGAGTATGGTCTATCAAAACTACACGACATTTGTGGAAGTTCTTCTTTCGGCTTGGATATATGACGCCTATTTCCTTGTAGCATGCCGCGAAGCACCAGTGAATTGACTTATTCCGTATCAGAGACTAGACTTTGTACCGCGGTCCAAAGATCTACGGCATGTGTCAAGAAGAAGCTAGCTGCGGTTATTTATGCGCCGGAAGTGGATAGTGGATGGGTGAAAAAGATGTTTAGGGTTATCGGTCTATTTGGGGCGGCCCTTAATTACAGAATTGTTCAACTGCTGTGAGCAGCTTTACCCGACTATAACGTTACAGAGGTCGCATGCGTCTGGAGATAATTATCGTATTTTATAGAGCCTAGAGACAATGCTTCTTTGTGTAACTTTCCCAAGATATCTAACGGCGTAGGATTTGAAAAAATCCAGAGTTTGGAGAAAATTTTTCGATAGTTTAAATCACCGAGGGACTTGCCTTCATTCTATTCGCTCATGAGATTTAGTCTCCATAGTTGCTATGACTTTATAGATCAAAAATTTCGCTTTCGCTAATAGGTATAATGAATTGGCATGTCAATAACGAAAAGAAATTCATGAAGGTTCAAAAAATTTTGGAGGAAAGCGAGCGCGAGATTGATCCCGAGAAACCTGTTTGAAACGAATATCGATACAACGGAGGTATCATTAAGGGCCCGAAGCCCGAAATCGGTCTGGTTTAAATAGACCGTTCCCTTTGTCGGTTCCTGTATAAAAAATGGTAGAACAGTTTTACTTTCGAAACCGTAGATAATGTTTCGTACGTTATTTCGAATTAACATATTATCCGGTAGAACTATCATCGTGACGAAATAATAACAGCCTATTTCGATTTCCGATAGGCTATATTATACCGCGATAGGTATCAAATTTATCGATTAGAGAAAAATCTGTGTTCGAATTCTGATCACTATACACAAATAAATTTGAATGAATCAAAAAGAAACAAAGAGAGAAAAGAAAACTCGCGCTATGATCGTCGAAAGATTTCGAGAATCTATCTGCTTCGCAATGAAAATTCTCGATTAATCACAACTAATTTAAAATTCCCGGGGTATGAGGTCTCAAGGTGAGTATTTATTATTCTCTTTGGCCTTAGCCCACGTAAAGAAGGAGAGAAAGAAGGAGGAGAATGAAAAGCAGGAACTCCTAAAGCACCTCGTCAGACCCGCGGTGAAGGTGTTCTATCGATCGGTGTGGTGATGATGATGATTGCTTTTAGCAAGGAATTCTTTCAGCCCGCCACAAGCGATAATAAATGGTGAGAGGTGAGGATGAGTAGGAGTGAGTAACTAAGTAGCGTGAAATTAGTTTGTCGATCTGGTAACAAGGTCTTCGGTAATGAGAGTCGATAACGTGAGTGTCGAAATCTATGATTTGAAATTTGCTTCTAATGACACCGCGGGGGACCAGCAAGACGACCTGCAATTCTAATCCTCGACTATGGAGCTCTGTCGAGTGGTCCACGCTTCAAACGGAACTCCGCAGCCTCTTTTCCTCGTGGATATAACTACATTGAGGTACACAGACGAGCCGCCGCTGCCTCGCCGTGCCGGTCCTAACAAACGTGATTTACAATTTAGAACGTGATCCATTCCGCAGAGAAACTGTGCATACGAAACGCGGGTGTGTCACATGCGCATGTCTACGTATATATATATATCCAAGTAATAACAAGGTAGGTAATAGTAATGTAAGTGTATATAAACCTAATTGATGTGCCTATCTGATACTTCAATTGAAACTTTCAAATCTTCGAAATAATGGCGGCTCTGATTAGCTTCCGATCGGATTGTTCAGACGACCAAAGAATATCGACATTCTGTATTAAATTACCTTTAGTTAAGAGTCTAGAATGTACATGGTCGGGTAGCAGCGAGTTGATCACTCACTACTGCCAGTTTACTTTTCCGTTACAATTATTTCTAATTATTTAGTATAAAATCTTGAGCGACTAAACACTATCTTGGGTCTAATGTTTGTTTCAGGTTTCTTCAGCGGATCAAGTCTGCCCTGACCGTATAGAGGCAATATAATGCGTTATAGACATCTATCTGCTAGTTACGCGGGATGTCTCGTGTCTTTCGCCGGTTCCCACACAGCCGCGTCGCGATAGCTCTTCAGCTTGCTCTCTGTCCGGTGCTCCGAGTGACTCGAAACTCGATGCCCACTTTCAGAACGTAGGGGAGAAGATTGAATTTGAAAATTCCCGATTCTGTTCTCCCTTTTTTAACGATTATTTTGGTATTCCATACAAAAGTTGTTTCTTTATCCCGAAGGCGAACGAGATTCTGCGTCTTCTTTGCGGTATCAAACATTCTCTTGGACTTCATTTTCGTCATCACTTGCGTGCCAACGCAGTCTCGTGCTCGCAGAGTGTAGTTTTTTCAACATATCTTTTTTTTTCTAACTCCACGCTTTTCGTCATCAGAAGCCGGCTCGTTTATACTCGAACAAATATTTCCAGATATATATCATAAAGCGCATCTTTCCCGGCGTGAAAGTCTAAGGCATACAGACATGTTTTCCTATTCCTCCGATTTCTCAGCGCCGTCGTATTATACGGCTTATAGCTGATGAATTAAATGAAATTGCAACCTAATTGGTGCTACGCTGTCGCGGTCAGCTCACGTACACAGCTATCACGAGGTAGAATGTCCGAGGTCCTGATCATACGGTCATTCGATATCTCGCGGGCTGCAGAGTTCTGCACTTATCTTGATGTTATTTTAAAAATTAGCTCGCTGAGCTTTGTAAGAAACGTTTCTACCCCTGTTATCCGTTTTCGCAATAGAACCGATCTGACCATCTCATATTCCCGAGACTCGCAGGCTACACGAAATATGCAGAATACTTCAAGTCAGACGAAATTTGAAAATCGAGTCACGTTATATCGACCATGTTTCGTTTCTCTTTGCGCATGCGGATGAAAATCAGAGTAACCCACCTCCGGACCCTATGATGATAGAATCAAACGTTTCGTTCGAGATTTTCATTCTTCATTTTCAGATTTGAAGAATCTTAAGAGGCCTGAGGACTACCTGCGATGACTTGGAACCGATGTTTAGTGAACCTGAAAATTCGCACCCGACTTTTTGCCTCTCAGCAAATCGCTTCACTCAGCGTTTGCACATAGACTTGCGGCATCCGCAGTAGCCGACTTATTACCTTACTTGCAAGTGAGATTTTATGGTCGAATGAGTTACGCACGCCTATGCTTAGGATCACGGTTAAATGAGTGGTCAGGTAATTCCTGTTTGAATCATCAGGCAAAGTTATTCCGCGAACAAAACTTCTCGCCATATCACTTTCATTGGTAAAATAAATCGGTGATATATATTTGAAAATGAATCGTCTGAAAGGTCAAAGGATGAATCCCGCCATAAGAATTTCGGAGGATATTGGATATATTCGTACTCATGATTTATAAGGTGAAATTTCAATCCCAATAAAAATCTATATCGATCGGAATAAATACCTATACTATAAATTGAAAATTACGGTTTGTATAAATTTGTGCTAAAAGTGTCCTTGCCGCGCGATCAATTGGGAGTAATCGTTTTATTTTTCGTTATGAGGTATACGTAATCAATGAAGCGTAGAAAACTCAACAGTTTATTACACAATAAGATTAAACCTCAAACTGTAAATTGAAAACCTTATCAACTTTATACAGCTTTGTGTAATTCAATATTATTACAACATTTGACCCAATACAATCTTCAGTGAACGAAACGTTTCGCCGTGATTAATCGCAACGGGATACAGAAGAGCGAAAAAGTGATAAGTATTAATTTTCAATGCTAAATTGCTCAGGCCAGAACCACGTTCGTTTACTCGTTTCACCTGCTGCCGCTCTTACGTTGGAAAGGAGCAAGAATTAATTCATCCACCGCGAATGAAGGAGGTAGGATTTATCGAATTTCACCTGTCCTCGACCAACTATTATATTGGAGAGAGTGTAACGCAACTTTGGAACATGACGTAGAGACTTCGAGTACAACGCGTTACTCCGCGTAATTAACTTGTTCAAAACTCACCAGTGGAAATATTTAATAGTATCCAAGATGGTATATCATGCCGTACTCTTCAACTGACAAAGATAACTCCGCTGATGAAATTTGTTGTTTTTGTGAATTAACAACAGTTCGCTAAAGTTTCCGTGTCAAACTTCATCACAAACACATAAAGTTCACTTGCAATTGAATTTCGGAGGAGAATCAAGAACGAAAGATATCAAAAACTACACACCAAGTATCTTGCTCGTCAATAAATTCCTCCGTGAAAATTATTTTCAAAATTCCAGATGATCGATTGATTTTTGAAAAATATCATACAGCACATCATACAGTTAACGATAATGCGGGTCCAACACTTCAGTTTTCATACACGAGACAGCCTTCTTTCTTTTTTGAACAATACAAAAAAAAAGAAAAAAAAAAAAAAAAAGAACTGCCGTCCGCAGAAAAAGAAAAAAAAAACTCGACGATTTAGTCTCTAGACGTACTTTTTGCGCAACGAAGACCGCGTGGCAGGTGCAGGCGGTTCGATTGTCGGCCTCATACTAAACGCATAGAAGGCAGAAGGAACTGCGAACACCGGCGACAGCGGCACATTCGAGAGTCGGAGAACTTCGGCTTCAACGGCGGCAACAGCAACGGCAACGGCAGAAGCGGAGGGAGCCAACAAACTTGGCTGGCCGCAGCTCGACTCTCAACCGTTTCAGTGGACGCTCGGATTCGAACTCCCTTCTATAATATTATAGCCTAAGAGCTGATGGTGGATACTGAATGCTGGATGCTGCGCACACCGCGCGGTGCTTCATCTATACTCTATGTTCCAGTCGCCAGTGATCGCGGTGCGAGAAAATTTCGATCGGGTCATTCGGATTCGAGAATTAGTCAAGTTGAGTCAATCATCGGGGGATCGAGTATGAGAAATTAGCTTACAATTAACGAGGGCCGATGTGATGAGGCAGACAAAAACTTCAAATGAAACTGAAATATGGAAAAATCCTCGTTTAGGTTGCCTCGACGTGAATGGAACGCTTTGTTGTCTGCACAGAGATCACGGAAGGTGGCATTACGAAGGGCGGAAAAGAGAGAAAGCGAGAAAGCGAGAAGGCGAGGGAGTGAGGAAGGGTGACAGCTGGTTGAATGGAAAAGAGATGCGGGCGTTTCCATGCAGGAGTGTTAGTCAAATGTGTGGGTGAGATTTTGATAGGGGAAACGGCGTCGGGGAAAGATCCTTTTTGGGGGGTTGCCTAGCGTTTCGAGTTTTAGGGTTGCACGCGATAACGTCCGCGTCCTGGGAATTTGACGGGAATCGAAATAACGATTGAAGCGATGGATGGAGGGATGGTTGGTTGGATGACTTGACTACCATTTAGGAATGAGAATAATGAGAGTTTGAAGCGAAAGGAGAAGATGGGGAAAAAGGAAACAGAAAGAACTGACCATTTGTTAATTGGAAAATCATACCCACCTGAGGAAAAATTTACCGCGATCCAAACTCTCTCACACCTGACTCGATTACCTGACCCAAACGAATTCCGTGGGATAGCCATCCCCGAAAAAGAAAAAAAGGACTTCCATTCCGCTCCGAAGTCGAGGGGCCTTTTGACCCTCTTATGAAACTGTTGTGTGGTTATTTGGAAGCAGAATAGCAGGACGTGAGTTGACAAATGCGTTTTAGCCACGCCTTGGATGGCGTTGTTACAGGATCGGCACCGGCAGGATTTCCTTTAGGGTTGTGGATGAATAAGGAGTGCCCAAGAGGTGGTGGACGGTGGTTTGTATGAAACGTAGCTCTGACTGAATTTCACTATTTCCTTATACGCAGCGTGTACTTCACAGACAATCAGTTGTATCCGCGCCAACTGCCGCAGTACCGTATATGCAAATGATATGAACAATTTCTCACAGCTAACTTTGACGCGTTTTCCTCGGCCTATCCAACGCTCAGATCCGTACTACCTTCCCAAGGCAGCTTGCGGAGACTAGAACTGATCTCTTGTTTCTGTTCGAGAATTCCACTTCCAAACAGACCAACGTCGTTTCCGAGTCGAGTCGTCGTACTTATGCAAATCACCAGCTTACTCGAGAGAGTCTCTCTTTTCAACCGAGGTAAATATAAGGCCCTCGGTATATGTATATAACTTCACTTACGCTAGAGCGCGGAGTTCCGCAGCAGATGGAATGGGTGCGGGTGTTCCGATATGGAAGAAACATGGGCAGGGAAACGAAGGGAAATTACGTGAAACTGTACTGATGTGTGGCAGGTCTCGCTTGTTAAAGGGGGAAATCTGCATTTCCCTGTAACTCATTGAAGTCTTCTTTTTTCGCCCCTTTTCTGGACGTAATTTATTCAGTCCGGTACTTACTGTGGTCCGGTTAAGATGTACTGAAGAAAACGATTGACGAAAAGTGGCACGTAATATACTGACCGGCATCTTTCCATATTTATATTTGTAAAAATCAAATATTTCAATTATGTTGAAGATGACCCAGAAACCGAAATCCACATACGCTCCTGCTAAACTGTAACTCACCGTCGTTTGTATAAATATAGTACCTATTTTCCTCAAGCACCTAATGTTCGCTAGAGAATGTCAAAGTATCGAACAATTTGCTTACAGATTTCAAATTCATGTACATTCCTGAATAACTAAACTATACACTATACATTATCCTTCTGTATTATGCAAAACGGACTGCTTGAAGTCGGATGCAATAGAGATGACGTCAGCGACACCCACATTTCGATTTACGTGGTTCTGTCTGGACATTAATAGCGGTAATTTTGTTTCGCACGCGCAAGGTGAACCCTACAAGGTAACCGTCGACGGAATGATATTCTAAAAATTCATAGCTCCACATCCAGAAATATCGCTGTTTCCTTCGGAAAACGAAATCGAAGAACTTTGTTAGTCGGTGATTATAGGGAGGTTCTTAGTTCTCAAAGACTTCATGATCGACGTAGGTAACGGTGCATGTCGTAGAGACAGAGGAAATGAATTTTCATGGAGTTGCAACGATTTGACCAATAAATACAGAGACAAACAAATTCAGAGATCTGCGAAGGCTGAAGTAGCGAGGAATGCGCTTGATACACAACGAATGCAACTGTCTAGTATCATCAAATACGAGTGGAAGCGTTTTCAACACGTCGCCGTAACACTGACTGATTTTTTAATATTTACTTGTTACCTGTGTGACGTATTGATCTGGAGGCATCGCTCGTCGCATGACTGTCGGTGCTAAATGGTCACGTGGAACCAAACGTTTGGTAAATAGCATACGATAGCCACTCCTCGGGGAGTAGCAGCACATCTGTGAGAAGGATTTTAAATGAACTCTGAAACTTAGGTTGTCCCGAAATATATAGATATTTTACGGGAAAACTCGTCCGTCGAATAGTATAGAAACAGAACATCAATCAACCAGTCCTCACTATTCTTCGGATCCAATTCACAAATAGAAAAGAGTAAAATAGGAAATGCCCATTGCGACTTGGCTTCGATAATCATGATCAGCAAATTACAATCATGGCGGGGTGGTTACGTGACGCAGGAGAGAACGTCCGGGAATTCATAGCCACATTCATTTCGGCAAAAACGAATTGGAAAAATGTCGTTTCGTCAGTGTCTGTGAGCGTGGAATACCCCATGAAATA
This sequence comes from Phymatocera aterrima, assembly GCA_963170745.1. Taxonomy (NCBI): domain Eukaryota; kingdom Metazoa; phylum Arthropoda; class Insecta; order Hymenoptera; family Tenthredinidae; genus Phymatocera; species Phymatocera aterrima. The sequence goes on along the minus strand of OY720661.1, from coordinate 16,536,664 downwards.
TTGAACCGATTGTTTGACGCAAAAATACGAGCTATAGCAGTATCCGAAATTGACCGATAGTGGAACGGGGGAGTGTCTTAGGACTTGCCACTTGCGGGATACTCGCCCGTTTGGCTTAGCTAGTCCGGCTCGAGTACATTGACTAGGCCTGAGGCTCGCGTCTCCACGGTCCAGCGATTGCCTCTGTTCGTACTTGGTTTATACCTACGTGTATGTATATTATGTGGATCTTTTATAGCTTACGCGACGCCTAGCGTCCAGTGATCAGCCAAGCATTGAACCAGACCTACCGACGCGACGCGACGTCTCAACGCCGAGCGCAAACCTACGTACTGATAGGCAATTCTTGAGTGCAGTTTCCACTCAACTGGCAAGTAATCGCAGCTCTCCTGTACACCGCTACACGGATAGATACTAGCTATTAATTTATAATATCTAGGCTAGTATTATCTCTGTTACGCGTCGCCCAGTACCGACTCGACGAGAAGGCGACGCCTTCGCCTCTTTAATTATACGACTCGTTATTCGCTTGAGTCGAGAGAAGAGACCTTGCCTCAGAATGTCTCAGAATGTCCCCGACCCGGTCCAACCACTCCTTTTTTGGTCTTCCGTCAAAGCCCCCCCCGGGTCAGCGCGACTCTCGGAGATCTTTTGCCTCTGGCTACCTGCGTCGCGCTGATACTCCTCTCCGCCGTGCTCTCGCTATCCTTCGTTGCACGCGCCAACAGCTGATCGACGTGCCTTTGAACGACCTGTTCGCCGAGCAACTTGTACCTACTACCTACATGCCTTATACCCGTGTGTACAGTATACTACGTTCCGTTTCAATGCGAACAGAGGAGCGCGATCAGATCGCTCTTTTCTTTGACCTTTAGTAACGAACATTTTTTCTTCTTTGATCCAGTATATAGGTAGGTACAGGTGAAATTTGGAATAATGAATGGCTATTGCTACTTCGAATACCTCAATACCACAGGATGCCGATTGTCCCGTGAATCAGGAAAATCACAAGAAAGTCAGAAAATTTCGAAATCAATAGGAAACAACCAGAGTCATCAATAACTTTGAGAATCTCAGCTACAAATGAGCGAAATTTTCGATAAGAGATTCGAATCGATTTTAAAGGGTGTATATGTTTCGATCCGACTGAACAGATTTCTCTTACGCAACAGTGGAAAATTGCGGACCAAATTATGGCACTGGTCGAACCCAGAGAATTCTGAAAATTTCATTGCAAAATTCCCAATAAGAATGTTGCAAAAAGGTTGGGAGACAGATGACCGTGACAGAAATCGTTCATCCTAGACTCGGTTGAATTTAAATACCATTTCAGATAGTCACGTCGCTGGATAAGGAAACGCATTTCTCCAATTTAATGCGTGTCATTTACTACCTAGCTCACTGTGCGGAGTTCAGTATATAGGAACTGTAAGTACTTTCAAAATGGCGCAGATTTTGAATAAATAGATCATTGGCCCATCCTCTGAATCTGGAGTAGGCAAAGCGTGATGACGATTCTAGACTCTATAGAGTGTATATTATAATGGTTACAAAAGTTTTTTGGTCGATGCTCTATGAAAAGGATGAAGAGCAAAAGGCAACAATACGTCGCCACGGACCAAGTTCCATCAAAGAGATGTGACGTCAGAGACGGAGAGAGAGAGAGCGAGAGAAGAGACAAAAGACTTGAAGGGGTCTTTAGAGGAGAAGCTGAAAACACCAATTCGGCGTTCACACCGCTCAAAGAAGTCTCCGAGGAATCGCAATTTATTCTACCAATTGAAACTGGGCGTTGGCTATTGCCAGTTATCACTTGGCCATTATTTGTCTGTGGACACACTTAACCACTGACCCGGTATCGAACCTTTCTAGCTCGTTGGGAGAGATTTGAACCGATTTGATGGAAGCTGAGAGGAGAGGGGGAAGAGTAAATAAATAAATAGAAGATTGAATGAACGTTCAATGTTCTCTGAAATGAGGATTTAACTCGTATGATTTGAAATGAAGCGCCGGCGAGTGACTACTGCCCGTTTGAATTGCTGAGGTATGTTATGCATGTATGTACATACATACATTCATGAGAAACATTATGTTACCTAATTATGTCATGGCATTTGCTTCGAGTCCAGGTCTAGACAGGTTGCCTTGGCAAGTTGTACAAATATCAATAATTTACGTTGCTTATAATGAATGATACAAATACAATGCAATCTGTCGTAAGTAAGTCTAGCAATCCATTCGATAGAACGTTGGCTATAAATCATCGCTGACTTCTCTGAGTGTTGGTTTCACGCAAATGTATGTTTGATGCTTTAGTCTGATAACGTATTCAGGTATCGGTTACCCTCGCGCTTTGCACTCCATGCCAAAAACCGCCGTGCTGTTCAGCGGAAAAAGAAGATGACTGACAAAATTGAATCTGGACGTGGATAGTTGAAGCCCACGCCGCGCCGGTTGCTAATGCTGAACAGGTAAATATCGAAGTTACCTAATTTTGCTATCGCCTCATTTGACCTCAAAAAATACACGTGAGTACTACGTTTGTTTGTACAGAAGAAAAAATAAGCCCAATAGCTAAAAGTTATCTACCGTTCTCCATCCTCGTGTTTACTCAATTGTTTTTCTGAAAAGTTTCGAGGTACCAGCTTCTTCTTCCGCTTATGCAACTATTTCACACTTGACGTAATTCAGTTGCCCCAACTTCCGTAATGAGACATAATCAAGTTTTGAGTATTTGTAACTCTACTGCGCTGACCACGTTTCATATAAAATACACAATAAAGAGAAACGTTGGAGAATTACGTAAAAAAAGATAAATAACATTATGCGAGGTAACTATTCCATCGTGTATATAAGTTTATCGTCGAGGACTTCAAGTTGTATTCTTCAAGCGATGCGATATTTTGAAACCGACAAAATAAACGTGATACGCAGACTATTTGACAATTGACAAAGCTAATGGAGAAAACTGGTAGTCGCAGGTGAAGATAGCCGCAACTATTGGCACAGGAATGTATTTTATTTCTCTCCGACCGTCTCCATCATACGTATACTTTTACAAATGCGAAATCTGTACGTTTTCCATCACGATGGTTTACAAGTACGGATACTGTCAGACACTGTAAACGGTGAACCTATATTCTCGACCAATTTTTTCACCTGAATATTTAACGTGCGATATTTTTCTGTCATTTAATATGCCGATCGTATGCAAAGACGAATGCATATTTATTTAAATAATGTATGAAAATACATACTGGAGTATTGAAGCTCCATGGTTGATGGTTGATGGTTAATGGTCGATGGTATGAGGTACGTTTACCTATGTAAACACTCGGCAGCGGTTATCAAAGTTTGAATTTCCGTACCTGCAGTGCAGAGCTGAGGCGTAGAACATAGGCTTCGCTTTTCTAAGTGGTGCTTATTCCAGTGCCAATTTATTATCGTTGTACGTTGCGCGGAGTTGTTACGGGTAGGTAAATGTAGAGAAGTACATATAGGTAAGAATTAACGATTTCTCAAGCCGCGTGTATACTTATACTTCTCTGTGGGTACCCGCCACGATGCGACCGAGACGGGTCCGAGTTTCGTGCAAGCTGCGAGATAAATAGAGTTATTTAGCCAATTTCAGAGAAGGTACCTATCTGTCTCTCCTCGTTCCTCGTGAGTTCAATTCCGGAACAAAATCCATAGTTTCCGGATCGTCGAGGGAATGCTCAACTCTCTTATATAGGTATCCGCATATTTTCACCTCGGATTGTTTTCTCTCGTTATGCCTGGCATCAGACAGACAATAATTTACAATTAATACAACGTAACTTTACGCCGCAGTGAAAGTCTCACTCACTTATTACATACATTTCGAATTCTCGAACTCCTTCGTCATCTTCAACTTCGTCTTCATCTTCGTACTCACATCCTATAGGGTTTCGTTAATTCGACAGAGACGGTAAACTAGCATTCGCACGCGATCCGTTTCTCTGGAAATTAACGGAGAAGTGTCCCAACTCATGAGTCGTACACCTATAGCTAGTCCCAAACTTAATATGGCGCCAAGATCTCAGACGCCGAGACGCCGCTCTTGATCCATGAAAAATTTTGCCGGTTCCAAGTCTCGCTATGAATTCAACTCAAAAGAGAAGTAATGAGAGAAAGAGCATCGTTATTGACCTCAAGTCTCAATTACTGTGACTACGTCTTACAACAACGTTACAACGCGAAACGACCGTCATCTATACCGATAAATAAGTTATTGGAGTTAACAATTTGAACTGTGATTCTTTTCAAAGAACGATCAGTAATTTCTTTGGAATTGAGATGACCTGGAGGCAGCCGTGAAGGAAACAAGTTGGCCAGTATGTAGCGTGATGGCAGGAATTAACCGTGACGATGGTTTTCTTCTTAGAGATTTTTCAGAACTTGTACAAATTGATGACAGCTGACGAAAATGTAGTCCAGGAATCCAGGAGTTTCTAGATAAGGTGTGTGCCGGGACGGTGAACGATTAGTTGGCACATGTAATCAGAGTGTACATGCAACCGTATCTTGATAAACAACTTCTAAATCGGATCAGAGTTACCCTGAGGATTTTAAGGCGACAGACATTTGTCGGATTGCGAGACACGGAGTAGGTCTTTAGCCCGGGACAGCATTAATGCAATTCCAGGCCGACAATATTATCGGCAAAGGCACGTGGCCTTATTTAACTTATTTGGAATTGAGAGATAGGCTATGAAAACATCGAGAGAGGAGAGCCACACCGAGGTGAACGGTTTCAAGGACAAAGACAGAAAGATCTGACATTGTGACTCACGTGAGGACGATTTCTATTCTAATACATGAAACCATGCTGTGGACTGTCCGCAGGCTGCTGGCCGAGTGACCGTAGAGAATTACGTGTATCGTAATTCCCATGAGAGTTTATAAGACGGTGGAAAAGACGGAAAACAATCAGAGCTTTGAGAAGATGAAGACGTTTTTCCGAGCAACTTTGCACAGGAATTTTATGAAATTATAAGAAAACGAGAAGAAGAACTTGATGGCTGTGCACTTTCTATCTGTATCGAGGGAATACAGTACGTACCTAGCGCCGGATACACGCATGTGCATCTGGCAAAGGAATCAACGTCAGGAATAAGAAGTAGCTAACGGAGTTATCTCATGTGTATACCTACTGGATGTAAAAGTTGCAATCTGTAATATTACGACCGCTAAGTTATTAATTAACAGAGGAGGTCACCTATATCGCGCAAGTACATTATACAGCCCGCGTAAAGTTTTACTCGCATAAACATTTCACTCATTTTGCCTCAAGCAGTCTTAAAAATAACGATCTGATAGTTGTTTATACTGTATACATATACGAGGTGGGATATTTTTATTGGGTAACTGGTATAGCGTAAGCCGGAGATCGCAGCACTTATTATTTATACGGTTGTAGAACTACGTTACGGTGAGCGGAAGACTTAAATTTCATTACGGATTTACATTATGTTATGTTTGTATGCATACACTACATACTGTACATAAAATGTATGAAGCCGTTAGCTTGTAGCCGAGCTTGAAGAACTGCGCTTATAATTTCACTACTTTTTTTTTAACATTCTTCAGGACAACAATACTAACGATGCCTATTTACTCGCTACTACTGCAGCAGCTCTGAGTCTAGGATTCTGTCGAGTTTCGATCGGCGTGCCTCAAGGCGTGATTAATTTATCTCAAGTGCTGTTGACGCAGTTGATACGTCGCTATAATGCATGGTTGACCACACTTCACCAGGGAAACACCGTCGTCGTGGTGCGGTAGTCATAGTCGTAGACCTATTCGAACGTAATAACTCTTGGAACATTTTACCTTCTACAAGTTCTCGTGGGATTCTCGTTACTTTGAACTGTGCAATATCCTATCAATTGTGCAACGCTGTCTGCTTCGGTTACACTTGCTATAGCAAGTTTATCAATGCTAGACGCAACTGATGAAATCTTTGTGAGGACCGAACCACGTTCGATATCGCGTTTACTTGTCGTAGACGAACGAGTGATTTATTTAACAATCCCGTTTCCGAGTGGAGCCGAAGCGCCGAAGCCGAAGATTCTCAAGTGTGAGTAAAACAAACTATGTAGCTTTCGAAGAACAAGTGCAGCGAAATCAAATTTCTCAAGGATTTTCATTCACGACTCAACGGGCTGAACCTAATTCATTGGAAAATCTGTTCTCCGACGAAAAGATCGTCTCGAAGTCGATCTGGGAATGCCGAAAACCATGAATATTGCGAGGAAGCGTATAGCTGTAACGTGCAATCTTTCCTTCTCTTCATTGGAAGCTGTTTCGAAGTACGAATGTCTTCTCCACACCCCTCGCCTGCGTGGCATGCAATTGTCTTATAATAACGGAACAAATGAAAAATATGACTTCCAGATGAGACCCTCTGTTATACAAGTCGGATAGTCACGCGTTATGATCAAGACTTTATACGTCTACGTCCGCAGTCTCTCCCCAAGGAATGATGGCCTCGCGAGATAAAGACAGCCGGGAGATGAATACACGCCGATTCGGACTGTCACGCGTTTCCTACAAGATATACATACCTATTATCTTTGTCGGAGACATTTCGTAGGCCGCGGGTTTTCTGTCCAGTGATTATGTAACGCGACTGGCAGTAGGTACCATGGCTAGAAGTGAAAAAAGCATTAAATCAATGATACGGATCGCGCCGTTACCGATATCACAACATCAATCGGAAACAATAATAGTGTCTTGGATTCTTTGAAAAAATACTCATTATTACGCAAGAATTAGCAATAGTTTATCCTGCCATTCATTCATTTAGACACGCGCAAAATCGGATTGTTCAAATTGTCATTCCGTATCTCTAGATGCCACAAGCCACAACATATCTATGTTTCCTTTCAAGCGCGATCAAGATCATGGCAGAATTGGTTATACCTAATTGTAACGCTCGTTGGGCTGAACCGAGTTTTTTTACAAGTTAGAATTATGTCTCGGTCCCTTCCGAGGGAAATGGAAAAAGGGCCAAGACGTATTTATGAAAACATAAAATACAGACAAGTCGTGTGCGCATATATAGATAACTCCTTGGCTATACTTACGTCTTCCAACTTCCTGCCGAGCACAGCTGAGAGAGATTCATGCCGCCAAAGAATATACACAACGGACCACCGTGGCTCGGGCATTGACCTAACGAAGCTTCGCACTTTATTGATTCGATACCCACGACCTGCAGATATTATTCTCAATTTGAGTAAAATTTCTCCGATTCTGGCCTATCCCTATAACCTGTATTATACAATCACTTAACATTCTTCTGGTACCTGCTATTCCGTATTGCAAACTTGTGGAGTATTTTTGCAACCATTTGACATTATATCGTCCCCCTGTCCGACCTATGTTACTGTCGCATTAGATTGCAGTTGGCGAATGTCTTGAATGTACATATACAGGTGTACACGTTGAATAGTTCAGCTCTAGCCCTCGCTCAGGAATGTATTTTTAAGACCTGTAGATCACAGAAACGAGGTTCGGTAAATGTCTCTTCATTCCTTTCTAACCGGCGGATGACTCTTCTACTCGATCATTGCAAAACACGTCGGACTACAAATGTCGAATTTAAAATGAAAACCCTGCGTCGACGATGGTAGACATCAAGACGTTAGGTCTACGATTCAAATTCAATTTATTCTGAACATTTCAAAGCATATACTAACATTAAACTATTGATAAATCGTTACACAAGAAGAACAGAAGACGTGCTGTTTTATCTTGCACGAACTTAATTCTGCACGTTTTCCACAAAAACATCACCGTTTCACAGTTAGGAGCTATATACTACGTGGTGTGAAACTGACAAGATCTTTCTCCCCGACTAATGGAGTGAATGGACAACGACCTTTCGTTGTGTATACAGTAGCCTGTGCCGTTTGTGAGTTTTGTTATGTCAAATAGCAGCGGGAACAGCTGAGAAAACTTCCTCGAGAATTTTTCCCCGGTCTTACACTTCCACCGTGATTTTTACGTTTTTATGACAATCAACAAGATCGTGGAAAGCAGCACGGCATCAGATGTCGGAGACCATCGATTAGTTGTCGTGAATTACTAACAGAAATATTTGAACGCCGTAAAAACGGGCGATTCAAATATCGAATAGGTGAATAAAAATTGAGTATAGAAGAGCTAATTCGAGCTGGAAGACAGCGATGCAAATTTTGCAATTTTTCAAATTTCACGGTAGACTTGAAACAGATGAAAGAACTTTAATCTTCTCGTGATCACAGGATCCCACTTGCGGTATATGCCTATTTTTACATTTTCATTTGATTCGGTAGATCCTAGATCGAAGAATTCGTGCTGACTAAATCAATGACGAATTGGATATAAATAAGCAGGTGACAATTTGTAAAAAGAATTTTCTGCGCCGTGACGAGGGAATTACCTCGGTCAAGGGGTATCAGAACGGGCAAAACCTAAACAGTTATCGGTAACTGTCGTAGGTCTGTAAGCTCAATAAAACTCTATGTCGTCACCGCTGCAGCTCTGCACCACATGCCTTGCGCGGTCTTCACGATCATGATAGTTCTTCGACCAGTACGGCTCATCAACTCTCCATAATCAGTCAATACGATTGTTCTAGGAAAGCCCGCGAGATGAAAACCATCAGGCTAGGGGTGCGCGCGTAGCGCTTCAATTGAATCAAATAGTGCCATTCGATTTCAAAATCTAATCCCATATTCGATATTTCGAACAGTTTGAATGATTCGAATATTCTCAATAATACACACATTTCGAATATTTTGAATAACTTGCACATAATTCGAATCGTCGAATAGAACATGTAAAATTACAATTTTTCTGTGGAATACGTCAAATTTTTCAACTACTCGAAACAGCCTTAAAGAAATGAGAAATCTGTTACATCAGTATTTTCGATTTTCAAGAGGTCGTGGTGAATCGGCCACGCATTCAAATCGATGCGAGAACCGGTTGTAAGGCATCGTCGTGCTTCTGATTCTTATTATGACCTGTAAATGAAGTTGTTACGCAAAAAGTGTAACGTTTTCACGATGACTCATAACTGTGACACTGTTTTTGATCGACCTAACGATGTTTTCCTCGAAATTGATTTTTCTCTGAGTCGTTCGCACCTCAACATAGAAATAAGGTGCTTGTTGAGAATATTTCAGTACTCATACCTGCGTCTATCACCTAATTCTCGTTCCACAAAATGAAGATGATCCACCATTGATTCCGTTTTATAACTCGGTCAGCCGATCGATTGCCGTATGGGAAGACTGAAAAAAAGTTGAAAAAAGACAGAACGATGACGGTATAGTTATTGATCACGAAATTGTATGACTTTGAAGCAAAAATTGCGCAAAAAATTGCATGAAAATATTCGATTTCGCACCTCAATTTTGAGGTTGAACGTAATTGAGCCGTATATATGAAATTGTACTTCGACCGGCAAACGTGTCTCCTCGATTCACCACGTGCCTGCGTATCGACGCATGCGAAATAACCTGTACGATGCCGTTTTTGGCATTCGTCCGTCCGTACGGCGCGGCGCGGCGCGGCGTGTGTACTATATGAACCGTAAAAGCGAGGCTTACAGAGAATGAGGTAAGGCACTTGCAGCTGTGACGACACGTGACCCAAAACTCTAAAATCCCGCGATTGTTGTAAGCGGAGAACAGGGCGGCGGTGGTAATGTTTTGAGGTATATAATTATCGTGCGTAATGAAGCCGTGACTTGTCTACCACTCGGGTATTGCGACTTTAATTAGCTTACAACGTAACTTCCATAAGAAGGTTACTCACCGCCGTTTAACATGTCTCTACGATCGACATATTGTCCATGACAAACTGGAGCATGCACAGCAGCACAGCGTAGCATAGCATAGCATCCCAGCAGCTGATTGTGAGTACAGTTTTGCCGAAGGCACGAACATAAAAAGTCAGTCCCGCCTCGTTTTCAATAGACTTTACTTCTGCGCTATGCGCCGCAGCACCGAGGAAGGTACTTCTTCTTCGACCGCCACTTCGACGACTTCGAAGACGCGTTGCTGTGCCTAGTTGCACCGTCCGCCCGCTGTAAAGTATAAGCCATAAGGCGTCCGCGGTCCGGGCACCGGGATAAATACCTCGGTATCTATCTGGACTGCGTTTCTATACCATGCGAATTAATAACTTTCAGTTAACGACCGTGTTCTACCAGCAGCTACCGACTATCAACGGCACAGCAGGATAGACCCACCTACCTAGATTACTCGTGTAGTTTGTTTGTTGGCAGAAAAACGTAGTGCACAAAAAGAGAGAGCTAAATATAACCCGGTTGTTCACTTATTGGTCGTAGCTGACACATCACCCATTACACCTGCCTGCAGTGCACATCAATGGAATAACATTCTCGCATTAATGTCCAAATGGCTGACCTGAGTCGCATTGTTTTACTCAAATGGACAACTTTTTCATGAATACCATAATCCATTGCGGCCGCCACGCGTGAAGTATAAATTGTAATCCAATATATCTATAACCGTTGAGATGCACTGGGCATTGACTAGGTGGATACAGTTTGAGGCCGGATCTAACGGGAGTGTACTATCGACCGGGTAACATTGGCACGCAGATCAGTTTGCCTCCTTTTTTTGCCAGTTCAGAAGAAAATACGCCATTATACGTACCTGGGTGTGTATGTATACTTTGGTACTTGTGAGTACGACGGTCGAACGGATTTCGATCATTAATAGTCTATCTTGCCGGCTATTTCTGGGTCCGTGTTTTTTCGTTAGACATCCCCGATTTTATGAAGTGTCAAGTTGGCAATTGACGATTTTTGTAGCCCATCTAACTCTATTTAACGCCTTATTTAACGCCACCGTACCAGAAGCCTTCTTCGTTCTGCAATGCTTCTTAGTGTCGTACAGAACGCTTCGTTAGATACGATAATTCGTCATTCGTCTATCTACTTTTCCGCGGTCTCGGGCAAAGCATAGTAGGAAATTGATCACGCAATTTGTCGTAATATACTTCACCTTGAAAACTCACTAGCACACGTTAAAGATCATTGAAGCATACTCGCAAGTTTTTCAGGTTTTCTTCGCTACCAACTTGGCTACCCCCGATGCACGCCAATATTGTCGGATGTTTCCAGTGCCACGGACGACCGATGCGTCGCGTCGGTTCAAAATGACGTACCGAATAATACTTTGCAGTAGACTACAGTAGCCGAACGCATTGCTCGGTATAAGTAGGTATTCACCTTCTACTGTACTTTTATGAACGATGGTTAGACATAATGGGATTATTTGAGAAAGTATATACAGGAATAGTTATTTCCCAGTTATAGCGCAGGCATAACAGCCTTTCAATTAGTTTTAATAATGGCTATTAAATTGTCGTTTATGTAGGCAATACCTGCGACCGGCGAGCAATGGGACCGCTAGCTTGCAACCGAACGATGATTGATACTTTTTCAATTCAATTACAAACACGAAACGCAATCGTAGGCTGGAACAAATCATTTCCTTGATGATTCCTTGAAGATGTTCGACAAACCAGAATGCGAAATGTGTAACCCATGCGACCAATCCGCCGCGCGTCCAGCTCCGGATTGTTCCAGTTCAATTTCAAATTTCATATTCAGTCCCACGGTTTTCTAGGGCCGTCGTGCCATAACCCAAATCCAAAGTTAATGACCCATAAGACTGGACGTACTACGTACGTAGGTCAATTATACATCAAACCAATTTGCCATAAAGTTTGACTTTCTCCGTTATCGAATATATGCGAGCATATGCGTGTGTGAAATATGCTACGAATACTTTTTGCGCAAATTCACCACGCACATCAAGATTTAGGCACATGTGAATTTTTTGTTGTCGCTAAGAAATCAGATCGCAAGTGAGATGATTGCGTGTCATTATCATTATAGTGGTCGCTCGCGGCTCCCTGTGCCCCGAAGACCACGATATTCAACTGGGAATCGCGAAGCTCCAAGTCCAATCAACGTAATACTTGACTTTTATTACTCTCATATTCATACATATTCCCACATGTGCAAGTCAAATAATCTAGAACTTCCCATACAGTTTTCTCATTAAATCAATCGCTCCTCATCGCGCACCTCTTCAGTTCTCACGCAATAATGATAAACTCCGAAGGTCATTAAACTACAGATCGATTGTAATGATTGCGGAATGAACTATACAAATTTCTCAAGCGTGTGCGTCAAGGATTACTCATTTTCATTGCAATATTTCGAATATCGTATCTCAAAGATCAATTCCCGATGACTTTGTGCCATGGCGTAGAGTGTAGGCGATCATTCTCTTCTAATATGTCGATTCAGGGCTACACGATTCCAATTTCAAGATGTGGAGTGTCGACAAAAGATCGGAAGATGGCCGAATAATTTGGTAAGAGAAATAGAAGAGTTGAAGAAGAGATTTGGCGAATTGCTATCGATGATTGTGGTCAAGAATGAATTCAGCGCTAATACAAAAGTTTCATTCCGTACGATCGGTGTACAATTTCCTTGCCAATAATATTATAATGCCGCTTTCTATTTTACCACAAATTTTACGTAAGTTAAATACTCATATTATCGTCGATCCATCATATTCCGTGAAATAAAATGGTTTCAGCGATTTCAGGTGACTGTTAGTATACAATGCGTTGGAAAAAATAGTGTCGTATATGCATATATTTATTTTTTGGGTCGCTTCAGTGAAAATCACTCTTCTCCGCTGTTATAGGTATACCAAACAGGGGAGTTCTATGCACGGTACATTGAATCCGCCACTTCCTGCACAACATTTTCCCACACCGTCTCACAGCTGCTCACCTTAATTCTTAGCGAGGTAGGTATGTGCTTGTCAATGAACATTTTTCTAATTAAAAGCAAAAGCAGCGTCTCATCCATCACAGCTGTGAATGTTTTCATCATCATAATAACTTTTCACTTTTGTTCGGCGCAAGCAGGAAATACTGTTTTCGATTTCCTCGCTCGGAGATGAAGAGCAAGACACAAATACTGGCGAGTTCGAATCCCAGAAATGAAGAATTGATCTCATTCATATGGAAATCGATACAATCGAACGCAATTTCGCACCAGCCAAATCGCACGGAGCACTCGACTAGCGATCCGTTTCTTACTTTCATTTCTATATCATATCTCGCATCTCGATTCACCGAGGCGCGAGGTCGAGGACATTTCAAGAGAGCCGGTACCTACGCGGGCGAGATGAATGCCGATGAGAATCGAGGAAGAGAGATAGAGTGAGCGAGGAGAGGAGAGAAAATGATGGAGAAAAGAGAGTAGATTTTGTGACAGTCATTACATGAACACACAAAAGATTCTACCTGTTGCGAAATGTTCACAGTATCAAAGGTCGACGGGTAAATTGAAAGTGTGAATTGTTCAGCTCGAAACTATTCCGAATCCGCACTCCTCGCTCTCTCACCCATTCTCAATTTCACCACAATGCATCCTGCAGAAGGTTTTGGTACTAATAAAGGTCAGCCTATGTTCCATTTCACAGAGAAGATCTATTCGTCGTCAGTACCTAGCAAAAAGTGGAATTCTATCAACACCATACAGTTGCCAAAGTCTGAATGTTTACAAATTTTTCAAGGACAGTATGTAGTACGCAACAAGCTGACAGAATTCAATTATAAAAACGATCTCGACAACTCTATAAGCGATGATGAACTTCCTTGAACTTGCGCGGATGGATTTACCGTTGAAACTAGAACAGAAGGCATGTTATGAACAAGAAATGGGAAGCCCTCTGTTCACAAAGTACCTAACAAGTCATAATTCTGGTGATTTGAGGTTAGAGTAGCGACAGATTACAACCAAGTCGTGTCCCCGGGTTCACGGGGTCAGCAGGACACGCCAGGTAGATAACCTCGACAAAAATATAGCTGAGGTGCTAAGAGAAGGCCAAAGGCTAAGAGCCGGCATTCCACCGATGACAGGGCTTCGGAAATTGCTGATACCTCTAAACTCTGAACAAACTATTCTCTCGCCTTATATGTACAGTGTACACGTATCTACATGCTTCGCTGGAAACTCGAATCGGACAGTTTCGCTCGCTGAACTCAACCGATATAGGTGACGGCCCCATGATCTACTGCCGTACAAAGGAGTACAATTTGAATTGCATTGAAAGTTTGTTTGTAATCGTTGTTGGAAAAACTTCGTCAATTACTGCGCAAAAAATTGATAATCGAAAGTTACCAGGCAGAACTGTGGTATACAGTGGAGCGAGCGAATATGATGATAATGAATGCTGTTTCGATCCCCGTTGCTGGCAACCTTGGCATTGAAAACTCGGTAAAAGTATAACAATGCCGGTGTTAAACTATGCGTAGTTCCCGCACGGTACTCCCGGTTGTTCACCATGGTATATAGCTGATCGTGAGGTCGACTCCGCAGGTTTTTGAAAGGGACACGCAAGAGGGGTTCCGTCCAAACGGGGTAAGGAGGAAGTCCCACGACCCTCGTTGCGGTTGTTGATGCTGATATCGCGGCCCGTCGGTCGTAAGATGAGCAAAGCACAAAGAACTATTGAGGAACTGGAATTATTCTGGTTCCGTGCGGTAGGTGTGTTATGGGATGTGTCGATTCGCAGGCACGGGAGTGAGTCGCGCGATTCTTCCTTTTTGCGAATCTAACGATAATGCGAAGAACAGCAATCGCCGATCTTCTGCGCTTCTTATAAACGCTCGGTACCCGGTTTCTCAATTATTCAAATTTATGTCTCGGTCACCGGGCGTCGGGGTCACCGAGAACCACGAACCACGAACCGTGGGGTCATGAGATTCCGTTCCGTCACCGACGAACTGTTATTTCGAATAACGGGCCTATCGAAAATCGACACTTCCCACGGCACTTCGACACTTCTCTTCATGACATTCGCCCTGCCACCGCCTAGACTTTGCTAAATGTTTCGAGGGCAAATTGGCAACCAAAAGCAGCTTTCAGCTCCGAAATTGCAGGATGCTGAACAATTCTGGAAACAATATATTTCCATCTTTCGGGAATTTCCCTCTCACACAATTTCGAGACCACATTTCTTACGCACATTCCTCAACAACAGGTGTTTAATTTTCGTCCGTTCATCATGCACCCTAAGTTCTAACATCAGATAGTGACTACGCCAGTTTTCTAGTGTGAAGCAGAACTATCATACGAATCGGGGAACCAGTCTCACAGTTCTGCGTGTATCGTTCGATTACAATCGCATCTCGGAATTTCAAATCTTGTCACCGTCATATGTGCAGCTTCTTTCGATGTTACCGACAACCCAGGTAAGTCACCGACGTGGAAGGTGAACATCTATCAGAATGATCTCCCTCGTCCAGTTTGGCTTCCGAGCATTATGAGATAATTATTTATGAGGTTGTAGAGAGGAAGTTGGTGGAATGCAAAGATTCTTTCGTTATCTGCGCACCACGCTATACCTTATACCTATACACGAAGAATACGTGGTTATTATTATGATCATCAATTTATAACTAACGACGGGATAAGGTAAAATCTTACGCGCGCTGGCATGTATGCAAGAGTAGGTACACACATGCACAGAGTATGGATATGGATAGAAACGGACGTGCGAAAGGCAGGGTTTTCTCACGTTCTAGATTTTCTAAATCACCCGCGAAATAACCGGCCAATTTAAATGCTTAATCTCACAAGCTACTCCGCCAAGTACATGTTCCACGTCTCATCTCTATATTATACCAAAGGTGGGTAGGTATAATATAACCGAGTCAGAAACCGGGGGACTCGTCCACGTCACGTTATCCTATCCCGTAGCTGCATAAACCTTCTCGAACTGCATCCTACCTGGATTTCCCACAGTTACGAGAAAGGGCGATGCTTTCCTCTACAGATAGGAGGCGCATGCGATATAGGAAATAAATAATATAACGTCCGATATCGAGGCCAATGCCGGCAAGTAGCTCGGCTAGGTCAGTTGGCTGACCTTAACGATCGAATCATGCTTTTTGGCGGAAGTGACGTAGCTCAAGCTCCAAGCTACATGCGGGGTTATACCTGTAGGCATCCGTGAGTTTAATATACATTATAAGCTACACACACACCTTCTGCCTACCTAAATTGGTTTTTACCGTAAAGACCGCGGCATGCAACGGCCTACATCTCCGCTTTAATAACCAACTTCGATTTCTCTCGGCGCGAAACATTGCCAGGATAAGTTGGTACCCATATTTATACGCCGGTGTTATTTTTGAGTTAATAATGATGCAAATTCATTCGTTTTTTGACCAAAATCAGAATTACTCAATTTGCTCTTTAATTGCATGTGTAGGCACCTATCCAGTCCGTTCAAACTCCCGCGGACTGCGTCAGAATTCTCACGCGCGGCTTACATCCAGATTCCATATTCTGTTCACAATTTTTTTCTTCCTTTTCTCAGAAGAATGCCTCCTCATTAAAATATTTTCGAAACGATAATCGAGAAATCATCAGCCCTTTCATCCGAGATAAGCAGCAGTCCTCCCAGGGTTCTCCTAATGAGATGAAAAGAAAATTAAAAAGAACACAAAAAAGGTATTGATGACTAGACAAGAGCCACGCACCGATGTGGATATGTATATGTATATATATATGTATTCATTTTACATGCACCCAACGTATTTTTGGGCAGTCTTCGACGTACACGCATAACAACACAGTGTGACCACCAAAGACCGCGACTTTCACTGCTCAATCTCCGAGGATATTTTACCGGTCTTACGCCGGTCAACGTATCCGACCTCGTATCGCGGGCCGTATACCTATATTCCGTTTTCCGCTTGATTTCATAAACACATGAGCATCGACGAGAGCAGCTCACGTTTAGCTGATTTGAAATCATGAGAAGGTTGTAGGAGGTAGCATTTTTGTTTCTCTCCTTTCCTTTTTTTTCTTTTGCTCCAGTCATTTTTCTCAATGCATCGCTCTAAACGCGATCTCGGGTTGAGTTTCATGTTTGAAGATCGTCGAACGTGAGAATCAATCGGTCGATGCGATTTTGCTTCTCATATAGGTTTGTTAACCACCTGATTAATTTCACTCGCAGGTTTCTCAACCGGAAGAAACGACTGATGATTTTTAATCTCACATCTCACAATCGGTTCAATTACTTCTTCACTAATTAACAACTTCGGTTAATGAAGTTCGTTTAATTTCTACGAACAAAAGTCCAAGCCGCGTGCGCATAATCCGATCGTATAACAGCGTGCTAGTGTGTCAACGGGCGACGGGATTGTCTCGATCGAAATGGCACATCAAACAACACAGGTCCGTTTATGCTAGTCATCGGTGCTGAGAATTTCGCTCATCGACTGTATACAATTGCACGCAGCATATTGCTTTCTGTTATGGAATGAAGATGGAAATATCATCCACCGACATCTCTCCCCACTAGGAGTCTAGAAATATCTCTTTGCTACGTCTTCTTTTCTTATTTTCTTTCGTTTTGCAACTTGATCGCAAACACGGGTACCCGAACGTATAATATGAATTCAAAAATCGAATGGCTCCGGTACAGTTGGAAAACCACAATTGTTCCTCTCGCAGCTATACTATTGATATAGATGTGGGCATTTTTTACATTTTTTTATCGTTATTGCTGGACCCGAATTTATCTTTAATCGGTATCTGATTAGTTTCAGTACAGAAGAGCAAAGGAGCCCAGTAAAACTAGGATCCTAGCTTCGCGCTGAAGCTATACAATTGTACCCATTGCAGCTTCAGAGATAATTGTCCTCGGGCATATCCAATTTGTGCAGGACTCCTATAGAAATACATGTCGAGATATTACATATGCATAATTTTCGATTAACCTCAACCTGTATTATTCACAACGGCGGTATATATTACTCGCCACTATTTTTTTCCCCGATCGTTGAACACTTGCGAACCGCAAGCTGGGAAATAAACTTTTTCAGCCGTCGTGAACTGTGGCCACAGCGAAGCATCCTTGAATCTTGATTTAGGCTATAGATGACGATATTGAAAATGGATCGTCATAGCGGAATAGTATTCGGCACATAGTAATTCAATAAAATTGATTCTCAATTGGAGTGCAGACGTGAGTATGTGTTTGTCCGTGCGCCATGCCGGAGCGATGACACACAGAATTTCAAGGATTGCTTTCCTTTTTTTCTATTTTCATTCAGCTCCATGTACACTGTGTACATACCTACCTGTACGACCTCGACCCGATACTAATAATCAACTCTCGCCGGCTAATAATGAACAAAACTACTTTTCATTGACCTGTTATACCCGACAGTATTAAATTCTCAGCCGTGTAAGAAAACTAGGTCAGCGGGATGAGATAGACTAATTAACTCTTAATCACTGAACCCCGGCACTAGGTATACTAATTAAAGGATCGTATGTTCACGGTAGCACCACATATTTGTTTGAAGAGTGAAGGCCTGAACAGCCGCCCGCTGCACTATATAAGACGCTCGGAAGACCGGGCATCATAATATGCTGCAGGCAGGATGAAGCAACGAAACATAAGACAATTGATTACTACTATCATGCGATTTTGCAAAATGAAAACTCAGATTTCCGCGGCTAGAATCAATTCCACGAATTGCACTTCCCGACGGTTTTCGAAAACGAATCAATTCCAGTGTTTCACTCGAGTCAATGAACGCATTCGAGCGCGAAAATCCAAGCTAAAACTGCATCATATCTCCATCTTGTTGTTTCAGTGCTTGACGCGCATCATAAATTCCCTATAGCGTAAAGCCTATGGTCACACTTTCCTTTCATTACTGTCTAGCTCTTGGACATTTTCATACACATGCGCAATGTGTAGCGCCTACTCGTATACCTACGCACTGATTGCGAGAATGAAAACGAATGATTATGTGACGGAAAGTTTTTCGTAAGGAACAAAATTGTCATAGGTAAACAACAACAAAAAATAGAATAAAGTCAACAATAACCGTTCACATTGACTCATACCACCCCCCTGCCCCTCCCCCTCTCCCTCGCCTACCTGATAATCATTATTGAGTTAGACTGTACTTGTTCATTTTCGCGTTGCGCATACGGATTTTTTAGAGGAGTTAGTTTCAAACGTGTTTCGAACGTGCAGTGCTTGAAACGTGACGTGAAACATCACGTTCAACGTGTGAACAAAGGGTGAGTTCGCCAAGTGTTGAACCTTCGTCGGAGTCCTCTCACCGTCGACAATAGCTAGCAAGCTCGCACCTGTGTTCATATCGGTAATCGCTCCGGTGCTAGAGATTGTAGGCGGGAAAGTTGTCCGGTTTACTTGTCCCCACGTAGAAAGGCGAGCCAATTTTCGCAAATTGATACCACATATATATAGCATCGCAGGCAATTATCGATACGATTATTATCCTCGTTCCCAAATCAGTTTGATATGCGAATGAGCTCATTGGATGTGAAATCATTTCTGAACGATATCGGAAACCTCAGACTGGTGAAAATGTATGAAAGCGTTTATCCGCAGAAGTTCGTCTCTCGCTGCTCTATTGGGTGCCTGTATATTGCGCAACACGGAGAACCTGTCTTGCGCAAACTTTTTAGCATTCGTGTCACCGTGATCTAGTCATGCTTTTTCATATCCAGGGCGGTAATTCTTTCAATCAGATTTTTTTTTCACCGAAAGTTTATGAACTCACGTAAGCGCCGCCTTGTTTCTTGGTATTGTCGTTAAACAAGGAAGAGGTCAGCCTTCTGGCAGACCATGACGAAGAGCGCTGTCTCGAGCCGAGAATTTTTAACCCTTCATTTTTCTTTTCTTCATTCCATATTTTTCCTTTTTTACCATTTTCCTGCCATCAGCTGGACAAGTTTGCGGTCTGGACTGTGGTAGGCCTCTGAGACTCGAGCCTCACTGCAACAAACGAAAGCATAAAGTTAGCTATAAATATGACTCGCATAATCGCATTACTCGACGTTGCTCGTAGGTTGGAGGATGAAACAGAGGAGTCTGTTTGCTCCATTATCATACCTTCACACATGGCTTACCGATAGTTCCGTAAACTGAGCCACTTTTTGCGTCATTCAATTACATTCTATTAGATTTACACCTAGTGGCTACATAACCTATTCTATATTTTAACCAGATATTTTGAAAAATCGCATAACATTCTATTTCCATTGGCTGAAATGATTCGATTCGAAGGTAGCTACGTACATCTCTTCAAACTACATTCACAAATTAGCCAGAAAAGTTCAAATCGGAGAACTTTGAGGCGCCATTAACGACGCGGGGAATCCCCATTGTCACACGTTGCATTGTTACCAATCGTTGAATGCCGTGAGTCGGAGAAAATTTCGCAAAACCGGTTGTTCGAAAATATCAATAGACCGCAACCCAACTTACGCAAACTCACGGTAGAATTATATTCCCGTACGTATTTGAAAGACGTGCAGAATAATTGCATAAATAATTTGGATTATAAGAAATTTTATTTGAAATTTCGTACCAAAATGTGTACTTCCGTTTCACTCTGAAGCATTCCGGAAATTCGATTACTATTTTTCTCTACCTATCGAAATCAGTCGATTTTTTTCATCACAATCGTGCTAATCGTGTTGCAATTCGTGTTCAAGCATCTGTCTATCTTGGAAAGATAATCGGCGTAGTTTTTCCTGTATTTTTTGTTATACGATGTAAGAATTCCGTGCCGCAGGAATTTCTCTATAATTGAAGCTGTAACAGCTATTACAAATACATCATGAATCTGGTTCTCGGAGCTTTTAATTAAGAATGATTAATCGCTCGTTACAGAGCTGTAGGTAAGCGGAGAGAATCATTTGTGCAAATCTCTGCAGCCGTTGATCCTGTTTTATTTTTATCATTGAAAATACTTTTCCAAGAGCAATTGTG
Organism: Phymatocera aterrima; assembly: GCA_963170745.1. Lineage (NCBI taxonomy): Eukaryota > Metazoa > Arthropoda > Insecta > Hymenoptera > Tenthredinidae > Phymatocera > Phymatocera aterrima. Next base: position 16,515,752 of record OY720661.1, on the reverse strand, counting down.
AATTATGTCCTTATCTCATTGTCGGACGAGTACCTACCTACCCTCGTTAACTCACGAGTCATAAACAAGCTTCGGCGTGTAAAGATTTTATTCCAAGATTGTCTCACCGGGCAGAATTCTATGGAAAAATTCACCTAGAACTGCAGCCTACTGCACATACCTGCCACCGCGCACTATTGCCTTACGCCGCGCCGCGCCGGCCGATCCTCTGCTTCTTGGTCACGTATCGAAAATCTCGCGGAGTTCTCACCTGAGGTGAATCCAAACAAACGAGAATTGATATGCGACGGTTTGCTCGTGAATCCACAATCCACGACGCAGTATCATATCAAAGGTGAACTTTCACTACGGGAGACGGCGCATTGTCCCTCTGCCGTAATGGTCTCTCTGCGGTCTTCTTCTTCTCCTTCTTCTTCATTTTCTTCTTCAGCATCATGTCGCCCGAAAATTTCTCACGAACCGGTCGACCTCTTGACCATATCTAAGCACGTGGTTGGGAAAAAAAAAGACTTGAGATCGCGCAATCCGATAGTTTTCTCAAACGTTGTCCCCTGCACGTTTTATCTCATTGTTGTATTACAATACCCATAGAGATACCTAGCGCCGGAAATTTATTTCAATAGTTTTCAATATACGTGGATTACTTTTACTCTGTTTTCCTTCATTCTTGTTCTTTTAAACCGGACCGTATTATCGGCAAAAATGAATTGCGCTTCACGCGCGATTCATTCCGAACGGCAACAATTTTATTCCGGAAAGGATAGAGCCGGAATAAAGAAGTAGAGAAAGGTATATCATGTGCCAATAGTCATGGTAGAACATCATTCGGAGATTCGCTCGTTAAATTTCACCCATCTCATCGACGTGTGGTCACGATCGGTGACAATTCGATTGGAAGACGTCAAATGCAATTAGACTTGTTCCCGAGAGACACACCCTCTTCCCAAGAGGATTTATTTTCTCGGAAATGATTTCTAATATACCTACTATACTTCTCCTGGGAGTAAATTATGTCGGACGAATGAAGTAGGTGAGGTTAATTTTCGCAACTACGCGGAGTAATCCTCGACCTAATTTTAGAAATTCATGGTCCAATTCATGAAATAGACTACTGATGCCTCACAGGATTCTCGAGCCGGATCCATTATCGCACAGATTCGACGGCGGTGGAAACCAAAACAATACCGAACCAGTTTAAAACGTAACGTGCTGTTACCGACGCGATGCTCGGTGATCAGAGAACCTCTTCGACTCTCTTGGCCTCTAATATCAACTTTACCAAATGAATACAACAGACTCCGATGATGCATGCTGGCTGGCTAAAAGTATACCCTGACATAATTACTTATTTCCCACACTCTCGGAGAAAGTGTGAATTTTTAATGCCCTAGGGAAATAATGGAAACTTAACGAGCCATGAAATGTGAGGTCCATCTTCGGTTGATAATGTGAAGAAAAAAAACCGCCTGAAATCATGCTTACGAAATTGTATGGGCAAAAGTTTTTCAGACAATCGTATTTTGTATCTCTATTATAATTTCAGAGATGGCAACGATCATGGTCAATGGACTATAGCTCGGAATGAATAGCCTACACATTCACATACCTATAGTACGCTGGAGAAATCTTTCTTCTAAATAGCCCGCATACAGGTAAAATCTAGAAATGAGTCCGCCTCCATTTGATACCCGCGGCCTTTCTCAACGTGGATCACAGAATGTTACCATTTTTATCGGGTCGTTATTAACGTCCCGTTACAGAGTGGATGATATCTTGCTCTCTAAGGTCGCCTGTGACACTGACCCTGACGGTGCAGGACTCTCCATCGAAGCGCGCAACGTCCGGTCGGGGATAATTCGCTTTATAATGAACCGCGACAAGACCGTTTTCTTCGGGGTCAACTATTGTCATACCACCACAAGCCTCAACGATGTCTGTAAGAGATGTTTATCTCTCGGTTGACTTCTCTGCTCGCTATCGGACCCCGGCATTTCGATCAGTGCCTCGTTTTATCTATCCCTCGATTCTCCGCGATCCTTATAGATCCTGCAATTCTTCGATCTACCAAAAGCCGAAGTACGAGTAATGTAGTATGGCATATAGATTCCTTCCCACAGAAGTATATTACCGTTCGACTTCTACGTGTACACAACACGAACAGTAAACGTTGAAATAGTCATATTTATTTACGAACGAGTATTATTGTTGCGTCTATGCGGCGTAAAGTCGTACAACAATGTGTATGCATTGCCATGCATTTATGCATGCATTCATGAATTTCATCAACTATTTCCATACACCAAGGCACGTCAAACTTGTCACGCGCTGCTCACTTCGAAGCGAATACATATGTATCGTCGATCAATTAGGCATATCATCGCTTTTATAATACCGCATCACTAAACAGATAGTAATTATTTCTATAGTTCTGTAAAAACGAAATACCTGTTTAGGTACTTTCAATCTAAACAGTGGGACAAAGCGTGGAAGTAACGTGATAAGGCTATCGCGCGCCAGCTTACAACAATCGCGACAATAATTCCTGCTAATTTTTCAGCTAGCGACAAGTTCTCCGCTTTTTCCATAGTCCGGTCATTATTCTACACATGGGAACCAGTTTCGTCACTACGAGCACGTCCGTATGCCTGCCAATTTTTATCGAAAAGACAGGAGTGACAAACCCACGTGATGATAGCCTGATAATCGTGTCGTTAGGCATTGGAGTTCTCAGTTGTTGAAATCAGAACTGGAAAAGGACATCGGACCGTGCGACAGACAGATCGTGACAAACTTTTTTCAAGGTTCAATCTCACCTTGGAAGGTGTTTCACGGAGCTGTTTTGTTATCGTCACGTTTATATTTATACATTGATATTTATGCAATGGCACGTGTAGGCTAGCTATACCACTTGTTGCGTCGAGATCAACTATTGTGTTTAACTGACTAACTGACTGGCTGAGTGAGTGAGTGAGTGAGTGAGTGAGCAAGTACTGACGAACTGACTACCTTCACCCATTTTAGTACCACCTACGTAACAGGGCTGCAGAGTATATGAATATGCGTTCACACTAGTTTTGTCCGTTCGACTTTGTCCGGAGATTCTTACGATGTGAAGAAACACTCAAGCGAGAAGGCGTGACTCATCGCCATTGATCGCGATCAAACGACGACCATCATCTTTAATCGAGGACCATACACATCTAGTCTGTAGGTAATCCATCAGGAGTCAATTTCGGGCCCAAGCTTTAGTTTCTCTAACACCTTCGATAATCAATCTCATGAAACACAATACTTATGTTTCATTTCATTTCTTTGTTTCAGACAGGTTCAAAGAAATATAATTAGGTACATTTGTGTTCGTCGACATTGAACTTTCTGATCTCTGGGAGCGAAGAAACCTGACTAGCCACACGTGAAAACCCGAGTGAACGAAGAGGATAATAAATTAGCAGAAATGAACTGCGTTTTCGTGAACTCCACTTCCGGCGGTGTATCAGGCATGGTTGCGCTCGAGCTTTTGCTGAAAGGACAGATGACCGTGACGCGCGAGTTTTGTCTCTGAGAATATTTGGTAACTCAACCTGACTCCACCCTTAACAAGATGTAACCTAAAGCTACTTATGTAAGCGCACATTTGAATAGTGTACACTGACGCAGTCGTCAGAACGGCGCATCGCTTACGCTACTCGTGAGACTCGTATTTCTCGTTTCAGCTCGTCTCATACGTGAATGTATATTGTGTAGGCAAGACCTTTGGTATTGTAGGGGCAAGGTTGGTCGGCCAGCCTCACCACGAGGAAAATGATGACGTTGCTGAAATAGCGAGTCAAAAAAGAGAAACAGAGAAGGAACTTAACTGCCTAGCAGTAAACTTGAATTATCGTACATGCGCACAGAATCCCTCGGATCTACGTACGTGTGACATAGTCTAACGCTTGTCCGGTCGTCGGATATGGTGTCATAGGGCAATAAAGAACAATCTGAACAATGTTCTTACGTGAAGACTTCGCATCCATAAAAAGAATTGAAAATTTTTATTGCTACGCAACAAAACTCGTCATATCCACGATTTTAGTAATAATTGGTGCAGCTCACTCCGCCATTCTGTGCAAACATATTTTCGAATACGATCGAGGCGTGTATTTTTCGGTATTTCTGTTCGGCATTCGCGACGATTAGTGCAGGCATGGTCGATACACGTATACGACACGCAGGATTCTCCGGTTGGACAAGGGTTCAAGAGCCATGTTTGAGAGGTAGGTCTGAGTTCGTTGCACCTCCACCGCAGGGAGGCTTCAGCTCGTCTCGGCTCTTAGCTGGCGCCAAATCCTGCAAAAACATGACGCCAGACCTGGTCGAAGTATTTTTAAACCCCGGTCGACGCGCCGCACCATCTTAGGACTCTACGGATTTGGCTGGACCCTCGGTCCCCGACTGGTCGCCGATGTTGTGTAACGCCGATTCTTCCTGCATCCGAACTGATCCCCTCGCAAAAGGTTCACAATTCTTCAACTGCTGATGGAGGTGCGGTACCTAGGTCAATGCGGTCATATTCGAGGTATCGACAGATTTGTAATTCGCGATACTAATCATTCCCGAAGGTGTTTTCGAGCCGGGCTCCCGGTCGAAACTTCGTGTGGAAATGGTGCTTTCTGGAATTACGGAAACACATCTTTTCATTCAAAAATGCTATACCTGCGGTACCTAGGTTTGACATACGCTTGTCCGACTACAACCGTGACAAAATGCAACCGTTGAGAACAACCGCTCTAAGTCGCATCCGTATATATCGTGCTACGTGTCCTGTGAATTAATTCTCGTCTAACAAAGATCCTCATATTTATAATAGAGTAGGAAAATTTAGGAGACGAACGTGACACTTTAAAAAAAACGAAGAATAATATGGAACCGATGTAGCGTGTTCTTGACTCAGGCCGAGTTCTTGACTTTGTGCGTCTATGTATATATATACCTACTCGTGTCATGCACGTGATTGTAATTGATAACAATCTTGTAGATAGTATTGCGATATGTTAAGCTCAGCTAATTTTGTCACGTGGAAAGTGGAGATTTCACTTGCATTTTCACTAGGCGATAAGGATTCAACGGTGCAGCTACATTTAAGTACCTAGTCGGGTTGTGCAGCGTTGCATTTGGCTGCATTACATTTTTTTATTCTCGGCTCGTTAAGTTCATTTCACATCAGGTTGTAAATGAACACTGAAGCTGTCTAATAAACGTTCGGCGAATTCTCTGTTCTTTATCGTTTTGAGTGGCAATTTCAACCCCACGGCTCTTATGCAAAAACAGGATCACGATTTTGCAATTTCTGAGGCGATTTCTCAATTATCTCGGTCATCGTTTAAACTGGCAAATATTTTATCATGTATCGGATTTGCATTTCTCTCGTGCGACGTTCATTGCTTTTACGCAACGGCATCGCTTCACGTCTGCCTACGGCCTACCTACTTACTCAGCGTATTTATAGTACGAACCATCCGCATCACCTCACAAACTGCCCCAAGGAGTCGCCTCTGGGAGGCTAGAGCCTCATTCAGGCCAGGTATCGTGAAACACTTACAAAAATTTATTGACCAATCGATCACACATCGAATTCACATTGCTGCAAATATTTGACATACTGTTAGGACTGAGGCGAAGACGTTACTGACAGTTTCAGCAGTGCCTAAACTAGTAAGGACGTTACCAGTGTAGTGGACGCCGGCTACTTCACACATGATTAAGCTCTCACAAAAGCCTGAAAATTTTTACCACTGAAGTCAAAAGAAAATGATGTGCAAGAATACTGAATCACTGAAGAGGTACTTCAATTTTGCTCATTTTCGTTTTTTGAATGTCCAACAGCGAAGCAAACAACATTGTTGCCGCGGACCTGCTAAAGTGTTGATCCTGTAATGTCTTCGTGTAATGAGATGACGGTTTTTTGTTTTCGATATATTTGAGTTTTTATTGTGGATTACGGACAATCTCTGTATCCGTACCTATTACGCTGCGTGACTATCGCGTATCATCGGACTTCCAAGTTAGGTGCCGAGACCGCGCGCGTGAAGAAAAAAAATAATCACGGTGTTTCATGGTGCTTAACGAACAATTAGAACATACGCGAGTTATTTAGTGTTATTCGTATCCTTCGGGTTCAAGGCATCACGATTCGCGGGTGACAGTGATAAAAAGTATAGCGCTTCGCATGCGCCGCTAATTACCTTCTGCATTATACAAATACGCCGCGCTCCGTCGGTAGAACCGGCGCGAGACTATAGTTTTTGTATGATAGATCGCGTGATGTCATAATAGCTAGTAGTTGAGAAGTATGAAAAATGAGACTGCATGAGGCAGCAGCGAATTAGATATAATAAGGAAGCGATGATTATAATTCCTTTTTTGATAATTGCGGGCGAACGTTTGCCAATGCGATGTACTCCTATGATCGGCAATGTGTCGCTAAAAAGGGAATCGATCCGGCATATTCGGTATCCACTCAATGTCGAAAAACTTGATAAAAACTAACCAACGAACCTACGTTCACGACTGATCATATTTTATCATTTGGTGACGCGAAAATAGTCATTTTCTGCAACTATATTCAACGTATTGAGAAGTTCGACGGCGAATGTGGCAACGCATCAGTTCACAGCTTGAAGCACTAAAAGGAACCGTCCAGAGATCAATATAGGAGTCTAGAGTAAGACTTTTCAATACCTTCCGGAGTGAATGGTCGATACCAGGCCATATGCAGACCTTTCGGGCCTCTGCGGTCGCCATGATGAGCAGATACGTGCAGAATCTCGAGTGTGCCAAAGTTCAGAGAAGTCGAGGCCCAGGAATATAATTGCGTGCCCTTCGGATAGCAATAGGGCCATGCGGTGTCGAATTACAAAGCTGACATAATCTTCATGTCAATCATAGTTCGACATCTCACAAGTATCAGGCTCGACCCAAATCCCAATGATTTCCCCGGTGACTCACGATCGACAGACTAACGCCCTTCACCTTACACTACAGTCCACAGTGCCTACGCAATGCCTCGTGTTCTTTTGGTCACTGCACACGCACTGGTCTATTTATATCTCAGGTTGGAAGCTGCACGACGTTTACTTATATGCGACCTTGCGATTAAGATAATTTTTGCGAGTCAACAAGCATCGTGAGGCAGCAGTTTATTCGTTTCCACGTGAAATGTGACAACGATGATTTGAACCAGTGCTTATTGCTAGTTTCAAGGCGAGAATCGCGCACGCACGCATTGAATGAAGAAATATTATGAGGAGTAAAGAATAAGAAATTGCGAACTTGATCCACTCGTGTTCTTCATGGAGATTTCAAATTCGATTACTTCCGGATATGGACCGATGCGATTTGTTCTGGTACGCACCTTTCGGATAGTCTGCGAGCGCCTTTAATTTGAAACGTAATAAAAAAACACCGCACGCTCGCTGGGAAAGGAAACAAACTGGAACACGGTGCAAAAATGGACCTCACAAGTTATTACTGTATCGCGCCAAGGATACCGTCCGCGTTCACGAGGCAATTGCATATGAGTTTATGAGACCGCCGACAAATATTTCTGGAGAGAATAAATTCATTTTGAAATCCATACGGTGACGTGGTGAACTAGAGGAAGTAAAATTGAAGCTGTGACAACACTCGAGAATTGCTTAGCGTAGAAAGATCATAGATGATGCAACCACCAGCGTCCATCAGACGTAATGGGTCGCTACAGACCGCAAAGATAAACGAAACTCATTTCGCAACGTTTCATGTCTCAGAATTGAACGTTCAGTGCGTTCAAGACGGACATTGAGTTTACACGAACGAAGAATTCCGTGGCTTCGTAATTTCTTTACTGGCTGTAATTTCAAGACGTAGGTGCTGTCACATTCCCCAACCTCCTAGCCTCTTCTATCTTTTCAGGTCTTTGAACTAACCGAATTCGATTTCCAACCAGTCAAATGTTTCCAATAATTAATCACACGCCGATTCAGCCATACGGCGATTGGAAGCTTTTTTCGTGTTCTTCTTCTTTTTCTTTTGTTACCACCGTTACAAAAAAAAAACTGTCTCTTCAGCCTTCCTGGTTCTTTTTTGTACTGCTCGGCGAGAATTTACACGTGATACTCGTAAACACTTGACTAGAGGTAGTCTGACGTACATTTGAATTCTCTGAGCGTATATGACGGGAGAAGGTCGATATCTCATTACCATTCTACCTACAGCATAATTAATGAACTTAGTGTGAAAAAAATCTGTGTACACATACACCATATAGTGTCGAAGTTCATATCAAGTTTTGTACATACATCCGTGAAGCAAACGCTCACCAGACCCGGAGGCGTTTGTGCAATTACGTCGCTAAATTTAATTGATTTCATTACAAAGGTTCCAATTTTGGAACACATTGTTATCCAAGGTCGACGCGAGACGTATCGGCTGTCAAATTTAATTAGATAGAATCTAGACCGAAACGTATGAGATACACAGGTATACCTACTCATGACGAATCGGCAAACACTTGGACGGTATTTTTATGACAAAAATCTTGCAATCCATATATGTATAGGTATATATATAGAAATTGAGAACAAGTAGCAGATGACGAAATGGGCACGTGCCTTCTTCTGTAAACTATAATTATACAATTTTTGTATCGATGACGAATTAGAGAAAAAAACTTATCACCTTCCAATCATCGCTTACTCATTCCGTGGAGAATAGGAGTACCTAGAAGCATAATAAACGCAATTTGTTACCGTGCAAATTCGCAATCATCTATCGCCTACCTACAAGTAACGTCACGCATGCGGTTGTTATTAATTGACGCAATAATTCGCTAACGGTGTACTCATAATTATAAATCTCACCACGCTCAACCTTGCCGCGTGAAAACCTACGGCGCTGAGAAAAAATAGGGAAAAAAATGAAGATACAAATTTACAAACAATGCATATACATGGAAAAATTCGCACCCACATCATACCCAACCGCCCACAATTTCTTGTTAAGTTACACTACGCGGGCTTGAAACTGTGAGAGCTTTAGATGACAGTAATTTGCATGAAACTTACATACACGAGTACGTTAACTCATGCTACTATCATTCGCGATTCTCTAGAGACACTTTGATGTTGGTATGATATACATACTTACTCACAAGCAGAGTGTCGCACCTCCGGGTGGAGCTTTTGGATCAAGCTGCTAGGGGTGTTTACTTGGGCCGAAGTATGAGGCTCACCATGCTTCATTGAATCTCTCAGACCCCCAGAATCGAAGCTACGATGAAGACTTGTGAAAGAATTGTACTTATCTGCATAATATAGGCGCCGGCAGAGGTGTCTGTGAGGTGAAAGGGCGGGCGCCGAAACTTCTACCGACGCCTATTTCAAACAAGTACAATTTTTTTCACAAATCTTCATTGTAATTTCACAAAGTTCAATGCTTTGCGATAATTTACGACTTTTTAGATGCTCATTATGATTAAATGACAGTCCAATTGATATCGTTCATTGATTTTCCACCAGGATCAGCCGAGCCTTCCGACGATTCGCCGGTATTTATTATGCATAAGTCTCAAATAGTATTCAGATAAACTCACCGTACACTAACACGGACATATCACATCGGGTAGACACAACATCTGAGCCGTTCCACAAACTTTCCAGCCTCACGTAGAAAAGAACGCTGAATGTATTAATTTTCCGCCCTGAATTATGAAATTTGACGATCGGACTTGCAAAATGTATAGTTCTTAGGGTGCGAATACTTATTTTCATTCTAAGACACCCCGTTTCGAATCAAGATACTTTGTACGTTGAGCTTCGACGAAGTATCATGGAGTATCAAGGAAGGCGCTGAAATTTTTTGTTATTTTCCTACTTTGGGCTGCGCCAAAACTCTGATGGCCTATGAGGTTGAACGAAGCATGGTGAGCCTCATATTTTGGCCCAAATGAACACCCCCAGTTTTATCCGAAAGCGTCACCCGGAGATCCGACACTCTCCTTGTCAGTTATAATTGTGCATACGTGTAGAGGTGGGACACGGAACCTCGACATAGGTTTGCTTTTGCAGTCGAACAACATTGATCCAATGAAATCGGATAACGTTGATCACCCACTACGACAGTTGGAGTTATCTAGAAATTCCATGGGCGAGTGCCAATACCAAATGACAGATTATACCAATGGGGAGTATATGACGTAGGGACGTAGGGTGAAAAAAGGGGCGACGTCTGATGTGAGCACTCGACCCTCCGACAAATACGAACAGATTTGTTACGCTGTAATCGATTGGTTCTCGATACTCTATGTGACAAACTGCGGGGATAGACGCATTGTCGTAATCTCTTATATACTCGAAAAAGATGAGCTTTTCATTGCGGTTGGCAAAAAATATCCATCATGTATCAATATGAAACTGCGGTAGGGGACATATATTGAAGTCGTGAGTTTCGATGGCGGCGAATTATACGCGACGAGGTTTCACATCAGTATAATATTATTTTGATTTCATTGGTTTTTATTTTCGTTTTCTTTGGTTTTTGTGAAGGTACTTCGATCTTGGAGAAATTTTCGAACGTTCCTTTCATACGTGTTAATTAATTTTTATTTTTGATCGCGGTGAAATTCGAGATCGTGAATGGAGATCAACGGAAGAGGAAATCGCGGTGACCTTTTAGTGACGGATCCTTAAACTCGAAAGAGTTAACGACTCATCGCTCGAGCGTTCTTCCTATAGGTCCTTGACAAAAATTTATGCCCACAGTTTGCCATCATTTCGAAAAGTAAGCGATCGTCTCGGTATTTCGAGGTTGCGTAATGCAATCCTTATAATAATCGAAGACAGAAAAATGAAGGGAACTATTTGCATGCCGAGGAAAAATATCGCGATGGTTATGTGACAAGATAAACGAAAGGCTGAATAAATCGCGTGAACTTACAGGAAGAACATTTAGCCAGGAATAACTAGTTCCGAATGAGAAGTTTCCACCGCGAGAGTGGAGACAGAGGCCTACTTAATCCAGAAAAGGTTATGCCCTGGTATAAGGCTAGATGCGGTATTGCGTTTAGTAAGAGCTGTCACGTTGATTTTCATTAACACAATTCCAGGTTAAACGCAGATAATTGGAGGCGGATTTCTATTTCAAGATGAGACTCTCGCCTATCTCACTCTGTGCACTAGCTAATGGATTTATTTTCATTGCGTGATTACTTCAGGGATAATAATTCGCTGTATACACATACATACATATTATCTGAAAATATTACTCTAAATTACAAAACCGCAGCGCGATGTATCTGGCTATAAAACGCATTCAGAAATGAAAGTGTACTCCTCGGTGTGTGAATCCAATGCCACAACAAATTTGTCGTAAAAATCATTGCATTTGAATGTCTTATTCTTCAATGATTACGCAATCTGGTTCGCAAAGAGAGAGAGTTGCTTTCGCAAAATTCAACGACGTGGATGTGTCTGAAATTTGACCAGCGAATTGATAGATTTATGTTATTCGGTTACTGAATATGTTGAAACTTGGGGCGGAGAATCTTACGTTTAGCAACTCTGAAATTTGAATTGTAAATTCATGGTGATGAAGATCCTGAGATCGCCACGTAGGAAACGGTCTCTTGCTAAATATAACTGTGAATTTATTGTGTCACGGATCGGAGGAATGTCAAGGCTTATCATTTTTCCTAAAGAGACGAGCATTGCCACCGCAGCTGGAGGAAAATTTAATATCATAGGAAATCGGAAAGAAACCGTCTTTCACATATATCCGGATAACCATAATGATCGACAGAAAATAAAGCCTCGATCATGAATATGTGGCTCAAGCTAAAAGTATCGCCGTATCCTTTCCAAAAACCGAGAAAAAAGAGTTCTCAGACCAAAACCTGACTGCCGGATGTACACTTTTTTCTGACTATGATCTGAGATTTGAGAAGCCTCGACTTCCGAGCTCAACTTGGCCGAGTGGCCTTACGGCCTTTTTTCATTACTGTATGATATACGATTTCTCTAGGTCCAAAAATGCCACGTTTAATGAGAACGGTATTCCGTTTGAAGTTGAAAATTTGAGTTCGACTCACCGTGACCTCGAGTAACTGACAATGAGCGAGACATGATCGACTATTTTTTTCGCGAATGCTACTTTGCAAGAATGTGCAGACCAAAAATTTTAATCAGATTCGAAGCTTGCGGATCATAATAATTCGCAGCCACGGTCGCGTAGGTAGCTCTATGAAGCTAGAATCTATAGACGTTTCATTTGTATTACTTAATTGCCTGGCAGGATGCCAGTTCCATAGGAGACTGGTCAGACGGCATGATACAAGTTGCGAGTAGTTCGCCTCGCCCCGCCGCGAGATTGACGCGCAATCAATCGAGAATTTTTACTTTTCCGGCAAAAAAGACTTTGAAGAACACTGCGGCAACGCCGGTTACAAACAGTATGCAGGTTACAAAAAATAAGGAGTACAATATTTGCAAGGAATCTCAATTTCGCGCAATCGCTCGGACTTTGGACGCTGCGAGACTGCAAGGCTGCAGGGCTTAGCTCCAATACCTACACGACTCCGCTTTGATGGCACGCGCTCGCGCTTCGGTATTCGTTGATCTCTGCAGATACAATTATATACGCCGATAATTGATCCTCGCGGCGAGTCGCGGTGCATGTGACATGAATCGACGAACCGTAGGTATAACTTACGTTATGTACGCGGTTTTCTGTTTCTGGATCCGCGCACTGATCCGATTCCATTTTTATACCTTTCCCTCCTTCATCAAATTCAATTCTTTTGTTCCCAATTTATTCGCGACTACTTGCTTTACCAACATACGTCACATGTACACGCCTTTCGAAATGTGTCATTTGTGTCAATGGTTTCAACTGATTAATCGAGTATTTAATTGCGTACCCAAGCCTGTACCGTAATTTGAGGCAATTACTTCCGACCTATGAGACAATATCTGAAAGAAAAAAAGAAGGAAAACGAAACGAAAAAAATTTGGGTCGTTACCAGTTAACGCAAATTTATGTACCTAATCGTGAAATGGTGTATGCGTTAGATTCATATACTTACTGAGTTCCTTAGTCACGAAATTCGAGTGTTAGGAAAATTAGGAAATCACCCGAACTGCGTGAATAATCGATTGTATAATCTGAAACGTAACAGTAGTGTTATTTTGTTCGTCGGATACCCTTTGCATCGGCAAGTATAGAATTCAATCTTATTTATCAAGTGTGGAATCAGTTTCACCGTATACGCAAACCTAGAACATGGTATACAGGATTGGTAAGAGTTAAAACGTGGACGTCAGCCAGATCCCGCCACTTCTTCTTCTTATTATTATCTGTCAGTAAAGTAGTCTGGCAGCAATTTCTCGCCGGCGTATATCCGGTAATCTTACACGGTAATACATCCTCTACAACTTCGCATCTTTGCGCGAGATACTCGTTCACCTTGTTGTGAATCTCGACCTCTGACCCCTTCCGGCTGAGACGGAGTCACGACTTTACGCGAACTGTGGAAGCGACGAGTCTATCTGCCCGCTCAACACTTCTGCCTTAACTCCTTAGTAGTCACGTGGTGCGAAACGATCATGTTCACTATCGCTTTGAGAAATAACCGAGAAGCTGGTAGGATGGTTGGTAACGTACGTATCTAGATTCGAGACACGCTACCACAAGAAAGATCGAAGATGCATATCGATCAGACTGATTCTTCGCTAACCATTGAAATATAATTCCCATTTTAAACTTCTATGTACTGCTATACTATGCTATGCACTTTCATCGAGTCTATTAATTTGCTCGAGATCCGCAGTGAGCATCAATTTGTAGTCACGTATCATGTGAAAGGATGAATTGCTATTCCCTCCAAGGTGATTAGTGGGAAACTGTTGAGAAGTGTCAAGGCATAACACCGTAAGGTATATACCTATATAAGTATGTATGTACATACATGATATTTCCTCAATTAACAATTCGTAGATAAAATTCTTCGGCCAGAACGCACTGAACTATAATTCTGATTGCTAACTTTTGACAACTTATAATCGATCACCTGGAAAGCACGATGCAGTGTCCTCGTCGATAGCCTGAATTCCAAGTTTGTCATTCGTATTGGAGCTCGAGAATTGGCGAGCTGTAGTCGACTCTCAAAGATCGATACTCATCTATCGCTGCATCACGTGGACACTAAAATTTTTTGGGGAGTCACGAACGAAACGGAGTATCGATTTTTCTTCCGCCCACCCTGACGCATACCTTCGAAATAGATACGTGGATGCAGTGGCGTGACCTTCTAGTTCGTAAGACGATAAGCCTGCGTATGTAAATTCAGCGTGGTAATACCTACAGGTGGGTTAGTAACCCGATCGGTGAACGGAGAATGAAAATGCAACGCTGGCCCTGATGCAATCTGTAAATTGCACCAAGAGTATAAAGTTACAGTAGGGAGGCCATGAAAATTCTCAACGTGACACGACGCACGGTCTCCACCGTCTCCGGAGTGGCATCTTGGCTTGAATTCGCCTGGGTTAGGTTGGCCTCAGGATTTTTGAATCCGAAGCAATCGTTTCCTCGGTCAAGAGATCAATTGAGTCCCATGAACGGTATACTGCACGACGATAATCGGTTGATATCAGTAATTGCTTCCGAGAAGATCGCCTTACGCCGCGCTGGGCTATAAAGGTGAAGTTTCACTCGGGACAATATGTGTCTTCACTCGCGCCGCTCATCGCCGCTGTTTCCTCCTCGATCATAACCGATCTCCTCTTTGGCAGAGGTCAGCGTTTGAGTGGCTCGTTAGCCCACGATCATAGAGCAGGAACTCAATGGAATGAAAGAGGAGCGCGTAGGCGTGAGCTTGTAGGACTCTATAGCATGCGTCATGTGAAAATTATAGACCCATAGACAAGCAGCGCTGAAAGACGTTAAGTCCTAATTCCTCATGCGTGTACATACGGAGCCCAAAACTCGCACGGATGTGAAATGTATATCTACGCGAAGAAATTGCATGGAGACAGAAACTCATGCTGGAAAGTCAAGTGCAGGCTTTGGTCGTGACGGAAGATGGACAGAGTAATGAGTCTCCTTTGTTCAACCTTGTTGAATCCCAAGTAACTGTTTGACTTCTCACAACTTCCGCCAGCACAGTCTTCTCACAGACGTTGACACCTGATGCACGAACCAAAGACCGGACGGTGCGGCGGCGAGTATGAGTAAAAGCATTTACCTACATCCAGTGATGTTCGAAGCCCCACGAAAAATATTATATCGTGGACGAATAGCTATGGTAGGTACATGGCCAGGAAAACTTCTTACGATCAGTCGCGCGTTGATGTCGTCCACTTCTTCTCGGCTATACCAAACAGGATGTAGAAAAAAATGGAAACCTTGTCCCACCGGTAAAGGTTGATATCCGGTACATTCGTACACATACCCGTTTTTCCTCTATCTTGAAGGATCTATCGGAATCTGTCACGTTTAACCTGACCTGTTACTCACTCGAGTCTTGAGGGATACCGTACCTATTTGCGTTTCTTCATGGAACCTGCATTTCGGACCATTATAAGAATGACGCAACGATATCTTCCAGGGAAAACGCGTGACTCCAAACCGTTTGAATCCTATCCAAATACGTAAACGTGAACACATCAACACATTTGCTGTGTATCCAGCAACGGTCGATTTGCAAACATATTGCGTGAGCACCTAATAACACTTCTGTTTCAAAATCCTGTCTCCGTCCAACAGCTTGCCGTTGATTTCGATGGCGTTCACATTTTCAAGGTGTTCCCATGTTGTTTATGAATAGAATTCCCATTTCTCCCGGTTTCACATACCCAGTGAGCTTCGAATATCGATGTAGGGTCTGTGAATGATATTCGAACGTGAATATTTCCGAGGATAGCACTGTCAGATAATATTTTTAGGAATTGGATAAAGTTGGTCCATCATACGTCAAGCATATTATGATTAAATCATGGATTCCGTATAGAACTTGAAATTGGCCCATGGCCGAGGTCTTCGAATTCAGTGAACGTCGTCAAATTGTGTCTCCCGGAGAAATCGTCTATTCCATAAATGAATGGCCCTGACTGCGCGGCCCGTTAGGTGTGCACGCATCTTCACCGGCCTACCGTGTGTACACGCGTCTACAATCTCAGGGCATCTTTACTCTTGTATATTTATGTGTATAATGTGGATATATAGATATGAGCACATCTCTGATGTATGGGAAGGCGCGCGCGTCGAACCTTCACCAACGGTACACTGCATTAAGGTACATGTATGTACATACGTATGCATACGGCCATACAGATTATGTGTACGCATGTTCCATTCCTAACCGAAGATCATATTCTTGTGGATTTGAAAAAATTCTCGCGATGTCGGAATCATGGCGCCCGCCCGAGCATCGTGAGACTACTGCAAGATGGTCTACATCAATCGATTACCGCGGACCGCAAATCACTTTTAGATATGACATCGAATTAGGAAGGCCAATTCGCTTTATTTTCAGACGTGAGAATGACGCAAGTAATAACAGCCTCTCAGGGATTGTGTAACGGTGTAATATGATATACATACATGTATATTGAATTATCCTATTGCGCCGTATATTGACCAGACCAATTGCCGATGTGACGCTTTGCGGTTTTTCGTTCCTTTTCACACCCCGATGTAGAGAAAAATTCAATTTTCTTCGCATTCCTTTCACGGCCGACTTTTCACCCGGTCTCAGAATAACTAATTTCGTTTCGCATCTTGGAGGAAAACCTGTCTCAGTGCTCGAACGACATCGCACCATTGACATCGAATCAACTGCCTCATGTACCTATAAGTCAAGCGATTGTACTCACTCGTAGTATCATAGCCTCGATTCATAGTAATTCAAGTAGGAAACTGTAATTTCAGATTGTACCTATGCATACAAGCACGTATTTAGCATAGACTTTGATACGTCATAACATAACACCCTGCCCTTGAAATAGCTAGGATAGAAATAATACGACAGTGTAGAAACACGAGGAGGACATTCGTGGTCGGTTAAGTTCCCTCGAAAATAAGCCGATCCTAATTTGATTTATGATATCAATTATCGGAAATACGTTTGATAAATTTTCTGACGCTCGCATTGGTAGTAGGTAATTATTATCAGTCGATCAAAGTACGGACGGACGTTGGATGGAGTGTCGCGGTGACGCTCGCTAAACAGATCGATATTCATATTAATTACAATACATAATTGAATTTCAGGACAAATCTCCCGGGATGAAATAATGCTCGAGGGCATACCTATAGTATGTGTGCAGGCTCGTAATACACTGTCAGTCATTTTAATGTACTCGCCCATTTTACAACGCGCGTAGGTACTACATATGGCATTGGTGAGCTGATAAACAGCGCCGTCTGTTACAACGATCACGGCGCAAGACTTTCCTTCCGCAAGACCACGAGCCGTTTATCTTGCGGTTGGTTATTTTGATCAATAATCAAAAGCCTGACGTCCCTTGTACTAGTCCGTGCTTTTAAAAAGTTCTCAGTCGCAGTCGCCCAGCTGCTCGTACAGACGTCTAACTTTCAACTCACTGCTGATGTACTCATGGATATGAATATATCTTGATACGTAGTATAATGATACACCTCTGTGAATAATGGAGGCATTCATAAAAGTACGTACGTATCCGTATGTGTTTATGTAATGAACGCGACTATCGAAACCGGAGGTGCATACCTGTGATTTACCCAAGTATTCATTTATGTACGATTCTCGTTATGTGGCCTGCAGAGCCCCAATTCCGGCCAACGACGATTGACGGTGTCTGAAACGAAGGCAGAAATATCGGTTATGGGTCATCGGAGCTACTTTTACTTGACTCCGTGCATGATAGAGCTCAAGATGAATCGCGAGTATGATATGCCGGATGAAAAATAGCTCTTCGAATTTCGGTTTCTTGCACGTAACTTCACGTCTGACTGAGAAAGAGTAGTTGCGGACCGAATACCCGTAAAGAAAAGCGTCGCTGCCAGGAGTCATCTGTACAGGTGTCTTTTTCACCAGAGAGGAAGGGAATAGGCGTTGCCCAATAACTGTGCCGTATAGTGTCTGTTAAAAATTCGTGACAGTCTCACGTTAGCCTGATTAGAATTACCTGTCGATTTTTGTCCCTAAGATCGAGTGTAGATTCGTCATTCATTTTTATCGAAAGCGGAATAATCTGAAATGAGATCGCTCTCGTGGCGAAAAGGGGAACGAAACTGATGCAGAGTATATTGCGTGGGAAAGATTTTTACACTCGAGTGTACGACTCGGCGGACACATACCGAAGTGTTACATAAGTTAATTTCATATGCAACCGATCGGGTGCGTGTGATATGAATACAAGTGGCCCGTGCCCGACGCCGAAAGAATCAGTTCTAAGAAATAGGATGATTTGATTGCTGTTTCATCCCAATCATCGAGTCCCCTTGGTAAAGAGCATTCCGACCAATTCGACGAAGCATACAATCGGGAGTAGAATTTTCTTTCAAGTAGAAGTGAAACGTGATTGGAGTCAAGAAGTCTGAAGGACTAACTAATCTCTTCTATTGCAGGTGAAGTTAAGAACTTTTCAGATGATTAATTAGATACTAATTGGCAATGAACCGAGGATCTTCGATCAGCGGTACATTCCGCTCCTTCACCTGCTAGAACTTCTTTTATTAGCTTTTTCATACCTGTGATGATTCCACGGTGAGGCACTACCTGCGGCTAGACAGGAAGCAGACCCAAACGTGATAATAGGTTCGAAACACCAACCTGAAAGAGTATAGTCGAGTAAACAAAAGAATGTTCATATACCACTTTTTGTGTTACTTTTCAAAAAAGGTAGGGCCACTCTATAGGCCTTGGAGAGAAGCATAAATACTGCTGGGAAGAAACTTAGGTACTGGCGCATGTTTTGTCTTCCGAAATCAACCGCAAGAGTAATTGAACGGACAGATAATGAACGTAAACATGAAACGATAGTTTTTTAACGCCTATCCATTGTCCGCTGTGAATAAGACAGATACGTCGAGTAGCTAATCGCCTCGAAAAACCAATTCATACTGAATGTACTGATAAATCATAAGCCAAGAGGATGGCGAGCCTTCAGGAGCAAAATTCTTCCGAGGAAATGGAAAGTAAGCGAAGTTTTTGGCCAGTAGCATAAGAGTAAGTTGATTCTTGCGTAAATACCTGTAGAATTTTGGAAAAGGAGAGAGAGAGATAAGAAATTGGAATGACGACGATCTCGGACGTAAAAATCGTTACGTATGCCAGAATCACTCGACTCAGGCTCCCAGTAGAAATCGTCCTGGATCCACCTTTTACCAGGCTGAGCTTGGCTCCATACCTTCTGCTGCAACTTATGCCCAGAGCGGTGCATTATATCGCAATACAACCTTATATAACCTGGCGACACACTTGCAAGCGACAGGAATGTTGGGTATGTGCCTTAATTGGCCGTGCGTTAGTAGGTAGGTAGATAGGTAGGTACCTATGCCAATTTTTCAATTTACTTCAGCTTGTAGCACGTGGAGACCGTGGCCATTGGCACCTAGATAAATTCACATCTAGATAAATTCAATAATCCATTGACATGCGATATGTTGTTACAGATTACGATGTTGGTATACGGCTCACCGAATTTCAATTCTTTTTTGTTCATTGACTCATTCATTCGGTTTCTTTTCCTTTCCCTCGTTTATTTTTGTTGCAAACCCGTCGAATACAATAGTCTCGCCGATACGTCAGTAACTATCTGTGATCTGGCAATCGGTATCCGTGAGAATCGAAAACTGACAACCCACTAGACACTGGAGCTCCAAATTTGTACAGCTATCAAAGCAAGTATCACCTGTTTAAGAAGCATGAAAATCCTCGATAACGTCAAATGACACGTTATATCATCCATGCCATTATCTCGCAGGTACACTAGACCTAGACGTAGGCGCGAATATTTTAATTAGTCAATCAGTCCTAATCTCATTTCAGTACAGACCTCGGTTCAGAAAACTCTGAGAATCTGACAATCATTCGAATCCTATTTCAAACGACTACTAGCTACTAGTAGTTGTGGAAAACTGTTTAGGTCCCTGACGCAATTTTCCATGCTTTATTTACAGATAGCTACAAAAGTATAACTATCTGGATTGGAATGAATTTCAGAATTTGACGGATTGATCGGTTGACTAACAGAAAATTAATGACAGCAAGCCTGGCGAAAACCAACGTCAGAATTTGAGCGGAAGAACATTCTCACTCACCGGCAAGCTTCCTGATTGGAATACCAAGCTGCGCTTCTGTGCGAATAGTTTCGAAGTTATTTGAACCAGATCTGAGGCGGCAGTCGGCTGTGATTTGAGAATAGGTACCCATATTACGGATCGCTCAGAGTTCGAAATTCATGCGGACTTTCGTAGATCAATGTCTGTGATTATTATCAAAAATTCAGCATTCAAGAACCAATAGTCATTTAGAAGAAGAAGAAGAAAATTTGGTTTCAATGGGTGTCCAAAAATTCTGAAAAGCGACCAAATCAGCTCAAACGGTTCGAATGAGCACGAGATTCCAGTAGAGATTCGCAGCACAAATTTGTTCACGTTCGCACATGGCTATTCGTCTATATAGGAAAAATTCGAGTCCCAAAATCGATGTTTGAGAAAGGCAACCTACATTATTAAGCATAATTTTATCTGAGAACGCAAAGAAGAAAAAATATAGGACGAGACCGTATACACATTTGGAAATTTGTCGTGTCAGGTTACGTCATATCAGGATGACATTGGCCATTTTATTTACGGTTATATTTATAACGAAGATTATGGCTGAAGAGGAAGTGCCCACTATGGCAGAATACTTCCTGAATGAACAATCGGCAAGGATGTATGCATTGAGACTTGATAATGAAGCAACGATCACAAGTATTGCGCGGAACATTGACGGAGACTTACCTATGCTTTTTATTTGAAATAACGACGATCTTACGTAGCGAATATCAACTCACATCTGAAGCATGTTATGGTGGCGCTTGAAGAAGGAATATGAAAAAAGCAACCGGCCGTAAATCACGCTCTGTTCATTGTTGGTGCGGTTCGATCAGTTGCGAAAGGCACACCAGTCAGTTGCAATAAATATAATTAACAAATAAATATTCGACCTCTCGCGCTCCGTACATAACGAGGTAGTGTATAGACGTGTTCGATACTCGTGCGCTGCACGCATAACCTATGCCGGGCAACGAGCCCCAGCCACAAGTAAAGTGAGATCGGTGGTCCATGCATGTAGTGAAAAGAATAATAATTGAGATCCCTGCAGAGAAGTTACACAATCTTTATCACGAGATATCTGGCTTGCTCGAGAGAGTTTCCTATATCCATCTACGAGCAACATAAACCCCGGGCATGCGATATACATTCATTAATTTCAGTTATCCTAGCTTGTTTCCTTAATGAGAGGCGATAAAAACTAAGGCGGGAGTTTTTATCTCGTAAAGAGCTACTGTGGGTATTATACATGCATTGGGATTGATCGAACCTGACAAATTTCTATTTATCCAACTGCCGCGTATCATGAAACGACCGTGGATCACATGGCGGTGAATTTTTTTATCCGAAATTCACCGAATGTGATGGAAGCAGATTCTCCTGGGTTGCGGCAAGTTTTCTAACTTACGGTATTTCGATAATTTACGTAAAACGACCAACTCATTACTGCCTAATCGGCACCGTATCGATCGGCGCCGCCCATATGTTGGAGCCCAATACAAGCAATTTTATTAATCGTCGTCAAGGTATTGCTCATACATACGTAGTCAGTGATAACCAACGTGGAAATATACATAGATTTCTTATTCATTTTTATTGTCGATGTATCAAACCAGAAGCGGGTTTGGTATATAAGAATTTTGGTTCGTTTTTTTCATCATTTTTATTCTACAGTCAGGCTACACAGTCAGATCAATTCCTCTTCAACATCCACTACGATAGAGCGACAAGACCCGACGACGCAACGACGCCCAGGATATCGCTAACGCCATCGCCGGGGATGCTTGTATAGGTGCCTGTGGTCCCCGGCCAGCCGCGCGTCGTACTGGTCAAACAGGTCATTGATCTGACACTGGCAGGTCTGCCTGCAGACTCATTCATGGGGCAGCCATATTTCCTACACACTGAATTCAACCTCTGAAATACGCGCTGCGCTACGGACTTAAAAATAGCCAGAGAAGACAGGTTGGTCGGTCACCCACCGTTGCCATCCAGTACAAACGAGATTTTTCAGGAACCCGTACATAACGCATTACTAAATCTTACAGATGTATATATATTCTTTGTTGTTTATCCACATAGAATCACAGTTCGCGGTACGAAGAGGGAAATTCTAGACAGAGCACAAGTTGAGTTGGGTACTCTTCGCTTCCAATGAATGGCCATTTATTTGAAAACCTAAAGAATTGCGCTACACTTTTTCCGTTTGGAATATAAGCTCGGGGGAATCGTGGTTCTAATTTTCTAGTGCGACGAACTAGTCCAAAGTTGGAAAGAAAGAGTCGTTCAAGAGTTGTGCGGGGTCATTCCTGATGAAAACAAACATAAGCGTAGCTTCGGCAGTTGATGCTTTGGAAAAAAGTACAGTTATCCTCATAGATGGCCTTAATTGACGATCGCTCTCATGGGGGCTGACATTTTGGGAACAGCTATAGGGCACTGAGCTATTTATGCCTCACAATAACGAGCCATGAATGTATATTTTACGGCGCGCTATACGGGGCTTCGTATTTATTGATTGGTAGATGCAACGCCGAACACGAGCTACAAAAACTTCAGATGAATATGTAGCCATCAACGTTATGACAACTTTCGTAATACCATAACTTCTGATCTTCTTCTTTGTCCAGTTTGTGTTCTACATTCCCAGACGCACACATAGTTATGTCTCAAGTTTTTCCGTTCGAGACTTCCCAGTTGAATCCCAAATCAGTCAGTCAAGAGTTACAGAAGAAATAGTTTCAAAATTATTCAATTTTCGGTAGCTGTTTCGGGTAAGGTTGAATTTGAGAGCTTTTGAT
Source organism: Phymatocera aterrima (assembly GCA_963170745.1). Classification (NCBI taxonomy): domain Eukaryota; kingdom Metazoa; phylum Arthropoda; class Insecta; order Hymenoptera; family Tenthredinidae; genus Phymatocera; species Phymatocera aterrima. Next base: position 16,492,638 of record OY720661.1, on the reverse strand, counting down.
GCAGGAATTAACAATATAATGGAAGTATTTCTTCACCGGGCTGAATTTTTTGATCCAGTAGTCACATATGAACGTGGCGCACGAATTGGATCAAAGAACAGGCAATCATATTCGCAGCCTGCCCAGTCACGGCGTCGCTACGGCCGTCTAGACATGGGGGCGTCGTCAGCCGTCCGCATGCCCAGAAATGCGTTAAACGAAAACAGCAGACTGCTGTGTGCTGTACAATTTAATTCAATACGGACGTAACACAATGGTCCAGTTGAGCGGTTCTAGATCAAATGAAATAAAAATCGAACAATTAAACGTTCAAGATGCTAATTTTTGCGTAACAGTCAACATACCTTCTATTGGGAGTTGGAATCTGAATTCCCACCTATTAATGCGAATTCGCAGGTAAAACTATCCCCCTGAAATGTTCCATGACTCCTATATTAACAGTTTTTCAAATCTAGTAAATCGGCGGAAAACTGCCGATCAAGAAAGATGTCCACAGTAGTCCAGAAAAATTCAAATAACTTCAACTTTGCTATAGTTTAAAATTTTTGTGAGTGATTTTTTAGGTGTCATCTCAAAGAGCACAAGAAAAATGTAAATCTAGATAAAGCAGAGGAGGAAAATGCAGTCTACCTACGGAAGATCGTGTTCATATTTCATAATGCAAGGTTCCATAGGTGGAGTTGGTGCGGTGGAACAAATCAACGGTTGATGTCTTAAACGATGAAAAGCAAAAGTATTGGGACTTCCTCCGTAACCACAGCTGTGAAAATAATGAGCAGACGCGAAACGGGTGTACTTGGTGTAATGAAGACCAGCCAGATGCTATGTGCTCTGTTGTCATTTGAGGAAAGACGATACAAACACAGAAACTAGAATGCCAGTAAGTTCCCAGCTACAATATACGCGTGACGGTTGATGCAATGGGACACTTCGTGTGAGATCTGCATGCTTCGCGGAGTAAGTAAGTATGTTATAACCGCAATTTATACCTATACCTTACGCTATTATTCGCTGAACGAAACGTTGAGAGCTCATGTAAGATAGGCTGTGGCATGAGACAAAAGTTACATAAACGAATCTCCAAGCGAAAACAATTGAGGAAAATGTAGAAAGCCATAGACATCTAGTTGTCATCTTCTTGAACAGAGTAAGTTCTGTGATCCTCGCCAACTGGTCGGTGAAATTCTCGGACTGAAAATCCATCGATTTAGTAAACTGGCCGAGTTCCGATCGTTGTTGAATGAAAATTCCTCGATCTCGAAAGTTAGATGCCGAAATGTAACCACGCGAGGTTAAATCTCGATCATCGGCACAGCCAACTGAAATCTGTGCAGAATATCAATCATCTCTTTCCACTCATCTACACGAATAAGTTTTCGGATTTTATGATTTGAGTTCACGGTTGCGCTAGCTGCAACATCTGTGTGAAAATATAACATAGGTACGCCTACCGACCGACATAACACTGTCAGCGAACAATTTCTGGTTTTGTCGATTTCAAACTTTCAACACGTATCCATGAAGCGAAGTATACGTACCGGTATGTGGAGTCAAATATTTATACTGCACTACACAAACAGTGGCGTGGCTGCAGCATGCGTGCGTGGGCTGCACCGACCTCTACCTCTTGTTCAATAATGCTGCAGCTTACGTTTTGGTAATCTAACCGGCTACAGATGAAACGACATCGGGTACACGAGTGTATATGCGTGTTCCTGAGGGAGGCCTTATAGTCAGATGCTTTTTCATCCTACCAACGTCGAGATAACCAACACGTGTAATTCCGACGTGTCGGCGAGGATTTACGAATTAAGTGCTCAGTGTGACAAGTGCTTGAAAATGTAATATCTCACTTAAATTATAAGAGCTGATGATTCTTTCGGGAATGGAACAAGAATTTTTTCGATAGAATTTGCCAATATAAAATTCCATCCATTTTACATGCATATATTGAGTATCTTTTACCGCAAGTATTCCCTTCAATATCCGTTTTGTTGAGAATTTAGATCAAAGATTCCCAAGTGCTCCGTAAAGTTGAAAGGCTTACGACTTCCCTCGCAGGCCTCTTGTTAGGCTGTACGCTTCAATCAACAATGAAATATTAACGATATAATTGGAATCTTGTAACTGTTCGTTACAAATACGGCGAAGGCACGGGCTCCCACTCAACTAGATAAGGCGTACTTTCTCAACGGAGGTTGACGCAAAGACTCGAGATTTAAGTTGAGGAAAACGAGAGCATGTCGTTGATGGAAATCCAATGCAAGCAACAAGAAAATTCTTTACTGAAGACATACGAAAGAACTTGAAAAGGAAAACGCTCCTCCGTAGTTAAACCATTGAGGAAATCGCGAAAAAAAATCAGCGTTATACATACTGTATAACTGTGTGGTAGATTTCTCTGTTTCCGAACTCACGGCGGATGCTTTATTGAGCCGTAGAGATGAATGAACGGTATTCAATAAAAATACGACGAAACCGTGTAAGAAATAAGATGGATACTCAGCTCGGATACTATGGTTGTTGTATCGTTTCCTTATCCCGCTTAAATGTATGGCGTATTTCTCGTTTACGGCTAACTACTATGGGGTCCCAGCGGTGTTGCTTTATGGGCTATCCAGTTGCACCTGCAAAAGTTCCTTCATGCATAAACAAGTGGAGAATGTTTCTTGACTTTTATGTCCGAGTCCGATGTGTATATGAGCGTTTGTTCTCCGTTTAAGCTCATTACTACCACGTAGAGCTGAAAGAGTGAGAACTAATTTATGATCTAACGTGAGGTTAGATCTTGAACGGAGCGAATCTCATAAGTGAAGAAGCCCGTACCGCAGATTTCCGTATTTTGATTACTCTCCCCAGTATGTAGTACAACCTTGCGTGACACCTGCGGATTGTTGAGAACTTCGTTCTAGCGCACCTTTGCCAATAATATATGACTACACCGCAATTTGCTACGCCGATATCCACGGCAACCGCCAGAGGAGTCTGAATTACCTTCGATGCCTGAGTCACTGCACTCTACCTCGTCAAGTTCTGGCATACAAGCGGTGAGGCACGCTCTAGGTGTCGCGTGACAGGAGCACGCCATATCGGCAGCAATGTTCATGCTTGATGTTTTTGCCTTTCAACAATTTTACGAGCCTGATAACCTCCATCCGAAGATCCTGCCTCCCACGTGCAGTAACCGTTCGTTTATTCGTTACCAGTTACAACAGCTTCCCCATTTGGCCGTCGCACAACGCGGCACAAAATGTCATCCCTCGGAACGGAGGAGACAATTCAATGGCAAGAACGAATGCGATACGTATATTCGTGCAGAGGATTTTTCAATTTGAATCCATTTTTTCAATGAAAATCGCAGATAGGAATACCGGAAGAACATTTAATCTATAAATCATAAAAGCGTATTGTCTGAACTACGACAAGTACAGCAAAGTATCGTGAAATAATCGAATTTCTTTGTTGTCGATTCCTTCCTTGGGCATTCTCCAGCTGCTCTACAAGTATCTTGGGCAAGAACGTGAGGTTGCCCTGCAAGTAGGCGACTTTCAAGTCAGTCGATTAAAATCTGGTTCGAATTTACAGCCTCGATACGAAATCTCTGAATTGATGCACAGCCGGCGTTGCAGCAGCAATAGCATGGCGTGGCATGGCATGGCATCGCATGGCATTGCGAATGCCGCAGCGTAGGAAACCAATATTCACATATAGCAGCTGATCTCTCTCATTAGGAGACTCCGAGAGCTCGCTGCTGTAACGGCAGCGCATTACTTGACTGCAGTGACGTAGTTCAAACGATTTATTGGCAAGAACGAGTCCCGTTTTTTGTCAAATTTCTTCATCGCTTAGTTAGATACTTTAATTGATAGTTACGTAAGACGGAGCACCCAGTGGATAAGTAGGTCGTAGCAAGAAACAACCGACCAACGATCTATGTGATCGATTGAACCCGTCAACAAGCCGTAGCGACGACTGGCACGAGCGTCTTCTTCCAGTATTGTAACAATAGTACAATTCTTTTTCTCGTACTTTACCCGTAAGAAAAGATCAACTCTGCTTTTTATAGATTTTTACGCAAGACTGGACTGTGCCTAGCCATCTCAGGCGCCTCTTTATACCACTTTTATAAAACAGAAATTCACGATGTACTTCCATTCAATTTTTTGGAACTACTACCTGAGTAGGTTCTGCTAATAATAAAGGTAATATATTCTCGCTCTTTGTGTGCTCATATTTTATCATCGCATAAATCTAATGCGATAATTGCAAATACATGCTTTTGTTCGACATATTAGAGTCTATACTTTTATTTTCTCGGGGCTCTATACTGTTGCTGCTCATAGTAGCTCGCTATGCCATCGGAATTCATAATCAATTGAAACGCCCGGCCATACAAGATCGATGGCACTCCAGTTGCCAAGATTTCTGCGGTATTCAGAGACCTAATTCTCATTGTGAACGAAGAAGAAGAAGAAGAAAAGTGTATACTTGCAGATTAACGGTGTATGAAGCCTTGAGCGTCACCCATATTCCAAATACAATCTGCATACTGGGGCAAAAATGCGGCCGAGATCGCGTGAGTTGACGAACACCCAAGGTCGTCAAAATTCTTGGTCATGAGAAACGCCCATAAATATGGGTCGAAACGTTCGGCCCTTACCCTGAAGTCATTCTCCGAAACCATTGCTCAAATTTTGCTCTTCAAGCGCTGTAACGCGATCCCTGTACGCATCCGATGTTTGGTCTACATAGAAACCTTGCAGCCCAAAATGATCTACATCCCCGCCATCCCTGTAATGCGGTTCTCTGTAATACGTGACCGCAAGCCATAGTCAACCACCCCAAGCGAACGCGTGAAACATAGCTTAATCGCCGCGGGGATGTAGCCAATAGCTATGCACATTTATATTCGCGCAATACTCTCAACCAACATTAAGAATTGCGGGTATATACGTTCGCACGTACGAGTGGCGGCTCTGAACCGACCATAAGCAAGTCCAACCCCAACCAAAGATCGCTGTTCATCATTCCTTGTTGTTGCTGCTTATTGTTCGCTAGCTCGGGGACTCGGCGTCTTGCCGCGTTTGCTTTATTGTAATTTTTATCAGTTGGCTATTGTTGCGGCTGATCGCCGATTATTACGGGGCTGTTGAGCCGACCAACCGGTATGGGACGATGCGCTGCGGCGCCCGCCGTTGTGACGGCTAGAACGAAGCAGAAAGAGAGAGAGAGAGAGCGAGAGAGAGTGAGAGAGAGAGCCGTCACTGACGATGGATTTTTGAATGTTATCGCGACGTACGTCATTCTGGATCAGAAAACGACTGCCCAACGGTGTAATTAAACGGCATACCTCACTCATACTAGTCGCCCACACCTCTCTCACGGTCGATGGACCGCACCGTGACGCCCAGAATTACCCGACGTCGATCGGACCGGATCGACTGGTCCAAAATACCTCGACCTGCTGCAGCTTCGAGATAAAAGAAAATACAGACCAATTGCAGCGTTTATCTCTCTCTATACCGAATATGAGAACAATTTCACTATCGAGTTCAGACTCACGGAGGTTCAGCGGAGGAAAAAGGACTATCACTGAAGTGCGCCGGCTGAGATTGATGGTGGACCGAGTAGGCGATATTTATCAATGGCGTAGTCAGTGACAGGTTTTGTTTATTCCAGGAGCGACTGAAGTGACATTTCGATCTTTGGCTATTCGTTATTTTCCTTTCGGGCAAGACTTAGCAGTGCTCTCGACAAAAGTCTGATGGTTTTCTTTCTTTTTTATAGCCACAGAGATGCTCTTGTCAAGCTCTCAATGAACTATTTCGGGGACTGAAGAATTATCATAATGCACAGCAATTGTTAGCCTCTGTCACGGGTGTACTGAATAGCAAAGACAATTTAAAGATCGCGGAGAAATGCTATTATTCCTGAGCCAATCTTGCACCGCGTCTATTGGCAGATGAAATATTCGTTGCAACCGAAACTGGAAAAAGGTTATATCTGGACAAAATAATCCATTTTTATCTTGTAACTCGTTTCCGAACGCGTGAGCTAGATATTTGTCTCGTGCATAATTACAGCGACGGATGCCATGCATTGATGCATGGTGATCATATGGATTGGTGAAGTTGATTCACTCCTGCTAGAAAGACTGGCGCTTCGTTACCCCCTGCGAATCCAGAGACGACGGAGAGCTTGAAGATCGCAAAAACGGCGTGTTCACCGTTACACGAAAACAACCGCAAGGAGCCCAGTTTGACGTAAGTAACCCAATATATATGGGTCTGTAGTTCATTCACTTGCAATGCAAATGTACTCCGCGATGTAGGTACTATAAGGCAAGACGACTCCCGCGTTAAATGTATTCCCAGACTGCGTACATCTACACGAGTACGTATGTACGGAGCAATGCGTTAGCTCCATACCTACGCTGGTCTCTACTCACGCTGTGGGTAGGTACGCGTGTCACATCATGTCCGCATGTCGTTAGAATTCACTTACATATATCCACGTGACAATACGATACGAGTACATACTCATTTGTTTCACGTTCTTTTCAAAAGTGACATATAAGTATAACGGTATTGCAGTACGATGACAGTATTCGAGGAGCCTATACGCGTTGTGGATATCGGTGTAACTGTGTGGGGGAAGTATCAAAAGAGAATCTTCGAAACTCCGTCATAAACAACGTCATGACGGTGGGTAGGTAGGTAGGTAGGTGGGAGGCAAGGTGGGCATGAGATACACTCATGCGATCACGATAAATCATCATCACGAAGATGTGAAAATAATCGAGTTAGCCCGTTTCGTTAGATTGCAATTTACTGAGTAGTGCGATAAACTCTGATGCAGGCGCGATCCAGCGGCTCATAATCAAAGCTATTTCCAGATCCCCCAGCCGATCCTTTGGGGTCCCTGCGCAGTCTAGATCCTTCGAGATTCTTCCTTGGGACCAACCGAGTCTGTTTCAAACTGTCTACCTGCTTCATGGCAATTTCTTCCCGAGTCCCTCCGGGTCCCACCGCCAAGCCGACCTTTGCCGGACTGCATTCCACGCCAAGGAGCCCAGGACTTCACGCACACATGCATATTCCACGTATGCAGCACACCCTTCAACGTACGGTTCGTATACCTGCATCTACACATACCTTACTATTATATTCTACAGGTTGACTCAAAGCCAATGATGCAGCGTGAGTCCACGGAGTCCCTGGTTGTCAAATATTGAATTTATTCATCGCTCACAAGTGAGGTTGTCGCTTGTGTAACGGTTATCATAATTTTCTTCTATAAGTCATCGAGATTCATAAAACTACGATATCACAATGCGAATACCTACGAGTGGAGGTGTTTCATGGAAACGAAAGGTGCTACAAAATTTCCAATATAGGTAGAACGCCATGATTCACTTTTGTACCTGGAGTCCAGCAAAGGAAATGCAAAATATGTTGCGAGCGCTGGTATCCGATAACCTTGGAGCACCTTGAGGTGTAGAACACAGACAATAAGACCAGCCGAAGGTTGGGCGAGACGAGATATGGAGCGGAAAATAAATCGACGCGAATGCAGACTCTCTTTGGTCGCGTGTCACCGACACTGCTTTCTCGTAACCGCAACGCGCAACGCGTCGAAAGTATAGATGTATCCGATAATTTCTTGGCTCCAATTTTTGTCGATTTTTTTCATCCATTCTTCTTCTCCCGTTTTTCGTTTCATCCGACCAAGTACCTACTCTATAACGCACGAACAATTTAATTGGTAATTGGTAACAATTAATCCTTTATTGTTCATTGAATCGCTCCTGCAGTATGCACGGGCTTCAACCAGCCAGCTCTACGTACTTAATGAAACGTTCTCCGGGGGAGTTGATCCCGTGGATAAATAACGGAACAGATTTCATATCAGCGATTACGAAAGTCTCGTTCAAATTTTCATGCAACCGGTTATATTGACGGTGTGTTAATTAGCTCTATGCTGCAGAACAAATCATTCCGCAAATATTCGAAATTCCACTCAAATCCGGTCGTGCCGTGGTTATCCAAGCAAATTCGGCAGTCGAAATTGTCCTCGATCGTTGCTGAGCGAAATATTCTCCACTCCGCAGAAATTTTGAATGGAAAAAAAACAGTCAGGCGATTCCTGTCGTCAAACATATAATTGATGATAGATGAAACTTCGAAGACTGCAAACAAGAGCTCGTATCGTCTTGAGGTAAGCGGATTATACTTTGCCATCGTATACCTAGGTAATGCGAACTGTACAGAGGCGCCCTAACTGGATACGTTACTGCATCATATGGAGTATGTATGTACATACGTATAGATATATACACTCTCGCTGTAAAGAAAGCAAAAGGGAAAAGGCAAAAAGTACCCGTCGTGGTCCAAGGACAGCCGCTGGTGCAGAGAACCCTTCGTGGTCATCCATTATTTATCGTTTACACAGAATTGCTGTTCAAAAACCGCATCTAATGAGCATCCATTAATTAATAACAAATTAAGCCCAAAAACCACTGTTACCTAGTTAACCATCATCTCGTAGCCAACACAATCAAGTATTGGAAAATAGTTATTGTACCTATACGCAGGTATCCTACAGGTCTGTATGCACTATCCCGGAACGAAACTGTTACGATCTGTTACTGCCTCCAACCCACACCCTGAGAATACTCCACTAAGCCATTCATCCACGGAGGAGATTTCAAATGAACAAAAATCATACCTATTCAAATCCATATTATCGATTAAGACTTCAGTTGAACATTTTTCCCAATTTTTCAATTTCGCTTGGTAGTCTCTTGAACGTCCTGAGCTGCGTAAGTCCATCACAGTTTATTCATGTCCCGTTGATAAATCTGCGTGCGAGAAGAAGAAATAAATATTAATTCATTCGCAGGGTCCTCTGGTTAGGACGGTTATTGCAATTTTCGGAAAGACCGCAGTGTGTCCGTTGGTACCTAGCGCGTGAGGTCGAAGCTGCCTACGTGCATGATGCAGGCAACTCACTTCGGGCACTAGGAAAGCACTCGGTCATATTTGTTACGATCTTAAATACTACGAGTTTCTAGAGTCTGGTCAGTAAACCTCGCACACCAGGTCAATCAGTATAACTGAAACCTGCTTTTGAGTTATGTATCATCATTTCTCCGTTTCATTTTTGTTTATTACTTTCGCTATTCGTTTGCACATTATTAGTACATGGTATACCTAATGCTGAAATCAGGTTCTTTCATTTTCCGACAACTTTTATAATTCTATCAGGTCGAATTATTAGTAGGAAAGGTGTCTGTGGAGTTGGCGTCTCATTTTTGAAAATTCGATTATTTTTTTTTTCTTCAGAGAGTTCTGAGATCCTTCCGAAGTTGGGTTGGGTTGGGTCAGGTCAGATTCATATCATTTCTTCGTTTCAATTTTTATTTATAATTTATTTATCGCAGTCGCATTCAAATATATGTCGGCGCGTGTCGGCCGACAGCACAAATACGGTCTCCCATACTATCATTCTTGTTTTCTGTTATTGTTTCCACTTGAGTTTGTAAATTTGTATTGAGACGCGTCAGAGGGTAGGTAAGGTATTCCCCTTCCCTAAAGCCAGACAGAGTCTGGGGTCTAAGGGTTACCTTATCAGAGTCGGGACTTCGAGTGACAGTTGGAAAACAGAGCGCGAAGTAACGAGACCCTCAGTCGCGAACCTGCCGTAGCTTCATCTCTGACGCGTCTTACAATTGGACTGAGGTGTCGAAATAAACGGTTGCTCATACCAGCTGATTTGCCTCCTTCTACTTGCCTGCAAGTCTCCTTCATCGCCCCGAATCTAAGTCCCTTCCGGCTCTGCCAATAAAACAATAAAACTAGAGCGAAAAGGGAAGAAACTAACCATCCTCGCTATGAGCGATCCCGAGTCCGAGCCGGTCAACCCACCAGGCATTAATCCGAAATATATATAATTCTGAGTATCAAATAATTCTATAGGTTTTGGAACGCACATCGCGGCTGTTTTATGTTTCATTTGTGTTTACGCTTTTCATTTGCCTTCTCTATTTGTAAATGTTGAAATCCAATTTCAATTCTAATAATGAGTACTCTGTAATATAGTTCGTATTCGAATAGAATACCAAAACTACTGCTCATTCGGAAATGATTCTGTGGCCGAATAACTTTTTTTTTTTTCTTAACTCTATCATCTCGAGTATATGAGAATTCTTCAATACATTTTCATTACATCTGAAAAATCTGGTCATTTCCTTGTATCGATCTCTCATAACAATGCTTCCACGATAATAACCTTACCTTATTTTTCTTATGTTCACAGTTCAAAGAAAATACCAAAAACACGGAATATATATAGACCAATCACAATATACCTGGATACCCGAATAAATCAAAAAACAACCAATGTCACCGAGACTCATAATCATGAAAATCCTACCTTCTGGAACAATCGCACACCAGGTCAATCAGTATAACTAAAACCTGCTTTTGAGTTATGTATCATCATTTCTCCGTTTCATTTTTGTTTATTACTTTCGCTATTCGTTTGCACATTATTAGTACATGGTATACCTAATACTGAAATCAGGTTCTTTCATTTTCCGACAACTTTTATAATTCTATCAGGTCGAATTATTAGTAGGAAAGGTGTCTGTGGAGTTGGCGTCTCATTTTTGAAAATTCGATTTTTTTTTGTTTTTTAGAGAGTTCTGAGATCCTTCCGCAGTTGGGTTGGGTTGGGTTGGGTTGGGTTGGGTCAGGTCAGATTCATATCATTTCTTCGTTTCAATTTTTATTTATAATTTATTTATCGCAGTCGCGGTCAAACATATATAATTCTGAGTATCAAATAATTCTATAGATTTTGGAACGCACATCGCGGCTGTTTTATCTTTCATTTGTTTTTACGCTTTTCATTTGCCTTCTCTATTTGTAAATGTTGAAATCCAATTTCAATTCTAATAATGAGTACTCTGTAAAATGATTCATATTCGAATAGAATACCAAAACTATTGCTCATTCGGAAATGATTCTGTGGCCGAATAACTTTTTTTTTTCTTAACTCTATCATCTCGAGTATATGAGAATTCTTCAATACATTTCCATTACATCTGAAAAATCTGGTCATTTCCTTGATTCTATCTCTCATAAAAATGCTTCCACGATAATAATCTTACCTTATTTATCTAACGTTCACAGTTCAAAGAAAATTTCACAAACACGGAATATATATAGACCAATCACAATATACCTGGATACCCGAATAAATCGAAAAACAACCAATGTCACCGAGACTCATAATCATGAAAATCCTACCTTCTGGAACAATCCCCCAGGGCTCATAAATTTGAGTACCCATCAAAGCAAGTTCACTATAATTTTAACTAGTTTATTTATATCCAATTATATTCAGTAGCGAGGTGTATGGGCGTAGAAATTTCAAATTGTGTCGGAACTTATTGAACAAAAATAATTGTTTCCAATAAAAACTATTTTTCATTTTGTCAAACTTCCCGTAATAGTAGATCTAAAATGATTTCTCCAGTTCTCCCAGTTTTTCGGTACTTTCACTATAATTTTCAAAAAATAGATCTGCTGATTTCCATAAGTACACGCGCGATCGAAATTACCCAAAATAATGATGCAATGAGAAGTGAGCGCCATCGAACACAGTTCAAATGAAGTAAACACTGATTACCGTTCCAATAATCGTTCGTGATCCTCATGAACTTAATGATCTGAAGTATTTCGTGCAAACGAAGTTCAGGACATACCGTGCAGTGAGTCAGGTTGCCTATTTTTCAGTACTGCATATTATTTCAACAAGGCAAAGAAAACAACGTGTGAAATTATCGCTCTCCCGCAAACCCGATCGTAAACTGCAGAGTTCAATGGCGTTCAATAGCTACGCAGTTCAGTAGCTCCGATGGTAACACAAGTATGACTGAGTAATGTGAATATTGAGAAAAATATGAAAGTAGCTTCGGAAATATTTTCCGCGCGCCGAACATTGACATGGGACGAGCGTAATGTAGAGACTCTGACAAATATCAAATAATAATTGTATTAATGACGAGTTGTTATACTTTACATCGTGAAATTTGTTGCGCCATGCGAATCAGTAAGGCAGATTCTCATTCCGAAAGCTACCACCAGCTGCACCGAGAGAAATTCTGAAAGATAAGCAACCCGACTCGCTGATCGTGAGGCACACCTTCAAAATATCTGCTATTGAAATCTCGCTCATCGCTCTCTTATCTAGTTGAATCTTTAGGGCAACTAAAAAGCGTGTAGAAGTCGACGAATGTCCGCTTTTCAAGTTTTTACTCGAAGGAGGACATCAAACGTCTCACGGATATAAATAATTGTCAAAGAGTGTCTCATGGTATACTCGGGTATAGCACACTGATTGAGTTCGGATCTCCGTGAGGACTGGGCAGCATTTTTTCCTAAAAAAACAAACATCTCTTGAAAGCCTACAGAATTTCCCGACCTCGGACCAATAGCCAGGTCCTTGAGGCTACTTTTCTCACCAAGAAAGTAAAACTTTTGTTCTCGGGAGTCCCGCCATCCCAAACATTGGCGGCATCTTCGTTCATTGATATTGAAATTGAATAGTAACGAAATATCGTAGCATTACCATGAGTAGGCATTTCGTCGTAAGGTCTTTTTTACCTATTAGATTGTCTGCGAAGACGTGCTTCGGAAGATATTGGACGTGGAATAGGTGGAGAGCCGCCAACGAGGTTGAACGTATTTTGCCCTGTCGGGGAATCAAAGCCGTAACAAGTTTTCGCACTTTCAAACTTGGCGAATTTATCAATTCGCAGATTTCGTGGAATGGGCTGCGGTAAGCCTCGAGTCGTAAAACTTTTTACGATCGGTTTGTCTCTACCAACCGAATATCAGTGGGCAAGGGGCTTGATGATGTAAGAAGCGCAAGTTCGAAAAGGACATCTGCAGGCGATTTATTATATTTGCACCCATGCTATTGACTGTTTTATATACGCGAGGATAGATATCCAAGCCTTACACTTTATTCGCCAGTGTGAAAGCGCATTTGCTGTTTACGACCGCATATTATACGCCAACGTATCAGACTACATTTAATAGTAGGTATGGTAAGCGTAGCATTACCTATGTGAAACTTTGCAGCGCGCGCGCGATAACGGAATTGATATTCAGTTTATTACCAATAAAAACTAATACAGTTTATCAGTGTTATTTTATACCTTTTTTCCGAATTTCGTGTTCAGTCATGGACATACGATTGCATTTACGATCTACCTTTTCACTCGCGTAAAACGGTGATCTAGTATCATACCGGTAAATTTTAACTGTTAAGGAATCGGTAAATGAAAGAAGGCCGCTTTCGATTTCTTAATGCGGTGAGATTCAAATCTTCTATTCGTATATCGTAGATATTATCATCTATACGACTCGTAATGAGTAAAATTGTCCGGCCGCAAACTTTAACGAGTCGTTAATTAATTTATATAGCTAATTAGGTTCTTACATGGTTCCATCGAAATAAAATTACGAAATACAGGAAGCGTATGAGAAAAATGAAATGAAAAAAGACCGTCATTTATTCATAAAAGTTTGTTGTATTTTTATTTTTCATTTTCTTGTTTTTTTCTCAATTTTTTTTACGTTTGTTTGTTTTTGTTTGTTTTGTTTTCATTTCTCTCTTATGTATATTCACAAAGGACAATTACATCTGGCTTATAGATATACTAATTTTTCCTTCTAAACGTTCTTATATCATTAATAATCATAATAATAATAATAATAATGATTAGAATAATAATAATATATTAATAGTAATTACTTAGTTATTACTTACGTTTTTACTTGCTATATACTGTACCCTATAAGAATCCTATGTAAGATTTCACTTATATCAAGCAGAGTTACATGCTTGTGTACATTAATTGTATTCGTAAACCAGAAATTTCATTTTCCTTATTGTTAGTAATTATATATACTATATAATATATCTATCTTATATAAATTTTATACGACGTAGATAATAATTTAATTTCATATTTCAAAATGAGTCTTTTTTTCCAATTGCTTAAATTTTGTCTCACGATATACTAATTTTTATACTTAATATTTTCCCCGATTTTTTTTTTTCAATTTTTTTCTTCTTTTTTTTTTTAGATAATATATAATCATATGTGGTAAACCAAACGTTTTACAAATATATTAAAAAACTTACTTTTTATACACATTTTTTGTTTTCCTTTTTTTTTTTTTCTCATTCTTCAATTTCTTTTCACGTTCGTAATTTTTTTTCTCGCTTCTGTTTCCTTATTTAATAATATATTAAATTTTTCATTCGCTCATGTTTTATAAATAAATATTCGTAAACTACATCCAAGTCTTTAACGAGGAATCAAGCGAATTTGACAATTTGGTAGACATCATATAGATAGGTAGTATAGATAATCACTGAATAAAAATTCGAAATACGAATGCAAGATAAAATGAATAATAATTAGTTGAATAAATAAAATATAGTTTGCTGCAACCAAACCACCGCGGCAATGAAAATCTGACTCCACTTTTTATATACGATTAAAATAATGTATAATATATCTGTCGTCATTTTGAGAAAGTATAAAACCCAATTTGGGTTTGGAATAATAGATAGGTACGCACCTAGATACAATTTAGAATTGTATTCCATCAGATCGGAATTAATTATCAATCGGATCGCGGTAGCAGCACACAATTATAGGGTTACGAATTTTCGAAAAATGGATTCATTTTTTTCTCAATAATTTCTTGCTGCAAAACCGCTTCTTTTCGTCTCATCGCGCGGTAAAATAATTTTGCTTTTTCGTTTTTTGGTTTTCTTTCCTTGTCCAATCGAAATTGTGATTACGTTTTGTCCAAAAATATATGTACACATACATAAATAGATACTATGCCTAAATACTATATTATATATACTCATTCATATATATAGGTATATATATATATTTATAATATATATGGATTAAGTGTCCGTTTGTGTGTGTGTGTGTGTGTGTGTATATGTGTTTCAATTTTTGTTGTCGTAGATTTGTATCGTTGCGTGTGATAGTGTGCGTGCGTGTGTAGGTATATGTATATTCGCGCATGCCCAAAAAAAAAAAAAAAAAACAGGGAGATGACTGGGAATATTGTTTGTTTTGTTTTTGACAGACATCCAAAAATGGCACGATAAATTGGTTTGTGGCCGAGGGGGGCCAAGATTCGACAACTATCGTGCGATCTTTGTCTCTCTCTCAGTCATTTGGACAATGTTAACCGTGATCCAGATCTGTTATATTATTATATACCTATTATTTGTTTTTCAAACTCTGTTATTGTAAACTGCATAATATATACGCATACATATATATATATATATATATATATCGGTTTTTCGCGTCTTCCCCCATTAATCTCGGTCTTATTCTGCATTTTTATTTTGTTTATTTACTTTTTTTCTCATCTCTTGTTTTTCTATATATAAGGCGGACATGTTTTATGTTTGTTTCACGAGACATACACATCAAATTTTCACTTACATACTTACATACGTTTGCTACAAACTACATATATGGTTTATCCATTTATTCTTTATCATTATTTTATTTTATTCAATTTTTCTTTTTTTTCTCTAATTTTTCGATCAATTTTTTTTCATACAAAACAAAATGGCATCTTTTTGGCATTGGAAGGAAAAATACATTTTTCAACTTTGCTTCATCATTTCGATTGTGTTCAATCATATCTTTTTTTTTCTTCAATTTAATATCATAATAATATACATATACGTAGTACTACTTTAAAAATGATTTTCATTCTTACATATACTATAGGTATACTATATACTTTACTTTAGCTTTGATAGATCATTCTATTATAATTATTATTACAAGTATTAGTTTACTTTCTAATTATTATTTTTTTATTATTTTTTTTTCTCCCCCCTTTATTATTATTTTTTCTTTTCGTTTAATCTATTTTGGCATCGTCATATATTATTTCTCGTTTTTCATCTATTTAGTTATTATTATAATTTTTTTTTTTTCATTTTATTTTTTACTATAAAAATTGTAAGAACTCTTTGTGATTACGGAGCACGCGGATGCGTGCCATCCCCTCTGTATGTATAACTGCTTTACAAACGTCACGTTCGCGATAAATACTAACAATAAGTATGTACGGAACGTTTAATTTAAAAGCCAAAAATAGTTTTCAGTAGAAAATTTTGATTGATAAACAGTTCAATGGCATTGTTATTTCATTTTATTTTATTTCATTCATTTATTTATTTTTTAATCTTCTCCAGTTCTCAAGTTCTCGAAACGCGAAAAAAAAACAAAAATACCGACATGTGACGTTGAATCTATACTATACTATAATAATGTGATACGAGCTAATGAATTAACTAATATGATTATACAAACAAACGAAAACTGCAGTTCATGATAACTTGGCCACGACGATCCCAACGTAGTTCCGAAAGAAAGATTTCAACCCTCGAGAAGTAAGGATAACGAAAACGAAGAAACAAAACAGTAAAAATAAAAAAAAAAAAAAAAAAACTACGAAAAACTACGAAAAACGAATCAATACTACCATGGCACTCTGTTATAGAGAGAAAAAAAGAAGAAATTATTTTGTAATTTGTGCCTTCCTGCATGTGATACTCAATTATAGTATATTTTATCATAATATATAATATACCATAGAATTGTATCTGAGAAAAATTCTGAAGTTTGAAAATTTGACATGAAAAGACTATAAAATGATTGAATACACACTACGGATCGTGACATAGTTGTACTGTCGTTGCAGTGAGCATGTCAAATATTATAATGTATATTATATAGTATTTATATTTTCAACATCTATCTTCTTTCTTCTTTTCTTTTTCATTTTCAAACAACTGATGCAAGTCAATGATTCACTTTAAAAAAATTCGAGTATTTTATTCTGAATATCTCTTTGTCCGTCCTCACATTTTTTTTAAATTATAAAGAACTCACCATATACATAAATTTGGAATATATTATGTACAAAACTCTGACGCTTGAAATAATAGGATGTGCGATGTATTTTACCTTTCTTGTTCTTGCCTCTTCTCTTGTATAAGTTGGTTTAGGCACCGCGTCAACTATCCAAAAGTGACAAATTTTAGTATAATATACCTCAGAGAGAAAAGTTAGTAAAAAACCAACCCACCCTCTCGGTGCAGCATGCGAAAATGCTTCAGCATCAGTGTTTTGTAATAAAACATATGTATGTATATATAGGTATATGTATAATAGTTTAGCTAAAAGTAGTAGTACAATAACACTTTGTCAAACTTAATCAATAAATAATTAAATTACATTATATTACTAGTTATTATATAGTATACGTAATGATAATGAATGATAATATATTAATGATTCTTATAATACTCGGGGTCGATCCCGATCATTCTCATTCGGGCTCGGACCCCGCGTGTAGAAAGGTGATTGAAAAAAAAAGAAAGAAATAAACAAACAAATAAAAAAACACCGTAATCAATCAGTACTTCTAATAATTATCGGTAATCAATAGCTACAATAATTATAATTATAATTATAATAAAAATAATAGTCATAGTAATAATATTAATAATAATAATAATAATAATAATAATAATAATAATATACTCGATACAAAAGTTGATAAAGAAATCATTTAAAATCATCCTAAATTTGCCTATATAATGAAAAAACAATATTATAATTATATTAATAATATTATTAATAAATAAATAGTTAAAATTCAGCGAAGCAAATACTAAATATAATGTTTTACTGTCTACATACATATGTATGAAAGAAAAATGAAGGACGAAGATACATATACATATCGGTATATGAAATATATATACACAATTGAAATGATGATGATAATGATGATAATGATAATAGCAATAATAATAATAATAATAATAATATAAATTATATTAGATTCGATTGAAACAAGAAAATTCTAATTTGTATAGGTATATAATTCAAAATACGACGATATATATTAAAGGTATATACTAAGTATGTATAGTGTAATATGAGCTTCAACGTAGATTCCAGTCACTCATTCATTTTATATTAAATAATATGTATTTTGAGTCTGGCTATAATTCTATTTTAGAGATTTTAAAATACTACTACTCCTCATATCTACGCGATGTACGCAATTAGAAAACAATTAGCACGCAACGTTTAGAAATTTAATTGAAAAAGAGGAGAAAAAAAAAAAACAACAACATATACAAAACTTGGTCAACACTAACGTCGCGGTTGTGATCAAAAAGAAAACAAAAAAAGTACCCATATGTATATCATACCGTATACCTACAAGCGGCCACATAATTCGATCTTCGTCACTCAAAATGTGTGTGTGGGTGTTTTTTTTATTTTAATTTTTTTCAATTTCTGTCCTAATATGGTTTGGATGTATTTATGTTACTCGTGATTGTTAGAAAAAATGCTTTGTACTCGGTCGCCCCGCAGCGAGTGGTTAGTATAGGTCTGTTTTTCTTTACTGTATTTTTTTAAAATTATTTTCGTATTTGTTTGTTATTTTTCTTTATGTTTTTCTTGTTCCTTTTTTTTTTTCTCAACGCGTAGCATGTTGTAACCGTACTTCATACTTCATATACATACATAGGTATATATATGTACTAGTTTAGTGCAGATAGTGCAGCGTAGTATATAATAAGAATAAATACGAAAGAACAAGCACAATGTACATATACAAGGGGTTAATAAGAAAAGAAAATAAATAAAAACAAAAAATTGGATAATATATATAACCGTAATAATTAATAAACTTGAGATCATTTTGTTTTGTTTTGTGTTCTTTGCGTGTTTTTCGTTTTCAATCCCTCGACGTAGAAACAAAAGTGAAGAGAAAAAAAAAGCTGTAGAAAAGCTATGGAGAAGTGGGAAAAAAATTAATAAATAAAAATAATGCGATTGTGCAAGTATAGCCTATAATACAAATATAGTATAATCGTTAACCGCTACGTCAGAATGAATTCATATAATATTCAATGACATATTATCATTGTTATTGAATATGACCGATTGAGTATAGTGATATAGCGATGATAATAATAATGATAATAATTAATGTTACGTAATATATATTATATATACATACATACATATATGTGTATATATACGCATATATATATATGTATATATATGCGTGCGAAAATGCGTAATACAATATACGTAGTAGTATATGTGACCTGGGCATGGACTAGCTATAATAACAATAATGATAATAATTATAATGATCATAAGCATAATGATATAGTGCTATTAAACACGAATAATTAATTGTTACTTGTAACGTATCGTATTATGTATAATATCGTTTGCAACAAGTAACAGCGCATTGTCGCCAGTGTGCAGCAGCAGCAGGGCGTTATCATTATGAACCTGTTTAAAATTTTATTTTAAAAATTGTATATAATATACACTATATATAAATGTATATATGTATATAATGTATAGGTATTAGGTCAAACGCTAATGTTTTCAATCATTGAATATCACGCGCAATTTTACTTCATTCTCATCCCTTGTCGTTTTTATTCATATTCAATTTTGATCTTATTGTCGAGATATATATATATATATATTTAAATTATATATATTTTGTCTTCTTTCGATTAGCAACGCGGAGCGCACACTCTCCTCTAGTACAAACAAGTTTCGAGTATCGTTATTAACACGCGTGTGATTGATTCGTGTATTATTTTCTCTGATGTATAATATTTTCAATGAAAATAATATATACTATAGAGAAGTGGTGATATCAGAAATTATTATACGCGTTATCACGACGCATTTTAAAGTGACGTAAATCCGGAGCTGGTACTCAGCTCGTGTCACGGCTACGATCTTGGATTTTTCGTTCATCTGCTTCATACAGTTTCATCGAGTTTATTTATGTATTTTTTATTTGATATTTTTGGTTGTCTTCGCTGTTGTCGATGCTCATGTCATTTTGATCGAGCACACGAGTTTTCGATAACGTACACGTAGTAAGACGCGAAACAAAAAAAAAAATGGCAGTGCTTTTCCTATTCGGTTCACAATCGGATTCTAGTTACATGTAAAACCGTTAAAAGAACAATTTTGCAGAGACAGGTATTCGTCACGTAAATTTTCTGTTACCATGTTATCAGGAAAATTCGCCTTCCTTGAACTCGAAGTAAAGATCGTTATTCAAATCACGATATCTTATGATGCAATTCAGTGAAAATTGCACCTCTACATCACAACGATATTCTCATACATCTTCGTGAAAATTACGTCCGAAGGCAGGTTCCAATTTCTCGAAAACCATCATGTAGACTTGAGCTGTAATTCTCATTACTGAAAACTCATCCTATCGCTCCTCCCTCTTGATAAGGACCGGTAATCATGCACGGATGCATAGGGAACAACGTTGTCCAAGTCATAGTAGTGTAGGTCGGTGACCTCATCATAAACTGAGAACTCGGTACGGCTGGTATGCGAGGTAACGGCGGTAATTTCTCGGCAGTTGTTGCACTAGGACTGGTAGGTGTCGTAGGTGTAGACGACGCAGTGGTAGCAGTAAGTCCAAGTTTTCTCAGTCTCATTTTTTCCTCCCACTCATCCCAGCCGTGTCGTGGTCTATTCAAATTACGATGTTGATAAAAGACGAGGCTAATTCTGGTCGGATTTATTCTATTCGGCTTCTTCAGCGCGGTAGTGGAGTGCATCTCGTGTTTGGCGCATTCGAATAAAACACTACCGTGTCCAAGGGCTATGGCGACGCCTCCCATTTGCGGATCTTTGAAACATTCCTCGTTGTCTGAAAAATCTGTTACTTCGCCAAGCGGTTCCGCCTTCGGCGGTGGCTCAGGTACAACTGGGAAATAAGACGGAGGACCGTATATATCCCATCGTGGAGTCTCCCATCTCGCCCAACTTGGATTCATTCCTTGATGATACGGGCTCACACCTTGGTAGGGATATTGCGGTGAATGAAAACAAGGCTCTCTTTTCGGTTGCTGATAAAACTGATGTGGATATTCAGGCGATTGATGATATGGTTGATGATAATTGTAACCCTCCCACGTATTCGGATAAGGTTTATCGAACACTGGATACGAGGGATAACTGTATTGAGAAAAGGGGTGATGTCCGAGGCCAGAAATAGCGTGAAAATCTTGTATTTGTTTCATTTCCTCAGCCCACGCCAAGCAACTTGGATTACTATTTGGTACATCTTGTCTAACGTCGTGAAAACCTTCCCGTAATTTATCCTCAGGCCATTCTCCACGCTTTTGATGATTAACAATATTATTGGTATTAGTTTGCATGGCATTATTGCAGCTCGGAGAGTTTGAGTTTCCAGTTGTGTTATCGCCAAACGGTAAATTGCTTTTATTCGGTTCCTGCGGCTTGAGGAAAGTTTTAGCGAATGAATTCTGGAAGGTATTTGGCTCTGGTATGTTCTGACTCGGTGCAGCTGTTCTGGACGGCGGTCTGCCCTTCGGTACTCTGAACGGAGAAGGTTCCATCGGAGTTTCCCAAGACGGTGTTTTAGAATTTTCATTATTTATCCCAACTCGATCATGCCACGAAGGCGAAGAGAAGCTTTTTTGTTGTTCGTGTGGATTCGATCTATCATTCGAAACGTTTGATTCAATTTGATGATGCGTCACACCCTGTTGACTCGCTGGCCTATTTGTATTCGCTCCCCAATTGTTGAGCGCGTTCCAATTATTGTTATTATTGTTCCCGCAAGAACCGCTGTGATCCGGCGATGCTGGGACGAATGGGCTCGCCGCCGATCGCGTCAGATCTGATTGTCTGTTTGCTCCGCTTTTAGCACAAGAATTATTCGGCTTTTTAGCATCTGATATTCTCATTAAATTTTGGCGTTGTTGTCCGGCGCCAGATTGTTGACCATCCAACGACGGGAGAAATTCGGAATTCTGCATTCCCTGATGATAATTGTGTCTAGAATTTGGTGAATTAGGCAAAGATTTATGACCGCTATTATCCGTACAGGGTGAAACCATCCCATTCGAACCTCCCGAAAATAAATCCTGACAGTCGGTGGAATCCATACTTTGATTTCTGTAACCCGGAGTTCTCACAGGTTGAGGTATTTCCTGGGGAGGATAACCGTGCTGTAATCTATTTGCATAATTTTGATGATTATGATCCATCTGCTGCTTCGGCGACGGTAATCTAGACGGTTGTTGATTCGTTCCCATACTGCAGCTTTGCATCTGGTTTATATTACTGTGATATCTTTGTTGATTAGAATCGTTGTGTGCTCTCTGTGAATTGACCTTCAACTGATGCTGTGTTTCCATATAATTCTGATGCATATTTCTGGAATATGTGATACTAGGAGACTGGCTCTCATGCTGAGTCTCGAGCGAAGTTAACGGAGCGGCCGGGTATCCGGTCCTCGGCGAGACGTTTCTCTGCACATTGTCGGAATGCAGTGACTGATGGAATCCAACTCTAGGAGACACCGTGCCTTGTCGACTGTTATCAAGAGTAGAATTTTGATAATTTCTCGAACTAGGTGAACCAAAATGATGAGCTCCATCATTGGTAGGCATGCTGCAAGGGACACCGGTACTTCTCGGTGACGCCATCCTCTGCTCCTGAGGCGTTGACGGATAACCTCTTGGCGATATTGAGTAAGATGCTTCGCCAGGAGTATTCGGGTAAGAACTTCTTGGAGAAACAGGATGTCCTCTTGGAGAAAGAGTGAAGCTGCCCCTCGGTGATTCTACAGTTGAATTTGGAAAATTTCTTGAACCCGGTCTCATGTCTTCTTGAGAAAATGCGCTCCTCGGTCTAGTTTCATCTAGGCTCGTGCTATCTGGATCAACTTTTATGTCTCTTTCTAAACCACCGAACGGATATTCCCCCCAAGGATTTAACCAGTTATTTTTTCGTTGATCTAGCCAACCGCTTCTCGCCCACTGTTGATCCCCCTGATAGCCCCATCCCTGATACATCGAAACTGGACTATCCAACACGGTTGAAGATACTTGAGAGCTTTGCAACTGAGCATCCATACCTTCCAGCATAGTAGCCATGTCTAAAGAAAGGGACGGATCTCTTCCAGGCGTCCTGTGTGCTTCTTGATGCGCCGGTACTCTCGAAGGCTCGATTGCCTTTTCGGTTGGATTCTTGGTAGTATCTTTTTTGTTACTTGCCGCGTCTGGTTCGTCTTCTTTTCTCTTTTTACCGTGACGTCGACAGGGCTGTAGAGGAACTGACCTAACTCTTACCTCACAGGGATATCTAAAACACAGAAGAGGCAAGGGCCATCAGTAATACTATTATTATAAAATTCAATTTTACACTGCATAAAATAGAGTGAAACTTCGATAAGTTGTTGGATGTATATACATTGAAAGTTGTACTGCTGGAAATCTACGACTGATTGATTGCAACATAACATTTCATTCATTATACTCACTTGCTCAATACTTCAAGCGCTCCCGTTCGAACTTTTTCTTCCTGACCTTCCTTGGAGCCATACTCATCAGACTCGTCCATGATGTATAGTGGAAGCACGTGTAATTGTTCGTCATCTGGTTTCGTTAATAATCGATGCTTCGTTAAACTGACCACCTGAAAATCGCCGGAATATTTTCGAAAAATCCATGAATATGATATAACTCGATCACGTCGAAACCATTGAATGAAATGATTCGTCGTAAACTAAATCGCAATGGGTAGTGGAATTTTATTCAGGCCCAGAAGCCAAATTAACGACTTACCACAGTACAACCGTTGTTCATGTTGTGCAGATCTCTGTGCGAATGCGCGCAAAAGTCTATGCAAGCTGTGACCCCAGAGAATGGTCTTCCAGGTTTGAATCCAAGTCGGCATTCACTTGCCTCGCGTTCGAATTGCGTTTGATTGTTGAAGGCTTCTGGCGCAAGACTCAGGTAAAGGGGAGACAAAAGTGTAGCCAGAACGTGCATTCGTTCCTCTACCTCTTGTTCCTATAGAATGTATGAAAGTGATATGTTTATTTCTAGTTACTTATAATCACAGACAGTATAAGTTGTTCCATAGGCAAGAGTCTTCATTGGAGAAATCTTAAACACATTCTCACCTCAGTTCGCACGGAGAGACGAAATTTTCGAACAGTTTTACTCCTCGCATATTTGCAGCCATTGTAATACATGGACCAGGAACAACCAAATGAGAAGCTGGCACCGCAAGTGTCCGGGTCCAGACCCTGACACGCACAGGTTCTTGGTTCGTTAGTTCCACACCTTCTGGTTGTCGGAAGACCAAAACGATTTAGCTTGTGGCTTAGGAGAGAGTAAATTCTATCAGCCTCATGCGTTGGAACACCTTCCCAGGCTACCATAGCGACGACTATCCAAGCTGTAGGACACTTATGACCTTGGCGATGTTTCACAACTGTTAGAATCTTTTCATCGGGACCAGAGCGTCGGATTACCTGCAGGAATACATTTCGTGAAAACTATGGCTGTCTAGAAAAGAAGGCTTGCATACATGTATTATTATTTATTTTGAAAGTTACCCATTTTGCCATCGGACATCCTTGCGTTGTTTTGCCCTCTTTACCGGTGTAGATGACTTTCTCAAATCTTAAAGCAATTCCCGTCAGTCCAGTTCTCCTTTCGAGATCATTACGCAAATCTGATAGGCTAGCTGCGGCACCGAGATGCGTGTAGTATGATCCGGGTTCAGGCGGACCTTTTGGTTGAACTGTATTTTATTTACAACACCGATTCTCAACGAAAGAAGCAATTAAAATCCCCGTCCCTTGCGTTAATACTGATTGCACAAAAGCAGTGACTTATAGACTCGTTTCATATGCGTGTATCAAGATAATCCTTCACCACATTGTTAAATATCTCATATGCAGTGTACGATGTTTTCACATGTATGTCATGACTCATGGTTAGTGTGTTCTCTCAATGTTAGTGTCGTGCTGAATACACATTTTCAACTCACATTTGTCAGCTGGAAAGCAGTTGCAGTCCGGAACTTCGGTCCTAACATTATTCTTCAGTTTTTCCAAATGGTCCTGTAACTTAGGCGTGGAAGCGGCCCTCGGACTGTTGGGTCCTTCGCTTTTAACTTCCTGTGCATTTGTCTTAGATGGAGGTTCAGCTAAAATTTCATCCCTAGTCTGTAGTCCTTGGCAACAACCTTCACGCAGATGTTCAGGAGTCGGTTGTTCGGTACCGCCTCGTCTACAGCACCAAGAACCAGTTTCTGATGAAACCATTGCTGGTCCTCCATCACCTCTAAACTTGTAGTTAATTTCTGATAGATCCGATCTTTGATCTGGCTCGGTTTTCACCACAGCATCAAGATTCGGGGTGAGTTCATCTTCAATTCTCGAACATTCCGTCGTACTTTCTAATGGTGAAGAATTATAGGTAACAATTTCCTGCTTAATAACTTGTTCAGAATTATATTTAACCTCATCTTCAAGATTCTTTGATTCAAATTCAGGCGATTCTTTCAGATTTTCTACTTTGCTGTATGTTTCTCCTTCTTCATTTGCAATGGGATCTTTATCAAAGGCAATATTATCTTCAGTACTTTTGGGCTCTTCTTCCGCGGGGAAAGATTGATCTTCACTTTTGTGTTTCGAAAATGCATCGTCATTATTTTGCCCGATGCATAGCCGTTGTTGAAACGATTTATCATCGATACTCTGATCGTCTGTGAGTTTAGTTTTAGAATCTGTCCATGGTGGCTGTTGTTCTTGAGCCTGTGTTGGCTTATCAGTTACATCCTTCTCAACGGCAGCATATTTCATGAAATTTTCAATAGCAGCTATTCCAGTTTCCGGTAACATGTTTACATTATTTACGTTATTTCCTCCTCCAGTCCACTCCCATAAGCCACCACCGTCGGGCAAACTATTGGCCCGAGGGTGGTGGCTATGCAATAAAAAATTACCGGTCATTGATTCGTTGGTTTGTGCCATTGACATCATGGCTGCTTGATTCAAATACTCTCCAGATCTTTTGTCTTGTAATTTGTCAGCGCTTTCATTCGGTTCTCTCAATCTATCATCCGTTGGAAAATCAGTGTTTGGATTATTACTACCATTCGGATGCTGGCTGATCTGATGATGGAGATGATGTTGCTGCTGTTGTTGTTGCTGTTGCTGTTGTTGTTGTTGTTGCTGCTGCTGCTGCTGCTGCTGCTGTTGTTCTTGATGGGTCATTTGATGCTGTTGCATTTGTTGTTGTTGCTGCTGTTGCTGTTGCTGCATTTGTTGTTGCTGTTTATTCAATATCATGGTTTTCAAACGACTATTTAAATTAACTCTATTCGATTGTGAAAACATAGTATCTTGGGTATCCTGAGTCTCTGGAAAACCATTCTGTTTATTATTCTCCGCTCCCTGTTGTTGCCACATAATTCTTTCCCCTGAATTTTGCATGTCTTGTTTTGTCGCCTGTTGACCCCAGGTCGCCTGATTCTCTGCAGTTGAATTTGGCGACCAATTCATTTGATTGTCCATTTTATTTTCCTGCGACGTTTGACTCTGCCATGCCCCAGGCTGATGACCAGGAGTTCTTCTTGGACTAGGTTGAGTATCTGGCCAAGGTTGTTGAGGCTGTTGACTTCCGTCACTCTTCAAGCTACTCGGTGACCAATTTGGTTGACTAGTTGGCGTATCAGGCCAGGACATTTGATTGGATGGTGTCAATCTTGGATTTTGTTCTATTTTCGTTTGCTGCCACTGTTGTTGTTGCTGCTGTTGAATTTGTTGTCCAGACGGCGTTAGCCTTGGATTTTGTTGGCTAGATTGTTGATTTTGATTCTCTGGGCTACTCTGCTGCCAATTATGTTGACCAGACGGTGTCATTCGTGGATTTTGTTGTTGACTTTGATGATCACTGACTTTTGGAGAATGTTGAGGCCAGCACTGCTGACTTTGCTGTTGAGCGGACGGTGTCAGTCGTGGATTTTGATTATCCCTCAGCTTAGGACTTTGCTGTGGCCAATTTCCTTGTGCTTGTTGTTGTTGTTGTTGATTGTCTGTATTGTCTGTCCAAGACTGTGGAGTCTGTGGTTCTTTAATACTGCTATTTTCCCAGCTCATATGACTCGCTGGTCTTGGAAGCTCTTGCTGATTTTGAAGGCTTTGCTGCTGTTGATTCTGTATCTGTTGACGTTGATTTTGTAAAGCTTGTTGCTCGCTTTGTTGTTTCATACTATTTTGCAGTCGTTGCTGGTTCTGAAGCTCTTGTTGTTGCGTTTGTAACTGTTGCTGCTGATTTTGCATTTGTTGTTGTTGGTTCTGTTGTTGCTGTTGCTGTAAACTGCCATCAGACCACGTCATACTGTTCGCGCTACCAATTTTCGCACTAGTATTAGTATCGGACCATATGTGACGCTGATTTGCGTCGGATGCAGTCTGCTGTTGCATTTGCTGTTGACTCTGTTGTTGTTGTTGCTGTTGTTGCTGCTGCTGCTGCTGCTGCTGTTGTTGTTGTTGTTGTTGTGCGACCTGAGTCTGCCATTGATTTTGCGCCTGCTGTTGACCCATTTCTACGTAGCCTGGATATCCGTTAGAGCTGTGTAAACTCTGCGGGCCCTGTTGAAGTGGATACCCAGGCATCTCGTTTCCCGACACACTCCCGGCGGCGATCGCGGCAAAGCCTTTTACTTGCGTGTCCGATGACGGCTGCTGTTGCTGTTGATTTTGTTGATTGGGCTGGCTCTCCATATGCACCGAGCTACTGCGACTTGTCGGAGTCGTCGAAGGAGGAGGAGCCATTGTCACGTCCTGGAAAACAAATGTTGCTATTGTTGATATCGTACCTATACATGATATATCGAATACACGGAGTTCGCTTATTGAAATATCTCAACGGGGCTACTAACACTCTTATCTTGCAAAGTATCTTGAAAAATGTCCAAAATATTGGTCTAGAATTGCTATGGAAAAGGTGATACTCTGAACAATGATTACAGAACAGAAAATACCCAGAAAACACAGAACTGAAAGTCACCTCTGAGAAGTTCTACGGATATCCAACCAAATAGAATAGTTTAATTCCGTTACTTTATGAACAACTTTCGGCAGAAGACGTGAAGTTTATCTTCATATTGACAGGAACTGTTGCATCTGCGTACGTAAGACATGTCTCATAAAGACGACTTTCAATATCTTATTATCCAGGTATACACTACAAGAATAAGATTGAATAATTTAATTTACCTAGAATTCGACATTCTGGCTCACCTGCTGTTGGTATCCATTGACATATTCTTGTCTTTCGTAACCAACTGGCTGACCCGCTGTAGAAGCTGGGTCCATAAACTGACCATTGAGAGGTCTCTGGACAGTCGTAGCTGCCGATTGAGCTATGACTGGTGCTAAAGGCGACGGTTGTCCCGTAATAGCATATTGCCCGGTTGTTCCAGCCCGTTGAAACGCGGACTGATCTGCCGTGATGAATGCCTGTTGCTGATAAGCAACTGAAACCAAATAAAGATCTAATATTAATAGCGTAAACTAGAGCGAGTCTTTGCTAAGCCTTTCTCGAACGTATTATAGGATGTTCCAATGTTCTAAATCACATAACAGTAAACGTTCGCAGATAAAACAAATTTATGATCAGTATAAAACTGATACTCACCAGGCTGTGGATGGTAGGGAGTTGCAGCGCTATACTGGGTGTGATATCTCAATTCTTCAAGTTGATTCGGCGCTGGTATTTGTTGAATAAATTGTTGCGGAGGCCAGGCGGCTGGGGCAGCCTCTACCGTCACGGCACCAACAGGACCAACTCCTTGGTGCCAAACTGTATTCCCGAATCCAGCTGCGGGCCGGAAGCCAGCGCCAGTATCTCCGTAAAAACCTGGCATAACTCCAGGCGACTGGAAACAGATAAGGAAGAAAGACGTTAGTACAGGTATACCTGTAGAATTTGGGAAACAAAATACGACAACTTTTCTATGCTCTCTTCTCTCGCATCGACAATTCAAGATCCCACATGTCCTTGGTGCCGCGCATTTAGCCAAAGACCGAAATCTATTTGAGGCTGACAGACAAAGACACTGATAGACGAGGCGTCATGCGACACTAATACCGAAACAGAGAAAAAGAGGCATAACAAACGCCAGTGTCTAATACACTTTTCCTTCGCTTCGCTGTTTCGCCGTACCTACACAGGGAGCGCAGTCAAAGAGCTTTGAGAAGGTTGGTTGGTACAGAGTCGCGGGGGTAAGAGGATGAAGTCATCACCGTGAGTTTATCTCCTTAAAATGTCGTCTGGGTTAATGCCTTGGCGGTAGGAGGAAAGGCGGATGAAAAGCATGCTGAAAATTTATAGCCGTCTCCCAGTTGGACAGGGCGTGAAGGTGCCTTTCACGGGAGTAATATGCATGCGGAGCACTGTAGACAGACGGCATAACATAGCGAAACGAGCAAAGGATTCTCTGATGCTGAACAGCTTTTCATATGCGATTTTGTGAGCTTGATATATCTTACACTTCTGTCAGACTCCGCATCTGACGCAATATCTACTCCCATACAGTCACGAAAGATTATCGCGTATACCGGATCCTGCTCCTCGGTCTAAGCTTTATCGAGTTCCATACTCCCGCGAATATATGACGCAGGACGCTGGTATACGTATACCTCGATTTCGATTGTTTTCATACGAAGTGAAACCCGGCAACCTCGCGATTTAACTCGCTGCTATAAAACTTGCTACAAAACGAAAACAACAGCAAGGTGGAGGTAGAGGTAGAGGTAGAAGTAAGCGCCTGGATCGACTGGCTGGTTCGCTGCCTGTCTGGCTGGTACAAGAATCAAGGCATTGTAGCCTGTATCAGCCTTGATGATGGTGGAAGAAAGCTTCCAATGTCGCATCTCTCGATACATAAAGCAAAGCTATGACAGGTTAAGGCGTACGTGGCAGAGTTCTTCAAGTTCATACAACTTTGAAATTTCACTATTTTTTTCTCCAAGGTGCAGACGAGCTTGATTTATTGAGACGTAGGAGCCGTTGCAAATCGAAGACCAGTAGGAGTCGAGCCGTGAGAATTCGGTGATACTAACAATTTCCTCAATTTAAGGACTGGCTGGGGAATAAGACCGTTAGGCAGATAACGGTCAGATGTATTGTGACACTACTGGTACTGGGAATCGATTCAGTCGTAGTGGTACAAGTCTCAGAGTAACGATACGTGGCCAGTTCTCCAATAGAGGCATATCAGAGTATGATGAGCGTTGCCTCGTGGATGTTAGATATTATGCACGATTAGATATTGTAATGCACCGTTGAATCTTCAATGGATGAAAATCGATGTGCAAAATTGAAGAGTCGAAGTACAAAATATGTGGGGTTGAAATCTCTGATTAAAAGAGTATGCGATTCAAAGGGGCGTACACTAACTGATAGATGGATTCGTTTGCGATAACAGAAGGTAATCAGTAATACAACGAATGCAGAATAAAGTTAGTGTCGTTATATCCACAGGCCAATGGAGCGGGACTTAAACTTTGTTTCAAATCACCTGCAGCTGTACGGGAAGCGATAGATACACAAGTTTCAATACTATTTACTGCCGGGATTACGGCAGTCTTTGATTATTACGCGAATTCAAACACCACCGTAACAATCCAATTGGACGAGATTAGCTTTTGAGCGGCGCCAAGCGATTCGTGGAATAATTAGAAGTTCAAATCCGACATACAGCTCCGTAGTCGAAGTACATGAATTTTGGCCTCCACTTACAAGACCCCCTTCTGTCACATTGCATTAATAATTAATCATCCACACCGAAAGCCGTGAGAAGCGGCTTGACTTCTGAAGTTTTTATCAAAGGTTGAAAAGGTAAAGTTGAAAGTTTGACGCTCGCGAAGCCCTTGTGTTCTCTTGTCTGAGTGAGACACTTTGTAAAATTGTGGGAAAATTCAATGTATGAAGGAAAATGAATAAAACATTTGAAGTTGAATCCACATGCAAATTTTGTTTCGTTGAGTTAATTTCCAATGGTTTCTCATATAATATGCCCGTATGTTGCGGTGGATTGACTGGTTGGTGCATACGACCAAGAAGCGGCGAGTTTCGTGCGCGAAAATACCTCCATCGATTTCAGTTACACCCTCTATACCCTACAGCATTCGGTGCAAAATAAAATGCAAAACCGGAAGACAAGGAAGGAAGCGAAGGGAAAAAGACCGCAACATGGCGTTTCCATGGTTATGCAGGCGAGGAAGGTAAAGGAGAGGAATAACAGCGAACAACCTCTGAAGAGAGGTACGAAGAGAGACGAAGATAGACCGAGAGAATGCGCAATGGCCGCTGCGCCTCACAATTTAATCAGTCTCTCGAAAACGGCAATCACCCATCGCTGCTCGACTAGGAGGACATCGAGCTTCATGCAACGGGGATCTTGCACCAGCTGCGAGTCTACAGTCTTTTCAGAGTTCCAAAAACTTCTCCGGAATTCATTGAAACAATTGAGATAACAGTCAAGAGGATCTTTTCCCCGCTTCAGCTATGATGCTCAATCATTCCATCAAACGGATTGTATTATTGTTAGATTTTCAATTAATCCGGGACTAGAGAACCAAGAATAGAAAGACAAATGACTTTAGAACATAATTAGTGATCAGAAAACTCGTATAGCTGAGTTGGCTATAGTTAGGTTAGCAATTCGAACATACGTCGGCACGACGAGACGCCCTTTTTCCCCACAAACTTTTTCTTCCTTTTTTCCCCCTTTTTACACCAGGCGAGTGGTTGACCTTCGCACTGCAGCTCAATGCAACAAAGAACTATACCCAGATACTGTATATTTGTGTAACTTACAAGGCTACCCGCCTACAAATTTATATTGTCCAGCATCGTCATACTTTAGATGCTAAGTGAATTTCAACTGTTGTGCCAATGGAGTATGATGATCTTTCCAAAAAGTGAAAACAGTTTTCATTTACTCCAACATGGAGACATAATATACGGATATTTATTCTTCATTATAGACGCAGATCACCCGTAAAAATATTGAGCGACAAAAAACGGTACCTCATCAAATGTCTACATTTTGCTTGTAGCCAATTCGACTTGCAGTAGAAGCGTGCAATCGGCGCCGCACTAAGTGCGGTGTCCCCAGTTTTTCTGCCCTCCTATTGCTTGAAATCTAGGGAATGCGCCAATGAGTGCACTCCAAAACGGTCGCTGAGCGCACAAAGGTTATAACTAAAAGTATTGCGACGCAGGTTAATTAAAATAGTTGAATTCTTAATGATAATTCAATCATTCACACATCGAAAATGCTGATACTTTAAAGCCTATAATATTAGCTTCAAACATAGAACAAAAGGTCAAATATCCCTCCTAAACCCAGGTAGTACTGACCATAAACCGTGCTTCTAATTTTCTAATTACGGGAACTAAGCATGTGGTGACCTAACGTATCCGCAGTATAAAATCTAGATTTCTAATCTTTTTTATGATCTCTATCGTGCGTGACTGTTTCGTCTATTGTATCCAATCACGTACCCCTTCCAAGAATCTGTACGTACAAATTTTCCTTCAATTTTTTTGGATAATCCCAAAAGTCCACCAATCGAAATAATCGACCAATAGGAATAATTAATCAATCAATGAATACAAACAGACTCCGACCCTCACAAATTCCCGTTCCACTACTACTATCGCTAACCACCAAATTTTAAACTATCAATCTTCAGTCAAGCACGAGCCACGCGGTTGTGCACAGTCGCACCGTCGTCTTGTAACCTAAACTGTAATGCCGTATACACTCCGGGAATGTCTGTAAGCTGTTCAACTTATATTCTCGTCACAAATTACTATCGCAACTAAATCTGTCCTTGAGTATCTAAAACTAAAGTTGAATCAACCTAGTGATTCAACATTATATATTTTGTGAATAGTATTCTATGAGTTGATCAATCCAACCCGCGAATTACCTACCAGCCGTTAATTTCAATTTGAGAAGCTCACGTCGTACATGACTCGACTACAATAGTTGTGACGAGAACGCGCGAACAAAAAGAAATGAAAAGAAACTGGTCGATGGGGTTGAATCTTGGGGCAAAAGCCGATGGCATCAAAGACGCTTGCAAAGCAGTTGATTCCGCTTCCACCCGCACCGCGTGAAGGAAGAACATCAGACGACCAAGAGAGGGAGGATGAGAAGGAGGAGGAAGAGGAGATCTCCTCTGCAAGATCCTTCCTTCCGCGGGAGAGCAAGCGCCGCGCCGTGACCTAGGCCAACTCAAGGCGCCGAAGCTGGCACCCAAACACAACCCTTGGGAATGGGTGAAGGGGTGAAGAGGGAAAGAGGGGAAGAAGGATAGAGGAGTGAAACTCTCCCTCAAAGAACGATGGAGAATGGTAAAGCCGAAACGATTCAAGCAGGGATTATGGTCGTCTACCGGTAGTAGCTTAGTCAATGTTCACGGTTCTCGAAAAGTCGTGATCCTCGGCTGGAAATTAGCGCATGAAAGAAAGAAGAAAGAAAAACACACACAGCCTGAAAGCTTCGGGATACATATCACGTATCCCGAAGTGGAAAAGTTCTCCTCTATTAGATTTGCAATTAAAACAAGCTCGCCATGCGGATGTCTGTGTGTATGTGGGGAAAAGTGGCGCGCAATTTTCCCACCGACAAATTTTCCCAGTTTCTTTAAATTCTTGCAAATGATTTTTTACTCGCGTAAAATATATTTTCGCAAGATTCATTATAATCCGGGTTCACATGCTCGTATCGAAAGGATTGGTTCTGAGTTTCACTAATTTTGTCAAATGGCGGATTCTTCAGCGGCGAAGGGGGGCACTCCGTCGTAGAATCTTGTTTCCTTGTTCAACGACCACACACACATCTTAATGAGAAATAATGTTTCCCATACAAAAGATTGATTACACAGAGTTTCACTAATGTTGAAAAATAGGAAAATTTCAACCCGGGGAGTCCTCCGGGCCCGCGGTGCCCCACATTCTCCTGTAGCACAAGTAGTACCATAAAACTTGTTACACTTTGTTCTTTTGCACTCTTTGAATGTTATATACGGGTGATCGTAATATTTATACGACTTTCTGTGCCGCGATGAAGGAACATGGGTTATAATATATGTGATACACGTATAGAAACATGAATATTGTATATTATTATAGTATGTATGTTGAAAGTTATTCGAGAATATAGCGCTACACCTATAGGTATACGTTGTGGATGTCACGGAAAGAGATCGGCAGAGACCTACATCGTAAACTCTAATCAAATTCGGTTATACCTGTATCTCAAATAGGCTACATTGATTTATGTTTTTATTGCATCCACCGCTGCGATGTGGATATTATTTATTGAATAAAGGCTATACGAGTGAAT
Organism: Phymatocera aterrima; assembly: GCA_963170745.1. Lineage (NCBI taxonomy): Eukaryota > Metazoa > Arthropoda > Insecta > Hymenoptera > Tenthredinidae > Phymatocera > Phymatocera aterrima. Next base: position 16,458,221 of record OY720661.1, on the reverse strand, counting down.
ATTCTTATAATCGATGCGATACTGTTAAAACCGTAGAAGAATGGTCAGAGTATAATTATATCGGGAGCGTATCGATATTTGGCGATACAATTTATTTACCAATCCGAAATTACGCTCAACTCTAACTTCCCGAAGAATCAAACTCATTCATGCGAGGGTCACCGCGTGGCTAACACATATACTACAGCGTCGAAAACATCGAGACACGAAGTCGTTCAAGACGCTCGGCGTTCCGGGGTTGAATGCCTGGCTCTTTGGAAATTCAGCCGTTAATGCAAATGAGATTTTTCTTCAAACAGTAATATTACGAAAAAAAAGTGTTACGTACAGTCACTCGCACTTTATAACTTGAAAATTTTCCGAAAGGTGCCCAGACAGCTGCTTTTAGATCTTGTGGGCAATTTATTTTCGAGATTGATATTCAATTTAGACTATATTAGTAGGTATAATTTACAAATACCGGAATGTCGATGTATGACGAAGACTACGGCGATTGTAAGAAAAAATCGCCGAAAATTACGTAGAAGCAAAATGTCAGTAATCAAAATTGTAAGAGAAGCGAACCTAACTCATGGAGCAAAAATGTGTACGAAGAAGGAAAGCATGAACCCCGCGCGAAACTTTTGTGTGAGAACAAGTATGGGGGATGGAGTGTGACATGGTAATGCATTCGAGATGTACGCAGCGGGAAGGCCGAGATCCTTACCGGACAGAATATAGTCGTGAACGTATGGTCCGAAAGCTTTAAATCGATACCAACGTTCCTTCTCCCTTGCCCAGCTTTTCGTTATAGGTAGCCGGTGAAAACATATTAAATTCATGACCGGCTGTAGGAATATGTGGATATTCATAATTCATACGTAAAATTCGATGCGTGTGTGTAAATGATCGTCCGAATATTAAAATATAGCTATGTCTATCTCGTTGAAAATGAAACTTTGCTGCTTTTGAAGTATCTATTGTTGAAATCGGTTGAGGAAATCGGACCGCTTTAGAGACAGCTTCGAAATGGAGTCATGGGTCGTGTTATAAGAAACGATCGACAATTAAAAAATCAATCACTGTCAAAAACAGACGGTGTTCGTGAGTTAGAAAAAATCTGGACGTATGTACTTGTACACGTTGCGTGCACTTTGCCGATCCATCATACTGGTGAAAGGATATCTCCTAGTGACTACGGTGACCAAAAGTTAGTAAATTCATGATTAATTGAAATTGAAATTCAGTGCTGGCACTAATTGATACTTATGACCGAAAAAACGATCGTTTAGAAACTCTTACAGTCCACAAGACGGAGTATTATATAAAAGATTGCTGCCCGAACAAAAAAAGTCAATTAGTCAGTCCTATCTATAAAAGTTCACACGTCCTTTGAACTACGATCTAGTGAAAGTTAGGCTTTGTGAGCCTTCACCTCTCTCATTATGTTTGGATACTGAGAACACAGCTTTTCAATTTTTGGTCTCTCATTGTTCGGAAAATGAGACAGCTTTTCGATTTCACGAAGATTGCTTTCACGATCCGTTTCCTTTTTCTTTCATCTTGTGATTCCGTAACAAGCTTTTAAATTTTTGAACACCTCTTCTCCTTGCATTTCGATCCTCTGAAATAAAACTTGGATACGAACAAGTAGCTGTCCATCTTCCTGGTACAACTTTTCCTATCCTACCAATTGAAGATCAAATGATTCAAACTCTGAGCAGCGCGGTGGATCTCGACAGACTTTCACCTGATTCAATCTTCAACGACGATACTGTAGTGAATCTGAGTTATCGGAAAACTCCTATCACATAATCTTCATGAGAGCTCGTCTCACGATGCTGATCAACTTTCCTTATGGGTATTGAAAATTGATTAGCAAGATTAGAAACCGTTCTTCGAGCCTGTAAGAGAAGAGGCAGCCAGATGTGATATTGAGAAGCTTAAGAGAAAACGTCTGAAAGTTGTCCTAGATCGGGGGCTAAAATATAGCACTTGAAGTAAATTTACGAGCATCTTGAGAACGTCCCGTTCCGACTTATCCAGGCCTGCGGTAGTCGTCGTCGCACAACCCCTCCGGAGGTTCAACCGACCTTCGTGTCAACGCACCCTCTTTACCACTCAGCAAGGACTATCCTCCTTATCCCGAAATCCATCTGTCGACCCGTTAGACTCTTAACCCTGACCAGAATCACATCAAACGACACGATCTCAAAAGTAGGAAGAACCACTCTCTCGTTACACAGACTGTTGTATTATGCAAAGTAATATTATTCTTTGCTCTTCTGCTTATTTTCCTGACCGTATCAGAAGTCCGAGGGAAAAATCAACGAGTGAAAAATGAGGAAATACAAAAACCTGAAGAAAACGAAAAATAGGACAAAGAAAAAATCAACTTAGGGAAACAATAGACAAAAAATAACACAAGGAAGGAAGAAGGGGTAGACTAGTAGCAGACGGTGGCAGTGCGCGGTGCGGCGGCGGCCGTGGCTGCGGGGGCGGTGACCGCCCGCCAACGAGAATCAATACCCGCAGGAACAGGAACCGCCGACCTACGTCGAGCGAGATGGGAGGAGGTCGAGAGTGGGGAGAGAACTGAAAGCGGAAAAGAGACGAACGAGACACGGTGAATCGAGATGAAAAGAGGCTGCCAGAAAGAGAGGGAGAGAGAGCGTGAGACAGGGAAGGAGAGGGCGGGAGGAGTGATGGATAATATTCGATTCCATGGTGAAAACTGAAGCGGATATTTTCCAATTCTTTCGTCTCATACATGAATAAGAGGTACGGATAGAAAAGATTTGTTATAAATCTTGAGAGATAGAATGAGAAGTAAACGGAAAACCATTTTTCATCAAAAATGCATCGTAACATTCGCTTCCGAGCGAATAGAGTCTGAAAATATGAGTTCAAGAATACTTGATACGAAGACGAATCATTAAGGAAAACGATACCGAAATTAACAAAAAAACAAAATGAAAACTGTGGGGAGTGAAAATTTGTGGATACATTGATACCGCTTCCTCTCGAGTCATATAATTGTATTAAAATCTCGCGTGCGTTTAACAGACCGAAAAAAGATTGGCCAACCACCAAATACCTGTAGCATGACAGTTACTCAACCGATTTGGAGTCATTGTACGCTGCTCTACTACGCGGTTTTTGTTTTTTTTTTTGCCTTCTGTTGTTCTTTTATTTTCTGCCTATGAAGAGTTCGAGCGAAAGACGGAATTGTGAAGGCAGGACACGGTACGACTCCGAGAGTAAGAACTAAAGTCACAGTAGTGTAAAGACCTTCTGTGTGGCCTTGAGGGTCGGTCGGATGGTTGGTCGGCTGTTTGGTAGGCTGTGGCCTGTGCACAACTCTATGCGCTACTCCGAGGACTAGAATCGTTCTGTCTTTCGCGTGTAGGCGCGATAATGATACACGAAGTATGCAGACGGAGAATAGAGATAGCCAGGAATAGAAAGGACAGCGGGACAGAGGGACAAGCGCACCCGTTTTCGAGACTGGTTTGCCCAGTAACCTGGGTCGCGTGATTCTCCTGAGTCTCGTTCCCTGACTCCTGGCTCCCGGCTCCCGGCTCCCGAGTAAAGTCGAATGGAAGAATCCCACATTCCTGAGGGGAGGCGACGAGTCGGTGGTCTCGAGAGGAAAGTGAAGTGGACCCTCCTCTCTTCTCCTCACTTCGCCACTCCAGCGACCACTACAAGTCGACAAGTTGTACATACATACCTCTAACCGTTCGAAAACGAGAAGTGCGACTTCCATCAAGCGGATACAACCTTACGTCTGTATAATTTGTGTCAAACGATTTGTAGCCGCACGTTGTTCAAGCTCTACGATAAATTCATGAACCAATTTTTTTGTTTTTTTCTTATCGTTTATTCCTCTTTTCTAACGAGGATGCGACAGATCGTTTTACTCATCGCCCGCGTGGATAGAACAATTCTGCAAATATATTGTAAACGGAGATTCGATTCGTCGTTGAATTTTCTTTACCCGCAACTCCGCCGATTTCTGATCAAATATATTTTTCCCCTTTCTTTTTCGTACGCAATACGTGGAGGGTCCCAGCGACGCGATATGCTAGTTTAATAATAGTTGAAGCAACGCATACGCTCACGCTTCTCCAAGGTATATATATACTACACTAGACATGCGGCGACGGAAACTGGAGCAAGGTACAGATACGGAACCACGTTACTGATAAGCGACCCGAACGATTCTGATAAGCGAACGCAACCAGGCTCCATACATACACGGAGTCGAAAAACGAATGCAGTGAGGATTAATAGGAGCGATGGAATGGGAAAAATTGATGGACTTATACGGGAGATTCGTTAATAATGAATGATAATGATTAATTGCGATTTTTATCACGGGATAAATGAACGATGAAAGTTAATATAGATATAAATTACATCAAGATAGACGACACGGGTATGTGAGAGCGTAGATTGAAGAGTTTACTCCCAATTGGCGATATCCACTTAGCGAGACCCACCGAACAACGGAGCCCTAATCTACTTAAAGGCGGTTTGCTTCTTGAGGAAAACCCCGTATCCCTACTTTCGCTGACAAATCAGATCAAGGTGTTTGAATTTCGTTGAACTACAGATTCGCAAGTTTCACGAAAAACGCGCATGAGATTATTGAATAGGGAGTCTAGAGAGATTCTTATTTCTATACAGCCCACACAAAAAAAAACCAATCTTTCGATAGCAGGTGTTCCGAAAGATCGATTGACCGAGGCCCTGACGAATATCTCAATTCACAATTTCGAAACTACGCAATGAATGATTCGGTCCAAGAAATAAGTGAAAAAGTTCTAAAATTTCGATCAGACAGTGAATAAATATTTGAAAAATATGTGTCACCAGAAGTGAGGCAGATAAGACACAATAGTGAGGAAAAACTTGATGTTCTTGGAGCAAGGAGAACATTTCGGAATGATGCAAGATCAACTTTCAGACTTTCGAACGCTCAATCATTCCCTCCAAAAATATTGAATCTGTCGATTCAGCCTTTTCTTATCAACCTTGAGAGTATAATTTGCAGAAATTTGAGGAAAATATCTTCACAAATTCGCATGAACTGAGCATTTTCGTTCCATAAGAAGAAATTATTTCGTGATTCTGATCCCCTGAAGGAGATAATGCTGTCGCGCTATCGATCAGATCAGATTTCGTCGACATCGTAATTGATACACATATCAATTACGGGTTTCCCTTCTTTTATAATTATAAACGAGTCAACAACTCACCATGGATACAACGGGCGGTGGAGGATTCCCGTTGCGAAGAGCTCCAGACTGCTGAACAACCGCCGGTGAGAGACTATCCTTAGCCTGCTGCATCGCGTCAACGTGGAGGGCCTGTTGCTGGGGATGTTGTTGTTGTTGTTGCAAGCCACCAATACTTGCCTGAGGACTACCAAGTCCAACCGTAGGAGTATCCGGCGTGCTGACCTGACGCGCGATCTTTCTATAACTCTGCAATCATTCGAAACAAATAACAGAATGAGATTATTTAACGGTATGCTGTATTCTACCAACGAGTTATTTCAACCAAATAGAAAGTTTAACCAACAGGCCAAACAATATTGGAACGTTCTCTTCGAGCGAATGTTTGATCATAAGTATAGAATTCTGAACTGTAAGACTGCACTCGACAGTAACTTCGGACTACAACAAAAATAACCATTTATAGTTAATAATCGAGGCGTTAATTCAGCGGTTTTCAAATCGAAGGCTGGACTTTTCGGTTCGGTATTGAATTCCTGAGAAACTATGATACATATCGTACGCAGTCATCGCTTCGATATCAGTAGTGTCAAAATTACCAATCAATATTGATCCGCCCCGATTCTGTGTACGAGATTTCGGTATACAGAAAGAATTTCCAACGATGATACGCGGAACGAATTTTATGAATTTTCAATATACATATGAACTGACATTGATAAAACCTATAAGGATCTGCTTGTATTGAAAAGTGTGCCGGCCGCCGAAATTTCTGATACTGCGTATAAAATTGTGTGAAAAAATTCAGTTCCCACCATTTTTCAATTATTTATTATTCTATTATTTCGTCCAAAAATTGAATGTAAACCCAGTAAAGGGAATATGGGGGGAATACCATGTGACCCTATTACTAAAAATACATGTCTAAAGTAGGCCACGACGACATTTAGATGGCTTTCCATAGTATACGAACAAATAATTTCTTATTTCTAAAAGAGCTATAGTCTAGTGAGCCATTAGCTATAGATAATCATTTTATTGGATCGTAGTGGGAGGATTTTTAGACAGAATCGTCTCTCGTAAATTGACCGACACAACATAGCTAGTTTACTCTGGATGTGGTTTGGTTATCGGAGGGATCGCGCCTCGTCAAACGCTCTACCAAGTTCTTCGTTACACACCGTTTATTTATATAAACCTTACCATTAAAAGATTTCCCAAGCCGCTGTTAACTTTGATCTATTATTAGACGAACCGCCTTTCGAACCTCCGGCACAAATTATACAAGGACACCCCTGTCTCTCTACTCAACTTAATAATCTATGCAAGGGAGTATGGGGCAAGATGGGATGCCCCTGAAAATCCCCAGAATTGACAAAATTAAAAGAAAAAATAACTCGGATTTTCACTATTGAGAATTTACACTACAAACGATCAATCGTATATTGGCATAATAAGGGGTTTGGAGAATCGGCAAATTTTTGAAAATTCCTATCTTCATGTGTACGAAAAAGCACCCTGCCCTGTCTCATGTTACGATTGGCCTTCTGCTACACGAGTACAGGCCTCGGAGCGACTATAAGCTTTGATAAAAGTCGCACGGGTCGCATTAATTGAAGAAAAAAAGTCGCACGAAATCTTCAGAAAAAGTCGCACAAAATGTTGAACGAAACAAAAATTACACTGGAGTAGATATTTGTTTTTTCACTCCATTTGGTGCCAAACGCGAGTTTTCGCGTTTTTTTTACGGCTAATCGTAGATGCACAATTACCAAAATTTTAATAGGAACGGTCATCAATGAATACATAATTCTAAATTTTTACAGATTCCTCGAGTTGGTTCGAGGTGGATGTCCCGTGAATAATGATTTCGTCCGCTTTTTGTTGCGAAATATGTGAGATACATAACATCGATTTCCATTAAATAGTCACAGAAATTAGCGAAGATAATAGCCAGGTACAGCGCATTGTGATCAATTGAAAAAAGACCGAAAATTCTTGGAGATATTGCGATTTTGGAGCCGGGCGCGATATGCTATGACTGAGAAGCCAATATAATTGGGTGAAATGAATATTGTTTCCCGCAATAGTGCCAACAGAGCATTTATTCACTCTAACGGAATATTCATTCAGTTTGAGTAATGATGTCGTTGCGATAGAAATATTGCTTCGGATCGAATAATCGTTTATATGCTCCGATGGAATTTCATTCACATTGAGTAAATATTCTATGAGCGCTATTGGGAGTATCGTTTATTCGAGTCATACAATTTTTTATCTCAGTGCACCATTTTGGAGCTAAACACGAGTTAATGTGATATTCCACTGGACCGTCGACATATTCACGACATGACATTTTTAACCAATGACGTTTTTAAATCTGCATCAGAAAACTCACGTTCGGCACCGTATTAAGTGGGAAAAATGTTTTTTCATATATTTTTACAATATCATTGTCCGTGATTTATTTCGAATTTTAATTTCTGACTGATACAAAGAAAAGAAAATGAAAACTGAAGAGTACAATCGATGGCATAAGGGGTTAAAATTAAAGGCGAAATTTGCTTTTTCGATCACAAAAATGTTCGTCCAAATGCCGGTCAAAAGACTTTCGGGACAATTTTTACATGCTTACCCGGCTATGCCCTATTTCGAATACATTAAGATGGTAGTCGCACAATACTATATTGTGACACAAGTACGGAAAGTTGGCGCAATTCTCAACGAGCGTACAAAGTTACGGCACGAGCCCGAAGCCGGTGCCGCATTCACACGAGTCGTGGATCGCCAGCCCGTACCAGTTGCACTTCTTATCTTATGTAGAACCTGCGATATGAGGTTCAACTCCTCATGGCCGCAGGGACGGCGCTGAAGTAGCCGACAACTCACGAACGGGCCAGGAACCGGGTGAAAATATGTGAGGGCGTGCGGGAATATATATTATATCACACCTGCGCCAAAAACTCGATTTCTGATGCTTGTAATACGTGACGAAAATGGGTGATTGGAGCACGGTTTTCGGTAGCGCCAGCACAAGAGCCCGTGCACTGCTACGCATGCGCAGTTCGAAACGCACGCAGTGTTGTGCCTCGCTACGCCTGCGCGGTTTCACCTGTATAAAGTTCCGTGCGTCGCTGCACATGCGCACTTTGAGCAAACGATATTTGTCACGTATCAGGCACCAAAAATCAAGTTCTTGACTTCGGTGTGATGAAAAATATTCTTCGATACATGTACAAAGGCAGCAATTGTACACTCGTATCGAAAATTACTATTTCCGTACGCTTTTGTTACATTATCACGCGGTGTGTGAAACGTTTGGGAATCGGCCATTTCACGCACCCTGCGGTGCGCAAGGGCGGGAAGTCAATCTTTCCGTGCAAGTATTACCTACATAAATAAATTCACGCGATTACTACTTTGAAATCATTAAAACTCTCTCCAACGAGTTATTGTCAATTATGATCCTGTTTTACCAACAAGCATATTTTCTTTGGAGCAGACGATATCATTATTGTACCATTTGCCCGACAGAGATATGTTTCCGTGAATTGAAACTACATAATTTAAAAGCGGAAAAACGGGAAAAAAGTCGGAAAAAGTGCGAAAAAGTCGTTCACTCCGAGGCCTGCGAGTATGAAATATTTCGGTTCAATGCCCATAGTCGTGCTTACAAGTCGAATATCCGAACCGCAGCCAAGGAATCGAGAGTCGTTGTTAGTTCCAGTAGACTCGAGGATGAAGAATTGACGCGTTCCAGGAGGGAGGCGTCCAATAAAAATGAAACAATTGAATTTCCTGCACGGTGTGCCGCGACGCCCGGCATCGGGTTTGTGTGTACTAGTACGTCGTATGGAATATATATCGACTGACTAACGAAAGTCAAAGGGTTGTCGCAGAGTCCAATGCCCCTATTACGATATACATGTATACGAGTAAATGTATATTTATTAGGTTTATAAATAGGCCCTCTGCTTGAAAACCTCCCGTGCTTAGCGAGCCAGGGGAGTGTGTAAAACGCACATGCTTCACTGGAGTCTCACCGAGTCCGGCCCCCTGCTGTGAAAGACCGTTTGGTTCTTCTTCGAGTCTCTCTGAACAGCAATTACTCAATTTTTAGGCATGCTGGATACAATTTTACAGATTTTAGTTTCCCACCTCGTTCGAGCTTCATTCTTTTTTTGTTTTTTTCTCTCATCATCCTAATTTTCAAACAACTTGGTGCGGTGAAACTGAGGATAGAAATGACAATGTCACTTGGATATATATAGATATAGATGATTGTGTATCAACGCTCGTTTTCCTGTCCACACACAATAGATTACTAGGGTGACACGCGATATCGAAATTCTAGCGTATTGCCGTAATGGCGACGAGCCACGTTAACATTAGATTCTTGTAACGATCGTAGTGGATCGATAATAGGCAGGAAACAAAAACCCAACCTAATCCAATACTTACAAAAAGGTGGTCGGGGGGTAGAGGCGGGAGGAATGGAGGGAGAGGCGGGAGGGATGGAGGGAGGGAGGGAGGTTCTTTTAATACGAGAAAAATCAACGATGTGTATGAGAACTTGAAGCCCATAACGTCTGATATCAAATGAAAACAATAAATATTCGTATCATTTCGAGTAGAACGGCCGATTTACTTAGTTCAATTTATACTCGCAGTTAGAGGAGAAAAACGAAAGAAGGAAGGAAAACAGACAGTTTATTGACTGAAACTCCTCTCAAACCGGTTACTCGGATGTGGAAGTCATCCGTGGCTGTGGTTCTAACCGAAACCTCCGATGGATCGATTTCGATGTATAGATTTGTCGAAGATAAAAGGTAAGACTACAAGACGTACGTAATGGTCTACAAGCTCGGCAATAGTGAACAAATACGTGAAATAATGTTGGACATTAGAAAATAGAAATTTGGAGAATATGGATTGTCGCAATTGCATCCGGTTCGTCAATTTATATCTTCCTTATCTCGTCAACTACACGAACGGAGCCCAAAGATATCTTCCAGGTTATAAAGAGAAAACAAAAATGAGATAAACGAGAAATATGAGAAATGAGAAAAAATTTCTCGTCTAAATCCGAGGGACTAGATCCAAGGGTGGAAAGTCGCGAAGCTGTAAAAAAGCCGTAAGATTTTATTCCCGAGGGGTTTGAAGCTCGTTGCGTTAACGACTTGCAGGGGAATAAAACACCCACCGCGCGGATATCCCTAATGACCTAAAAATGAAAGGATCATTAAAATAGTCAAGAATATATACATATACACAAAAATATGGTATTATATATTATATATTCGTTTGAGGTTAGTATATACATTCATTTTCAAGTGGAACGGATAAAACTTCATAATTTTTATCATCGTTTTATGCAAATATGTAATATGCTTTGACGGAACGTGATGCCGGAAAAATGGAATCAATCAAACATACAAAACGACGCAGGATACAAACCACCGAAAAACAATGCCGGTATGATGATTGAAGGTATCGGGGAAACAGACGAAAGTTTGCCACAGATTTATGATAAAAAAATGTCAAATACTTGCTTTTCTGGTAAGCGAACATTCGAAATGTCGGGCCCGAATGAGGAGGACCCTCATTTGGACTGAAACGTCACGCTTATGCGGTATTTTCTATTCATTTTGACCTACTTTCAAGAATCAGATTATTTTCGGAACCTTGTCATGCTGCGAGAGTGTGTAGTATAGGTAACTATACACAACGATTTCCAAATCTTTATAATATTCAATATCCTTATAACTTATCATCTTCGTTTTTTCTTCCTTTCTCCTCTCTTTTTCTCTCTCTCTCTCTCTCTCTTTCTCTCTCTGTTCTCATTGCTGTTTTTCTGAAAAATCTCTCATCCTTCGAGGGATAAGTATATAAGTATTGTTAAAGTGAGACGAAAACTGTCTATACCTGTACAGATATGGTAGATTTATGATATTTCTAGTAAACGAAAAATGATCGATCATAACTGTTGCACAGGTCAGGATCTTCGAAGATTTGAACAATGAACAATGTCTATAGAAAGAAAAATAACCGAGAGAAGTAAGTGGAAAAGAAGAAGCCCCCCCCCCCCCCCCCTACACCTTATCCAAAAATGTTCATTTTCCGTTTGAAAGTACAATTTTCAGCGCACTCCATCTTTTGATACGTCAGTCAAAATTCTGTGATCCTAATACGATCGGAAACCTCTTCACCGCGTTCAACCAACTGTGTGCTTCAGGGGCCCTTCGGGGATTCCCCCTTTTAGACCCTACACCCGACCCTACGGAATGCCGAGGGTCATTTGCCCCGTTCTGAGCTCTTGGGTCAGAATGACGCGACTGCCGTCCTCTACCACGTGGTTCGGCCACGTGGTTCCCCAAATAGAAGAATAGAAATTCTCATTGCCATCTGAGCAGGAAGAAGCTCGACGTGAGGATAATACTCCAAAATTGAACTTGACCGCACGTTTAACCGAATTTCGTTCGAAAGAGAAAGATCCCTGGCAAATGAATTATTGGGGCTAACATTTCTAAGCGATCGAGGTAAAAGTATATTTTCGTCGAAATAATTTTGGAGTTATTCAGCTTTTTCTTCTGGTTTTTTTGTTTGTTTTTAGTTCCGCATCTGAACACCAAGAATTCAGAAGCTACATGCAGGAATTCCGTTTTTTTTTTCTTTTTCAAACATTCGACTCGTATAGTATAGATTCGCCTACAAATATTCTAGTATCACAAAAGTTATAATATCATGGGAGAGACTACACAGGCCGCGTGACCTGAATAAATTCTCTAGAGTTGTCGATGATTGCGCAACGATAAACCGCGAGGCACACCATTCAACAGAGCCTTGGAAAGGGCCTCGACGCGTGATAGCGTTCAGCTAATAAGAAGGCCATCAACAACAAGTTACATAATTTCAGTATATATATATATATACACACCTACTCAGATATACGTGACACAAAAATTGATTCGTTACGCCTATGGAAGCTGCGCCAAACCAGCCCGAAATCGTCCAATTCAAATTGAATCCGTTCTTAGATTGAGGAGAACAGATACAAAATGAATGAAAAGAAAAAAACGAAATGTAAGGAAAGAGAACTGCTTTGCGATTATCGGTGCACACGTATACATGTATAATAACGTTGCTGTTATACATCGATCTGTGCCGCACGAATTCTACGTGGATACTCGTATACATACTAGATCTGTGAATTCATATACTGTATGCGGTATGACTATGTGGAATCAGTACCTCGAGGAGAGTTAGACGGTGAAAGTCTACCGGGTTGTTAGCTAGATAGATAGATATAGATGGATAGATAGATAGATAGATGGATACAGTTAGGTAGGTAGGCAGGCAGGTAAACGACGATAGAAATCAATCCGACGACAGCGAAAAAAGGAGAAAATGAAAAAGAAAATCAACTATACCAATACCAACTATAGATACGCAGCTTTGCCCGTATAACTGCAGTAAGGATCAGAGTACAATTTTCCTCCGACAAGTTTGTATAATAATAGGTATTAATATATGGATAAAGTAAAGTAATGTAATGTAATGTAATGTAATTTCGTAATGATATGTTGGATAAGCTGCGCGAGTACTTCAAGTGAGTACCCATTTCACGTCGATAAACCATGCATGTAAACTCGCCGGAGCCTGCAGAAGCTTACGACGTTGACGTGGAACAAGATCGGGAAAAATTTCCACCGATATTATCTCTCGCGATTCTGTGGCGACGTCGAGAAATCGGGGATATCCGTAAATCGATACGAAACGAATATTTATCTTCGTTGGAAAATTCACGACCGACATTATTTTTCCCAAATTTGTTCCGTCAACGTAATTATAAACTGCGGCCTATAGTTACGGGTATAAGTCGATGGTTAATTTCAGCCGATTCAAAAGACTTGACGCCAACGCCAATACGTCGAGAGTATAGTTGCAATTTCTTTTCCCCCCCTCGATTAAGATTCGCGAGCGCTTCAGCAGGTCAACAAACACACGCAGTACAACATAAAAAGGAGCGCGGGAGTCTCACGTGTCGCGGATTGAGAGTAAAAGGAAAAAGTGGAGGAAGGATGTGCCTGGATGTGGGGAGGATACACTATATAACTATATCGATAAGTTTGGTGTGCGAAAGTCGTTCAATGAGAACAGGAGGGGGGGGGGGGGGGGGGGGGGGGGGACAAATTCGTCAAAGATCGTGAAAAAAGAAGAAAAACAACAGAAAAAAAAAAACTTACTGTATTGGAAGGACGGACGTCTGAAGTTCGTTGTATGTGCGAACGAATGCTCGCAGCACGTGCCAATTATTTCACGTTTTACGATAATTATAATGATAATAATTTTTTAAACTCGTTAATCTGCGGCACTCGCAACTGTTACAACGATTTACATACACCAATATTATACCTATAATATGTGTTCAATTTTTCAAATTATAAGAAAACACATTCATTTTTATCTTTAATTCTTCCTTTAGTTCTTCTCCTTCTTCTTCTTATTATTATTACTATTATTATTATGATTATTCTCGCCTGTGTCACACGTATATATTATACATACGTATATATATGTATATTATGAATAACTGTTGCAGTCTCATTGAATGGTTGAAATGTTTTTTCTCAATATCGTAGTAGAAGTTGTCGTAGTATCGTACACCTCACTGAACCAATTGTGAATTTATAAATTATACATTTTTACAGACCTCTTTCTTTTCCCACTTCTTCCTCTTGAATATTATCAATGCAAGAAGAGAGAAAGAAAGAGAATCGTGCAAGTATCGCCGTAGAGTTAGAGTTAGTGCGATAGATTACTAATTATCACTCCGATCGAAGAATCTGATACAGCATGTAGGTACCTATAAGATATTCCCTCAAATGAATGAAAACGTGCGCGGATGTGAGGCGTTCGATCGGGACAACTATACAGGAAGAAAAAAATATATATGCGCGGGAGCAGAGAGAAATTGATATTATAAGTCTGCAGCAGCACCAGCACCAGCAGCACCAGCAGCAGCATGAGCAGCAAGTAGGTATTTTTCTCTTGTAATACAGCAGTAGCTGCGGTATAGATAGGTGAGAGATGTATGTCATAGAATTAACGAACTGATAGTTATGAATTCATTATTGAATATTGTTGGATGGAAAATATGTCGTATAACAATAATACGGAATGGGGGGGATTTGTGTTAATGCCACGCGGCTACCCTCCCCACCCCTCGGCTCCCCTGCCGCCACAATCTATCTCTCTCTCTCTCTCTCTCTCTCTCTTTTTCTGTTTTCTTGTTCTGTTCACTCTCTACGCATTGGTCGCGATATACACATATCTACATCGCATGAACACGCTCACTATAGGTATATTATACCTATAAGAATGAAATTAAAATAATATATGTATATACGTACCCATCCGGAGTACGAAGAATAATGATTATATTAGGTTATAATGGTAAAAAAAAACATATACATATATATATATATATAGATATATATGTGTATATGTATGTATAATATAACGAACTGTGCAATTTCCGCCACACCCTGCACCACGATTTAATACATATATAGATATGTATATAGGTATATACCTTTTGCTTTTCTTATTTTACTCAATTCAACATTATTTGATTATTAATTTATTTTATCATTGTTCCTCTCTCTCTTTTCTCTCTCGCCAATGGAATCTCGTATCACAGAACTATGTAGATTTCACAAATGATTAATAAAAAAAAACAATGCGAAACTTCGTAACCACGTGTAGTATAGGAGGTAGATATACATAGAATTTTATGTCACCTTTATTCTCGTTGATACTTATTATTTGTGATCTAGCTTGTGATCATCTCTTTAATTCTCAAATGACTTGATGTTAAACTTCACACGCAAGAAAAACCATCCTCCCCATATTATATACTCTGTCGCGTACTGGTTTACATATATATATATATATAGGTACGTATATATATATATATATAGATATATATTTAATAAACACACATATGTATATATATATATGTATATATATACAGATATATTTTACGAAACTCCGATATATACGTTATACGGTATTTGCGCTTACTCGTCGGCCGTAGGGTTCAGCCGCGGCGCGTCAAGTGCGCGCCTCCGCGCCTCCAACCAGTCAACCAGTCTCGGTTATTTTCGTTCAACTTCGTGTAACCTCGGTTTTGTGTATACTCCAGTCAGTCAGTCCGATGTCTGACTGCTACACTATGTATATACATACGTATATACCTAGTATACCTAACGCTGTATAGTAACCGTGCATCAGCTCCGTGGCGAAGCTTTTCGCCTCTTCTCTTTCGATATACCTATAACCATATATACCTCTACCTATACCTACAACATACGTAAACATTTTTCCGTGTCCCTGGTGATGACGAAGAAGACGATGGCCTCCGGACGAATGGTGAACCATCAACCCCCCTCCCCCCATTGCCGCACGTAGAGGGTGTTTCCGTAGTCATGACGCTGGTTGAAATTAACTACTTTTAATGAATTAACCAAGAAAGGAAGGGTCTCTTTTTCCCCCCGTACACGCGTGTTACTCATGATCATCCCCAGGTATCATCGCATCGGAGAGATAGGACACCGGATAAAAGACGGTATGTACTGTAGATCCTAGATAATCGAGGGTATAGGTATGATCGACAAGCGAACGTAGCCGGTATCTCGGATCGTGTGTCGATGAATCGAGGAGACGCATTGGTCTTCGAAGGAAATTGCATAGCGAACGATACTGTGGTACCAACTGCTGCACCTACTTTTACTTACGATGACCGCGACGCCGGCGTCGCGTCGTGTCGTAGTCGGGGGCATTGCGTTGCGTCGCGTCGCGCTGCGTTGTGTTGTGCGGTACAGTCAGTCAGTTCGTTTGTCGTCCTGGCTTGATGGCTGCGGTATTAAAGTATATAAATATAATGTGCCGAGGGTACAGACTGTATGGAGTATAGAGTATAGAGTATTGAGTATAGTTGAGTATGGCTCACATCAGTTGCATTACGCTATAGTATTTCTCTCCGCCTGAGGTGGGCGGCGATGGGTGGCGACGACGACCAAGCCAAACCAGGTACAACATACATTCCGCGTGTCGACTCGAACCGGGCCACAAGCACAACGCGGTGGCAAAACTTCAGATAAAGTTCAGATATTAATAAAAACTTCACCTCGCATACATACATATTATACATATATACCTATGTGTCCTATATAGATGGGTGATACTCTCTCGAGCAGTGACCGCAGGCGTGAAACAAGACCGCCTATTGTTCTTCGCCTATTTTTTTACGCTCAAATTTTATATATATTATGCCATACTTCTCCAACCCGAAGCGTTCTAGTGAGTATATGACTCGGCGGAGCGCTGGATGATTGATTGGTTATCGATTTCTCTCATTGTAGAATAATTTTCCACAAAAAAGAGGGAAAAAATAGAAAAGGGAGGAAAAAAGAAGAGTAACTATACCTTATACCTAGACGATTTATGGGTATCGTGATGTTATATTGTCCGTGCGATGCCTCACGTCGATCGATTCACCGCAAAAAACGGTAATGGAATCGCAAAGATTATTGGTAAAAAACCAACAACAAAAGAAAACCAGAAGAATGGAATGAAGACGCGCGAAAAAATAGGGTTAACAAATTTCAAATCCCCATATCTCCGCTGTCTTCGAAGATATACCACTTCCGAAAAGGTCTGCACAATATTTAGGCAAATTTCAAGAGAAATCGAAGATGTCGCGTTGGCGGTGAAACATATTTTTCCATCACTTGTGGACAAAAAATTGCACTCGGAGGTCGTGAGGAAAATTTGCATCATATCCATCGGAATGGTCGCTCGATGGTACAACTTTACTGTCGTGTAAGTATTTTCGATAGGATGCGAGGATTTCGAGCTACGAACTAGGGTCATGGAAACGGAAAAAATCATAGCCCGGTGAAAAATCCGTGAAAAAATTTGAAAACATTTGTCGGTGCCTTTTTCGAGCAGTAGTTACTACACATAAATAATCGAGATCAAAATCGGAATCGGTGAGGGTCGAACGTTAATCGAAACGGCGCAGAATGCCCCATACATATATATATATCTATATATCATGTGCAAGTATCTACTCGGGTACATACATATACAAAAACAGCAGAAATGAATCAGCCGAGACTTCTTCGGCCTATAAATAGCGTCGAACCTTTCGGTTCGACTACGTGACTAATAATACGAAATCTACAACGTTTGCCATTACCCAACGCGACTGCTCAAACTTTGACTTATAATCTTATCACGCAAAGGGACCTAGATAAGATAAGCCGTATAGTGAATATAGTTCGACTGTACGTGTATATACCTACCTACATGCGCGTGTATATATACATGCGGCTATAGTAAATGATATGCGCATTATTATCATATTCTACTCTGCTGTAACCCAAATAGGTATAAGAGAGAGAGAGATATATATATATATGTAGAAAGAGTAAACAAATACACGACTGTTGCACAAAATTTACGATGGAAAGATTCGACAAAATTTTCGAATTAGATTATAGTATGTATAGGTACATGCAATCTTGACTAGAGTTCAGTTCCTGAACTTCCCATAATACGGCTTCGGAAACTTTCCTAATATACTATATATGCATACCTACTACCGGAGCTGAATAGAGAGGGGGACTTCCGGTCGAAGCCGCGGTCGAATAATCTCTCGTCGTTGATTATACTTACGCTTTTCAATTTTTCTACGACGTAGATATATTTTATTGGGAATAATAACTCTATTCGAAATCGCATACGTACGATTTCGTCATTCCTCTCTTTGTTTTCTTCTATTATTTCTCTCTGTCGTTGAGATATTTCGAAATTTGGATGATTTACCTAAAATCTAATTAGCCATAAGATAAACGTGACGACGGAACATACGAAAACTCGGAGTATCCGTTTCAGATGCAATCTCAATGTCTTGATCAATGGGGCTGGAACTACCCTCGTGATACTAATAGAAAACGTTAAATGGATGCAATTTATGACGCCATTAAACAGTAATTAAAATCTCATTAATCATTGGAGAGGAAACCGGAACGGACGAGGTCGAAGGAGTTCGCCAGTGTACCCTGTTACCTCGCGGCGCAGATTTGTAGAGAGCGCGCGATATCGGAGTGATACATTAGGCGGTACTCCGAAATTGAATGACATTGAGATTCTTGCTCGTTATTAGTCATTACGTATAATACAGCAAGTATACGGTAATAAGTAAGATATAAACCAGCAAGAGTCCCTCGCTATCGTCCCACGCTATATACTCGTATTTTAAGTATACCACATATATATATATATCTACAGTACCAATCGGTGGTGCGTCACGTGACAGCCCGATAAGACTTTTTATCAGTTCAATTACAATAGCCAGCCACGTTTAACGACGGAGCGGATAGATTGAGAATAAAATTAACAGAATTGAAAAAAAAAAAACCAATCGAGAACATAGCGAAGTGGACAAAAGCATTCTGACCGCGTCTGCTATCCGTGAAAGCAATCAATCAATGAACCAATCAATCGATCGAAGAATACAAAAGAAATTCGTAGGTGGACGCTTTTCCGAAAATTTTGCAAAATATTATCGCGATTTCGCTGGATTCGCGGGATAAATATTAGCATTGCATTTGCTGCAGTCGAATCAATACATCCTTTCGAATTATTATACTTCGACAAGGTTGCTAACCGTATATTCATGCATGCGGATATAGGTGCTGGTTCGTCGGCTCAAAATGGTGGCCCAGGACTAATGAAATTTAGCTGATATCAGCGCAGCTGCACGTAGGAGGTAAATGCTAATTACTTTGCGACGTACATAGGTATATAGGTGTATGTGCAAACCTATACTAGATCGCTGGGATACCTACTTGTTAACTCGTAACTCCTGTAGGCATACCTATGTTCGCATCTCCCTAAAGCATCTCAGTTATAATGTAATCAAGAATTCTATACTCCTTCGATACGTGCGGAATAATTAGCATCGATGATCGGCGAGTCAAAAAATGAACTCCGCGCTCCGAGACGTACGACTTTCGTTTGAAATACTTCAAGTCGTATATCGAAGCGTGTACCTGCTCCAAAAAGTGAATGCAGATGAAAATATATTCCTGCATAATTAATTACTATTTCAAAAATTTGCATTCCTTCCCTGACATGGGCATTGATTGAAAAGAATGAGATCCAGTTGAATTCCAATTATTTCCTATGCTTTTCAATCAGGAATCTCTAGGAATAAAATTCATCGATCCATTTCCGTCTACCCCATTGGACCTGCTGCATGGCCGCCATTTTATGGATATAATATAATACGATAACTTCGAATCGATAGAACGATGCTGAGGTGTCTTAATTTCTCCTCAGGAGCATTCATAATCAGTTATATTCGAATGATGTACATACGACATACCCCTACTACGAATATCGATACCGAATTATTCAGTACATTTTAGTGCGATCGCAAGTTCCTCAAACGCCTGCATGCCCCATGATTGTTGGTTTGAGATGGTTACTCATGACGGTTACATCTAATCTATACGTAGATAACGTGAAAAATACAACGTCATGACCAAGCAACACGTGATGCCAAACGCGGAGTGTCCGAGTTGGAATTTATCATATTTTCTAAATATAAATACGAAAATATTGCCCGATCTTTTTCTGCATTTTGAAAACAGAATTACTTGTTATCTCGTCATTCGCGTTCTTCGCCGTGAGTCATCGTTCAAACAATATATTCCAGTCGAATACTTCTAGTGACGCTACTGTCAGTGTAAAGCTCCATCGAAATTATACCGCACGAAAGTTTGCGAGTGATTTCAGTTGTGACCAAAATCCGTAATGACCGCATTGAGAGAAATCGAACGAATGCGAAATTATAGATGTTCGAAATCGCGCGAAAATTAGCGCCATTCAAGTTTTCAATCTGATTTTGTATCTTCTGCACAATTATGAACGCACGCAAAAGATATGGCGTTGAAACAAATCCAAATTACCTATCTTACGAAGAGCCCGAATATACGATACACGCAAAAAATTACAATATACATACATGAACGCGGCTTCTGGCAAAATACATTAGAAGATGCAGCATAGTTGCAGCTTTGCCCGCGAGGGGTCTTCGGCTGGTAAATTTTAAACATGGCGGTGCAACACGGACAGGCGCACTCTGCCCCGATCAATAGCGCCTTGTTTGATATCAGTTCTCAAACTCTGTACAGCCCGTGTCAAGATATTACATTACATTATAGAATAGAATTTTCGTCTATCTATTACAGTTAACTAGATTTTTCATTCCGGTTATCAGTTTCATTCCTCCTTCGATTGTATACGTGTACAATGAAAAGATGCGCATTTTCAATAATGCAAGCTACGATAATATGCATATATCATAGGCAACTGAATAATATCATTCTCGGAGAGAAACAAAAAATTCAAATAAATACAGTATAGAATCGTGGGACAAACTATCCCACAATTACGCTTGCATAGAACTTGACTTAACTTAACTTAACTCTGCACCTACTACGACGATGAATATAGTTCGTTGCGTAAATTTTAAACGATCATCCGGTAGTTAAATATTAATTCCCATTAGCCTTCAATTTCTTCCTGGTCAAGGCTAGTTCATATATGTATGTACAGAGCCGCTTCAAAAATCGGTCAAGTAAAATGGCATACGGCCGTATATTCCCATTATTTTCACACATCAATATATTTTCATTTCTCTTTATTCATATACTAGCTGTTCGATTCACGGTTGATTTTCCCCGACTTGAGGTGAAGCAATGAAAAATAATCAACGTGGAATCCACTCTAGAACGACGATTTACCTTTCATCGTATAGAAAATAAAAATAACGAATAAATTCGTCGCTTCAGATTCATATAGCAGTAAAGCTGCACAGGGTTCAAAATGATAAGGTAACTCATAAATTTAGAAATCCGTACGTTGACCCATGGGAATCGGTTTCCCGCTTCCCACGATTCATAACTTTTTTCAGATTTCACGCACAATTTAAGAGAAAAACAAAACACAAGAAGGAAAACGAAGAACAAAAAAACAAAAAGGAACTCATCGAAGTACAAGTTTGCGAGTTTGAATTAACACGTATTCCTCATAGTACATACATAAGTCTTACGAGCTCCGCTCTGAAGCCTCTAATTAATGCGTTTTAAAATTGGATCGTTTGTTCTCGAAAAGACAATGGTATGTATATACGCTTATATACGTACATACCAAAGTATATATGCATGTTGTACAAATTGAAGCACACCTACCTACCTACGACTAATTCCAGCGCATTGAGAATTGTCTGAAGAGTTTCGAGTTGAGACAATTAGCAAAATGCATTGAGAGCGAGGTAGCTGTACGAATCGGCGCGAGCATATACCTACATACACATATTTTCTCTTTCTTTTTTTCGCCGAGCGCAGCGAAGAGCAAGAGAGAGAGAGAGAAAGTGGAATAAAAAGTAGGAAAGTAGGAAACGCACTGTGAAAGAATTAGAAGGGGGGGGGGGGGGGGGGGGGGGCAAAGGCAAACATAAAATTTGACTTTTTACAGTTTTATGCGAGCACAGCGGTCGGTGCTAAATTTTACAGCTGCATTTGAGTGTCTCGTAAACGCGTGAGGAAAACGACGTGCTCTAGCCTCTCGTGGTAGGTACTGTATATACTACAATATATTTTCTGCTTTGCATATACGAAGTACTTACAAGGGCAAATATACAGAAATGCTACTGAACCACGTGGATGTCGGAACTATATTACGTGGATTTGCTTAATTGCCTGTATATATGTCACGTAATCAACGGTTATCCTAGTCTCCGCAAACGCTTGAATAAATATTATACTGGCTAGTTACGACTCTCGAATACGCAGATAACATGTAATGTGATAAATCCAATTGAATCCACGCATTAGTTTTCGATCGGAATCGATATCATTCGAGAAATGCGTTTATGAGACACCGTGAAAATACAAGGGGCTACTGTGCATAACGTTGCGTGTTCTGAACCCAAACGTGGCTGCGGTTATTAGCGGTTAACGAGTAGGATTGGGTTAAATTTAAGTAGCTCATGAGTTATAGGCTCATAGAAGCTGCACGCATGGTAAACGCGTGAAGGTCGTTGAAGTCTGTTTTAAATAAGTAAAGCCGACGGTATATTATAGATATACCTGTACCCACTTGCGACATGATTTGCTTCTATAACACGTGATACAGTATGTTACCTTGATATTTTGTTTAATTATTATACATTACATTCGTCATTCTCGCAATAAATGTCAAACGTCTTCCGGTCACGACTCCAGGTATAACGGTACAACGATCAGTGAAAAAACACTGCACAGAATAGAAGAGTAAAGCTGAACATGTACGCGTGGTTTTCGCTCGTAACTTCGTAACATAAAAAATTGAATAATCGAGGTGATAATCAAACTCTGTACTACTCACCCTCGGTGTCCCTTTTCCTCTTCCTCGACCTCGTTCCCTGAAAGCTCCATCGCCTGTTTGCAGGTGATACAAATGCTAGAACAAATGAAAACGGGGGAAGAACATTAATTTGAGAACACTCATTATCCAATGTTATACTACTTGGATTTCCAACCCATCTTTCATACGTTGTCACGTCATTTTCTATTGTGATGGGAGAGACTCGGAAAATACATGCGCCTGCAGCTCCGCAACCCGCGAGCCACGCGGGTAACGGGCTTGCATGGAATTTGCGGTCAAATCTCACTGACAATCAACTGAAAATATCAATCGTAGGTCAAAGCCTTCCGGGACCATATCGCGTACGGGGTGTATGATATGCTAATATTCGAAAAAAATGTATAATTTCAACTTTTCCAGAAAACCTCTGTCGATAAGGTTGAGTTTTTCTTTATCTTTCAAATTCAGACGCCACAATGATATTTTTCTTTTGTTCATCTAGCTAGACAACGAATGCAAAGATCGATATTAAATATAGCCTCATTTTCAATGAAAATACGTTCTAAATCTATGAAACGTTGCATTGAACGTCAGGAATCTGTTTTATCGACAGGATTTTTAAGGTTCCGCAATTGAAGAATTATCGACACTACCTGGAGTTGGAAAATTCGAACGGCAAGTCGACAGATGTCGGCAGAGGGTACTTCGTACGTCAGCGCCGCCAGTGGATGAATCTGAGAAGCTAGATATCTACGAGCTGAAAACTACCCCTAGCCAGAGGGAGTGCGCATGCGTTTCACAGAAGAAAATAAGATGAAATTGATTTTTTTAGTGCGCGCCACACGGAAAATTAAATTACTACACGACTGACGCGCCTAACAGTTCTCCGAGAGATTTTTCACTCGTTTCAAAATACCGAATCGTTTTTACGCCGTGAGTAGAAGCAATGGGAAGATGGTGGAAATAGGATTGGCGAAGGAATGGTAAGTTCAGTTAAGGTAAGGTAAGGTAAGGTAAGCTAAGCTAAGGTAAGGTAAGGTAAGGTGAGGTGAGAGGCTGAGTTCGAGATAAGGTTGGGTGTTCAGAGGTGAAATTACATCTTTCGACGTTTTTCCATCACCGTGATTATTTAATTTGATATTTCAGGAAGTGCGCCGGTTCCTCGAGGCAAAGTTTGACGGGGTTCCGGGCGGCGGAGGGAGAGTTGGCGGAGGGGGGCGGGCGTCGGCGGGGTAGGGCGAGGGAGGGAAAAAGGGAAGAGACTTCGAGCGCCAGCGTGAAATCGAGTTAAACTTGAAATTAGACTTGCTTCCTTGATATTAGGTATATAAGATATTTGTCTTTGCGGAATTAATTTAATATAAACTTGGTAAGTCTGATTTGTTGTATTTACTTTCGAATTTTCACTTCAGGGTTAACGAAGAAATTTATCAATTATAAATTTGTGAAATTCATCGTTTTCTACTGTACAAAATGAAAGAAACAAAAGAAAGTAGAGAAAAAAAAAAAAAAAAAACGAATGATCAAAAATTCGATGGCATCGAAATAAATTTTCTCACATTCTTGTATAGTTTTTTTTTTTTTTTCAATTTCATTTTTTCATCATTCTACTCTCATCATATCCAACTTTCATCCATTCTTTCGTCATCATATCTACTACCGATTCATGGGACAAAGAGAATATACTTTGACAACAGAGACTTTTTCCATGATCGAGGTATCACGTAGATATACTGTTGCATATTCCAATTCTAAGACGAAATAGATAATCTAATAAACTTTTGCTTGCAATCATTTTCGCATCAACGAGTATCGGGGTTTTATGTAAACCTTTCCTCTCTCTCTCTGCTTCCCACTTTCCTCTCTTTTTTCGCTATCTTCTCACTGGAGGGAACCGTGAGGCGTAGGTGATATGCGATTACGGTCTAATTCCCTCTCATACATCGCTTCGCTTTTACGCACACCCGATCATCTACGTACGTGCATACGTATGCATATACGTTGCGTATACGTGTAACTTATGCCGTATACTCTCTACCTCCGCCTACAACTTCATCCGATCGATACAAGCACATGAAATATTATTTTATATTATTATAGTATTTTATGTGTTACATATTCGACGTGTGTATTGACCGACGAACTGAAATTGAAAACCACAACCGTATAAGAAAACCGAGAAAGTATTCTTCGATAATATCACGCGAAAAAGAATAACGAAATGAACTACGGGGGTGTACGAAATTTCAGTCTTTTCGCGCTGTACAGAGAATAATAAACTACATATATCTCGATCGTTTCGACGTCGTATACATATGAACCCAGCCTGAGGTAGGCACCGTAAGTAGCAATTATGCACACACGTAGCACAGGGTGAAAAAAGGGCGAGGTTACGCTCTCTCCCACCCTCATTGCTCTCCTCCACTCCTTCTCTTACTTTCTCAACGCACCTGGCTGAAGCAAAGTAGTCGATAACTATACGCCTGAGAGAGAGGGGGCGATCCCCAAGACACACGGCAAATGTCAATATAACGAGAATGCATCGTGTTCTAAACCGCTTGGAAATGCCTTGCAAAAAACCGCAGAAGTGCCAATGAGAGCGTAATTAATCGAACGAGGTACGGGACTCAGTTTCATTGGCTCAGAAAGAATCGATGTCGTTGTTCGTTGTTCCTGGTTTATATTCTCGTTATACGTTGTCGTCGTCGTCGTCGTCGTCGTCCTCAGTCATAGAATACAGAGTACCGGTTCGTTTGTTTCTGTTTTCTTCTTCTTTTTCCGCGTTTCATTTCCCCTTCGTTTATTTTAGACGTTATCGAAGATACTGCCGGTCGTAGGACAGGCATACAAAAGATTCGAAATTTAGCACCGTGGAACCATATTTTAATTTTCCAAGGCATCGGGAAGGAGAGGCTTCCCTCAAAAGCAGAAGCACCGCCAGCAATGAATTATTTAAAATGGCCAGGCGTTGTTGCGTGCCCAGCCTGCAAACTGGCCCGATGACACTATCTCCCGGTTGGGATCTTGAAAAAAAAAAATTCAAAGAAAGAAAAAGTACAAAAAAGAAACGAAAAATCTCACCATCGTCTCTCGGATTCGTGAAAGATGTGATAACGTCGACCAGCTTCCACGTACACTGTGTACAAAAAATTGCCCGAATTTCACCGTTATTTCATCTTTCTTCGACTGAGTTGATCATGACCAGAAGAATGGAGAAAAAAAAAAAAAAAAAAAACTACTCCGGCGTTTGGCTTTATCTATGGAAATTTGTCTTCCATATAACATATACGTACAACATGCATGGCGCATACTTGTATGGATACTCCTAAATTTTTATCGCGTATGGGATAATTCGTTTAATTTTGAACGCTTCTTTTCTTTCAGCTGTTTTTTTTTTTTTTTGTTGAAATTTTATTTCCGACATCCTTGAAAGCTTTACTGTTTATTATAGTGTAGAGTTTGTAAATAAGTGGTGGTGACGGTGGGCTGGTGCCAATTAGAAACACGCGCGATGCAGCAGCTGTTTCGATTGGCCGATAAGGTAATTAAAATATTTCGTAAATACATTTACACTGCTCGGTTTATTTTCTTGTTTTTTTTTTCTGTTTTTTTTTGTTCCTACGTGCGTACTTTTTTTTCTCCGTCATTGTACAACAGATGTCGCTTTCTCTCTCTCTCTCTCTCTCTCTCTCTCCGATGAACAGAAAACAAGTTAAGTGGGCCTTGAATCAACCTAAATGTAGATATACATCCACAAAAAATAACTGCAGTTATGGTACGTGGGAAAGCAAAGAAAACAAAAGAAAAATTTGCACGAATTACAGAAAATTAAGGATATCAACGTCTGCGTACTTTTTTCTTCACAATTCTGCTATGCCTATTCATACTATCATCGGCGGTGCGCGATAGAACAGACAGTACGAGTGACACCCGGACGGCGCAACTTGCGAAAGTTGATCAAAAATTGACGAGAATTACCTGAAACTGTAACGTATATACATACATACCTCTATATGTATGATGTAATGAGAAGATATTATCAAGGTAGGTAATGTGTGAAAAATTGGGATGCCGAGACGGGGTTTTTTTTTTTTTTTAACTTTTTTGTTGTTCCCGTACACTATTTTTTTCAATTATCCAACGCAATGATATGCAGGTAGAGGAGGAGTTGAGGACACATGCTGTATGTACATACAAGGCTTTGTACGGCGTCTTCAAACAGACTAAACACAGAAGCAAGTCCAAATAGCTAAGGGAAGGAAGCAGCATGGCGACAGCCGTCTGTAGTATTTGTTTAAAGTCAGATGACACCGAACATTTGCCCCAGAAGTTGGGAATTATAACCAAACATATTCCTGGAGTTCGGATGAATAAGGGACAGTGGAAGCGGTCTCATATATATATATATATATATATTTTTTTTTTTTCCTTTCTCCTTTCAAACCTCAGCCTCTTCTAGATTCATTCCATCACTCGCCGCGTACCATCGTTTCTAGCCTCACCATTGAAAATATATTCATATTCAATAGGAAACGCCGAAGATTCCTTCGCCGGCAACGAATGTTTCACATTATATGTTGGGTACTATACATTTACTACGTCGTCCCGTGAATCACTGATACGTCACAAAGTACATACACAGTTACAGTAAGGATATTGAAAAGACAATTATACTACGTTGGCGTAGAGCACTTCGAAAAATGAAAAAACTCGACATGTACATAACGTATATTGATATAATAGGGCAAATTTTAGGATCCGTGTAGTGTACGGGTATACATGTGTGTAATATAAATGACGAAAAGACACGTACGCTCCTTCGCTGCCCTTCGTCAATTCGTTGGTAAGAGAAATTTTCATTTTACTTTTTTCCTTCATTCTTTTTTTCTACTTTGATCCAGGTTTATTACTGTAGGTACGTATGTATATACATACATAGGTATACATATAATATATTATACGGCGCGAAGCACATGATTCGTATTTGTCACGCCCGGGTACTACAGCTGCCCGATATGGGATACGGGCCAGGACGAATTTGTATTTGTGCAGTAGGTATCTGTAACGCGAGGAGTGGGATAAACCGAGAGAATATAATAAAATCAAAAATCCCCCCCCCCCCCCCCCTTACCGCGCCGGGAAAGCTTCCGTTCCTGCCGCATATATATAGCTTTATAGCACGGATCATTGAATAGACGGATTTTATGGCGTAACATAAAAGTTTGCTATTGTTGTATACGATGTATCGAAGTGACGATTTGACGTCGGGCGAAAAAGAGGAAACGGCAGAGAGAGAAATAGAAAAAATGAAAGCAAAGAGAGAAGAAAAAAAGCATGAAATAAAATAAAACAGGTTTTCCTCCCTGAATTTACAATTGATTCAAAACTCTGTGTACGTATACATATGTATACTATTATCCCGATACAAGGTACAGGCAGTCTTTGCGATCGGTAGGCGTATTCCGTTGGCAATACAATATTACCGTACTCTAGGTATCCATATTTTACGATTACTCATATTGATCGATTGTAAAATGGATAGAAAAAAAAATAAAAAATGTCAGCTAACATGAGCGAGAAAGAGCTGATAGGCGAGGTATAATGGAGGCTATATAATCACGTGAATAAAAATCCATTTCAAATTTCGGCCGACTTTCATTTTGACCAACAATTTCACAGCGACAGCTGGTCGGCGGCTGCGAGAACCGTTGCTCCCATTAGAAGCTCGACGGTTGAAACTTGAAGGTCTACCAAGGGACAGGTTGACGCACGACCGACCGACCAGCCGACTGACTGACTGACTGACTGACTGAGCGACTGAGTCACTGACTGGCAAGGTAATATGTATGTCGATTTGATCAGTTTTTCTTTTTTGTTTGTTCTCTTTTTTCCGAACATGTTCGTTCCTCTCCTGATGCGGCATCGCCGTGTCATTGCCACGGTTACCGGGTGATGATTTAACCCCTTTCAAATTTTCAGGGGAAGCGGTACGAGGAAAGAGGGCCGACAGAGATGCCGAAAATTTGAGGAATATCTAGGTGAATAGATAAATACGATCTGCTAATTATTTTTTTGTTCAACTATGAAAAATTGAGGTGAAAAAACCGCAGGTGAGGGAACCGCTGTCGATACCAGGACAGCTTGTTGGGTATAGCTTGTTGTTCGAATAATCAACAATGGTTTTCGATTCTGTGAGGTTCAGATGTAGCAGATAACAGGCCTCGAATGTAATCCTTGAAAAGGTATACCTATCATATGACGAATCGAATTGCCATTAAGACCAACTGTCAACTTTCATGAGCCGCAAAAAGCGAGGGATATCTTTTAGCGAGGGATTGTTGCTTTGTACTAATGCATATACGCACGTACATACATACCTATGACACGTAATATGTGGATCGAAATGAGTTTCCGTCATTGTAGAAGCGCGTGGCGAATCGGGGTTGGTAAAGGTCATTAATTTTGTTCATCGATGCAAAAATAATTCGAAACTATTATTCTTTGGTGCTGTATAGGTATTATATATACTCTGCTGCGAGAATTATACGGCCCTGAAAGTAGGAAGAAAAGTAAATTTCGCAAAAGCGTAGGAATCAGCGGGGACCAATTTGTAAAAACGAAATAACGTTTCAAAAAGTAAATTATCGCACGAGAAGTGAGAAGATGAAGTGAGAAGAGAGAAGTGAGTAGGTAGGAGTATATAGCATGTACGTGCTTTCACACTCGATGTGTACATACTGCAGCTTGTGCCCATCAGGTAAAGGTAATTGGATTTCATACGAAATATAATACCAACAACAAGCGTCTAGCAGACAGAAGTTAACGGTTATAATAATTATTTTTACAGCATTTCCGAGTACGCTTAAAGTCTTTGGCTGGGCTACAGTCGGTCGTGCATGAGCGCTTTCCAGCTGGCAGCCAGAGCCGGAGGTCAATCTACTGACACAAGGGCGTCACGTTGTTCGGGCGCCAATTTACCTAAAAACATATCGTTGCTCCACTTGAGCCCTTATTTCACAAAGGATATACGGACCGCCGACGAATATCGTGTTTTCAACGTTCAAACATGTTTGTTCATTCTCTCCAGTACCTACATCCTTTCTGAATCACGTCTATTTTCATTATGACTTTTTTCCTCATTCTTCGCCGATATTCGACGAATTCGTGATCAAAAATCAGGTTTTTTCCCTCCAATTTTTATCGCTGTTTCCTGCTGCTTCTCCAGTCGGAACAACTCCGAAACGTTGTTTGTTATTTCCTTTCTTTAGTTCTGCAT
This sequence comes from Phymatocera aterrima, assembly GCA_963170745.1. NCBI lineage: Eukaryota > Metazoa > Arthropoda > Insecta > Hymenoptera > Tenthredinidae > Phymatocera > Phymatocera aterrima. The sequence goes on along the minus strand of OY720661.1, from coordinate 16,428,239 downwards.
TCCTGATGCAATCTGACGCGAAAATTTATTCGCCGAAGTTTATTCCGCGCTTCTGCATGCACCGCTATTATAAGTGTGCGCCGTGCTTCGATCGCTCAATTTGTAAAATGGCCTTTTCCGCTCTCTAGCTTCACATTCGAAACGAGGAACAATGAAATTTCTTTCGCGCACAGTTCCGCGAGTGCGCAAAGACGAATCTTCATTTTCTCTCGGAGGATCGATTCGCCGCCGGTAGGTGTGCCGATATACTATAGGAATATCCAAGGCTGTCTCAATCATCTGAACCGTCGAATCGGATTTTCAAAGACACGCGATTGGTACTGTACATAATACGCATGTGAATAAATAATCATTGTTATTTCATCGGTATAATATTTTCACTAGCTTTTCTCATCATTCATCAGCGCGGATATAATTCACGGATGAATCAGGCAACTGGAGTTCCTTCCTTTTCCCTTCTTATTCAATCCTGACCTCTCCCAAGTGAGTATTTCTCGTCTCCCCTCGCCTAGGTATATACTACTATGAGCTATTTTCTTCCGCCGCCTCACAATCTCCTCCCTGCGAACGTTCCCCACGAGCTGCAAGCGATCAAGATAGATCTGAGGGTAATCCTACCGGGATATCAAGAAGGACCGAAACCCCTTACACGTGGGGAGGGCTACGAACGTACCGAAATCATTTTTCCTTTCCATTTAACCAAAAGTCTTCTCAAATTGTGCTCCTTCGTCATCGTTTTCGGGGATTATCCGTCAATTTTTTTTGTTTCAATTGTAATTCTGCTCCTTCGTAACTTGCGATACTGCGAACGCATATGCGATTGTGCGTGTAGAATGATAAATTGAAAGACTTGTTCAGATCCAAGGATTGCTTGTAGCTGTCGCTCGAAAGTAGATATACGCCCCAACGTCTCGTTTAGCTCCGGCCAAAACCCAGAGGAGTAGAGAGACTCGCCCACGCGCCCCCGATTCGAGGGGTGAGGTTTATTCTTGTACCAAAACAACCCCATGGTGCACAGCGTCGACGCCGTCAGATTTAGGAACGACCCACCAACCCCCTGCAGACTCGCTTCCGTGTTTGTCACCGAAAATAGACGTCATGCAAATACCCGGGCTTCTATTTTTCCCGTATTATACTGCGTACCGATTTATTTAAGGCAATGATATTTTTGGGAAACTGGGTGACATTCGTCCAAGGATGATTTAACGGAAGCAGTACCTAGACCCCGCGTCTTCTTAATTACAATATCCCCACCATTTTTCTATCTTCCTCTCTTTTCTCGACATTCGCACAAATAGCTTCAAATTTTGCTGTTGTCCATAAAAGCATTAAACTACGGTACAAGTCAAGTACCATTGAGATATTCACCATGCACATAAAACATCGTCCAAATAGTTGTATACGAACGTAGATACATATATACGTAGATACATACATAGATACGAGTACTAGATAGCAAAGAGCCGCGCCTAGGAGCTGTCAACGCTCGAGATATCTAATCAAACCTTGGCAGTGGCTGAAGATAACCCGACTTTCCTCACTCTTGTACTTAAAAGCTGAACAGATCCGAAATGCTAAAACACATGGCCAAAACGAAACGAGCGTATCTACAGTACTGGCCGCAGGATCTCGGGCATCTTATTATAACAGGTTTTATGAGAATAGTCTTTCTGTTGGACGAACGAAATTGAGGAAAGATTGCAATGGAAGATTGTAGAAGATGTGAGGCACACTGGTGAATCTGCAATTTCAATCAAAGGCAGATTGCTAACTTCTATGAGGAATCAATACACGGTCTATTAGTTCCGGCTTACAGCTCTAATCTTGTCAAATAACTTCGGAAGAAATAGATATATATAAGTTGCTGAGGAACGCATATTGCGTGTAATCTGTTTCTACGGGAAATCGTTGTGGCTGGGTATACGGTATATGTATACAGTATAAACTAAGGGGAAACCCTGAAGTGCCATTCTGCCGGAAACCGATCACGTTGTTCCAAAGGTGACCGCACGCTAGAGCACAATATGTAATCGTGTGATAATCTGCATATATCCGTGGTGAAGGACGGAAATAGATACACCGATACGGCGGTATGCTAGCTGGCTGTTCGCGTGACATCGCTCATAAGATATGCCGTAAGGTCCACCGCGTGGACGGCCCACCACGTGGATATGTTATTGTTTTGGGTACAACAGAGCGGAGTGTAAGGGTGTTCTTCTTGGTTAGGGAGACGGTGGGTGAGGAGTAGGGGCAAAGAGGGAACGAGGGGAAGAGAGGATCGGAGGGTCAGACACCCCACGACCGACCCTCCAGGAGGGATTTCATTCATGGCCCCCAAACCCTGAAACGACTGAGGAGTCAGGCCGAGGGCAAGCGATACATTACCACTAGAAAAGGGTAGCAGACGTTTCGAGGCACGTGATGGCTGGGAAGGGGACTTTGTCCAACCGTCTGCTCACTCTATCCTCTCCATCCGTTGACCGTTTGGTCATTTGACGTCTTAATATCGACAAAGTGGAAGGGATTTCTCATCTTTAACTGTGTCTTGCTATTCTTGCTCATCGTTTGATTTCTCATTGTAAAGAATGTGTACAGCCGACAATCACAAATTGCTCATTTGATATGACAAGGTCAAAGCAAGTATATGAGTGAAAAATTGAGATTCACGCGGGGCTTTATAATCCGTGTATATTTCAGTCCAACGAAACATCATCCTAAGCCGTATATAAAGACACAATTTACTACCACTGAGCCAGCAGACTCCGTACGGCTTCAATGACGTCAGATTGAAGAGAAATAGAAAGTAGGAAATACAAAATAACGTGAAAACAGAGATATAGAGAGATTTCGATGAACAGTAATTCGAGAACCGGAGTCACGGCTGAGTTTCGTTCATATATTATTTGCCTACTCCCCCAAGTGTAGAGGATTCCGTCAACGCAGTGCTCTTACAGTCAGAGTTTTTCGAGAAGAACGTCCGCGCCAGGTGCCCTCGAGAGCAGTGACTCGTGCGAGGGAGTAGCACGCTTCCAGATAATTAACCAGGACCCCCGTTTTGGGGACCCCTCTCAAAACTCTGAGGAACCTTCTAGAAATCTCGAGACTGGGGAGCAGCCAGTCCCCTTCAGAATTTGAAAGTGTGGCACGAGCCACATGGAGGAGAAAAAAGTTGCCATTCCTTCCCTAAAACTCTGTCGGCACCCCCGTGATGGCGCGTAGACGCCTTCCATTTTCACGAAGTTCTCTTACACGGCGTGCACTTTCCCTAATGACGATAATCTCCACAATGAGAAAAACAATAGTAAGAGAAATGGAATTGAAAAAACGAAGATGGAAGTGAATGTTCATCCCATAGGATTCTCTTCATAGGGTTGACAGACTCTATCAGGTGCCACTTGATCCTAAGAGCACGCAACGGGATTGGCGGCTTTGTGTCGTTGATCGTAGCAGAACGGGATAGTGTGTGAAAGGTTACAGTGAGGCAAGAGGTAAAAGGCAAAACTGCCGGGGCAACGGTGGAAGGAGAAAGAGGAAGAGGAAGTCTTCCAGTCCCCTGCGGGACGGACCGTCCTCGGGATGGAATAGGATTTCCCTGACCTGTCCTTGACCCTGACCCAGACAACAGTCATAACACCACCCTAACACCTCTCTGCTTGGTGCTGAGGAGGGTCTTTCCACAACTGAGGGTCCCGGTCGCCCACTACGTCTGGTGGTTTACATTTTATCGCACCCCCTTGTCTGAGGGATCGCTTAGGCTGTACGGGGAAATACCCCAAAAGCTGGAGGGCGAGGGTCGAACCCTGTATTGTTAATTGGCCTGTAATCGCGAAATATGAGGGGATATAGATGTGGATTAAACGTCTGCCTCCACCTGTCTCGCGTTCCACCACCAATTCTAAACTTCCCGATTCTTCAATCTGCTCGAATCCACTTAGCCTGCTCGTAATCTATCTATGAAGAAAGTTAGCAGGATCTTGAATTCTCCTCTTCGGCAGGTCGCTTGATCATTAGAAGCGGTTCGGCTCTCCACGTCATTTCATCTCATCGTCAGTAAAGGAGACGAGATCTTCGATAAACAGTTTGAATCCTAGCTCGGAGAAGCAATCGATCACGATATTCGAAAAGCATATTGTGCATTACTCCGAATCTCTATCAGTGTTTTCTATTCAGAAGAGTTTCATAAATGGACTGGAGCTCGGTGTTTGATCGAAATCTCATGAAGTAGTGAATGACCGAAGCTGTTCTACTTTTGTCGAGAAACGCTTCGGGAATGGAGTTATCTGTGGATCTATATAAGAATTCGAGGAACCAAAGAACGTAAATTAACCTCATGTTTGAAGAAAAATAAAGAAAAAGCAGAAGAAAAAAAAGAATTCCAACAGCTGAGATCCTGTGCTGCCTTGAAACGTGTAAGCCCGACATCGGAAGGATCTGGCGCCCAACATAAATCAAAATGTCTTCCCGAGAAAAGCCGAAAGCAAAAACAAAAAAAAAAACAAAAAAACAAAGAACAGGCTAGGGGGAAGGAAAAAAAAATAGGACAGATGGTGATCCCCACCCAGAGCATCTTGCAGTCGTAGAACTCAACGAAACTATAATGGGTATATATATATTATAAGCCCGTGTATTAATTCTCCATGCAACGGAACGTCCGCGTCTTTTTCTAACCTAACAATTTACAAGACACATTTCCTCGACTCTATATCTACCACCCATTTAGGCATTCCTTGGCTTTTAGTGATACGTAACAAGCCCTTGGTGTCGCTTCAAATTCTATAGCCCGCACCCTCAAGTAAGTACAACGAAAGAGGAAGAAGGAAACATATTTACAACGTAAAGAAAGCGTGCTTATTATTACGTATTCACCAATTGAATTTGAACCAGACACCGGAACACTCATATCAGTGATGATTTTGTCAGCTCAATACTCGATGTACAGGTATTCCATAACGATCGATTAAAACAAACGCTTTTTATTGGGGTCGCAGGCTCCGTCGCGGGTATCGTACTTACCGCGGGGATGCGGAAGCGAGGGAATATTATAGCAGACGGGTATTTCTGAATGTACGCGTACGGATATCCCCGCTTACACGTATGTACGAACGTAGGTATATGTATTATATACTACACAAGGGAAATCCCACCCAAACAAACCTTTGGCCGCAGGGTCAAGGTTTTCACCCTCAGTCAGTCTCTCTGACCGGCGTCTCATCCGCCCCCACGGGGTCCCAGAGAGGCTGGATATAGTGAACAGGCGGTAGTGAACCTTTCTCACCCTTTCTCTCTCTCTCTCTCTCTCTCTCTCTCTCTCTCTCTCTCTCTCTCTCTCTCTCTCTCTCTCTCTCTCTTTCTCTTTCTCTTCGCCTCCTGCTCATCCTCTTTCGCAGACGATAGCCGCAGGCGTTCCAGACAATGGGCAATGTTTGGGTGCGAACGTAACGCTCAAACCACGTGATGTTTGGCCCGTTGGTAGGTAGGTAGTGGTTTTGAGGTAGCCACGTACCTTACCTACTCTGGTGTAGATTTTACGCCTTGGCTATATAATTACGCCACCGCATGCATATCACTCACGACGGTGCCGGGTCCGCGCTAATCTTTTCACTGATCATGGTCAAGCTTTAGGGTCTTAGCCTCGCTTGGCGAGACGCTCGAATTGGACCTATGTACTTGAGAGATTTTAATGAGGAAGAGTTTGCTAGTATGTATAATATTCAAGCGCGTGCATATATGTAACAACGCGTGATATTACACGCATGTTTATACAGTAACGATGTGTCTCTTTCTCGATCTTTCTCTTTCCCGTTTTCTTTCTTTTTCTCTCTCTCTCTCTCTCTCTCTCTCTCTCTATTTCTCTCTCTCTCTCTCTCTCTCTCTCTTTCTTTCTCTTTCTCACTCACTCTCGAGCGACGCTAACTGTCTATTTCCTAACTTAATCCGTAACTTCCGATGCCGCAGCAATCTGACATCCTTTTTTATTTTCATTGGCTCCGCCGGCACTCACCGACGCGACGGATGGAACCAACGGACGAACGGACGAACGGACGAACGGACGGGTGCTGGGCGATGGGCGATGAGACTTGTTCCCAGGATTTTTCTATCCGCGACTGAGCGACCCAACTAATCAATTTATGTCGTTGCTGCGGTGCTGACCGACCGAGAACAAATTGCCCGGCCATGTCAGTTGAGTGCGGCTTCCGTCGTCCACGTTACAGGTTCATAAAACCTGTTAAGTACCGCACCGCGTATACAGGGTGTCCCTTCAATATTAGGTCATCATTAAATAGTTCAATTATATCCGAAATAATCCAGCTAGCAACCGACTCGGGTCTATGAAGAAAGATTCGCCATGATACGCTGATATTTGTGGATTGTCATTATCGTGGGAGTAATGATTTAGAAATTAGTATTAACCCAACTCTTCGGGAACTGGAGAGTAACAAGTTTGACGGAATTTTATCGCAAAACGATCATCTAAAAGTTTTGCAAGGAGGAGAATACCTACTCCGAATAATTGAACTTGAACAGCCATGAAATGCTTCGGAGAGAAAACGCCCGAATGAATATACGTAACAGAAATATTCGAGAGTTCATTGCATCGCGTATACTACGAACAGTACTTCGACATTTGCATCACGTTATGAAGAAATTCTTCGGCTCACCCGCCCGGAGAATGCTGAAAATTTTAATTAAACGAGACAAACGAAAATTAATAAGGGACAGCGATGATATTAAGAATATGAGAATAATTTCAGCGCCAAATTGACTACTGTTCGGATTCAAATTTATGACGAGAAACCGTGCCTGTGAATTGGAGTAGAATTGAACTCCAATCTAAACTCACGGCCGCTTTCAACTTTGGATTATGGAAAAGTTTGAGGAATTTGATCTAGCCCGCTATATCGTTTGTCCGCATACCTATGTCTGTATCTTACCGAAAAAAAGGGAAAAGGAAAGGATAGAAAGAGGAAAGAACCAAAAGGAAAAAGGAAAAGGAAGAGGAAAAAGTGCTCCTCCTTAAAGAAGAACTTCTTGGTTCTTCTCAAGTTAGATTGGTGTTAAAGCTTTGACAAATGCGGGCATCTTATAGCCGTGGGAAATGGTACAAAATATTTTATTTCTTACCCACCCTTATACACTCCGAAACACACCCTCATGCCGCCAAGTCCCGGAATTTACTCTACGATAAAAGGAGAAGATTCAAGATTCGTTATCTTATAGTCTACAAAACTATCTTCCAAGCCAGAAAAATCGTTCCACCTATACGAATGTATGTTCGTACTTATATGTAATTTCACTCCTCGTTCTCCTCCTACTCCTCATCGTAGCCGTAGATAACTCAAAGTTCGATCACTGAGGTGAGAAACGTTGTAAATATTTACCATAGGATAAGACATATCTATGTGCTCTAGAATCCAGATCTAAGTAGCAGCGTATAATGCGGACGGAATTGTCTACTTAGCTGATGAAAATATCCGAGATATTTGAAATATTATTTGGAAAAACTGGCGCGCTACTGCATGCCGTAAACTGGGGCACATGTCGTGAATGAATCATCAACGCGTCTACAGTTACCTACTGAAGCAGGAAACTTCACGTATGGGGAAAAAGGGTCCTGCCATCGAATAGAAACACGTGTGTTCCCCGTGTGAGAGAAAATCCTGCGGAAGGAATTCGGTCATAGACTGTAGTGTAGAGGCTATTTCTAGAGTATATTCTAACGAAGGTTTCCCTCGCGCACTTTCTCAGTTCACGAAATTGCGCGAAGAGATGACAAATTTGAAGGAGAAAAAAAGCGATCGATCGAGAATGCGTACCTACGTACGTAGATACGCTTATGTACATATATATGCTGTAGCGACGGCATAACGACGCAAGAGACGTGCCCAAGCATAATCTGCTCGATATACTCTTCAGTATAACTAGACCCATTATATGCGCGAGGATTGGGAACGTGTAGGCCGAGTGGATACGACGTGTATCGTAGAATCTACGTGGTATTGGTGAACGCGTAATGTATGTCTGTAGGTTAATGCAATTCGCTCAGATCTCATTGCCTGGAATTGATTGAGTCGCTCTTTCAATATCGCGAATTATTGCCTGACTCATTACCGAATGAAAATAGCTTGACAAACGGATCAATGAAAAGTATCGCATTGACCAATTTCGACTTTGTTTTAATCGAAATTCGAAGCTTCTTCTCTATCCACGCCGCGCTGTGGGATGTTCCTTTTGTCGGTGATCCTCTCTGGCCTACTTAACCGCACGGAGGCGGTCGCTGAGGAGGTACGAAGGTCGTAAGATTTATCTCGATCCTCTCACCCCCGCAGAGCGATTATAGGCTGCGAAAGTTCAACACTACAGATACTAAAGAGCCCGGCAGGCAGGCAGGGCTCTGCCGAGGCGTCAGAGGAATCTGTGGTAGAATTCTAGCTGCGCCATCTGCGGGAACGAACTCCTAGAGAAGACTACTATGAGCTAGATATCTGACAAGCAGGAAAGCGGCAGATGTTCCGAGGCAATTGGAAAACCGGTCGTGTTGTTGTAGCTGCTGTCGCAAATCGCTACGAAAACATATTCCACTATATGGCAACGACATCGCCGCGTATGACTCATTTTTCATCAACGTACCTACCCATATACCTACGCATGTATACGCGAAAAAAGGCACCCGGGTGCCTCTCGAATTTCCGAAAGACCAAAGCGCACGCTCGCATGTTAGAATTGGATATTATCTGCTCTCCTTTTTCCTTGGATACATTTCAATTGCCTGTCGCTTCAGGCAATCCGAGGTAGAAAAAGCAGTTTTCATTTCACAGAATATAGGTACACCGGAAGACCGAATAGTTACAATGCACATAGTTGCAGGCCATGATCCATATGCACAGCGATTGACTCAAGAATTTCTTCGTTAATTTTCGTAAAAGTAATGGGATGCATTAATTAGACGTTTAACATGAGAAAGGCCTATACCGGGGCGATACGCGTCATCAATTTTCAAACAAAATGGCTTCCCGGGACGAACAAAAAGCCAGGTATAGATAGTCAAACTGGTAGGCACTTCTATGCACGACCACGAAGGTCCCAGGTCAGAATTCGGGGCAGATGTTCCCTCCAGGACATGATGCCTGCGAGTAACACCCGTGAAGAATTGAATAAAGTGTCTCGTAAACTAAAATAATTAATTTTCTCTATAACCGGTCGTAACTCAGTCCTAGTCCTAGTTTCATTCTAGCCTTCAGCGTTTGCATACTGTAGTTAGAATTGTAACCAACTGAATCAGGCAAAAGTATACATACAGTATGTCGCCTGTATGTCTACTAGCCCACTTGTGGAGGTGATGGAGAAAAAGCAAGATAGCGCGCGAAGAAGCATAAAATTGAAATTCTTGATGCGTTGAGAATAGGGCGTACGGAGCACGGAGGAACAGCTGCATCTCTCATAAGATTTCCGATTTTTTTCCTCCGCTTACTGCATTGGCCTTTGAAGGAAATGTATTTCCTCCACACGTGGTACTTGTTTAAGGTCAGGTTAGTAGTCTTCTGTCTTTATAGTATACGGGTCTGAGGTTAGTCTAGCCGACATCTGTCAGGGTCAGAGTAAGCATCATGAGGAATAGCATGGAGGCAGAGCAGCGTGTCCCAGTTCACACAACCTGGCTCACCAGAACCAAATTGATTCCAAGATCAAACAAGATTTCGTCCTCCAAGTTTAACATCTGATTCAATAGGGCAAACCTTGTATTAACAAGGGTAACCCCCCAACCCTAACCCCCCGTCCGTCCGGCTGTGTTCCAAATCTACTAACCAGCGATTCGCTCAGCTAACGAAGGACCACTGTTACAGGATTAACGAGGTAAATAAGAATTGGATTCACCAGATGCCTCCAGTCCCTAGTTTGTTTGGATGAAATAGAATCAGCAACTACCGATGACAGAATCACGTTGCAAACACGCGCGGACATCACCACTTTCTTCGAAACCTCGTCAAGTCGCTGAGCAATCATTTTTTCTTTTTCCCTTACCCCTCTCCGTTATGTGGGATTCCGAAATAGGGTCCGCCCCGTTATCTTGGAACTGCGTTCCGTCCTGCGCTCCGGATTCAAGTGATTATTCCAATATTGATACGAAAAGGACGACACGAATCGGAGGAGAATTTTCTTCCAGCAGATTTTCAACTCTCCAGCTGAGCATCGATGTTGCGCGGCGGCTGAGGATAAAAGTGCTCTGGAATATCGGCGCGTACGAAAGCTACAACGATGAAGATTATATCTGCAGGGTCTGCGATTGGTTGAAAAAATGCCATCTGCTAGTTTCCCATGGTAGGTAATAAATTTCAGAAATCTAAAATCAGCGGGCATAGAAAATCGCGGTTAAATTTCAACAATAACGCATTAGTCACGGACCCCCATAGAGCGGTTTTACTACCGAAATACGTACAGCACACCATACGCGTCCGTCCGCGTCAGGAGCAGAAAGGATCTCCCATGGTAACCATGGCAACTGCGCAAACAAGATGGCCGACAGCTTCCGGTGCAGCCAGCAGCTGCGCGGATCTAGTTTCTAGGTAGGCTCTACTATACATTTCTACTATACGTCTAACGTACACTTGGATATAGGTATGTATATACCAGAGAGCTATACACACGAGAATTGATCCTGCCTAGGATTAAACTTTTATGCTTCTCAGCTTTAACTCCGATTTCAGGAAGTTATACGCCCGGTTCTCTGTTCGAGGTTAAATACAAATAACACTCCTCAGCCGTAGGTATACCCATATACTCATACCTATGCCTATAATGTGCAAGAACTCGATCCTTTCCGTTGAAAAACGTTGATCGATAGCCATGTTTTGTGATATGCTATACAAAAATTTGATCCGAAATCACTGTGAACGAAAATTCGGTTCAACTCATTTGAACGTATGAGACGTGTAGGGGCCGTAGATACATTACATCTCTACAAAAGCATTAACACATGACAAATCATCCGATAATTCACAAAGAGATACAACGACGACCACTCGCATAGAGAAATTCGTCAGAGTTTCGTTATGAAAAATTACAGTTTCCTGAATCCTTGCCCTCGGTGCAGGGAGAAAGGATGAGGCAAGGAGCACCGCAACGAAGGGTGGAAACTTTCGATCAAGAAATCCATCAGACTCAGTTAGGGATAATCGTTTTGGAGGAAAGATTAATTTTCCATAGTGCATTTTTCTCTTTCGCCCTCTTTTTCTCTTTTTTTTTTTTCTTCTTCTTCTCTACTTCAAATTCAACGCGAACCCCCGGCCTCGGCTTTATGCAAATCATCTTAATTAGGGCTGGGTGAAGATTTACGTTGCAGCGGGTGCAATCGATTTCGCATAAACGTTCCTACTAGGTATACGCGCACGGATAGCAAAATGAGCCGAATGTGCTAGGGACAGACGCGGACGCGGACGGGACGGACACCGCGCCGCGCCGTATAGCTCTGCCGGCCGCATTATTTCCTTTGAAATAAAACTAATGGCCATTAATAATCGGGATTAGCATTAGAATCAGGGGTGCCAGGGCAGGGCAGGGCAGGGCAAGGCAAGGGCCGGCAGGCTGTTGCCCGTTAGAATTAGAATTACGCATTGTGCGTAAGGCGCATGTGCAGCATGGACCCGTAAGTCCTACGACTGATGCAGGCTCGTAATAATATATGCGTATACTATGCTATACCTACTATGCTACACGGTATATGTAGGAGCGAGGCTTGGACCATTCATTCGCTTCGCTATCAAACTGTTAATCAAGATTCTTTGTGCGTTCTTGTTCGCGTACGTGTACTGAATATAGACCCAGACTGATACACGACGTCACGGCTAAAGGGCCCGAGCTTTTAGCTAGCCGTTTAACGATCGCCTTTAATTTCCGTTTGTTAGCTTCTTCTCTCCACTTCTCTCCTCTCCTCTCCTCTCCTCTTCACCTCTCTTCTCTTCTCTTCTCTTCTCTTCTCTTCTCTTCTCCTCTCTTCTCTTCTCTTCTCTTCTCTTCTCTTCTCTTCTCTTCTCTTCTCTTCTCTTCTCTTCTCTTCTCTTCTCTTCTCTTCTCTTCTCTTCTCTTCTCTTCTCTTCTCTTCTCTTCATTCGCTTGCTCCCGTACTTTACACAGCGGTATCTCTCCTTCTTAACCCCACCGTTCTAAACGAAGAATTGTGCGCAAAAATAAGACCGTTTCTCTTTACCCCGATTACACGTTTTTCGTTCACGCTGCAGCAAGGAGATAAGCCACGCCAGGTATTTACGATGTCAGAGCCAAAGAGGACCGAGGGGGCATGGCTGCTCGATTCGTGAATTTCCTGTCCCGTGAAAAGTCTCTAATTACGCAGGTGTCTAATTTGCTGAATTAAATCCCAAGTTCCAAAAGACTTTCTCCTCCCTCCGTCTCTCTTGCTCTCTTCTTCCAAAACGTAAGCGGCCCAAATGTTCGTCTTCTTCTTCTCATTATATTTTTCCTATCTTTCGCTTCGGAATTGACACGTCATTTCATTAATACCGCCATATTGCTACAGCTTCGCATCGATTTAACTCCAAAGTCCCCTGCAGGCGCAAAAAATGATACAGTAAGTAGCAATACCCGCGGGTATTCTGCGGTGTCCCATGGCGCACATAAATCACACGCGGTCGTAACGTCATGGGGATTTTCTGTTCCGTTTTTTCTTTCATTTTCTTATCTTTCTCTTTCGCGTTCTCTTTATGCACCCCCGTGTTTCAACAATTTATTTCACCCCCTCCCCCCGTTATATAATCTGTGTGCCATGGAGCGAAACCGTATACGGATTCAAATTGTTTGTGCAAATGAACGCAACGATTGTAATTGAAAGAAAACAAAAACAAATGGAAAAAAAAAAATAAAAATTAGTACTTCGTCTAAGAAATATGAATAAAATTGGAGAATCTTTGTCACGGAGTGGAAAATAAAATTTGAAACGATCTCTACGCGGTCGCATAACCATTATTTCTGTATTGGATTGGTGCCACGGGTACGGGCGATTATCCTTTATCGACAGTATATACATACGCAGAGATGTATATAATACTAGAGCACATAGAGACTAGATTCGCTTTTATGACGTCATAATGAGGGAGCAATCAACAGCATTGTCGACATAATTCCGTGGGCCGCTGTCTCACTTAATCTGAGCTGTTCTCCTCGCGTATTGTTCGCGGTATTCCTTTCATCCGACAATGTTCTCAATCAAAAATCAAGTCGCGGTGTATAAGCTATACATATATATTCAGCAGCACGTTTCCTCAAGGAATGAAGTTGAATGGAAACTTCCCTATTTTCCTCATTCCTACTATATCTTTGATTCGATATTTTCTATCGGCACTCATACTGATTGCCAATTGTTTTCGGTTTTCTGTTTCCTTCTATTTTATTCCCATCTTGTTTTTTCGTTTTTGCCCGTATTTCACGCCAAGTATAGGTACAACATACATACATACACAGAACGGGCGCGCGAATCTTGAAACAACACGAAATTGGATCACCCCCGGCTGTTTTCTTTTTTTTTTTTATCCTTCCATTTCACGTCTAGCGCTTTCTTATATACAGCTTCACCTTTCTTACATACAAGCCTTCCTCCGATTCTCATTCTCCTTATGACTTGATTCGAGACTGTATGCCGCACGGAGCTCGGTTTCCTCATGTAAAACACACAATACGCCCGTATGTACGCAACCCTATCAGCTGACAAGCAATGCGCAAAGTTTCTTCACCGCGCCTAGGTGCAGTGGAATAAGACTATCGAAAATACCAACTCTTCTCCTTTCATTTTCTTCATATTTTCTCAATCAACATACAATTAGGTCTGTTCTTTCTTTCTTTCTTTCTTTGTCTTGTTCATATCTCAGCAGTGAGTTTCAGATGCATCATAAAAGTTTGTTCAAATAAACTACGGTCAATAGCTAGAATATAAATCCTCACAGATTTGAGTCGGAAGAATTCGTTTCTCTCGGTCAAGCCTCGAAATAAATTCGGCTCCACATGTCACGTAGCTTCGGTGGATATTGGTCAATCCATAATTACCCATAAATCAAATGGCAGGGCTGCATCTGCGACGGACGATCGGAGAGTCCGCGAGTATCAACTCAAACACACCGCTTGACCAAAGGAGTCTAGCCTGACTCGGTGTTGAATCGAGTATTTTTTCATTTTTCAACCACACACTGGCTACTGGACGAGTATATATACCTACACATACGTATAGTTGGGTATACTATGCGGTATAGACGAGGCAGGTAAAAGGGCCTTACAGCTGTCTGACAGCTGCGAACTGTCGGGCCTTGCCATCGGCAGCGTTTGGCCGCGTTTCTCTCCGTCCCACGAATAAAAGTGAGATAGAGAACGGGTTCGGTGTGAGCTCGGGCGAACACGGCTGCATTGGCGAGGAGAGATGCATTTTATTCGTAGGTAGGTAGAGGCAGGCACATACCGAGTATATATAATATACTCAATGCTCACATAGAAGAATACATGGAATAGTGGATACGATTGCATGTATATGCACTTCCATGTAGACTACAATGAACTATCGAGGATTGTAAGGGCGACCGCTGTATACTACTTGTATAACGGAATTAGTAGCGCATCATTTCAACCCTTTCATGCGAACCCCCGAAGCCCCGAAGCCCGAAGTACGAATCCGTCTCTCTCCTCCCTCGCGAATCTCGTTATGTCTGTCCGTCATGTCGAACTGTCCCGTTCGTTCCGGTCCGCGCGCGTCAATGTGCCTAGCCAAGCGTAAACGGGCTCTCGAGTGGCAGTTCGTGTTTTTAATTAAAGAAAATTGGATTAAATTTACTCCCGGCAGCAGCACTTTTACGCGACATTCGATTATTACAAGTAAAAGTTCTCGTCCATCTTAACACCAATCCCTGTACCTATATATACGTGTGTATATAGATAGATATATATACATATGTACACCAACCACCTTTTTATCGACACCGGCCAAAGATATTTTGCCAATTCTTCGATATCGGTAGATGTATATGCCTGTACTATATAATACCTATATAATATGATATTGTAACAATTGGCGCCTCGGGTGGATGGCTCGGAATTTATTTACTCAAAATCCGTCCGTATAACGTCACCCGATATAGTTCATTTATTTTAGTCAAATTCAGATTCACTCTCGGCTTACTTCCCTCCCTCCGATTTTTTCATTCCCGTTTTCATTGTACATGCGTTATCGCACGTTATTTCAGTGATCCGTAGCCAAACTGAGAATGGCGCAAGTTTTTATGTACAATAGATCGACGCACCAGCTCTCATGGATTGATTGTAAAAATACACGATTCACTGTGAGTGTAAGTCTTACACACGCGAAGATTATGAACCCAGTACGCGTGTCACGGACCAATTACAATTTCATAATTTATATCTACTCTCTCCGTGTATGGTATATCATGTGTAAGTATATCGTACGTATATGTATGTACAGAAGACCAACATTATAGTCAGATCACGGCACCCGGTGGGGAAGCCGGATAAAAATAATCTTAGCTAGACCCTGCACTAGATTTATATGTTATAGGTACGGTACGCGTTATCGATTTTCGGTGCAAGTTACGTAGGATATAGATATACGTATGTATACCAACGCGTGCCAAAGATATATCACCGCTTTGCACGGGCGTGAGTCACGCATTAATCTATATTGTATATTATATACCTACTTATAGTTACAGTGCAGATATATATACAATACATGTGCGCACGGCATAGTAGGTCTAGGTATCGTTCTCACGCGTCACTCGCAAATTTTATAGATCCCATTATTTCAGTGCGTCTGCGTGAATTTGATAAATATTCTGTAGTACTATGTGTAGTACCAGAATAGGTGCGCGTTCGAAAATTTGTGTAACCGCCCATCGAATGAAATCGTGAGAGTATCGTGGAATCGCAATATTTCCACAGATTTTTAGTTCCATTCGAAGCAGAGCTGAGGTCCGACGAATTCTCAACTATTCAATAGTAATGAATCGATCGTTTACAGGACACGCAAGATTCTTTACTTTCATTTTTTGACACTGACGCGGACCTACATCCATCATGGCCCACAATTTATGAGGTTCAGATCCGAATACTTGAAGTTAAAATCGCGCATATGAAGGTGAAAGTATATCAATGGTGATGAGATACTGCGGCCCGTTTCTTCGCAGGCATGTACTTCCGCGTGAGAATGTACCCTAGGTACTTGATTTTCAAGATTTTTTTATTCAATGGAAAACTCGCCGTGTGTGCATTATATACAGCTTTGTCACGGCGCGGGCGCGGCGTCCTCGTCGTTGCACATTAGGCTCCAAAACGCCTTTTCTACTGGCGAAGAACAGCCTAGCCAAGTTCCGCGGTATATCGCGACGATGAATAGAATAATCTTCTCGTTCTGCTTTACTCGAAAAAGGTGAACTATTGCCTTACATGTTATCAACGATGATTTCTTGTGGCGAAGAACATTATTCTAACATTGTGGATATAGGTACCGTGAACAAATTGAATGTTTTTGTCATTTATCGGACGTTCTTCGATTCGCGTAAAATACTCGAATCATCAAAAACAGAGAGAAAATCTGCAAATACTGGCGTGTGTACTCGGTCACTCGGTATTTCGATTTCACTCGTAAACATTGGTAGGTCCGTGTGTCCATGCATGCCTGCCTACCTATATTCCGGGTATTTTTTTATCATTAAAAACTCAATTTCATAGCCCTGTTTCGAAGGTAAATACCGTAATAAAATGCAACAGAGTGAGCATAGTCGCTGTCGCTACTAATTGGAAAAATTTCCACCCATATAGAGTGTAATAAACCCGTATAACGATATACGGTGTGATAATGGCAGCTCGTGCAGTCGAGCTACACAGAGAATAGGTATTCGAAAACGCTCCACTGGGGCCAATAATTTCACATCTCACATTTTGCATCTAGCGTTTAATATTCTGCATTTTACATATTACATACTAAATTTGACATTTTGCATTTTGCATTTTCCATTTTCCATTTTCCATTTCGCATTTTGCATTTTGCAATTATGATTGCACGTTTCGCATAACCAGACGACGTGTTACGAAACGCATTATTAAACGCACGTAAGCCACATGCCTCGCTATCCATATTCCATTGCATTATATGTATATACGTAGAGAAATTATATACCTATCAATGTATGAGGTCGTGCTACCTCTACTAACTGTAATAAACAACCCCACGTCATGGATTCGACCCAACGTAAAACAGTCGGACAATGAAATTTCTACGTCATTTTTATTCACCACGACGACCGACGCGACGCAACGTCGGGCAATCAACTGTCTGCAATCTTCTTGCTATATGAATATATACATACGTATGTAGTAGGCTGATGCACGCAATTCGAGACGGTAATTAAAATTTTGTTGCAAATTCTCCGCTTGACTGTGGAAGTTTGGGGCACCGACCTACCGCTGAAAATTCACTCGTGCGAACTTCTGTCCTTGCTACGAACGAAAAAAAAAAAAATAGAAAAAAAAACACCCTTCGAATCCGGAGTCTAGATTCATCGCCCTCGAATTTTACCGGTTTTCGCCACGTTCGGCGGTAGCCACGTAACCACGACGGAAGTTGACTTGCAACTTCAGGATGAACACTGGATTCCGAGAGTAAACTCGTAAAAATTTGAAGTCAAGGAATTCACCCCAATTGAGTTTGGGGGTTATTTTTCGTTAGTCGTATATTCGGATATAATGAAATTTCGGTCGTTGAATAAGGAATTCGGCACCACCGAGTAGGTAAGTATGAAGAAAACCAGAAAAATCATAAATCCATCTCGAAGAGTAATGGGTATGAAATTCGCGTGGAACAATTCTAGTTCATACGGCAGTCGGTCCACACAGGGATGAGGCTGCCGAAGTTTGAAACGTTGACGAAGCTGCAGAAGCGCGCGCGCGACGAATAATACTCGGTTGAAATTTTTTCGATGAAGAGGAACCTTGATTTTCGGTAATCCCGGACGTCGACGCGAACGTTATAAACTTCAGCTTCGCGAACCTCGAGACAAAATGATTCAAATTCATTGAAGTATTTCGAAATTTGCTTGGCGCAAAATCCCTGGCTTGTGGGCCCAAATCTCGATTCGTTTAGCTCAAAACGCGATGCTCTGATTTGGCCCGAACAAAACCGGATCAAAAAGAGCAGCTATATACATGAATCCTTCGGACAATTTTCTTGTGCCTTCGGTACGATATCCGACATACGTGATGATGAACAGCCACAAACATATACATACATATAACTGATATCTCTTTGGTGATTCAGATGAATGTACAGGCACGTACGCGTCCGCTTATACTCGTACCTACGCGCGGCGGCGTTCATGTCACTCGTATGTACTCTATATAATACCGATGTATATTCTTCGCATACATCGTACTATGATATACCGTACTGTACTATATAGCTTTGAAGCGGAATAGAACGTGCGCAGGCCTAATCAATTCACGCATAGGCACCCATACCTACACGTACGGTATATGACATATGTATTACTACCTGGTACAACAATATATTGGTTATAACGTCCGAAACAGAAACAGAAACATGTGAAAACTGATCTAGATCTCTCGATGCTTCGGCGATTCTCGAATTACAAAATATTGTATAGCAGAAACAAACGAAAAAAGAACCTATTCGGCTATGGCTATATGGCTACGGCGTGGCCACGTACTGTGGTGACGCATCGTAAAATTTGTCCAACCTATCGAGATCGGTAAATACATGCTCATATATAGATGCGTTATAAAATCCGATGAGTAATTAATCTACCGCAATGAGCGAGAAAAGAGGAGAAAATCAACTCCATTTTTGAACAGCGGTAGACTTGATAAAACAAACAAAAACCAGAAAATTTCACCATTTTTTCGGACATCATACGTGTGCGGCTCTCTCGCTGAACGCCTGCATCTAGGAGGCAGTGTGCGCCGTTAAAAGAACGACGATGCTACGTACACCTCTCTATGAGGACGGCTGGGTCGATTGCGAACGCCCAACGCATTTCTGAGCGCGTGACTGTGATATATATACACATGTATATACATATATAGATATATATATATATATATATATGTAATATACTTATGCGAAGATATACACCGTACTGCTATACACGTAGATCTAGTATATGCATGTATGTATGTATGCATATAGCCGATTCGTGTGGGTGCTCGTCGCCGAGTCTCCGGTTGTGTGCGTTTGCGTGTGCGGGGAGGCTGTGACTCATCCTGTGGGAGAGAGAGTCCTGTTCCCGCGGCAGGAAGCAGCGAGTGGGGGCGGGGATCGATATATCGACTGACGAAACTGCTTCTGCCGTCGACAGAAACTGCGTACCTACCTAACTGAACTGCGAGCGCACGCGGCTCCGAGGGACGAGAAACTGAAAAGCCTGTGTATTGTATATATGCCTATATGCGATGAGCCGAACGGAACGAAACTACTAAACCCCTGAAATTTTACAGATATTATTAATTATTATCGTTGCCGTTAGCGTTCGGTCGAGCCTCTGCGATATCGCCAGGATTGACATGATCCGACCAAATCAACGGACACGGCGGTAAAGACATGGCGGAGTTGTTTATTCCGTCGAGGAATTACGTGAAATATAACGACGAGAAGCCGGACTATCGAATATACGAGTCTCGTGGTACGAGGAGAAGAATTATCGACTTCGATACAGATATTGGAAACTATGAATCATCGTTGAACCGTGAATTCAATCGTTAATGAAAACGGTAGCATGCAGATTAGAATTTCGTTGATAGCATACCATATCCCATGTTCGTACAATGCCACGCATGCAGCATATGATTTTGTGCAAAGATAAATGACATAAAATATGAATGATAAACCATTTCTATTCTGCATATATATTAGGCGGTATACAATAGCGAAATCAGATAACAATTCATAATGAGATTCCAAGTTCCTGCATGATTCCTTCTTCGCAAATAAATCACAAAGAGTCTGTGGCTATAATCGACAACGCGATTTCCCCGAAGAAGAATTTCACATCGAGTCTCACGAGACTGCAGAAATTTATAACGTTCACGATGTTGAGGTCGGGAATACCGAAATCGTGAAAATGAGATAATGAAGTGAAGATCCATATTCTTCGTTGAAAAATTTCAGTCGATACGATTGTTCCTGATTTCATTGCGTAACGTTATAAACATCTGCAGCCTCGTGACGATGAATCTAGAATGCTTCTCGAAAGAAGTAAAAAACGAAGATTACTGTCTTTATCGAAAAACTCTGTGACCCTGTTACGTTACGCCGATAAACTTCAGTCTCATCAATCCCATACGGAATCATTTCATGGCCACAATGATTATACACATTTATGCATCATATTAAGCGGATTATTCAACTGCCAAACCGGTAATGTACCTGCACACAGATATGTGTGGCGTTATTGCTCATACTGACAGCAAAATACGAGAAAAAAGAGGGCGAACGAAAACGTATCACCGCGAAACCGATCGAGACAGAAATCACCAACTGAGTGAGTTCATAATCGTATCGATGAAGAGTGTAAGGTATAATATCGCGCTCACGGTTGCATCAATGAAATTGTTCAGCAACTGAGTGAGCGGTAAACTTTATCAATGACTTAAGAGATAACGTATGTATGCCCCAGGACACATGCGACCACAGTATATAGTACAGCATAGTATAATACACCGCGTTTCCGATTCGAGTCACGATGACCAGCTTTTTTGAGCTCAAACGTGTTTTTCCTTTTTCTATAACCTTTTCTCTTTACACTACATTCGAAATTTCGAATTCTCTGGTATATATCTTGGTACGCGTATGTACTTCCTACGTATTCGTACGTATATACATATGACGCAAATGTATTTGCAGCACATCTGTGCAACGTTGCTTTCAACATGCCTAAGTAGATAGGCATAATATAGGTATAGTCGAGTTCAGCCAAAAGGGTGGGATATATCATGTGACATGTAATGTTGGGCCTAGAAGCTGCACATCGCCCTAGATCTGCCGGTGACACGACGCGACGCGTAGATATATGTATATATATATATGTATACGTATGTATACATATATAACTCAGAAATACAAAATGCGTTAGATAACGAGATAAGCAGCGGCCTCGGTTCCAACGTACCGAAAGCTTTAAGCTTAAGGCAGGCATTAAACCGTAACGAACTTACGCCAAAGCCATAACCTAAGCTAAGCTGTACTACGCTATAACTTCGGTCACGTCTATAGCCGGCTGCCTGCAATAATTTTATTCCCGGTTTGTAGCAACGTACTGAAATTTTTTCTGCCTGCAGGATATATGTGCTCGAGTGTGATGCATATATCACGAACGCGAATTTTCCATAATCGTGGAAATATGAATGAGCGTTACATTTTCCACGGAAAGAGCGTTTGTCAATTATTATGGTTGACTCTGGTGCAAATACACGCGCGTTTGGGATTACAATGAAACGTGGCGGCTTTCTAGTGCAATAAATGGGAGGGTATATCCTGGATCTTTACGGACCGTGTTATTTAAACATGGAGACAAAAGTTTAGCTGAAATGTAACCGGGCCACCCGGAGGCACGCATAATCTCTAAAATCGAAAGCAAATTCTATAGTATAGTAGGTACGAGGCAAATCAGATTGTCGAACGATTCTCACGTTGCGAAATACGAGCGTGAATAAAGAAAAAAAGATCTGGGCGATGAGCCTTTCTCTCTGTACGCCCGAGTCCTAAACATTATGTATCCCGAATAGACTGGGATTTATGTTCTCTATGCATATGGCAATTCGGAAGCATCTGGTATAATTTCATGCTATACCAATTAACTATCGATAGTAGCGCCGAATGGTCAGAGGAAATCCAGGATCCTCGACCGCAATACGCAAGCACGTATAACTTCGATTGCTGAAAAAAGGGCCAGGCTTATGATCCTGAAAAATTGTATTGATCCGATGAATTTGGTAGTCGAAAAAACGGCGACGCGCAGGCATGGGTAAAAATTATTCTGTGCCGATGACTTGAATTCAATCTTCGCCAATAGCCCTCGAATTTTATCGGGAAGATTAGAAAAAAAATGTTATGGACTCGATCGACGACGTATAACAGCGACGGTGAAAGCAGATTTTACACTCGGTTGAAGAACCTGACGTATACTTAGGCAGGTATGTAATGCCTACATAGAGACGTAGGTATACATGCGTATACCCAGCTAAGTATGTAGTACATACATACGACTGTGTATAACTTACATGGGTAAAAATATACCGGTATACACACAGTGCTGTCGAATTGTACTTACGTGATTTTGCTGTCACAGCTCGAAGATCTGGAGATCCGCGTTCAGAAAATCAAATTTTCCTCATCCCCGAGGGCAAAACCTTTTACCCGTAAAGCGGGGGATTGCGGATCGCGAAATATTCCGGTAAGCCAACGAGGAGAAGGGAATGAGAGAAGTGGAGGGAAAGGGAGAGAAGAGGAAAGTAAAGGAAAGGAAAGAAGGGGAAGGGGAGGGAAGGGGTGGGGCGCGGAGAGGAAGTGGACCAAATTATTGTACTTCCGGCGGGATTCTGAACCCACCCGCACCAACGAATTTCTCTTTTCTGTGAAATAATTTATAACGCGTGACAAAAGTTTTATGTTACCGCTGTTTTTTACTGCCCGAATAATTACGGTTTGTTTTTACGAACACTCGCGCGCGAACGCTGTCGTGGCCGTGGTCGCAGTCGCGGTCGCGGTCCTCGCGCGTCGTTTGCGTTCGAACGCCATCAAGATCCATCGTTCCCTTTTCTTCTCCCTCTTTTTTTTTTTTTTTTTTTTTGTTCCTCATAACATTCTTCTCTCTAGCCATCCATTCTGCCCCCCTGCCCCCCGCCCTCTTGCCGCGGCTCTTTTTTCCATCTCTTTCGAAAATCGTTGTCCCTTTCGCAATCCGTCGAAGAAGAGAAGATTAAATGGTTCAAACTGATTAACCAGCGACTGGGCGTATGCAGACAAATGATTGTGCAAAAGTGCAGCAAGTCCCCCGAGGCCTTACAAACTCTTCTCAATTTCTCGATAAATCGAAATGAAGAAGCCAAAAAACATGAATTTACTCGAGGCCTAAAGTTACCTATCTATACCAACCACTACCGTGGCTGCAGGGGCAGGGTGTACCATCGGTTGCAAAACTTTCCTCGATCCATTCTCCCTCGATTCTCTATGCGTACTGGCAGCCAAGTAGACGTACGAATGCGAGTATTCGAAAGACGAGAGTCCTCAAACTCGTCCTCGCACATAAGTAGGATATATTTCAACGTAACATTATAGGGATATTTCACAGAAGCCTCCAGGTGTACCCCACTCACGATACGTAAGGGATAGTGTGGCAAAATGGGCGCCCAACCAAATTCATATGAACCTTATAACAGCCGTAATTTTCAATCGATAAAAAATCACTGCTATCGAATAATTTTGCTAATGAGAATTTCGACAAATTCGCAACCAACTATCGGAGGTCCATTCCTCTCTCTTTCCTCTGCCGACGGTACTCAATATCGGAGACGATGCCGTACGTGTGATAGAAAAAGCAGGGCTTACGGTAGCGACGTACGCGTGGTTGAGTTGTGAAAAAACTGTTAAAAAAAAAAAAAAAAAAAAGGCCAAGTCGAAGTTTTATAGAGCTATGATAGGAGCGGTGGGAGGATTTCATTCTCTCGTAAGACTGTACACGCATCTACGACAGTTTCAACGTTACTTTTGGATACTACACATCTTTTGGTTAGGTTTATTCAGGTTCTGATAAGACCGCGATAAGAGACGTCGCAACGTTAGCTTCAGGGTTATCAAGACATAGGCCAACAAACTCTGAGTTACGTGCTAAAGGAAAATAGGAATGACCCGGGCCGGGCGACCCGGCCGTTGCGACGGCTGCTCAACACCGCATGACGTAGTATATTTTTACCGATTCCGTATCATATGGAGTTTCCCGCTTTGTATCTTTTGTCTTGAACGGGTTTTCAAGTTTCTGACACCGCGAATCGCACCCCTTGAATCGCTTCATTGTGAGTAGCCTGAGATCGAGAGCTCAAATAATTGTGTATTCCCAAAGAAATGTAACCGAGTTGACTATACTATCGCGCCTATACTCACATTCAGAGAATACAAATTTCATTTCATTCTCCTTATATCGGAATATCACACGCGATATAAACAGACTATAAAAATGATTCTTATCATGCGAAAGACGCATAAGCTCTCATTCAGAATGTTGTTTGTTTTGGTTAAATAAATTATAAACGAGATATGGGTCATAATATACATTTCATACGATTTATCCTCGAAAATTTCAACTCTTTCGTACGATAGTTGTACCGGCGATAAAATCCGCCTCGGGATTTTCCTCGCGTTATACTTCTTCACTGAAACATTTTTTTATTTCATTTTTTTCACTAAAATCACAGAATATGACGATTTTTCGGTCGAAATCTCAAATTTGTCCATTATGTTTTCCCTCTGCGAAATAATACCTGTACTAATACGAATCGACGTTTTCCTTCCCTCTTCGTTCTTTCCTCTTCATAGCAAGTTTATCTCAGTCTAGAAGCCAAAACACTAAATCGTTTCACTCGTTTCATTCGACCGGAAGACTCGAAAAGAAAAAAAAAAAAAAAAAGGAACGAGCAATCGATACGATTTTCGACGAGTGTTACGTTAGCATCACCGAGCCGAAGGCGAGTGCAGCAATTAGACAACTATTCGCGTGAATGCAGCATGAGCCGAGGCGAGTGCTGCTAACCTTATACGAATCAGAAATCGCCTGTTCGCACTCGCCACCCGCGAGTAATTATATATTTTATAATTCCCGCGAAGAAAAGTTTGATTCAAGAAGCAAACGGACCAAATGAAACTCACGTGATTTTTGCCGACGAGAGTCACTTTCCGCACTAGCGCGCAAAGTACTTTCCCGCACTAGTGCGGCAACACGGTACTTTACGCACGCTAAAAATGCTTCGAAGATGAAATTTTCCAAGCAGGGGTTACAAAGACCAGCTTTTCGAAGTACAGAGAGGTGAAAAAAAAACGGACAGAACCTGGCTACCGATTTCATACATTACGTTCTACAATTTTCATTACTGAAATCAGCCGCTTCTATCGTGATGAAAAATTAATGGAAAAACTGCTGTCAACAGCATCGAGTTTCTATGTTCCGATTTCTCTCTTTCTCTCTTTTTTTGGAAAGCTATGATACCAGAGGTATTATAAAATGGCCGCTTCCTAACCTACCCTAAACTACGAATGGGAGGACCCCAATTCACGCACGTGTGTCCCCTTTGCCCGCGTTCGTTGGCTCGTCGTTTGTTGGTTCGTATGCATACACGAGCTCGAGCCTGTGGGGAAGTTGCGCCATTGGTTGAACCTACAGAGGGGTGGCATGCGATCGAATGAACCGGAGGCAAACCAGCCCTGGCACTGGGTGGCTGTGGCTCTCTGGCTCTCTGGCTCTGCGGATCTGTGGATCTGTGGCCATGGCATCGTCCCGCTTTTCTGGCTGTGCCCCATGCCCGGCCGCGTGAAAATAATTCGAGAATCCGGCAATTGGGAAATTCCGTGAAATTGGGGTGAAAATTACTAGGCTATGCTTTAAATTTTACTCTCTACCATCCAGGCTCCTATCTACCGCCAGCACGCGCGTTTTCAACCCCTCTCCCCCTCCATCCCTCTCCCTCTTTCTCACTCTCTCTAACTCTAATGAACGTTCTTTTTACGCAGAATGGTTGATCGTTGTCCGTGGTACATCCCCCGTTTTTGTCATACACGGCCCCTTTCCCTTTCCCTTTCCCATTCACTATTTTTCTCTTTTTCGACTCGTGTCGGACCATTCCACGATTCCAATCTCGAACACTGCGATTCAAACGAGAACCGTATGATATAAAACAATGCAGCAGCAGTGAATCCTCGGTGACGATCGTGATCGCATCGGGAAAGGAGGACAAAGAATATATCGTACTCGGTATTCTCAAAAAAATACCGACTATAAAAAAGGAATAGAATCGACCAGCCAAAATCGCGCGAATTTCATTGATATGAACAATTTGCAAATCTACCTCAAATAACGACCTCGAGTGAACTTATAGATCGCTGCTATTTCGAAAGTCAAATTTTCCCCTTGCGGATAACAAAAATTTGAAGATAAAAACGCATTTTTTGTAGCCAAATTCACCCAATGTTGGTTGTAATTTATACAGGTGCAGAATCATTGAATGTAACGATGTCAATTAGGGAGAATTATGTCCCACCGCATCCGTGTGAAACTCGCTCGATCAAAATCAGTGATAATTGCCTTCAAAAAATGGGGTTTGAATCGATTCTGGTAAACATTATGCGTAGGTATGTAATATTTGAATATATATAGATATATCCCTCGGAAATACACGGCACATCAATTTTGTGGGTATAGGTATACTTTCGAGAGAAAACATAAAAGAAATGGTGAGTATATATAAAAGACCGCGATGAGGAACGGGAAGTTTACCGAATATACGCGGCAGGTGTTCGTACGCGGGAAACCGCGGAAAGTCTTCCCGACGAAAGAGAAGGACGTAGAGGCAGGAGGCAGGAGGCAGGAGGCAGGAAGCAAGAGGCAAGAGGTAAAAGAGAAGCGAAGAGAAGTAAAGAGGAGAGAGAAAGTCAGGAAGAGGCTTTCCCTCGGGATAAAGAGGGTGTTAAGTCGGGGGAGGGATGAGGACTTGTTGTGACGGCGAGTCAGCCTATATACCTCCGTGTTCAGCCCCAGTCGTTCATCTATCATCCGAAACTCCTTTCTCTGCTTTATTCCCGCTTCATTCCCGCTCAATTCTATCTCCATTTCAGGTTTCTTCCTATGCTCTACCTTTCGCTCAGCCGTTTACACGTTCACCTACACGAAGTCGAGCGAAGCTACAGAGAATGCGACTTTTTTTTCCTCAAAACTGACTTCACCTACACAAGTATACCTCTAGGAATCGCTACTGTCGTGGAGAAGAGTTCAAAACTCAAGACAAAATTCCAGAAAATGACCAAAAATGAAATTTTCAAGCGATTCTCTGTTAATATCATTCGATAAGGTGAGGTGGTTGTGTTTCTGTTCTCTGTTTTTCATGAATTTTCGAATGACGAAGAGTTACTCAGCAACTGCATTTTTTCGTGATTACTTTGGGAATTCCCGAAACTCCTCAAAAATAAAATAAAGATCTTCGCGTACGTGGGATAACTTCAGCAAAAAGTCGCTCAAAAATGAGTTTTTTTTCGTCATTTTCTTGCCTTTCATCCCAATCATAGACAATTGAAAATTTATATTCATCTAGCTATGATAGAGACGATCGCTTCCTGCATTTTATGAATAAATACATAAGGTTAAACTATATAAAACAAGTTAGGTAGGTATATGAAGAAAAAACTAAAAAAACCTACTAAATACATAACAACGTTGTCTTGTACTTTTTCCCCGTTTTTTCAGTATCTAGATACTATATACTTACGAACGTTAAAATATAATATGAGAGCGGATGTGTGGCCCGTAGAGGTAGAGGTAGAGGTATAAGTATGAAGAAGAAGAAGAAGCGGAGATTTGAATCGTTGAAAAATTTTTTCAGACAAACAAATCAATTATATTCAGTATTACGCGCGTTCTATATCGCATATTGACCTATGAGTCACTCGCGAGGCATGAGTCCTACGTATATACATATACGCATACTATACGTATGTACATGATACATACATAGATACATAGATATGTATAATATGCCTGCGTGAAACGTATATGAAGATACAAATACAACCGTGGAAGAGAGAGAGAGAGAGAGAGAGAGGGAGAGGGAGAGAGAGAAGAGGAAAAAAAGGCAGGCGGTGTGCTTCCTCCAGGATAAATAAACTTGAAGAGAATTGACGAAAAGCGCGTGTCCGTTTTATTATTATATAGTATAGGTATAGGTATATAGTAGTTGCGTAATCCGCGGATATCGAATGATACAAGATAGTACATAGGTCCTACAAGGCGAATGCCGAAAGTCTTTTTTTTTTCTTTCACCTATATATTGTTCGGAAGCTTAAACTGCATAAATAAATTGCCATTGAATTTCACGAATATACGTTTGAGCAGAGGTGGAAATTTGAAGCCGATGAACGCGTACGCGGACTTAAAGAATATATGTACCTATGTGTAGGTACCTGAAAACACACGAACAAGAATGCCGAACGCGGTGCACAAGATTCTTTACTCCGTGGAACGACCGACCAATCGACCAATCGACGTCATATCCGAAAGAGCGAGAGAGACATAGCGAGAAAAAAAGTAGGGAGAAAAGCTTGCGGGAAACGGAGAGGAGGGTACGGAGTGAGTGGCGCGGGGGGGGGGGGGGGGGGGGGGGGGGAAGAGAGAGAGAGAGAGAGAGAGAAGCGAGGCATCATCTCAAATTGCCAATAATCAATAGTACAGCCGTAGTTCCCAAACAACGCTGACAGAAAAACACATATTACTGCAGAATTGCGTCCCGGTTATAGTCAACCCTGCGGTACCTATTTTATCCCAGCATATATACAACCAGAATAATAATAGAACCCTATTCATGTACCGCACCTATACATACTTGCGTAGATTGATAAACAGAGAAATATGTCTTATGTATTCCGGATATATGCGTAAAATGAAAAGATGTTGAAGAAGAAAAGAGGAAAGAACCGCGCGTTTGGTACGCAGAGGGCGAAACAAAAGTTTTTCGAAAAAATCACGGAACATTATTTTTTTCGAAATTGCTAATCCATAACGATCTTCTTTGTACCGTTACACATACGTATGCATACCAAATATGTGTATACGTATGTATATAGGTCATATAGCTAGAGAGAAGAGAAAAGAATCACAGCTATATAAGTAGATACATACGCGGATCGTCGATTATAAATGTGATTTTTTATGTTCAATTCCTTTTTTACTGGTTTTCTTTTTTTTTTTTTTTTTTTTTGTTTCAAATAATAACTTTGTTGACTATAAAAATTAATAGCCTTTGTTATCACATACGTATGTAGTATGTATATACATACGTATCTACGCCATATCGGCAGCTCGAACGAAAATATTATGCATCATAATATACCGTGCAGCCATTATACTAACACATAACTAAACGGGAAAACAAGTATCAACTAGGTTCGATTCTTGCGGCAAGAAATACAGTGAACCGGTGAGATTGGGTGACCTACGGGAGAACAGGCCGTGAACTTGCCTGGACGATAAGATCCCTCCAACTGTTTACGAGCTTTAACGACGAGTAAACTTGACTCTTTACTTCTATGAAACTTCACGGTTTCATGAATTTCTTTATTAAATACGACACGCTTGCGTACGGTTATAATTACGAAAATATACAATCTGTGAACTGTATAGATTCTTTGATTCGCGAAGAGACAAACTATATACGCAGAGATATGCGAGTGCAGTACCTAATAAGTACTCAAATCACTCGTAGAGATTTGTAGGAATTCCTCAGTAAAGTCACAACGAGACAAAAAAATATTGCTATTTTTCACCTCGAACCTGGATAAACCGCCCGAGCTCGATTCTGCGCAACGCGAGGCAAACGAAAACCCTTCGCTATATGTGTACCTAGTGTACATAGTATGTGATACGCACGGAGAGATACCTACATACGCGAACCCACCGCTACAGCAACACCCTTCGATTCAATGTCGACGCAATAATAAACCACCACCTCTCCGTTATACACGTACATCTGCATTTCTGTATTTCTGTATTTCTGTATTTTTGTATTTCCCTCTGGGATTCTCGCCACATCCAGGCCAAGTTCAGGATATATATATATACCTATGACACTTCAAGTTACACACAGCGAGCTGCGCATACTTCTCTCTGCCTCTCCCTCGCCCACTCCCCCTCGCTCGCGCTTTCTCTTTCTGTCTCTATATTACGGCCTGTAAAACAACGTACAATACCCTACCTACCGCACCGCCACCACCGTTACCGCGCGCGCTCATCGTTCCGTGTTAAATAACTGCCCCCGACTGTAATGTCTCTTTAGGTTTACAATATAGGTGGGTAGGTGAGCTACGGCCGCGCCGCGTGAATTTATATAATATTTTGGGGTAGCTCGTTGTCAGATCAAGCGACGAATACGTAGAGAGTATACTATGCAATACGTACGTTCCTCGCGTTACGTATAATACGATATTATGTATTATGAATGCAGGTAGATAGCTGGATGGATACAGACAGACCGAACGCATGTACTCGTGTTCCTATACCTACGCGTTTATGTGTATCGAGGATATTAGTCATTACGAATCCAGTTTATGCCGAGGTAGGCTTTTGCGCCCGAGAGCTTTCACATTCGCCCGCGCTCTACTGCTCACTCGCTCCCATTGGCTTACCCGCTCGTTCGCTCGCTCTCCGGCACTAGTACGGCGCAGTGAATATTTGATCGTTCCGTCGTTTGCCGTACGCATGCGATTCCTAACGACTGGAAAACTGGGTCTTCGAGGGTTAACTGTACATACCTACGCTCCGCGAACGTAGGCCGAGGTACGCGTCTCCGGTAAAACACTCGAGAGTATATAGGTACCGAAGAATAAGTAGTATATGGATAGAGAGAGAGGGATAAGCCCGAAAGTATGCAACAGCCAGGCTCATAGCCCATACGTAGGTTGGAAGTGAGATTCGTGTAATTCTTCTTCGACATGAGAGTTATATCTAGCTTCGGTGCATTGTCGAAGCAAATCTGAAGCGAATCCCTGAGCATCGCGAAAGATATAATAAGTTATCAATGATCACTCACCTTTTTCTCCGTCAGTTTCTCGCAGCGTCTCATCTTGCATATCTGATGACTCTTGTCGTTCCTGCACGGTGCGCAATCGCCGCAATTGTCTTTCCTCTGGCACCCTATGCACTCGCCACATCGTTTCCTCTTCTTTTTAGCCGGCTTATCACCAAGGCCCCCCTCGCTATCGCCGTCGCCCATACCGCCGCCAATATGATGCTGTCCGCGGTTAGCAGTCGAGGAAACGGCGGCAACCTGTCCAGAGCTTTCAACGTTGGCTCCGTCCTCGGATTCCATTGAACCGGCGCGAATTTTTCTACGTTCTTTTTTTCTACCGTCAATATTAACGCGCGACGTCGGTGTATCCAATACCGTCGACATGGGATTCTGAAAGTTCGTATGATGTAGCTGCGGGTATTCGGGTTTGACCACCGTCAGCACAGTGTGATGCGGGTGACCGGGGGGCGGCGGGAAAGCCTGAACGGGGCTGGAGCCGAGAAGTTGTATGTGGCGTTCGTCGAGTAGCTGTTGTTGAAGAGCTGGGACTTCCCGGGCCTGAACTGGCGCCGGAACCAAAGGATATCCGACTGGTCCGCGATGGGGATGAGGCGTTGGTAACGGGGTACCGAGTGTATGAAAGCTCGGTAATCCAACCGCTGTAACGGGGGGCGAATGAGAAACAGAAGCAGGTGATAGCGGCGTCAAAGCCGTGAGCTGAGGTTCCGCTTCACTTGGAGCAGTGAATTGGCTTGCGAAAGACGGCAGTCCTTCGCCGCCGGCATTTTTTGATTCCCAAGGCCTGTACTGGCTAGCGAGAACAACCTCGCCTCGAGAATCGATTAAACGCCCTGTGAGGCCCTCGTAATAATCCCAAGACGAGGGTAGGCCCAGGCTAACGTCCTGTGCATGTAGGGTCGTCAATGTTGTTGAACTGTCCATAGCGCCGTCTGCGAAACTGCTGAAAGGCGGAAGGTGACGAGATGCTGCTGCTGGGTCCCCCGGGCCGGAATTCGGCGAGGTCGCGGCTACCGGAGGGCTTACCCTCTCGGAGGCGACCTCCTTGGTGACGTCAGCGCTCATCTTCTCCGCCACATCTTCACGGCCATCCCTCCGAACTTCCGGGTTTTTTTCTTTTCTTTTCTTTACAAATTCACGATATATCAAATATTCTTCAACGCCGTGATACTAACGAGTATGACTCAAGTTTTGTCATGTGCGGCGACATTTGGAGTATTACGTCGATTGGGTTTTTTTTTTTATAGTTTTTTTCTTCGTTTTATTATTTTCCTTTAATTCGATCACTTTATTTTTGTTATAATCTGTATATAATTATGAATATTTATATTTATATACTTTATTATATCAGTGCATTGGGCGTTTATTTTTTATTGATTTTTGTTTGTAATTCATACGGAAATATTTAGTTATACCTATAATCTAGCTAATTTTTGTTTTCGTTTTCACTTTTTCATCTGTTCACTTTTTTATTTTATTTTTTTGTTTGTAAGTATATTAGAGGGTAGGTAATTTTTGTACTCGTCAGGTTTAGGCTACGCTCTCGAAGTAGATCGGTTTTTTTCTAAAGTATCCGTTTGCGTAATCTTCAATTATAGACTTGTTTTACTTTTATTATTGTTGTTATTATTATTAATTATTATTGTTATTGTTATTGTTATTATTATTAATATTACTCTTATCATTCATTTCTTTCTTTCGTATAAATTTATAGTGTGCTCGTTAAAAAAATGTAGGTATTGTACTTAATTACGATTTAAATATAAATTTCCTATGGAATTTTGTTTTGTCTTTACCTTTGTTTGTTTGTTTCTTCGATCGCTGAATGTGAAAGGACTTTTGTTCGTTTGTTTTTCTATTTTTCTTGTTGTTTTTTTTCCCCCCCGTTTAGAGTATTTATTTCATTATTTCAATGATTAGTAGAAAAAATGGTATAGTTTCTTTGGTTTATGGTTTTCTTTTTTCTTTTTTTATCTCTTTTAAATTATTATTTATTTATTCACTTTTCTTTTCGATTTGGCACTGGCGGACTTCTCAGATATACTTTGTACACTAAATAGATAGATAGATAGATAGATAGATAGATACGATACTCTAGATCTTCTTATTTTTGTTTGTTTGTTTGTTTGTTTTCTGTTTGTTTGTTTCTTACTTTTAATAATCTCCTCTTCTCCTCTATAATTTACTTCTCCCTATGTTCTGTCTTGTTATTATTTTGTATTGTATTGTGTTGATTAGTTTTTGTTTTTTTTTCTTCTTTTCTTTATCTTCTTTATCTTTGTTGTTGTTTTAATTCATTTAAATCTTCTCTGAACCGAAGCTCATGGAATACACGATTATACAAGATGCATATAATACACACACTAATTCATTCTTTCCCGTTTCGTATAAGAAAATAGAAATCACTTGTGAGGTTAATGTGGCTTGTTAGAAGGCGGTAGATTTGTACGATCTGAAACAAAAGAAAAAGAAAGAAAAAAAAGACAATATATAATCATGTTTCTATTAAGTATCTATATAGTATAACCAAATGAAAAAATATAAATTTCATTTCTCCTCTTTCATTCCTCATTTCTCATTTTTCATTCTGCGGTAGTAGTTTCTACATTATTTCAGTATTTCTAAACACATACTACACATGTGTGTACATATACATACATACGGAAAGTACATACTATACGAATATCATTACGAACTGAACTCCCCCGCCCCCCCTCCTCAAATATATTTTGTTTCTTCTTCACTCTTTGCATCTAATTGCAACAAAAATGTCTCACATCTATAATCATAGTCGTATACGTGGTATACATGCATGTGTATAATTCACGTTGAAACTCTGTGAAGGGACGCGAGGTTCGCGCTGCAGTTCGGTTGTAGTCACCCCCCACCAGTATCGTGGACGTAGGTTAGGTATAGGTATAGAACTGTAGAAGGTGTACAGGAGAGAGACTCGGGTCTGGCATGGTCACGTGACGTAGGTCCTGCATCGTCGGGGAACACTGCACCGGGTCGGCCGCGGCTGCGGCGCGCGGCGCGGCGCGGCGTGCCGTCGCTATTACCTGCCACATCGATGTATGTGTGTATCTTTATCTATATCTATATCTATACCTAGACCCGACCATACCGTATAGTGGAGGAGACGCCGCTGACGGGACTGTGACGTACGTACGTACATGCGTACATACGTGCATAGATTGATAGATATAGTACTACGCGGCTAAACAGCTATGCCAAGGCTACTATAAAGGTTGTACGTCCGATAGACGACGACGACGACGACGACGACGACGACGACGACAGCGACGGCGACGGCGACGGGGAGCGCGGCCGCGACTTCGATTACGACTACGGCTACGACTACGACGTCCGCCCGCCCGCGCTTGGTCCGCTTTACACACTTTCGTATCATATACTCGTACATCCATAAATGCTTCGCTTCTACTCCGTTATATGTATTACAGTATAGAGAGGTGCCGCCATAGTGCTCGGTGCTTCATTCATATAGAGATGTCGCGCGAGTGATGGCTACGAGTATCACGTGCTAGCGCTACTATACTGCCACTACTGCTGCCGCAGATACTACTACTGCTGCTGCTGCTACGCTACTAATCCATTTCACCAGTTTTTATTCTTAGCAAATAACAATTTTTTTGTTCTCTATCGCTTTAGATTTAAATTTGATTCCCATATTTTTCTCCTTTGCAATACACTATTCGCATCTCTCATCTCTCCGATTATTACTATTATCGTCATAATTACAACCTATTCGATCTCGTTTTACGGTGAAATTTAAGAGATCCGTTATCGTTTGTACACTTTGGTTGTTTTCTTTTCTCAAATCTCAAACCATTTTTTATCTCAAATAGATAGCGAATTTTTGTCAAATAATGGCCATTGATTTTTTTCAACTGCGACTACAGACTATGTAGATACTGAAAGGAATGAAAAAAAGAACATGAAAATTGTTGAAATCTATCACTGCCAGTAATGAAATTCGCAAAATAGTCATTTTAATGAACAATTATGACAAATTGAAATTTATTGTCAAGTCAAATTAAATTCAGTCAGAGGTGATAAATTTGTGTTGGCCTATTGGGAAAATGAAATACATCGTTTTTGACACAGTTGTAGATTTTCGAATTCGATCTCTTGAATATAAACGTGCATACATTTGTACGCATGCACCGTACGTAGGTACGTGCCTACGTATCGTAAACGAATAAAAGGAAACTCAAGAAAAGAACGGAATCATAGCGGGGACGAAAAATGTGAAAACGTTAAAAAAAAGTCGACACCCGTAATCATAAGCAAGGGAGGATGTGAAAAATTTGTATGTTAATAAACTTCTGCATTCTCGCATATACATATACATATACGTTATTTTAATTTCATTTCTCCATTTGTTTATTTATTTTCTTATTTCGTCACGTAGGTGTTTGTGTGTATATAACATAGTTTGAACTTTAATAATCCCTTCCGTTTCCTCTCTGCCGTTCTCCGTTCGTAGCTCTCTCTAGAATTTTAGCAGCGTCGCCCAGCCTCGGTGAAATATCGACCGGTCTTTCGCCTCCCTCTATCTCTCTCACTCTCCCACTCTCCCACTCTCTCTCTCTCTCTCTCTCTCTCTCTTTCTATGTGTTATGTACAAGCTTCGGCTATGTGCCCCTCCCCCCCTCCCCCCTCCCCCCGCGCCCTCGCCGTTCCTTCGTATATAGAACTTCATATACGAAGTATAGCTACCTATGTATTCATACACGTTACATATACACATACGTATAACGCAGATCTGTATTATACTCGTGTGTGTGGTAGGTATGTATATACATACATATCTCCTTTCGGGCATGGACCGCGGGCTGAATACGTGCATACGAACCTAAACGAGGAAATACTAACGCAGGTACATTCATATACGTGTATAATATACTCCTACCTATACTATAATGTAGATATACATGCATAATACGTATATCTATTATGTACCTTTCGTCCTTCCTTCCTTCCTATCTACCTACCTACCTACCTACGTTGCACGTACACATAACTCTGTGTAATAGCTTTGCGCGGGGGAGTGTGTGCGTGTTGCGAGAGCAAGAGATAGATAAAGAGAGAGATAGAAGCGAGAGAAGCGGCGCTTTCGCTATCGCTGCGGAGTACTTGCACTGTCGGTTGGCACTTTCGCTTACAAAGCTCACGCGGATCCACGTATGTATGTACAATCTACGTACATACAAATATATCATACACCGACCGTGATTGTTTCTTTTCTATCTGTTCTTTACTCATATTATATTCGTAATTAAACATATATCCATATAAGAAGAAACATCATCGCATCCAAAATTGTACTTCTTTTTTTTTTTTTTTTTGTTCCGTTTTTGTTTTCGTTTTGCGAGTTTTGTCCATAATGCCACGATGGATGCGATATACTGTGTGTTGGCAGAAAGAGGGACGGGGGGCGGGGGGGGGGGGGGGGGGGGGCACGAGTCATAAGGCAATTGAACTTTCCTAGTAACCATAAATCGTCTGCACTGAAATATACCGCGAACTTTAGTATTTAAAGGTCACGGATCCCTATACCCCGCCCCCCGTCGCACTATGATACACCTACGCAAGGTGTTCGCATACTATACCGTAATCTGTTATCACTATATCGGAGTTGGTATGCTTATGCATTGAAACTTGCACTTGGAACAACTTTGATATCATTGAATATAATACATGAATATGGATCTATATTCTTTTTCGTTCTGTGGCCAAACAATTGATCTGAGTTTCGACTAAAAGAAAATACAAATACACTTCACACGAATCAATTCAATCGCGAGGCTAACAGAACGAAACGTGTGAAAAATTCGTACACATCGGCTCGAATGTGTACGTTTCAATGATGCATCAGAAGAAAATAAATCTTGGCTTTTTATTGATTTTCACCGAACGATTTGGTGAGAATCCCCGAGGCAGGATGAATTTTCGAAATTTTCTTCTACATCGGAACGTTACGGCCGAAATTATTTCGTTTCGTTATCAACGTTGTGAGCTACTTCAGCCTGATATGATATCACCATCGTATCTCTCCAACCGCAATTTTTACACGTGGTTAATGCAGCTTCGCGTAATTGAGAAACGACCGAAAGGCGACCACAGCGAATCATCTCACTCGACACTGCAGTTTCCTTTTTTCGTTTATTCTTCTGATCCTGGACGATGTAGTACACTGAATTCGGCGGTAGAAAAGACTCATATAATACCTAATTAGCGGAAGTATCACTGGACTGTGATAGGCGGGTATATTATACTGTACTCCGGATACGTGGTAGAAAATACAATTTTCAGCATCAAATCTACACATACTATCCACGAATATAACGAATCGACCCCCCGCCCCCTCGAAAAATTGTTAATATAATAGGTACGTGCAGAAATGATGAATTGCAAGTATACCTAGGCACACGAGGCTGCAGTTAGGTGTATATACAGTATGTTATAATATAGGTAGGCCGTGTTCCAAGACTCCACTTGAAACGTAGGTAGGTATACGTATAATGTACGGCTGGGTGTCCCCGTCTGCGGCAATCGCGGGGTAACAGCATAGCTGCTGCACACGCCGAGCTCAGACTCTCTGCTCTCTAGACTCGTAGAAGTTCTCTCTAGACGGTCAGACAAACTTGCGCGGAACGACGCGACGCAGATGTTTGCAGTGCACTTTCGCTCCGCCAACTAACTATATAGAGCTAACGCACAAAAATTCAATACCGCGTAACGCATTGTGCTCACGGTGCTGCTGCTGCTGCTGCTGCCGCTGCCGCTGCTGCTGCTGCTACTACTACTGTTACAGCTTCTGCTGCTGCACCGTAAACCCGGCGGCGATGCATTGGCGTGGACTTTAGGCTGGCGCGTAACTATTTACTCCGCCAACAACCCAAATTTTACAAACATCGAGCATGATAATTGTTTTATGTACCTATCTATAGCTGAAATTTGAGAAAATACGGATATATCTAAGATTCTGGCTAGACACCGCGAACGAACAGAAAATCAAAAAACCAGTGGAGTGTCAATTTTCATAATTTTTACCGGGAAAGTTCGACGCAAACCGCGAGAACCGCCTCATAAATTTTGCTTAAGAGATTGTCGCGTGAAAAATTAGGTGTACGAGCGTGTGTATACCTACTGGGCCTAGTATATACTTATGAATAAAACAGGTAGGGAGGAATGAAAATTTGGAACAGAATTTCAATCTCCCTGTACCGATACGATAAAACGGATTTCGAATCACTTTTCGTTTTCTTGCTATATTTTCTCGAATTACGATCGGTCGTCGGAACCATTTTATACAATCGATAGAACTTGTTTGGAAAATAGAACGAAAGAAGAATAGAAAAAATAGTTTCGAAGAAAGAGAGGAGGAAAAAGAACTATTCGTGCCGCATATGAGGGAAATATGTATGTATATACATCATCGAGAGATACAAGCGTACGAAAGAGAGAGAAATGAAGCAAGAGATGATATACCGCCAGGCGCAGTGAGAAAGAGGTGAATGTGAAACAGTGAGAGACGAAATTCATAGCCCACCAAACGCGTATACTGTAATAATATATACTCTATAAAATAATTTTGTAACAAAGTTTCAGGTTCAGCATTGGAGTAGGTTCAGATAGAGAGATAGGCACAGATCCAAATACACAAATCTCCGATAACGTCACGCTTTTCCGTCGCTTCTAATTCCGGTCTTAAAGCGCGAAACGAATATGGCGCGAGGTTGCGTTGTTGCGAAAACAGAAGCAAACGAATGAAAGAAGGAAAAAAGAAGCCAAAGAAAGGGAAAAGAAGTGAGAAGCGTAACAGGCTATAACAGTATAGCATAGTATAATATACGGTCTGTAAAGAAGGCGAATGAGGAATAAAATGAAACGGAAAGAGTGCGAGGAAAGAAGGAGAAAATAAAAAGGAGAAAATAAGAAAATACAAGCAAAATCTAGTTGAAAAATATATGGCGCGAGCAAAAAAAAGCTCTTGGGTACACTTTCGCCGACCTCGTGCAGTCGCGGCAGCGTCCCTCGACAAAGGCTGCCTGATTCAAGGTCCCACACTCGACACTCGCACACAACTCTTGGCATACACTAACGCGACGACGCGGACGCGGACGTACGCGGACGCCGCGGCGCCGATTCTGACTTAGAAGACCAGGCTATATACCTACTGGTCGGCCGACCGGCCGACCGGCCGACCGCGGGGCTAGGCTGTCCGAAGCGAGCAAGTCGCGTGCGTGCGTGCGTGCGTGTTTCACGTACTACGTATGTACGTTCGCGATATCAATCCCTCTCTGTTTCTCTCTCTGCTTATCAGTGTGTGAATCTATGAGACATTTGGGTTTGGGCGAGCGCATGGTAGGTCACGAAGATATTGCCGGTATAGGTACCTGC
Source organism: Phymatocera aterrima (assembly GCA_963170745.1). Classification (NCBI taxonomy): domain Eukaryota; kingdom Metazoa; phylum Arthropoda; class Insecta; order Hymenoptera; family Tenthredinidae; genus Phymatocera; species Phymatocera aterrima. The sequence goes on along the minus strand of OY720661.1, from coordinate 16,388,960 downwards.
TATCGCTGGTGCTATGGCATAGTGATTCCGCGTGGATGATGATGCATCGGTAACTATGTATGCAGTGTACGGGGTGTATATATATATATAAATATACTTGGCGTACGTATGCAGCAGCCATAGACATGCTCGCGTCGCACGCGGTTATACGGGGTTATCCTTATATTATATTATACACCATATTACATACATGCGGATATATATTCTGTATAGAGAGAAAAGAGAGAGAGAGTGAGAGAGAGAGAGAGAGAGAGAGACAAACACGTCGGTTGGTTTAACGTTGTTAATACTCGTGACTCGCGTCCGTGTGCATCCAAGGGAACTCTCTTAAACCCGCGCCCACACACTCGCGCACACACACGCTACGAATATATATCGGAAATGATATAAAATTGCGTCTACTACGCGGCTGATATTTAAATTGGTTCGCTAAAGCACAGATTAATATATATGCCAAGCTCGAATATACTAGTATAGTATATAGTATATGGTATATATACTATGTGTGTATGAACTGCCTTATTCTACGGCATAAAAGACAGCCATCTTTCCATACCCTGCACCGCAGTCGCTTCGCATCTACATATACATATGCTTATATCTACTACCGCTGTACATACATATATGTATGTATATTAGGCCGGTTTTGTTTTCAACTTTTTTTTTTTTTTCACCTCGTTCACCATCGGAAAAGTGAGCTTCCGACGCGACCGGAAAGCCTCGTGGAACGAGAGCTCGGTAGCTCAATTCTAAGAGGTGCCGCACGCGGTTTAAATTCCTCCCGTTTGATTAACACGGGATTATTGCTGTATACAAACACTCTAATCAAAATATCTCGACAACGATGCTGGTGAGGAGGCTGTTCTCGGTCTCATTTTGTAGGTAATGAAATTCTCTGCTAGAAAGGTTGGAACTATGTTACACGTAAAAATTCATCTCGTACTCGTTACGAGCGTTCAAACTTGAATTTCATTTCGTGTAACTATTGATTGTACTAGTGTTCTGATCTGGCAAAATTTGAGACACGTCGACGATACCATGGAAAAATCAATCATTCACACAACAGGTCTCTTAATTTTCGTCTCCATCATTCACTGCGATTAGGTGCCGGATAGTTGAAATAAAAATCTACAATCGAGATTATATTTCAAAACTGCTTCAAGTAACTTCATCAATCGAAATTCGTTTCAACACAATTTGGGTGGTTTTCCTACGATTGTAAGCGCTATATAATAAACATAAAACATAGGTATATAATGTTATAACGCTAGTAACGAGTGGGAAATCAATTTCTACGTGTAACTTGGCCCCATCCTTTCGCGAATAGAATTTAGTTATCTACAAAATGAGACCAAGAACAGAGCTTCCCGACTTACATCGTTCTGGAGATATTCTGATTGAAGTGTTTGTGCAGCAATAATCCTGTGTTAATCCAATGAGAAAAGCTCAAACCGCGTGCGGCACCTTTCAGAATATTGAGCTACTACCGAGCTCTCGTTCGACGAGGCCCCCGTTCAGCATCGGAAATTCATTTCTGCAACGGCGAAAGAGGGGAAAAAAAATTGTAAAAATATTCATTCAGTCATTCTTCAAAGATCCACTTCAGGTTATCTACTGTTATACCTATAATTCCTGGAACGAGAATTACAATCGCTATATCAAGTGTATGCGCGTATACGTACTACATTACATACAGTACATTAGGTAGCCGGTATATATGTGACCTTCGCGTTCGCCCGGGTTCAGGTACATTTAGTGCGTGAACCGTGACGTCGGTGTACCTAGACTTTTTCTACATTCGGTGCAGGATTAATGGGAGGCTTCCCACATCCAGCACTATACAATATCGCAATCAAAATATGCGACTGTTGGCTATTCCTTTTCTCCTTTTTTTTTTTTCTTCTCCTCTCTCTTCGATTAATGAAAATTCACCACCGTTTGGGTTACACCGCATCATCTGGGAATATATTATAGTATACATGTATCATACGCACGTAATGTTGAGAGAAACGCGTAACGATACTATTTATGAACGATGTATGTACATATGTACATATATCTCCTACGAGAGGCTGAAAGTTTACAACTTTGACGAAACCAAATCGCGAAAAATAATACATCGGGTAAAATGTGTCGATTAAGAAAAATCTTGACTGAAGCTTTTTCTTTTTATATTTTCATTTCATTTTTTCCTCCACCTCCGATTTTCAGGAAATTCCTGACGTCGTTCTGGCAGGGGGATTCGGTGAGCGACGCGCGGATGGTTTCTCCTTTTTTTTTTTCTCTTTTGTCTCAGTAAACCGAATTATTTATTTCACGTAAAAATTCTCTCGTTGCGAATGCAATTGCGGGCGATCGAAACGTAGGTGTGTATATACATATATAGGCAATATCGAATTCGCGCGTCGACGTTTTTCATTCGATCACATGAATCGCATCAACTGCAGCAGCACGTTATTCAATGATAATTTGTGAACATATTCATTCTATATGTATACCCATAATATATACCAGTATTACGTATTATTTTTTGTATAAGGAATAAAGCTGTATTCGAATTAATAACTCGATTTGGTAAACGAGGTAGATGTGTATGTATAATACATATACATACCTATTGTATGCGTGATACCGCGGTTATGTATACCGCGATAAATAGAGAGAAGAAAAGATTCCGTGATTAGATTTCACGACCACTTTATCTATTTAATATTGTCATTTGTGGACCTAGACCTTTTTTTGTTTTTTGTTTTTAGTCTTTTTGTTTTCGATTCAATTAACAAATGCTCATACATATTCAACTGTAAATATGTACTTCTACGTGCCTACATATTCATGTATAGGTATGTAGTGCATACGTAACAAAAAGAAAAGAAGAAAAAAAAAAATTAAAAAAATAGAAATAAAAACGAAACGAAAACAAGCGTCAACAACAGCATATCATATGCCATGCTGTAAATATACTATATAGGTACACTTGTACATATTGCACAAGGGGGGGCACATACAAATTTGTTACGTTAACAAGATATATTGATCAATTATTATTATCCATATTACGCCGCAGTACGTAATATAAAGCATTATTACATTATTTATCCTCTTTCGATTTGTGAAACGCGGTATAGTGATTTATATTTATATCAATATCAATATATGTACATGTATATTATATACATACAGTATATATATATATATATATATCTGATTCTATGTAGGCGTCATAGGTATGTGTGTATATCTAGCTGTACAATATGTATATACACGCACGTTATTTTTATTTTCTTGAAATATTTTTGCCGCTGCACGCTCGCAACTGCATGCAGCAGCAGCAGCAGCAGCGCGGGGGCCCGGGGTCTGCAAGTAAAGTCTGCTAAGGTTATAGAACCCGAACTCCGCTACTAGAGTTCGGTATACGTTATCCTCCTGCAGGCTTCACATTTTATAGGATATAAATATAAGTATGTGTACTGGTACAATATAATAATGTTCCCCGTACAGTCATTCCCGTAGATATATGGTATGCATGTATAATAACATTCGAATCGAAGGAATGGAGCAGAGCGCAAGTTCGAATGAATAACACAACACAACGGTGGCCCGGCACGATACGAAATGAATGAATGAATGAATGAATGAATGAATGAATAAATAAATGAATGAATGAATGAATAAATAAATAAATACATGGAATTCATGTCAATCTATCGATTTCATATCCCTCTATTACAGGTATGTATAATCGAATTATAGATATTAAGGTATATTATTTTTAAAAACCTGTTAAACTGTGTGATGTTAGGATCTCTCTTCAAAGTATACTTGAATATTAGAGGTATACCGATAGACTCGTGTATTTTTTTGTTATTTTCGTCTTCTGTTTATATCATTAATATTATTATTATCATTACCATTATTATTATTATTATTTTACTTTTACTTTTATTTGTATCTTTTATCTTTTGTCACATCCCCTACGTTTCAAGAGCACTGCAGAAATTATTATTATTGTTATTATCGTTATTGTTATTGTTATTGTTATTATTACTGTCGTTCCTGATGCAGTTGTAGTAGCAGTGGTAGTAGTCGTAGTAAAGAGTACTTTCTTCCTCGATCCTTTGCTCCTGCTCCTGCTCCTGCTGCTGCTGCTGCTGCTGCTGCTGCTGATATTGCTGCATGCACCGCGAAATGAATAAAACAAACTCCCGCATAATATTATTAGATGATAATATATTCTGTGTGTATATATATGTATATATATATGTATATGTATATGTATATATATATATATATAAATATATATATAAATTTTAATTATTATTATTATTATTATTATTATTATTCACAGTAACTTTCAATTTTTTTTTTTTTTTCTCCTCTTTTTGCCTTTTGTCATCAATGCGCATTCATTTCACAGGTAGTCGCTCGAAAATTATGGGAAGAATTGTAGAAAGAAAAGAAAAAAAAAAGAGAAAAAAAGAATTACGATGATAAATAAATAAATAATAAAATTATAATAACACTGTTTTTTTTTTTTTTTTTTTTTTCTTTTTCTTTTTCACATAGCACGTATATGTAATATGTACAAACGTTCGGTCGAATAAACAGTTGTTGAGTCGTTTTTTTGTTCCCCCCCCTCAGATTTCGTTATACTAGCAGGGTTATTAATATTATTAAATATGTAAATAAAAAGGAAGAAAAATTAGGAAGAACATCTCTCGTTCCGAATTTTATATTATCCCGTTTTATTATTATATTTGCTTCTGTTGTTCTCGCTTGTTTTCCTTCACACGTCGTATAGATATCTCGTTTTATTCATTTATTCATTTATTTATTCATTCATTGGTCGATTGATTTATTTATTTATTATTAACCTGACTCGGTCACCGTTCACGTTCGGTGGAGAGTGTGTACCTTTGGTTGCGGACTGCCCCGGTGCTGTGCGTGCTCGCCGCGCAGTGACTGTACTCTACGATCGCAGAGTATTCTTTGTCCGACTCACAGCTGCCCGCGTTCCAACTTCGGCTGTTATCGTCGATTCTCGGTCCAACTCGGATGTCATCACGGCGTCATGGCGGGAACGTAGACGCACGGGCACAAGCTCTATGGGCGGGAAGCCCTTGGACGCCATCTTGTTGCAACCCCCGTAAACGATATTGGAATATTAAGATTCCACGATCTCGGTGCTATGCACGCTCTCTCTCTCTCTCTCTCTCTCATCCCCGTTCGCCGATAGATGTGTATACTGCGGTGTTATACGTGTATATCTCCACGTGAGGAAATAACACTCAACACCGTGTACATACGTCACATAAGAATTTCATCTGAAATTCATTGAAAATGGAAAAGTTTGATGTGCACGACCTACCAACCACCATCATCCCCTCCAAATGAATAATTGTTTTCAAATTATACACGCTCATTCGTTACAGCTAGTCTTGTACGCGCGATATACCTAGGTTCACCCATACCTATAACTCTTTCTTATTCATCCCCATGGGAACCGAAAACCTGAGATAGGATATTGGAATCGATGATTGATATCATCCTGCACAGTCATTGATGATATATTAATTCAATATTTGTGGTTCGAAGTAGTTACAGATGCTTCAGAATATAATACTATACTACAGGGATAGCTGTACTTATACTTAGTAGTTGATCAATTAAAGGAAACGGACTCGATCATATCGCATACTCATTCTCACACGGATATTGATTGGAAACTGTTTGTTCGTTTTGTTTGTCGAATATGTGTGTTTCGCATATCTGTTGTAAAAGCGAGGGTTTTCCACTCGCACTCGCACTCGTATACACTCCCCATCTCGGAAGTGAAACATTTTCATTCAGCACCTGAAGTTGAAGATTACTTTCGCTCATATTCAGAGGCGGTTTTCTTACAGGTTACAAGGGTTGCACGCCCCGGAAGACGCGCGGGAGGGGGAGAGGGATGGCAAGATGGAAGAAGGATTCAACACATTTTGCCTTCCGGCGCTAAAAGTTGTTGATATCTGTTCAATTCGTTCTGACAGCTTAAGAAATAAATCACTGAAAATTCAACGTTCAACTTTTAGACACCGCAACACGAATGAGAAATGGCAAAAATTATTCTTCTTTTTTTCACTTAACCCCGCGACCAGTTCGCAACTTCAGCTTGTGTATTTTATAAACAGTTCCGATAGCACGCAACTGCACTTTCATCCTCGGATGCTGTAATCCCAACTTCCAACTATGATGAAGAAATAATGGAAATTAGTGAGAAATTTCTTAGTATAGGTATGTTAGGTTACGCAAAACGTAGAAGTCTTTGAATATTCCTGAAAACTGAAAGAAAGATTGGAATTCGTGAAAAACGTATATGAACAGTAACTTCGTATCCGCACGTATACGTGACGGGGTGAAATACCGTCGCGGAGTAATTCGGCCTCGAGGCGTTAATTCCCGTTTCATTCTCCTGCAGATAAAATTGCCTGACGTGATAATGTCGTGTGAAACTTATTATGACTCGACGACGCGAAAAAACAAGTCAATAAGTAAATGATAAGTAAATGAAAATTTTCCCACCGCGCAACGCGATTTTGTTAATTTTATGTACCTGTGCATGACGCTCGCGCTGTAGCTACTATACGTTTTCTTTTTTTTCTCGTTTGTATTCGCAGGATATTTCCGCACAGTTTTCTACAACATATTTCCGATGTAATCTATTGTGATTCGTGAAATTGTCGGGAGAATAACGCACCGTGACTACAGCAGGATGAGATGATAATCTGAAATTTTGTCGCGTAAACAAGATATCAGATACGACAGCCAACGACGAGCTGGGCTTGGAACGAAAGCAAAGACCCTCATGGCGGAGACGCGCGGTGCTGCGGGTTCATTCATGATTTCACCAAAAATAACATCTGTTCCATTGATTGTAATTTCGATTCTGTAATTTATAATTTGTCAAAGAGTACGTTGTGATATCACAACGGTATGAGGACAAAAGTGGGCAATAAAGCTTCCGTCTCTATTGTATAGTACACTTCACTCCGTTGTCGCATTTCTGTATTTCGTATGAAAATGATCATTTCCCAAAATTGTGAATCCTATATTTACAAACATCTGGACTCGCATGTAGGTACAATTCATACGAATAGATGTTGCTTTCATGAAACAATTACACGAAGGGGAAACCCTCGAAGGGGAAATGGTCCACGTTCGATGCCACAGAAGTCAAACGATACGTAAGAGCAGGGGACTGTTGTACCTATGAGGATATATTTTATAAAGGAAAAGAGAAAATTGAGGCAAGTGGTGTCCTCGGAAGAAAGCACCTCCTCGTTCGTATCCTCTGGTTCTTAATACGACGAAGAACCTCTTACAAGCTCTTTAAGCCGTGATATCGATAACAAAGTGTTGCGAACCTCCGCTACGGTTTATGGCTCAGTCGTAAAAGCAGGGGTAGGTGGTACGTACTACTATCAAAACACTCCGTTTTGTTCTACTGCTACCTCCCAAGTCCCATTCCCCACTTAGACCGCCATGGAGGTAAAGCCTAGTGGATATTGCCGATACATCTATCATACACTAGACCGGAAGGGTGTGGGACGAATTCGCGTAACTGCAATAATTGCTGTATAGAAGCGTCGCTTGGAGACAAGATCCAGCTATTCTTCATTCTGCTCTTTTTCCCGCAGATTCGTAAAAGGGAAAAATGATTCAATTTTCGTATTTTCTTTTCGACTTTCAAGTTACGCGTGTACTTGATCGTCAGAAAAGTAAGAAACCCCGACGTTTCCTGCATAGTATAGATATTTTGGGAAACAAGTGAATTTGCACAACTGAAATTAGTAGAAGTGTATTTTGTTGATTTATTTCGCACGGATGCGATTTCTCTGTCCTCGCGAATTCATTAGCGCCGTTGTTTACGAATTATACGAATCGGTATGGGTCGCCGTGCCACCGCATCGTTCATAAAAAATATTGGCAATATATATCTTTTCAACCCCGTCGATAAGCCGGCGAGTTTAAGCGGCTTTGCGCTGTGCCGCGCAGGACACGAGTAAACCCGATGAGAATAAAACGTATAATGTAACTCGGGCACCTGAACTCCTGCAGATATGAGGGAAATCTGGCACGGCAATTTTCACAATTTTCGTTAACAGCTATACATAGGTAAAGGGTACCATGATTAACGTGAAATATCTAGCGATGAATCTCGCATCAGTACAATCCTCTGTCAAGAAAGTAAACCCTGCTTACACTGCAAGTAGGCTACGTTCACGAACATCATCTTCATGATGTCATGAAATTTCTGCCATGTAGGTATCAGCGGGTGGGGGCAGAAATTCGAGAAGACTGAAGAACAGAGGTGCCGAGATTGTGAAAATCATATTACCGAAAGTGCAAAATGTAGAGAGGCCATAATAGCGAAAGGCTATTACGGAAAAATAAAAAATTTAGAACACAAATAGAAAGAAATTGGTATGTACTGAAGGTTATTCCTCAGAATGAGCAAATCCGATATATCCGATGAGTTCACAATTGCGAATCGTGCTTATCACGAAAGTTCAAGAATCCGAATTTATTAAATCGAAGGCCCAAAAACTGGAGAGGTCAGAATTCCGAAACCTATTGGAGTAAAAAGGCTGAGAGAGCGAAAACTGAGGAGACATTAGAAAAACATTCGTTGATTTGTACTGAGAAGATAATCGATTATTGTCATTTTTCGGGGATTTCAGCCTTCGGGAATTTCGGTTTTTCGACATTTCGCTTATCGATGTTTAACCGTTTCCGACCCTTCATTCTCGATCTTGCTCTCTTCGGTTCATTGGCTGATGGGAACGTAAGCCACTCTGAATTTTCAGTTCCGAAAATATATATTTTCCAAATATTGCCAATCTACGCTTCTTTCGTTCGGAATGTAAACTATGTGAAAATACATTTTCGGATAAAAGCGCGTTCGGGTCAGTACCCTTTCGACGAAACAGTCCATCAATTTACAATTAGTATCACATCAAACGTGAGAATTTAGCTTCCGGGATCTTCCGCTACTTTCGAATTCGTGTCTTTGAAATTTGGAATTTCAGTCCGTCGACTTTCAGGTCCTTCGAAATTTCGACCCCCATCCAGTATCAGCCGGTCCAAGAATTACCGGAATAAAATTTGAAACTTGCAAAACCCGCCGTAGCCGCATATACATACACCAGTGTAGGTTTACTGCATGCATATATACATACTGGCAACGGTGCGGATCTACAGACAAATTTTTCAAATAACAAATAGAAAAGAACTAACAAAAAAAAAAGGGCCGAGTAAGTATGCACGTACATATATATGTATGCGCGTACGTGTAATTTTCCCAGGTAGAACTTTCCCTTCTGCATATTTAATTACGTGCCATCAACGCACACGAACCGGGCTCGGGTCTGCTGCACGCGGTATACATACGCGTATAAGGTATAGGTATAAGTACGTGAATGTGAAGTGCACTACCAGAATATCTGGTCCGCCTGTTCTGACAGTGGCACCGCGTCATTATCATAACAATGGCTGCGTATGCAGATATAAATTAATGCGTATTCTTGTATATCGGGGTTGCCAGGCTGCAGTGGGCCTGTTCGCCTGTGTGCCAGCTCCTGTTGCCTGTTGGTTGACAGGAGATGCGTCATGCGTGCCTATAAATATATATATACACGTGCACGCATATATGTATATATGTATATGTCATATACCTACCTTCCTACCTACTTTTACCTCCTGCGAAAATTCAAAAGGCTTTATTTCGTTTTTTCTCTTCATTCCTCCTTTTTCTGTTCTATTCTATTTCGTTTGTTTTTTTTGTCTACTTTATTATCCTTTCGTTTATTAATTTAGCTTTGTCGTCCGCGCGTCCGACGATTCCATCCATCCCTTGCCCGCCAACCCTTGTACGAAGAACCCGGCATTTCATTCCGCGTGTAAGCTATTAATAATGAAAAATTAATTAAACTTACAATTGTGACTCCGCACTTTATCATTATAGGCACCTATATCACTCGAACTGTTAAAAATTGTCTTATACCACTGCAGGAAACTGCGTTGGTAGAAATTGACGTTGTACCTATACTCGAACACACAAATATATTGCTGAAAATCTAACCAATAATTATCGCAGGTCGTACTCGTTATAAGCATATTGAATCGATATTGGCATATCAAGTTTACCAATGCACTGTATATAGGTATATGTACACGCAGAAGAGAGAAGACGAATACCTATAATAGTGTGGGGTCACTTTCACTTTATTGGTTATTCATTGTAGTATGCAGACTCCAGGCTTCGGGCTTATGAGAGAACTTTAAAGTATGTGCCCACGTACCTACATACCAACCTCCCTACCTCTATGGATACACACATACGCTGTACAGTAATATAATAGTCGGGCAGACCAGAGTCGGTACCTAACCAACCCTGCAATATTCATCGAGATTCATTTTGCATTTTATCGGTCCAGAGAATTGACGGGAATGAGTCCCTCCCCTCCGGATAAAAACTCTGGATGCTGCGTACGAACGTTTTCAGATAAAACGCAGATCGATATCGCAGTAGGATTGGATCGATCCAACGAGATATACCTACCTGCCTCGTACTCGTACGGATGTGTGTTTATATGGGTACCTACGCACTTTAAAATCTGGTGCGAGAGATAGCTATTCATACGCGCAAAATTAGGATAAAATTTTGTTTTTCGTTAAGCTTGTCGTGATATTCGGGCGCAGCGATGTGAGTTTTTGAGATATATTGGCACAGGTATTATATACACGTAGGTACGTAGATACATATTTGAATGTGAAAATTTCATGGAAGATGAGAATCGAGTCCCTGCGGACGGCCACGAACAAGGCGAACTCGTTTAAAGAAAGAAATTAATATGCGCTGCGGTAAAGAGATTAGGCGTCCATTATTTTAGGGGTTAATTTGGTGGTTTCAAGCGCGATACATCAATGAAGAACTAATATACATAAATACATAGAAATACTTGAATTAACCCTGCAAAGTTATTCAGGGACAATCGCCCGAAATTAGTACTCGTCAAGTGTTTGAATTTATAAACGCTCAATTTGCTAATCACGTCTTCTTCTGCGAACGCGACGCAATACGACGCTCGATGCCGAACGCGTGTAATTAATCGTTCGGGGCACGGCCTACATATTTTCGTTTTATTGTGCGCTTTTCATTTTCGTTTTCATTTTCGTTTTTCCATTTTTGTTTTTTTTCGTTCGTTTTCTCTCCTCTCTTCCATCACGCTTTTCTCGTTTTTCATTTTTACCCCCTTCTTCACTCGCGAACCGGAGTCGAAGCGGTGGAACTCGTCCCCAGGGTTCACTGGGACAAAATTCACCCCCGGTGTTGTTTACCTACTTTGCACCGTATGAGGTTCAAAAAATGAATATGTGCTTTTACTCTCGTGTTACATGAAAAAGGAAATAAATTATTGCTACCTGTATTAAAACAGACACACGCAACAACGCGCGAGTATGTATGTACTACTACACACATCTACATACAGATCCGTGAACCTACGCTGGATGTCTGAATGTGATATCTCTATACAGGTATTATATCTCGGACCTGATCTTTTGCTGGACAAATAAATTAACTCGATCCTTTAATCGCTTCGGTCGAGACTAAATCATGTTATCGCGCGCGGTAGAATTCCGCGGTTTTATTATTACGACTTTTCGTATCGTAGGTATACATATCGGTACAGGTGTTATAGGTAGGTACACACTGTATGCGAGAGTTGTATCTATTACGGGGATAAAATTTGCGGAGTTGCGAATGTCTTACTTTTTTTCTCTCCTTCATCGTTCACTACTATACACGCTCGTACACCTACCTGCGCATAATTTTCTTGCATTTATATGTAAACAGCAGCGAAACATCCTGTCGAAGGTGGAGAGCTGGAATTTTCGAGTATTAATTTCCTCGCGCCACGTTCTGTAACCCCCAACTCCGCCCTGAGGTGAGTGAACTCAAAGTAGGGCTGGGAAAATCAAGTGAACGCGAAAAGGACTTTGGTTTGCCAGGGTCTTACCGTTAACCCCGGAACATTCGTCGAATATAGAACGAATCTTTAACGAAAAATCACCAATATTTATACCTTACCGAAATGTCAATTGGAGTATAAAACGTAACATACGTACTCGTATACAGGTATACGAACGGATACTTGCATAGTTGGAAGAAGAAAGACGAAAAATAGTTTTCCTCGTTTTCAATTTGGGTATAAGGATCAAGAGCGATTTTGATTTTGAACTCTCGGTTTCATTTTTTGTCTTGAGTACCGTTCTTTTTTTTTTGTTTTTAATTTCCGCCAATTCGATCCTTCGCTGCGCTGCACCGCGCAACAGCCGCCTGTGCATATTTTATAATTTATAACATATATGTGTTCGTACTTTATAATATTCCGTCATTTTCTTTTTTTTTTACATCAAATTTCAGGCTATTTACACGGCTACCGAGATTTCCCATGCAAGATTCAAGCATCCGGCAAATCCGGGCAGATGCAACGACGCCGAGGCATATATAGCTACAGCGTAGGTATACCAACGTATATACAATACGTATATAATAAATACACTTATGTTCGCCATGCCCGTATATACCATGAATGTGTGCACGTATGTGAATGTGTGTACGTGTCCGTATGTATAATGCGAAAATAAATCAGCTTATCGAAACCAGGTAGAACGATTCCGGGGTATTGGTAGGCATTGGTCCTCCTCGGGCATTGTAAGAACGTAACCTGCAGAGGTTCCCAATTTTGTGCGCTTGAAATAAAATCAGCCCACGGAGTTTTTTGATTTACCGCGAAAACATGAAGCCTATTTTCCCGGGCTCTCTCTGTTTTAGAGTTACGGCGGGTAGCTCTAACAAAAAACGAAACGAAAAAAAAACAGAAAAAAGAAACCCGGAAAGAGAGAGAGATATAGAGAGAGAGCGAGAGAGAGAGAGAGAGCGAGAGAGTAAAAACGAGGGAGAGGCCTGATTGAATTATTGGCTGACGTGCGCTTCCAGCGAAACTTTTGCCCGTGAAAAATTGCCGATTATTTTTGTCCGCCCGTTATGAATCTGCCTCTGAATTCCACGTTATGTAAATTATTCTCACCCTGCGACTATTGTTGTTATCATTGATATAATAATATGGAAATTAAAGAATTTTCACGCCCCCCCCCCCCCCCCCCCCCCCCCATAGCTGCGTCCACGTATTGTTAGTATTAACAAATGGTAACCAGAATTACGTGAACGATAGTTTTCGGGGTAGGGAGAAAAAGTGTAAAGATGTTGAAAATTAGGCATACGTGGGAAGATACGGGAAGATTTCTTAGGGAAATTGAAATTCCCTTGAGAACGTCTGAGGCGAGACGCGAGCGGGACCGCGTCGATCTCGAATATATTTGTCTACCTGACATTTAGCTTTCAGTTTCTCGGGAGAGGCCAAGCGGTAAGGCGAAGATTTCATCTCATCGTCAGAATTCTTTGTAATATTTACCTTCTTTCTTTCATCTTATACCCTCCGTGCGGTGTAGCCGGCCATCGGCCTGAGCTTGCAGTGCAGCTGCAGCAGTATCGGCGAAAAAGTATAATTCACTATTTTTTTCTTCTTCCTTTTTCCTTACAAATATTGACTCTCGATCCATCCAATAATATATATATATATATCTCTCTTTCGTATTATGATCCAACTTATCGAGTATACGGTAGCGGATGGAGAAAAAATGAATAACGGACAATACATAATTCGAATCTATCCCGAAGATCAACGACAGCTTTCGTTCCATTGCGAACGTCCCTCATACTATATAGATCGTACTGTCGAAAATCGGCGCCTACAAACAGCTGTATGGATATAGGAACTCTATAGCTCCGTCCCCATAGAAAACAATGTAGAAGAGAAAAAAGAAAGTAGAGAAAATAAAGCGGCGGTAGCCATCGACCAAAAAGATCCTTGGCCTCATTTTCGGTCCGACAACTCAACGTTTGATACTCTTCGCTATATTTCCAGTCAACATGTGCGAGCTCTGATGCTGAGCACAGAGCGAGCGAGGAGCAGCTGCATCATCTAGACACGCGTTCATTGTCACCGAGACTTTGGAAATTGAAAAATTGTTCCGACCAGTTCGGAGCATTCACCTGGCCAAAATACCTTCGGAGTTTGAGGGAAACTCCTCCTCGAAGGGACTCTTTTAATGGGTTTCTCCACACCGGACAGGACTTTCCTGATCGTTTTTCAACGTTCTTTTACAAACAGAATCCACGGACGCTGGCTACCTGATAAACAAGTTTCCGTTTACCTACACGATATTCGAGCTTCATTCTTCTATCCACGAGTCGCGTTACTTTTCAATGCGAAAACTCGCTGAGCTGCAATTCGATGTGGTTTCGAATGGAGAATTTTCTGGACTTTTCGCCTTCGTGAAATACCGGAAGTTCATCGCCGTTCCTTACAACGATGTCGTCAAGTTGTCCACACCTTTTTCCACTTACGGCGCTTTTTTTTTTTTAAATACAAAATTTGCGCTCACTGCGTACGTCCGTTGATATGAACCTTGCAGACATTCCCTCGAACTCAGGTGCACTTCCTGCACTTTTTCGTGCTGCGCCGCACAGTGTGATTCGGAAAAGAGCATTTAACCCCTCCCGACTGAAAGCGTTGGGGCATCGACTTGAAGTCTATTGAAAAGGGCACACGCTAAAAATTGGGGCTGTGCACCCCTGATTTTGACCATACCGCATACACACGACGGTCAACACCCTCGAAGATCATATACCTACGCATGCAGGGGAGTTGAACGCGGCAGTCGAGTAACTTGTCACAGCTCGCCATAATTTCTGCGAATGTAGCGTCTCTGAGATCCGTCGTTTTATAACTCTCGTAAAGATAGTGGATTTTCACGTTCGTCCATCCTCGCTGAACTCGCGAAGTAAGACAAAACACCAAAAAACATCTGCCGATGATTCTCTAGGCTAGAGTACCGGCGCGTGGCCTGAAGCCAATCAGAACAGAAGTTATTGTCTTCTACAGGAGAGCAAACGTTCTCGGGACAAAAGGATGTCCTGCGGGAGGACCTGATTTTAATCTTTGCTTTGGGTGCATGTGTACCTACGAGTCTGTAGAGGCAGTACATATAGAAACAGATGGGGCCTGAATTCTAATCTTTCTCTTTCACGCCGGCTCTCGCTCTCGGGCGAACCGAGAGAGAAAATAAAAGAAGCGAGAGGGGAGAGACGAAGATGGTGCACACGGAGAAGAATTGGAGAAGTAAAACATCGGAGTTGGTTCATTCCCGGCAAATGAGCAGAGGGCTGGGGGTGCAGGGAAAAGGTACAACGGCTCCTGAGGGGTTGCTGGGGTGTTAAGGTGAGGTAGGGCCGACGCCGGACACTAATAGGGGATGATCGTCCTGGTAACACCCGTAGTTAACGCAATGGATTGGTAAGGCATGGAGGAGGGGGTCTGGATCCAAGGCCCTGGACAAGGTTCCGCCCACGCCTCTTACTGACCGAACAAATAATAGAACTTTTACAAATCACGGGTGATCGCGATCCCGCGCGTTACCTATACTCCTGGGAAGGAAATACCCACCGAACAAATTCATCCTCTCGCACGTCCTCGAGGGTGTTTAACCCTTGTCGACCGTCGTAAAATCATGATTCATTCTCCAGACTCAAGTGGTTCATCATTTGCTCACCGAGTGCTCAACGACTCGTCCATGTATATATTACCTGGGGCGACTATTTTTCCGATCGCGAAAACGCGCGGTTTGATGAACATCTCTTTCTGGTATTACACGTATAGAATTGCACTGTCACGCTGCGGCGTAACGCTAGTAGATATAGATATAGATATATATATATATAGACCAAAGGGTGGAGTATTTTCGCACAGTTTGCAAATTTATAGCAAGATTTCATGCCTATCGGTAATACCCACCCAGTTTCGGGCTGCGGCGCGCGAGCTAGGTAACTGCGTCAAGCTTGTAAGCCGTCTAAGGAAGTCACGGAATCCCCTAACAGATCTCGGTCTCGAGTCGTCTAAGAATAAGCTAATCCACCCCGGGTCATCCCGGAACCTGACGTCCCTTAGTTGCTGAACATACCCCTGTGATCCCCACGATATCTTGTCCCTCGATGAATGCGGGTGAACGCTGCAGTTTCTAGGCCCGTTTCACATTACATTTTCCTTAATTTCGAGTCGTTGACAGATCCGCGATAAGTAACTGACGATAAAAATCAGTTATACCTACTTTACTAATTACTAAGGTAGAAAATGGACGAACTCTATAGGTACGTGGATGTATTTCATATATACACATGCGGATGGACGTACGACTCGTTTTCCCTCCTTTTCTCTCTCACATCGGTGCTGCTGCTGCACCGTTTCTTCGTATTACTTATTTCCAGGTCCCTGAACAGCTGCCTGAAATTTTAAATACCGACGTCGCCACATGTTCTCAAAGTCCGCGTTTTTCTTTTTCCCTTTTACTCTCTCTCTCTCTCTCTCTCTCTCTATCTCTCTTTTTCCTCCCTCTCCCTTCCAATGATTATTCTCTACGCTCGACGATTGGCCGATTCTTCGGCAAGGCACGCGCCTCGGTGCCGCTATACTGACCGACGAAGAAATCCATGTCTCGTTGTACCCAATCCCTCTCTATCTATCCCGGTTCCTCTTCTTCCTCCGCATCGGTGCCCTGCTCCTCCTTCGGTCAAATTGACCCAGAACTACGAAAATTTAACATACCTATACCTACAGCTCTTAGCGCAGATCTACATGAAATACCAAGGGATGGAAGGACTGCGTTTATAGTACCACTGCGATGCGATATCGTTTCCTACATCGTGTCACATCTGGAGTCTATATGTGTATATATGTATATAGTCCAGCCGTGTAGCAGCGGTGCTGATCGAGGCGTCCCGCCACCATCGCCATCGCCATCGCCATCGCCATCATGTTACAGATGTGTGGAGGAAACGGGAACAGATGCGGAGGAAGTTACTGTGAATTATTATTGTTTTGGGATTTGACGCTTAGTTCTCGATATTTATGAGCTATTCCTCCCCCCCCCCCCCCCCCCCCCCCCTTCCGTCCTCTGCCCCGCCTTAGTTATTACCGTGTGTATGGACTTTCGAAAGCAAAAATTCGATTCTCATTTGCCGGATAGAAATGGCAACAGATAGCTTTCATAGTACAAAATCGAACGTGAACGAACAGCCGATTCTCTGGCTGGCGAATTCTGCGGAGAAATAATGGACGCCGAAAGAACTGACGAATATCGATTAGGCATCGTGAATTCTCGTTAATTCCAAAGTCAAATTTTATTCTTCGAGCTCGTTAAGAGCGACCGCGATAGATATAAGTCTAGTATATATATATATATATATCTATATTCAGCACCGATCGGTCTCTTACATGGCCATTTATCTCATGCTCTGCAATCTATATAGATATGCATGCAGACGTTATGCCAGATCCCACGAGGAATGGTAGCTACATAATCGATATAGGAGCCTAAAGTGAACGGACTGTAGGACATCTGTACCTGGACCAGGTACGCGTGCACTAAGCTTCATCCCCAGGAAACCGTGCGGACTAAAGCATCTTATGTGTCAGCGCAGAGCCGACTGTCTTTTGTTACGCTTACGTGAATCTGTATCCTTATGTTCCCGATGAATAAAATCCCATGCCGCGCAGGTCCCCCGCTCTTGTCCAAGGAACCAAGCCCGAAGGACGACACATACCTAAGAGAGCCATGCAGCACCGTCCCGTTACCTCTCGGTCCCATGTATACTATATACACGGGACCGTGCATCAAAAAGTGGGTATAGGTGTATGATGACAATAGTGAGAATATGAAACTGTGTTGATTTTGCTATGGAATAGAATTTCCCGCAGTTACTCCTCATGGCGGAAGAATTTCACGCCGAGATGCACCATGCTCGGAATAAGAATTACTTTGGCGAAAAAGAAGAAGAAGAAAAAGAAGAAGAATTAGGAGGCACCGAATACTGTGCGTCCGAAACGGCTCAAGAATATATCTGATTAGACGCAATTAATCATTCGTGAAGAAATATAGGTATGCGGGAGTAGCGTGAGTTGTAAATTTTTTCTGGCAAAATTGATAAACCGGAAAGAATACCGAAGAAAGATGTCGATCTTGGACTTTATGCCGTGCGTTGAATAACTAAATAGATGCGAATTGCAATCTTATTGTAACATGATAAATACAACGTTTTCAACATTTATCTGTAACTAAAATGCTGGCCGAAATATATGCGGAGGAACGAACCGCGCTTTCGTAGTCACACATCGTTATGGTAAATAGAAAAAAAAAAGAAAACGAAAAAAGACAGAGAACGAAAACACAAAAAAAAAAAGACAGAAGAGGGTAGAACGTGTCGAGGCACAGTTTTATTCGGGACTTTGTGTGTAAAAGGGTGTTCAACGCTCCTGGAAATATCCTAAAATACGTGACTCTTCGAATATAGAGGGATGAAAATATCCTGGAATATTAATTGCGTTCTAAAACCGATTCGAATTTTTTGTCACCTAATTGCCAAAAAGTTTGAATTCATCGTTCACTTAGCTATTCGGTATTCAAGTGTAAATTTTGTGGTACCAAATTCAAATTTGTAGTATAGAAAATGCGATGTTGCATGGTCGTGTATCAGACGAATACTATTCTCTCTTTCATTTCCTAATTCCTACGAAAGAAATAACAATTTTTCAAAAATGATCCAAATGAGAAGTTGTAAATTTTTAAGCGCAAATTCCGCTGGTGGGGAATGTTCCGAATTATAATTTCTCGAATTCATCCTGCAGCTGCGTTTATTCGTATAGTAAGAGAAATTTGTTCCCGGCGTGTGGCGGGTAAAATTTAGCCCCGAATGAAAATGCAGGGGTGTGCGAACTTGACCTTGGAATCAGACGCGATTAACTCGAAAATTGAAGTTTCAACGACGCGCGAAAGCTCGGGCTGGGTCCGACCCTCCGCTGTCCGAGAGGGATTAATTGCGTCACGTCGAAAACGGGGAATCGCGTTGCAGGTTTGGCGTGTAAATTTATATTTATTTATATATCAAGCAAAAACGAACGGCGATAAAAAAAATTGATATTCAAATCTGCGACAAATTTGGAAATCATTTCTGAAGAACGAACCAAGTAACAAAATAAAATTCCGACGTTAGTCTAAACTAAAAATCTCCTAATGTCGTCATTCATCCCACGGAACATCTCTCGGCCCATGCTCCGTGCTTCCGACTTCTGCTTCTGTAACAGCATTGTGAAACAAAAAAAGAATCAGAAGTTATAACGCACGCGGTATGTCGCGGAACGGCGCGGCGGGGTTGATTGGGTCGTGGTGTTACGCACCACGCACCCAACGCTATCGTAGAAATGTGTGCTATTGCGATGAGGGGTAGAGGTGTACGTGTTACGCTGCTCTTCGGGGTGCTCTCCAGCTCTCTTCTTCACCCATCCCCTTCCAATTCCCCTTCCCCTTCCCCGTCGCCGCCCCCCTCGGCCCCTCTCGCACTTTTTCCATCCCTTGCTCCGTCCTCCTCTACGCACTCCGCCGAGCCACGCACTCTACGCACCGGGAGTCTGCGATCAATGCGTGGCACTGCGGTTGCCATGACGACCGCGCGCGACCGAGCGCCACGCACGAAGCGCACCAACGCACCGCGGAACAAACGGCCGCGGATGGATGGATGGACGTAGCGAGTGAACGAACGAACGAACGAACGAACGAACGAACGAACGAACGAACTAGCGAATGAACGAAGCGAGCGAGCGAATCGACCGTTGCGGAAAGTGAAGCGGAGCGCAGTCAGGCCCGCGCGATCGATCGCTGCTCTTTCTCTCTCTCTATCTTGCTCTCTCCCTTGCTCTCTCTTTTCTTCCAACTCCCAAGTTTTACGCACAACACAAACACGTGGCCCCATGTGCGTGGGTCGCGTCATCGGCGTAGGATTTGGTCATTTGGTCAACATCCGAAACTTTCTGCTGCAGAAGTAGGAAACGATGTGCATGACGTAGCGATTTTTCCCCAAGTTTTCGTCCTTATCATTATATTACAATATACCTACCCATCTCGCGTCGTCGGGAATTTCGTGTACATGATATGAATCGTTTGATTCAAAAACCGCGGCCATGACCGAACCAAAGAAACTGTTTTCTGTTTGTCTCTTCTAATATAGGCTAAAAATGCATGACTTTCAACTAAAAACGAATTTCGGATTGTCTGTACATTAGTACGTTTGTGAAATCAACTGACTCATATTACGGTTCGTGACTAACAGGTACAGTTAGAATTAGGTATGCGAGGTTGTATTTCCGCGTGCAGAATGAAGCTACGATATGTTCTCCGTGCGGCGACGATTGTTTTATCGAATTCCGGGCTCTCGGAGATCTTCTACTCGCAATTCTCTTCTATCCTTTTGACCTGCCGGTATATATACCTATATGTATGTATGTACATACATACATACTTCTTTTTTCATCTATATTTATGTCGCTCGACGAACAGGACTCGGAATTGAAGCCATACCGTTGAGTTTTCGGTCCAGGAATCGAGATTGGTATATAGTAAAGATATAAGGACGAGGAACTCGAGATACCGACGGTCAAATTCTACCTAAGATCATCGAATTGTTGAACTTTGTTCGTTCGAAATTGACCGGAATCTACTAACCAAACTTGACTTTGAGAGACCGATGAGCTCGCTGGTGAATTCCACCGAACTTGCGATCTATCAGGTACAAGGTACACGTCAAAGTGTAGGTATAATAATAATAATTATTATTACTGGCGATGCTAGCCGCCATAGCCGTATACACCTGCCAGGTATATGTGAATACAGATTTATACTATACACATCGGAACGTGTAACTCGTGCTCAATTTGTTTGAAATAGGTGTAGCGGGAGAATCTCTGACCGCGACATACTGGCTGAAGTCGGAAAAAAAGTTGACTAAGTAAAAATGGAGAAAAAAGAAAGAGTCGGGGGGGGGGGGGGGGGG
This sequence comes from Phymatocera aterrima, assembly GCA_963170745.1. Classification (NCBI taxonomy): domain Eukaryota; kingdom Metazoa; phylum Arthropoda; class Insecta; order Hymenoptera; family Tenthredinidae; genus Phymatocera; species Phymatocera aterrima. Next base: position 16,367,914 of record OY720661.1, on the reverse strand, counting down.
GGGAAGAGGAGGAGGAGGAGGATAGTGGAAGAGAAGGCGAAAGTAAAAGGAGAAAAAACCGTAGCGGAAAGACAAAGAGACAACGGAAAAACGAAAAACAGAGAGGAAAAAAGAAGGAAAAGGAGAAGAGGAATCTTTTTTCAGTCGGAGGGAACTCCGGGTCTAAAGTTCTTCTTATACATTTTTTTTCCTTCTACTTCTTCTTGCGGAGCCTCTTTACCCTCGCATCCCCTATTCCCGGTCGGGGTGGCGGCGCGCGGGTGCTTCGTTCCTTATCGCGCACGACGTTTGCTTTATTGTTATGGTTGAACATTTTCGGGAACGTTAGTAGCGTCTGTTTATGCGCTGGCGGCTTCGCGGAAGTAGCGAAATATTTTCCAGCATCCCCTGCCCCTTACCCCCCGCCCTCGCCGCCCAACACGTCGAGCAACAGATTCGTGGAGAAGTTGAGCCTCGTCAAAGTCATTTGCCTGTACCTTCATACGTGGCGTATGCAGAATACCTGGATTATACATATACATGTGATATAGGTAGGTGAATTCGGGACGGTCTTATCGAAGGTACCAAGCCTTTGGGATACGCAGATATAAATATAAGTATACTACATGCAGGTATACGCAGTACATGTGTATATTTTTTAAGGTGAGAAAGAAATTTCATGAAATTTATTTGTACAGAAGTATTTCAGGAATCGATTCACCGATATGAATGTTCATCAATCGTTGAGATATATTTAAATTCAATTAACTGCCAAACGCCCGGTATTTCAGATTCCAATTTCAACGAGATTAACAAACTTCGAGAATAGAATACTGAATTGGAAATTTATCTGCTTCCGTTCTGAAGACTGTAAATTGAAATTATTCACACGCTTGGAGATTTCATACCGATTTATTGTCTGAAATTTCGATTGCATTGGATTATAGCCCTGCACCATACGTATTGCCAATATTCACAACTTTCGTGCTTCATCCGAACAAGTTTACTTCGATCGTGAAAAATGTTCTTGCCGGTCTCGAGCTTTACCCAAAATTCATTGTCGTCGTATAATTACAATTGTTATCATTTTTCATTGTAGACATGGCGTGACATAATCTTTGTTGTCATGTTCACAGCGCCTACACGATTATCACGAATTACGTCATTCATCTTGAAATGATCGATTCAAATCGCGGAACCATACGTAACACGGGAGTATTAGACAGATTTTGTAATCCCTCGAACAAGGTTATTTCTCGGTTATTTCATATTCGAGATAACATCGTCTTTTACATCATCGGTTCAACCTTTCTTTCGTAATCGAGAGGTTAGTGCACGTTGCGTTCACTCGTTATCAATATCTAGGTTATGCTGCAGGTAGATATAAGATATAATGCCATACACGTGGGTCATGATTACGAGAATTAACACAGGTATTGTATCTCGCCGCCCCCTTCGTAATTGAGTAATTCGATCCAAAGAATAACCTGGACTCTGCGTATCTTGATTTATTTTTCGAAAAGAATGAGGATGTAGGAATTGAAAAAATCGCATCTCATCATAGAAATTGGGCTCTCCAATATGCCGGAGGATTCAGGACCGAACAACGGCAACAAATTACGAGGATGTATTCCTGGGAAAAAAACCAAGACGAAATATCCTTCACCAAAAATTCTTTCGACCGATAGTTTCCGAGTTACCGAATAATTCAAGTTTCACCAGTCACGATGCTGATATGTTGAGTGTGCGGAGACTGTGTTCCCTCACGCATCCCAGCCAGCCGTGTTACGCCCGAGCTCTGTGGTAGGTGAACCCCAGGATCCTCAGTAACTCGGAAATTATCGGTCACAAGAATTTTTGGTACCGGCGATTTCGTCCTGGTTTTTTTTCCCCATGAATCCTCCCTTACAATTTCGTGCGGTTGTTCCGAATGACCATTATCCCGAGTTTGCAATTTGATTGGAAATTTTCTTGTACAAAAGAAAATCCCCAGCATCTTCACAACGAGAGTGTACAGCTGTATTCTGCAAATCGTTTTTTCGGACATTTTCTGTTGTTTTCTTTTTTATCGACGAAATTGTATTGTCGAATTCGACATAATGCTTGGATTGCATTGATTACCGTAAGTACCTAATATATACTCACCATCGTATACTCATTCATTCCCGCATCTAATTGTATTACCTAATTAATCAGAGTTTCAAAATCCACACAAGTTTCCGATAGATTAATATCTCGCATGGCAGAAACGATTTTACTGCAGTGTTACTACTTACTAGTCCGGGAGCCCGTGGCAGTAGAAAAATTTCAATTTGTTCGTCGTGCATATAGTAATGTTACTTTCAATTTAGTGATGTGTGTCATCTGACGGAAACGCTTACAGCCTACAGCGCACCTCGAGTGTGTTTGTCGTCAGGAGCGTTTGTAACCTGCAATAAATAATTAGAAATGAACTTATTCGTTCGTCATTGACCCTGCGCGAGCTTGTTAATTAGCATCGCAAAATGTTAGAAAAATACTGCTTACATTTGTTCGTCGCGGTAATATACTGCTTACAAGCGCGGAAAGCCGCAAAAATCCACTTTGTCGCCCATTCCGATCGACTCGAAATCGCTCGAAACGTCGAGAAAACATGGTCCCCAAAAATCGCTTTTTCCCCTCAAAATTGCCAAAAATTACGAGCCCCCAGACGAGGATTTCCCAAAATCGTACCTATTTTCGCACCGGTCTAGATCGACTTTGAATCGCGCGAAACGTCAAGAAAACAAGGTCTCAAATATTATTTCTCACCCTCGAATTCGGGAAAAAATTCACAAGCCCCCCGACTGCGTTCCCGGGAAAACATGTTTTTTCACCCATCCAGATCGACTCGAAATCGCGTGAAACGCCGAGAAAACGTTGGCCCAGGTCAAGTCCCCGAAGTCGCCTCGCATTTCGTCGCGCGGCACCAAAAAACGCTTTGATGCGCTCGTACGCGGTATATTGCCGCGATGAGCTAATGTAAGCAATATTTTTTCAACATTCTTCAATGGTAATTAACGAGCTCCAGAATGGCCAACGGCGAGCAAATAAGTTTTTTTTTCAATTGTTAATTATCGCATATATGTTATAAACGGTCTCGGAAAGCGTTGCCACGCCATCTTGTTGTACGCGGTCCCTTTCAGTGATGTACACATACTAATTGAAGACCGCAGTATACTTTCAACGACGAACAAATATGACATTGAAAACTGTCACGGGCTCCCGGACTATACGGCATCATCGATCCAAATTACAAACATGTGGGGCAGATCTTTGCTGAAATTTGGAATAATAACCCGCGTAGGCATATGTATGTACATATATACGCATATATTATAACATTTCCAGACACCTGCTCAAACCGAACTGAACGCGCGGCATTCGCAAGAGTAGGAATGCACCGCGGAGCGAGGGAAACACCGAGCGAGAATAAAAAATCGGCTATAAAAGGGCGATTCATCGATCAGCGATCTCTCGACCTCTTTCGAGGGGGCGAGCTTTAGCCTTAGCCTTGCGCTAACACTGTCTTACTTCTCGAAACTCTTCTTGAAACAGTGAGCTTAGCACTAATCTAAGCGTTAGAACTATCCTACTATTACTACTTCTGCTAACCTGAGAACCGCGAGCTCTAGCACTTGATGCGCATAAGATCTATCTAAAAGCTCGACCTCCTTTCTCTTCATTTGATATAAAAATTAATTTAGTCAAGCATAGTTTAGAAAGCATGAAACGTGAACTCGGGTAAAATTGCGAGTTAATCAAAATCGAACTTCAATAACGCGTAAGCCCGGCAAAAATTGCAGGTAATAGAAAATTATATTTAAACGCAAAAAGTGAGCTTGGATATAAATGCAAGTTGCACAAAACCTCGTTTAAGTAAAACGTAAACATCATGGATAAAATTGCAAGTTATAGAATTCTTCAATCAATTCAAAATGAAATCTCGGCTGAAATTGCGAGATAACAAAACAAAGTTTCTCTTCACTTATTATCAAATTAGTCAATTAGCAATTTATTCGACTTCATCTCACTTGACGTGTCAATTCGTTTATAATTATTTGCGAATTCAGAATTATTAAGAATTTCCTTTGCGATTCGGCGTTCATTGTATGATATAACACTGCAAACCTTCGCGATGTTCAGAATACGTCCTTGCGCGCGATAGATTTGAATTAAAATGATCCGATTGTAACACGTGACCTTAAATTCGACCAGGCTGTAAAAATATACCGTTGCAGATTCGCAAACATAAGATTTTTGCGAACCTGTTAGTATTACGGAATAAAGAACGTTCTTTCACATTTGTGCAAGCGAGTTTGGTGTACGGTAGTTATCATTTAACCACACGTGTCATTCCTTTGAAACTTTCAGTAAATTTCTACTAACTAAACTTCAATTATGGTCAGCCCCGGAAAAGACAGACAGTCGTAAGATACCTGAACGACATTAGCTGAGCATTAACAGCTGTTCATGTTCGACGGAGCTGATTGCGTGTGACTGATTCCAGACTGTTCACAGCCTGGATATACTTGAGCGTATTCCGGTCGGCGGAAATATTTGATTGCACCCAGAAATTAGAATCCTGAATTTGTAGCAGTGTTTCTCAATGAAAAACTTTCATTTTTGTTCTAATCGTAAGACAAAGATACTCGTTCAACCTCGGTACCACGTCTGGTGTAGTCCGGGAGGTTGCAGTATATAAGTATCTACTATTGATATTCTATGGCATTGAGAATGAGTGACGTCCGCGTAATCGCGAGATGCTAGAGTGGAGAGAGAAGAGCGAGATCCAGAGGCGTAAGCTCCTCCTGAAAGGAAGCATTGTGAACCCCTTCTCTTATTGTTAGAATCGTCTTCCTTTCACCTGTGAATCTCTCCGTCCCTCCTCGTGTTTATTCGTCTACGTATTGTACTAGCTGCTCACGTCATCTGTGCCGTTGCGTAGAGCGTAGTGGAAATTACGGTAGTATATCTCCATCGGCGTAATCTATTGGTCTGAGGTAAAACATTATATCTATCAAATCTCCCGCAGGTATGAGATAAGGTATATGTATAGGTATGAGATGACGTCGAAAATAATTTCATAATCTTATTTTGCGTGGTGAGACGACAGCGCGTCACCGCGGTTAAGCTTCGCGGGAGGTGACGCAACGTCGAAAATTTGTTGACAGAAAGTCATTCGGGTATTTAGCACACGCAATCGAAGACAACCTATACCAGCTGCAAATCGTGAATTCACGCATAACTTGAGGGGATTCTTCATCGTAAACGGAACGGAAAATCCGATACTCTAGAACGCAACCGAGAATTACTGAAAATGATTGAAAAAACGTGTCCCAAGTTAGTGGATTTAGGTTTTCACGTGGCAGTAATGATTACCTGATGAAACAGACTGATTACCATAAACCGCGATTTTATACCGGCACTATTTTTTGAAAGGGATATCAATTTCTCCCCCAAACTGGACACAAATTTCCTCGGGTTTGTTATTTTTATCAATCATAATTGTCACTGAAATCCTAAAACTGTCATGGCGCAGTCATGTGGCTATCCAATGGCGACGAAAAATCGTAGTAGACTTACCCAGATTGAGGACGTAAAATCAAGACGTGACGTTAAATTTAACTGGCTTTGATAAGAATATTTATAAATATATTTACCGTAGATACCACAGTTCCGCAGATCGTATAGCGCGGGGGTATATAAATATCTGCGAAGGTCAGTAGCCCGTAGTCTCCTGCGTACAGGATACCATCCAATGCTAATAGGCCAGCGGTGGGTCATCCCTGGGGTCAGGGCGGGTCGTAGAAAGGCAAGACGTCGACCCGTCCGAGACAAGGGCAAAGGTTTATGGAATCACGGGCTGGCACCAAGCCGTAAACTTGACCTATCTAACTGTGGCTGAGGCTGAGGATATAATCGGGCTTAGAATTCTCGATTAGAATTCCCGTTTTAGGGTCAATTAGTTCACCGCGGCAGAAATCGCTAAGACATACATGTACAAGTAGAGTATACCCAAATGCATACTTGTAGGTATGTAGCGGCAGTGTATTTCGTTTCCATCCTCGATCGCCACACAGAATTGATGTACGAGATATACAACTATGCGGACATATAGAATCACCTGTGTGGAAACAGTTCGGCGGTCGTTGCGTTCACTTATTTCATTGCTTTTCAACTATTCTCATTCCACTGCGCAGTGCCGAACATTGAAAAGAATTAAGACAAAATTCGGCATCAATGATCAGATAATTGAGATCACGCCGCCGCACCGCGTCGAGCTACCGCAGGCATCGAGGCCGGTGATACAGAACGAACCGATGGATAGGATGGATGGATGGATGGATGAACGAACGAATGAGCGAATGAGCGAACGGGTTAGCTTTGAGATTAAAAGGAAGTCATCCCTCTGCCCCCCGCCGCAGTCCCCCCCACCCTCCCCCCATCAATCACAATTATATCCTCTCTCCCCTACCAACTATCGTTCATAATTACTGTTCCTCGTGACTTTATCCAGGCGCTGCAGTCCGGACGGACGAGTTGAGGGCAAAGAGAGACGAAGAGCAGAAAAAAAAGAGTGCAAACATAAACATAACCACACCAGCACCTTTCATTCGGCAAAGTGATTGTTGCCCGCGTTCATTTTCGTTTGTATTTCTGTCTTCCTTCTTTTCATTTTCTTATTTTGTTCTGTGTCCCACGTTTTCAGATTCTCGTTTCCTTTTCTATTGTCTTTTTTCTTTTTCATCCTGTGGACACATCAGATTCTTCGTCCGCGTTATGCCTTTGCGACCTCTTTATCCGCGGAGTCACAAATTTCTCACTTGGTCGTTCCTTTTCTTGACAGGGTATATCCTTCCCCCGCGGCCACCTCTTTTCTCGCGTTCAGAGGTGTCGTCCGCGTATTCGGTGTTGCCGGCCTACCGAAAATTATCGTTGTGTGGCGACGAACAAATGCGTAAAAACAATCTGGGTCACAGCGGAGCACACGAAAATCCGCTGGTATGTAGTACGTATTCCTATAGGCACCCTGTGTCAGTCAGTATAATGTACCTACGGTGCGCGTAGGTACATACCTATACCCTATGTACAATTTTTGGCATGGGGTGCACACCGCCGACATTTTGATACTGTTCTACCGCGCGAGCAGCGTGCGAAGTTGGACCCTTCTATTTATCTTGTGCTCGAAAATTCGTTCGAATCATTTCGTGTTTGATCATTTTCCATTGTATTCCCGTTGGCAGGTATTAATTAATCAAATTTTTTCGGCAAATCTTTTGTAGTACATACCGGGTGTTGCCTCGCTAGCTGCTCAGTTAGTTCAGCCACCAGCAATCACTTCGGTTGTACGCTGTTCCTAGTCCTCGATCGGTCGAGAGACAGCGAAACAAGAGAATTTTCTGCATCGTGAAAAGTGATCAGAAGATCTACCTGAGACAACTCAAAGCTGATTCAATAAGTTTTTGGTGCCGAGTCCGACAGCTTCGTTATTTTCGTTATCCAGGTTGAACACTTTGTGGTTTTCGGTATCCAAATCGATCGCCTCACAGTTTTCATTGTACAGGAGAATCACTTCGTAGTTTTTGGTGTCCACGTCCGCCGCTCGATCGTGTTTTCTTCTGTACGCTCTTCTGATGAGCGTGAAGGATGCTACGAAGCGGCGGACCTACCTGGACACTGAAAACTATGAAGCGATTGACCTGGACACGGGAAACTACGAAGGAATTAATCGACCCGAAGAACGAAAGATACGAATCTGCCAGCCTGGGCACCGACGGACTCATTGAATTATAGCTCCGAGTTGTGTCGAGTAGATTTTTCGATCACTGTTCGACATACGAACAATTCTCTTGGGGCGCTGTCTCTCGGCTGATCGTGGACTAAGAACCGCGTACAAACTGATTGCCGGCAACTGAACTCACTGAGAAACAAGCGAGGAAGCACCCGGTACACATAACTCCATACAATAAGGAAACAGCTTTTAGACCTAGAAGAAAGAAAACATAAAGAATTTGCAAGAACTGGCAACTCGATAATTGATTATTCGTGCAACGTACGTATAATGTACATACATACCACGACATGGGTACGTACATACATGCACATAGCAGTTCGCAGATCATGTGTCCTGCTGCATTTCTAGGGGAAAAAAACCGTGTAGGTGAAAGAATAAAAAGCGAGGCAGAACCTATACGTAGGGTTGAGGGTGGTGAAAACGTGCGCACGCACGCACCTCGCTGCACTTGCAGGATAATTGCGTACGCAGGTACCCGGAGCCTATTAGCAGGAGAGGAAAATATTGCAGGACTCGACTCCCGGGGTGCGTGCACGCATAATGGAAACCCTTCAAGAATATACGGTACAGTCCACGTTATAGCACAGAGGCCCTGTCCGTGCGCCCTGTGCGGCTTGAACAAGTGTGTATGCGCTCTCGTGGATTACCAGCTCACATAGTACCTCCCTGCTAGGTACACACATACATACATAGGTATATCGTATCTAAGATGCAGGTATGTATGTAAATACATACCTAGTGGCCATAGCCACGTGCGCAAACCTTGCGCACATTACACGTATAGCTATATACCAATATCCAGAAGCATACATGTTCATACTCTCATGAGCGAGAGTCCTCTTCCTTTCCTACGCGACGCAAGTGGCGGAAGGGGCAAGGTGGCGTGGGACGAGAGGGGTGAGGGGAGAGGGGAGCCGACAAGTGCATGCCGGGAGCTAAAGCGGGCGTCGCGACGCCTGGAGACTACAAAACGGACTTTTGAGACGCCCGACGAAGTGCTCTGAGACAATCAGGGATAAAGGAATCTCTGATTAACACAAAATTCATTTCGCTTTCTTGAGAATCGTGAAGATTCTGCAGATACGATATTCAGGTTTTCGGAAACGAAGTTTGCTGAGAGATCGAGCTGGACGTTTGTAACTTCAACGCAAGAAAATCTTTTCAATGAAGGAGAATCTGAATTCCTTTGCGATTTTTGGAAGCCTCGACACCAGGCGCCCAGAAAAAATGAATATCAGCTAAAATGTCCACGATTTTTGGCGTCCTCGAAGCCCGCGGGTGCCCGGAAATACAGATTTTTCTTCATCGACAAATTTTAGCCGATATGATTTTCCACGATTTTCTTGCATTAGCGCTATAAACTTCAGCCTCATTGAAAGAGGGTTGATAAATTACATTGATGAGGGATAAAATCGATTTTCACACCTGGGCGCTTCTACGAATATATACTTATGTAGGTAGCTGCTGGTGGAAGTATACGAGTATTACGGTATGATATTAGGCAGATCTGAATAATGAATTTCTTAAGCTCTTACGCGCTCAAAGCGCAGGTATGTAGTGAGTAGTAGCTAGTAAGTATACCCGAAGGATATGGGGATGTATCGTCGGATTAAGCGGTGTGCGATTTTCGGCTTGTTTTCATGCGTGGACAAACGTGCGCCTTGGTGTATGCGCGTGTCTGACCTCTTCGCTGAATGTGATGGCGTGTAATGTGCTCTGATGCTGATCCTGATCCTGATCCTGATTCTGATCCTGATGCGCCTATAGGTTTCCTCATCCGCAGCAAGCTATTTTATCTACATATCGCGTTTTTCGGCGTTCTATTTCGCTGACGAAAAACTATCGTTCAGGTATTATATCCTACTCCATATTTTGTTTTTTTGTTAGGATTTTCCGTCGGTGACGATATTCTTCGGGAGAATTTAGCGGGCGAAAACAAATCCGCGATATCCGTGTGTACAAAACGTTCCTCGATTATCTGTATAATTGTTGTCACTCCCACGTTCAGATCTCGTAGGTTATACCTATACATCTCGGTGACGATCACCGATATTCAACGCCATGCCATAGAACTTGGGAAAGATGAGAATACTTGAAGAAAAAATGTTGTCCCCAAAAATTTTGAATTCTTATTCGATTGGACAGAGGCAAAGGCCGTGGGACGGCGGACACGTTGTACTGAGTATCGTAACGGCCTAAAAGTGCGGAAGTAATTAATTTCTGCAAGTATGTTACACCAATACGAGTCCAACGGGCCTAACTGAAACTTTTCCGGTGTAATTTGGATATTCTTCTACATTGTGAACATGAAGTACTATATAAATATTATAATAATGTGATATAGCGTATGGCTCCGCTTGCGGATATTATTATAATGAAAGACCTGCCATGAAAATATGCATCCCCGCGAATCATGTTACTAGTGAAGCATATTCACATCGTGTTATCGGAATGATTGAAAGATTTCGGAGGCATGTATGCCCACAGCGCGAAAGTTTTCTAATCACGGAGAATATTGTAATGATCGAACCATCATGGAATGCAGGTACGTGCTTTTCGTAATACTTTAGTATCGTGCACCTGCGTATTCAGGTATCGCTTTTTTCTACAAATGCGTACATCTGAACAAGCAATGAGCAAGACCCTCGAGTCGCACGTTACCTACCTACCTTCAATTGAAGTTACTGCAGAATTGCCTAAATCAAACGTTAATATATCGCTCGTCACGCGATGTAGCTCACAGCTAAAAACTTCCGTCCGAGCGCTGCACCTGTCCGAAGTAACCCGTTTCGGTTAAAACAACGATTTATACGAAGGCACGTAGATGAACTTACTATATGAGAGTTTCGCGGTACCTGATTTACAATTTTTGTTCCATGTCAAAGTTACAAAGGACGCAGACGCTGTGGTGTACCCTCGAAGAATTAGTTTTTCGATCCTGTATATTTTTCCCTTTCTTCGTTTTGTATTTCTACGTTATCTGCGTATCGGCGTAAGAATACAATTATGAGTCCAATGATGAATAATTAGAACGCCACAAGGACCGCTTGATTCAAATCCATCCAGTTAATTATCTTCTCTAATTATAATGAAAAAATGAAACCAAGTTCCGATTGAAAAAATCATGTATCTAATTCAATCACTCTTTCATGCTAATTATATCAAAGTGTCTCGAGTTTAGAGTCTTCTTTATATTACGTAGCTCGTACTTCGTAGCTCGATTTTTTGTTAATTTAGAATCAACGCAATTATTCATTGCGACCTATTTCTTGATTTTTTTGGATATTCTTCTTCTGATTCTATCGATCCTAGCTTCAGAATAGATCATATTAAATTAGGTACATACGTTGTATACGCGCACAGAAAGCGTTTTATCGCGACAGTCGTCGAAATAACAGAACGATGGCGACATCTACCGTGGAATTCCGTCGACGCAGTGCAAACTCATTGACCCGTTACCGACAGCCGGTAAATACTTCATATGGTGACCATTACCGACTGAGATTAAATGATCTACTGGATCTCCGGTTGATCGATTATGGTTTGAATTATTCGACATTTTTCACCATTTTCATTTGCTTTTTATACAGTATACAGCGAGTTGTCCGAAATGAAACGATTGCACAGTGAACTTCTGATAAAATCATGTTATAAACGTGCTTTTTTATTCCTTAGTTTATTCGTTAAATTATTATTAAACATATTCACCGTTTTGAATTTCCAGCCCCCAGATCCAGCATCTCTAGTATAGATCTTCCTAAGAATCGAGGTGAGAACTTATACATTGTATATCGTAGGGATAATGTACGCATGTATAACAGTAACTATTTCACGTAACGATCGTTCTCATAGCATGTTGTATATCCGAGGCCCGAGTGCAATCTTAAAGTAGGTACCCTGGTTTGTGTGTACATAGCATAATCGTGTCGTAGACACATTATCGAACGGAAAATGTGTTTTTTAATTGTCCAACATGACCTGACACGTGCAGCAATGTGGAAACCAGAAAATATCTGTGTAAAGTCGATCCCCGCTCCCTTGCAACGCTACAAGCCTCTTCTGAACGTATTGTTGCTGACATCTACTGCTGTAACCAGCTGGGAGGGAGCACAAACCGTTGCAAGTATCCGATCTGAAATTTTGAGAGTCTCATTTCAGATGAGCAATCATCTGTATAATTTGAAACAAACAATGAAATTCACACGTTTCCCTTTTCGAAGCAAATTTCAATTTATGTTTATAACGCTACACTTGAGTAGCGCACTTTAAACTCCAGATGGACGTATTGCCGCGGGAATCTTGCCTCGACTAATCCCTGACGAATTTTTGAATAGTCGCATCACGAGCCAACAGTCGACGGTACTCACATAAACGAATAGTCCACAAATGTCGAAAATTGTGACTGCTATTTAACATTTCAGAGGACATTCACGGGCAGAGAGCACGTCATCTTATGGCTTATCTCCAGACCGAGCTCAGACTTCATTGAATTGACAACTATTCGTCAGATTTTAGCCAGCTCCGCTTCGACATTTCTATACTGTATGACTATACGTCGAGTTTCTGCAGTCAAATGATAGTCGGCGAACAGGGAACTGTGCTGCCTGGGGTACGTGAAGTTTCGAGTCATATGTTCGTTTACTTACGCGCAAGTCTCGCTTTTCACTAATTGAGTATATCTGTCTCCTTGCTCTTTCAGATTTACGACGTACATCCAGTTTCCTCGGTTGTTCAAAGCAGCCCTTGGCATGATGTACTGTGAGTCTGTCAAACAAAGTGGAATCGCTTGGCTCGAGGAGTTCGCCTGCCTCCGCGATCGGTTTTTCTTTGTATTCCCGAAATCTAGTAGTGGATTCTCCCTCAGGGACCGTCCCGGTCGTCTCTTCAAAACTGCGCTTCTTTCGTTGCCCCGGGTATATCTTGCAATCACAATTTTTCATTGCGGAATGTCTTACGGACTCACAGAATTTTGACCAAATGAAAATCAGAATAATGCACAAATTTGCGTTTCTATTATACCTGTCTGCCCACCAGCCCTGATTCTGTCCAAGTGGCTCTAGCGTCTGGATTTGGGGGTAGAGGTACGGATTGGGCTGAGGATGACGCAAAATATGTTGCTGGATATGAGGCAGCCGACGCGAAACTCCTTGCGTGTGTTGTAGAAATGGGTTGTTTGGGGTTCTGGACGGTGCTGGGTAATTGTAGCTGTAGCGGCGAATTAAATGATATACAGAGGAGCATATTTTGCGAATTTCATGTAACATAAAATTTCGTAATAAACTATACAATACAGTATATGTGCCTACTATGTACGGACATACTCGTATTTCAAAAACTCACCCCTGTTGACGGGTCGTGGTGTTTGTCGGGGGTCTGTAAATTTCTGACGGTGGACCAAAAGGGTACTGCGGCGGTAGAATCGGCAACGGTTGTGGATACAACTGCGGTACTTCTGGCCTCCGGTACTCGTAGCCCCCGCGGTACTCCGGTTCCGTTCTTCAAATAGCATCGCGGTTAGGTCAGATTTTTCACACATTTAGTCCTCGAAAATTTTACTTTGCTTCAAAAAGTCAGTTCCGTAACTCGAATACCAGTTTTATAATCACCAAAATCATTCAGGCGTGTATATCAATCCGGATTACGAATTGATCTCGTCATGTATGAACTATGTTTGAACTGATTTGATAAAATAAGCTGCATCCCTTGTTCGGCATTGAAAGGAAAACAACACGAATGAAAATGCAATAGCTACAGCAATATCTGAAAGTGTGATGTTATAATTCTGTTCTTCTCAGACCCGAGGTGCATGTTTCACGGTGGTAGGGCAAAGCTCTACGATATCAATTAACGATCAAAGATTACGAGAAGAAACCCACCGACCTGTAGGCGTTGAATTCGTCCCTCGATTCGTCAATCAATAACGTGTTGTAATCAAAGTTCCATTTGTCGATGAGAAACCTAATCAGCTGTCTGAAAGTGAGAAAGGATCGTTGAGCCGTACATCAATCTACTTATGAATTTGTTCGATAACCGAAATTCGGGCAGTACTACAAATAAGGAATTCATCAGATGCAAGATCGTTGAAGTGAGACTTTATAGTCGAGCTCATATTATTAGATGCCTATCGTAATGCGCGATTTACACAAAATGTGATAAAATGCAGATTGTCGTGATTATGCCACAATCGAACTGTATAAGATACAACTGCGTCAGGATAATAATTAATAATAATAAAAGAGATCTGTCGGTTGGAAATTTCCCGCTCCATCGATCTGGAGGGATGTTAAAATGGCGACGGTTTAACGAGGAGATAAACACGTATCTCAGGCCTTGATTGCATTAACTAGGTATGTTTATCCATTACAAAATAGATATTGTTTGCAGTGGTGAATGTGCGCGGCGCGCGTACTTGTTTACGTTAATTAATTTTCTAGGTTAAGACAACACTTTGTATGCTAATTAGGAATTGCTTATTCGATTGAAACTACCTCGCCTCAGGGGGATTGGGGGATGCGATGATAAACTCACATCCCTTACCGATTACACGCGCGTCCCGCGTTTCTACGTGCTCATACATAGGCACATGTACCTATCTACGATCTAGATATGTATATCATCGTACTATACCTATACCTTCGCAATTTCTCTATCAACTGTACGATCAGTCTCGGTTAATCTCGTAGCGTGCATAACTCGAATAAATAGTTCTAGCCTGTGATTAAACTACATAAATCGTTTCGATGGTTAAATTCGCTGGGAGACGAAAAAATGGATTCATACTGCAGTCTACATAATAACATGTACAAAAGGTCATCGTTTGCTATAGGACCCGAAAAGAATGCTAACGATTGAACTTTTGAATTCAGACCGTCACGTACCGCCGAAACAGGTGCCACGGTAAAAATCCAACGAACAAAAACCGATGCGTGATGTGCGGGTCGAGTATGTGAGCGGAAAATTGAAATAGTAAAATAGGAGTGGTTGCAGGTTGTCCCGTAGACCAAATACATCTATACCAACGATTCCGAGTTCGCTCAATGGTGAAGTTCTTCGAGCAACGGTAAACCGTATAAACTATCATCCTAGCATGTGAGTTCATTGCATCTGCCCAACGATAGGAAAAGGCTGTATAATATACATATGCCAGAACATTAGAAGAATGAGAAAAAACCGCGAAAATTATGTGAAATTCAATCTACGAGATGTAATATTACCTACGTCAAGAATTCGGAGCCTGACGTATCTGCGTAGTAAAAGTTGAATGTCAGATCCACGCCGTTGGATTTTAATATCATAATAATTGCGTAACTGATCGTAAATCAAACACGATCAAATTATCCTCTATAGTGAATCCAGAAGACGATCTACCTTCTACCTCGGAGAGAGATCGGAAATATCGCTCTCTGCAACTATAAGGTGAATTATGTTCAAAGCGTTCTTCTATCGGGAAAGAAACGTTCGTATAAACTTTCTCCCTGCCTCCTATATATGACACTACACAAATCTATCCACAATATACGCCGACACATTGTAGCTATGGGCACTACGTCAGGACCAGTGCCATGTAAGGCGTTTTTATGTTTAATTCATAGTTCGCACATAGCCGTACAACTCATTAATGTTCGGGTACCCGTCGCTGCGACCAACCAACGCTCAATAGGCCATTCGTTACCGATTCTATATTCGGTCAAGTGTCTTACGTTGGCAAAGGAATTAGGTACGAATCATGATGAGATGTAGGTACTACCGGCACTCGCTACGTGAATAATTTCATGCCGAATGTATGTGGCTACTAATTTAGTAGCTACACATAGCCATAGGTTGAAATCGCCCGACGAAACGATTTCGTTTTCGGTGTAGAGCTTATAAAATTTCGATGCTATATCATGGACCTATATACATGTATATATTTATATTCGCCTGGATCTCCTCATTAGTACTATTAATTGCCTCATTGTGGCACTTTATTTCATCCGATATGTGATGTAATGTAATTTAAATTAGAAATCCAACCAATTCAAATTCCGCCAAAAAATTCTATTTAAGTTTCTACGTCGGGTATGAAAAGAAGTTAGAAAGCAGAAGAAATACTTCTGATCTTCATAACTTGCGGTCATTTGCTCCGCGTTATTAGCTAATTGATCCGCACACCTATTGCATAACGAATTGTACGATGTATGTATGTACATACCTACCTAGGCTACGGCGTTCTGCTATCCAACGAATACATTCATTGAACTTTGTTGTTCAGGTGCAATCGACGTATGTAGTATTCGAAAATAGAAATGTGGGAATAGTGAAATAATTTTTCCCGCTTTTACGAATCGGCAGACATTCTTGCGCAGCTGGGATAACATCGTTTTGATGTCTTTGGAAATCTAATTTGTTGGAAGAACTTTGTGACGTAATCCAATTAAACGCCCGATTCGATTCTTGGACCGTTTCAAAGCTGTATACCTTCCACCTTGCTTTCATGTATCCTTCACTTCTACGGGACAATCTTTCGGTGTCTCCCAAAATTTCTGTACTGCGCTCTGTCTTCGATCGGCATACAGATTTTTGCCTTTCGCCATTGTTATAGCTTTCGCTTGAAATCGTATTAACGAAAAATTTGCTATAGCAGATTTTCATTCACGGTGAAGTTTCGGTGGACGAATCAAGCCTCATCCTTTAGGACTCTGCTCCGCAGTTTAACTAAAAGATCTCTTCGGTTGTAACTCACATCGGTACCATATGCATTGCCATAAAATTTCACGGTTTCTTAGGATATCAGAACGTTCGTGGGCACCGGGCCAAAATTTAAGTTGAAAGTTTTCACGGTGATCTTTAGTTCCGCGCCAGAAGCTACTTTCACTCTATGCGTTTTAGCAGTGGGAATCATATGGCGACCAATTCAATCCAACATGAATTATCGGTCTCTATGGTCAATATATTCCATACACGCTTCGCAGTGGGTACAGTACAGTAACTCTTTGAACCTTCAATTCTATCCAGCCTTTTGACCTCAGGATATTCCCTGTTTCTCAACAAAACTTATACGCACTTACAAAATATGCATATATACATACATGGGTCGTAACTTTTTAAATCTGCTGTTCCACAGTCAACGTTAACGAATAATGCAAATAGTTACTTGGCCTCTTTCTTTCTTCCCACTTGAAACCACTCGGCGAAGGGATATGGACATTGACTAGAATTCTAAATGAATTTGGTCATGTTCTTCGTATCCATAACGACGTTGGTTAGGTCTTCGCAGGATTGAGTCTTCAGCCGTTATTTTTATTGCTGTGAAAATAAACTCCGCCAAGCAGATAGTATATACCTAAACGTACAATGTCAACCCACGAGCGGACAGAGTTTGGTCATCTTGAAATAGGTATAGTTCAGAAGCTCGTAGAGTTGGGGTCTTTGGGTATTTCGTTCACGGGCAAAACTTCGGTATTTCCATTTCCATTTTCATGTCACGTGGCGCTAGGTTCCGACTCCCTTCCGTTCCGCCAAACTTTCCTGAATTGACTAATTTCATTCGCGGACATTCTGATCTAATGTACTCCGGCTGAAAATGGAAATACCCGAACGCGTCTGTGCGCGAGTAGTGTGTGACCCACGCGAAACACTAAAACGGAATTAAGTTATCCAACATTTGTTTTCTGTCTTACACCTTTTTCTGGATTTCGAACGGACTGATGTACTTTCTCAGTGCTATGTGTCTTTCGGTTTTTCCACTTTTTCGGTGAGCGCTTTTCCACTTTTAAGGATAAAAACGACGTTTTGCCATATGAAATAACGAAAAGGTGACAGGGTGTGATTATCCAACAACGCCACGGATATATAGTACAGCGAACATGTCCCGTTATTCATCCCCTGTATTTTATTCATCCCACTTTCAGAATAGTCATCAGTGTTTTACCTGACGAAACATCGCATACACCTAGTTATACGTGAATGTCACGTACGATCATCCACCGAAATTCCATTAAATAAATTCGATACAATCCGTTTCGATCCGCTCATCACGAAGCCTAATTAATTATCCCGCCTCTTTTCGGGCACGCTTTCGTTGTTTCTCGGTGCCAATAACATCAAAAACTCGACTGAGCTGTTAAGCAGGTGTTTTCATCCGCTCGTAAAAACACCGATTTATTTTATTGATGGGGTTTGGAAACGGAGCGGCTTCGAATAGTTAGAGGGATAGCTGCGGCTGGACTGTAGGTGAACTATACTCCTAGATTATATTCCGTTTCTTCCAGTGTGGCTCTCCTCATTTTCGGATTTTCGTTTATTTTCACGATGACTATCGGTTACGACTTACGGTACAAGCACCGCTCCATGCCCATGCAAATGTTAGTTCATACACCATCAACCAGCCAATCTCGCCTATACGTGATATCTATTTTGAGACCGTTTCGATCCAATAGCGAGTGCGCAAGGCGTGCAATAAAGTAATAACTACACGTCGTTGCGGATGATCGTTATGATTCCAAAGCATTATTTATGAAATTACGGCTCGCATTACGGCACTATTTAGCCATTGGTCAAAATTTTCTTTGTCAACTGCTACCTCAAAAAACTGTTGTTTGTGGCGAAACAGAAATTCTCGCCCAGGCTGAGCTCGATCGGACAATATTCAGAGGTCCCGCTTTCAATTTTCGATCTTGCACGTTCGAATAACACGTACGAGATGCGAACTTAGATTTGTTGTTGAATTCCATTTGAAGCTATGTGTGATACGAAAAGATACAGAAAAAAAAAACACTTTTTTGTAAGAAAAAGCTAACGAACTTTTTTTTCGTCAAATTTTGAATATCATCGTTCCGATGGTAATGTGAATGGGAAAAAATTAATGAGATTTTGGAATTGTGAACCAATAGTCAGTACTTCTCTTGAAAACCAACTTTTTCGTTTGTCTCGAGAAAATTCTAGAACATTGGCTGTAAAGAAATGCCAATTTGCATATTTATTAGCAATCACACACTTTGCAGGTCGGAAATTTCATTCTTGACAAAAGATATCCCTTTTTATTCAGCCCTATCTTGCGTATTTTTCGATTTAACCCAAAAATCTGAGAAAATTATAAGAGAGTTCACATTTAAATCGAATTATCTTTCAAAATATGCCATGTCCAAAAAACTATGATATAACATTTTTTTCATACAAAATCATATTTTCTACAAATAACTCGACTTCTTGACATATTTCGATGTATTGAATGTTTTCCAAGTTGTCGCTAAAATTTGCAAAAATTCAGAGAATTCGTATGATAATGCAATCAGCTTCTAAAAACCACCGGATTCGAGAAAACGTTAGGAGATTTCTATTGAAGAAAATTAATTTTCCTACAAAAAAGTTCTCTCAGTATCTTTCCGTATCACGTATAGTTTCAAGCGGAATTCAACAAGTCTCAGTTCGCCAATGTAAAATCGACAATGGAAAAGCGGAATCTCTGAATATTGTCCGATTGAGCTCAGCTTGAGCGAGAATTGTTTCATTGCCGCAAACAACAATTTTTTGAGTTAGGATCTGAAAAGAAATTCGTTTTCATTCCTGAACCGGTCTAATATACGATGTAAGTATATCAATTCTCCTGAAAACCGAATATGAAGTACGCATGCATGCATCTATACCATATTTGTGTTATAACTCATTGATTCGAACGGTATTACTTCCGGCAATACGGTCTGCGATGAGAGGCTATGTTTTTGAATAAAGTAACGGATTTACACGGTAACGTCCGCTTACACGAAGTACATAGTACAAATTACCTATGAATGGAACATAATCAATTAATGACGGCCGTAATCCATAGAATCAAGCATATTTTATTACCAACTCCGCTGACATGAACTCATCTGAAATGTAACATATTGTTAGTGGAACAAAGAGAAACAAAGTGCAACCCTGAAAGTAGTTTTATCGTGATCCAAAGTTCTTTGCACGCAGGTTTGCTCCTTTGATGTGCGCGCGTGAATGTGACACAAGATCGCGAAGCCGGCCTTGGGGCCACCGTTCACTAATTTTTATCTTCTCCTTGGCTTCATTTGAACCAGAATCTAATAGGGACATTCGTTCATCGATTCAAAGCCTGCCTTCCGGGACATGATATGTGCAATATGCCTGAACCAACTTTTTGGGGAATATAACGGCAGGAATACTGGACTGATTCTCTCCATTCTTGATTTTAGTCACAAACGAAAAGGCGGCAGGCAAAAGGCATTAGCTCCCTCCTGCGACCATGATTTGCGGTCTGCTTCGACAATGTTTCTCATCGAATTTACTACAAGTGAGCGGTACCTACTCGGTGTCGATAACACGTTGTCCGTAGAAACGGCTACGGCACATTAACGGTATGCGTATGCCAGATTCCAAAATCCAGCACTGCTAGATGTTAACGATGAAAGACGTTGTTAATTTATGGGTTTTCGCGGGTCGAGTTCAAAGGTCCGCGCATGGTTGAGAATTCAAGCTCGAGGAGAGAGTGCAAGGGCGAGGCCACGGCAAAGCGTTACGGCCATATATGCATTTTGAATTGATAAAAATTTGACTCGAATATTGTTGTCAAAATCCTGGAGTAACAAGAGTGTTTGAAATGTTTTCCTCGTGAAACGAACAGCCTAGTCAAGAGTTCATCACTTTTCTTCAACAATTAGCATGAACTTGATAATTTCTATATGGAACCGCTAGATGCGATCCTCTTCTACCGAATCAACTACATATAAGTTACGAATTCATACCACGAGATTTTTACAAGTACACATCCGGATTCACTCACAAGAACCGGAAGTCCCAACTACGCAATCAACTATTTCTACAAATTGAATGGAATGCGGTTGATCGTTTTTTTTCCACCATATATACAGTATAGACAAATAATCCGCGCGTGGGATGGATGGAAAATAGTATATTGTGATACAAGTGCGAAAAGTGAGCGATTTCCGACGAGTATGAGGTTAGCATCACGAGCCGAAGGCGAGTGCTGCATTCACGCGGATACGAGTGCGGTTTGCGATAGGCAGCGTGCAGTAATTACACTAATATGCATGTGACCATATTTTTTGTGATTACTGCGGAGGGAAGTTTGATTTGAGAAGCAAACGAACCAAATGAAACTCATATTATTTTTGTCGATGGAAATGATTTTCCGCACTAGTGCGCAAAATAATCTTCCGCACTGTGCGTAAGATTAACTTCCCGCATTAGTACGGAAGAGTACTTTTTACACTAGAGCGGGAATTCTACGTTACTGTTTCGATTGAAAGTGTCGTATGTCTTCAGCCAAGCTAAGTCTGGCATAGAAAGTTTCCGGGCTTTTTTCACGTTCACTCACATCTTAACGAGCCGGCTTGAGAAAGTGATCTACAAGTTCTTCGTATAATACGTATTCTGTCTGGAAAGGAGGTTCAGAAATATTTGCTCCACCAAATGCAGAACTCGGAAATTTATTCGTCCAGAATATCTGTCACACAAATGACTAATCGAAATGGAAAATGATTGAATTTCATGTTCTTCAAACTCCGTAACGATTAGGGACCGAACGTCGCTAATTGTAAATACGATCGTAAAAAATGTACTCATAGATTTCCTCAGCGAAAACATTTGTCATATTTCCAAGGATATTCGGTGCAGACGATCAGACAAGAAGAAATTCAGACACCGTTAGAGCTCAAGTCAAATTTCAGGACATTTTCCAGACTGTCTGGATTCTCTACAAAGACCGGTAAGATTCAGCTGCACGGAGCGGGGGATTTTTCACTTCCGGACAGAAATAAAAATTTGTCGTCAAAAATTTCAGTGAAAAATCCACTGAAACATGACATTTTTCGCAACGGATCAGTGACGAAGCAGCCTAGTGGCATGCAACTATTATACATGTACGTTCGATGTTATTATTCCGAGTTTACGATGACATGAATAGGTCTATTCATAGAAGTGAAGCCTAACGAAATTATTCTTCGATTCAAGTACTATTTTCATAGAGGAAAATTAGTATGTAGTACATCATGTGCCGCGAATGATAGAGAAATGAATTTCCATACCAACCTACTCATCCGTTCCAAATATATCTACACGTATATGAACACTATGATCGTGATTATCTGTTTGTTCTTACTGTGGATAATGATCCAACGACTCGCAGAAGGTCTGTCCCGGCTTCGCGCATCTTGGAGTATGTCCGGGAAGAGCTGGAACGAAGGGCTCGTGCCGAGGAGGGTGTGGGCAACCATATTCCGAACAGGGTTCAGACTGACTACCGATCACGAAAACCTGCAACAAAAAGAAAAAGAAAAAATGAATATTCCGCCCAATTTTCACGAAACACTGCATATACTCAATATACTTCTTCAATAGGTATAATCTTCCTCACATATTTTTCCATGACGAAAACGAGAAAATTTAGTGCGTACGGGGTACGCACTAAATTTCATGCGCGTTGGGGTACGTACGTACCTACTATTCATCAACTTTCAGAATCCTAATTCTACACAGTATGTGCGCACAATTGAAAAGATGTTCCGCAGCTCATTAGTCAGTATCGATTACGTGTTTGCGAGATTAATTATACGCACAAACATTGAGTTTTGCATTTAATTCCACGGTTAATACTGATTAATTGGCATAATCTAACATGACTCTAATCCTATTGAGAGACAGAATTCTATCTAATTAAGAATTTCTAATGACACATGCGTACGAATATTCAAGTTCCTTCGTCCTTCGCAAACTTATACGTATCGATTAATATTCATATACCAGCTACCTGTACCACAGTTGGCAATCTGATCTTTAATTCATTTTTCATAAGAGAAAACAAAATCTGAGATGATTACAACCGTTCTGTACGTTATAGCTGTTAGAAAATCAATCAAGGCAGCTGACAATTTCGAATGAATTACACTTGCAACATGTACAGGTCTAACGTGTTACATTAAAAAATGTTATTTCTAACATCGATATGATTATCCTAATCCCTTCATCAATATTCCGCTTATCTGACTTTTTTTCACTTGATTACGTACCCGAATAGGATCTATGGAATCCGCTGGATCGTTCGGAAAATATTTTCCATTCTTTCGAATCCCATGTATTGTAGTCGGGCGTGCGGTTTCATCTTTTCTCCGGCATAATATGCCTTTATATGGAATACTTTTCGTCATTACCACGATACTCAAATTTGTACAAGTGGGTTGAATTCTACGAAAGATTCTATTACGCAATAAGATTGCTTCAATTTATGTCTTGCGAGAGAATTTCTAGTCAGTTTGATCATTCTCGGGCAATGAACATATGAATATATGGTTCTCAACACCGAAAATTTTTTACCGACTTCACAAACCGGATCTGTCTGCAATTTACGAGCTTGTGTGCCTTCGGAGCAATCCTAGCCTCCTAAAATGATAGATAATAACATTGTTGAATTGGCGGACTGAGAACGCAACATAATTTTATGCTCTCGATTCGAAGGATCAATTCATTTCCGGCGATCTTTATTATCTGGAACGGAAGTGGCTACGTATAGTCGAGGACATTACTCGTTTGAACTTATGCGAAGATCAACGCTTCCACGAGGCAGCATCGTAGGCATAGAAAGTAACTTTGGACAAGGCAATATCTTCCATCTGGGCTTTATTGTAATAGTCTATATATCTGCATCGTCATTATTGAACTTCAATTATTCGTCACGAAGTGTCCTGGTTCCGAAGATTCGTATTCATTGCAATTAATTTGTCCCAAGCTCCGTCATAGCTTCTCGTATTACGACTGCTGAGTGCATCGCGTGTGAGCAGTTCCATTGACCTCAACATTGACCATCGAAATATTGGATTACTAATATCTTCGATTGTGCGCGCCGAATAGTTATTTCGATATCAACTATACGACGTGTAGGTACTGATCATAATTCATCATCCATTATCGAAGATGCGATAAAATTTTGCTCCACGTTTCCAAGGAGGAACATATTCGCGGTCTTGAGACAGTTCGTTTTTCAATTGGAAATTATGGTATTTCACAATTAAGATATGTAATAATGGATGAAATCATTTCGAACGCTCATGATTTCGAACTCGGATCTATACTTGCCAGAGAAAATTATTCGGAGTAGACAATCCGATTATTCTCAATTCCGAGTGTATCATATTTTTCCTCATGACCTATAAAAATTGACATTTTGCGAACGGATTATCTGGTGGATTGAAATTACTGTGAATATCTTCACGGAGTGTTGGCTGGATAAGTAGGTACAGTATATCGACATTTTTCGTCCGGGTCTCGCAGGTGCTTCGGGATCAAACGAAACTTTCTAGCCCAGGTCGAGGCGTATACATTGCGCGCCTATACAACTCATTTACACATGTGAAGAACGACACAGAAAGGTCTTCGTCACGTTTTGTTAAAGAACGTAGAATGGTCGTATATAGTGTGTTATCCGAATATCTATACCTACCTACGTCTCTCAAATGAGGATGCGAGGCTCTGGTATTCCTCGTTAATCGCCCTGATCACTTGTTTTCGAAAATATATCAAAGATCATATTTTCCCGCGTCATCGATCCAGGAATTTTTGTCCAATTTTTGTACATTACGTACGTCCTCACATTCTTTCGCTAGCGGGTAACGCCTGACTTATTTCACGAGAAAACGTTCGCCCGCAGCTTTCAGCAGATCTCGTAAATGACAACCCTATTACGTACAGCATTCGCCCCATTCTCTCAGCAAAGAGTTCAAGATCACGATTGCCATCGAGAAAGAATTCCCGAGCGATATCTAGTCGATACTGACGAATTATTAATTATAATTCGAACGGTATGAAAGTCAAATCTCTGCGACGCACTTTTGAATTCGAAAATTTGTAACTCATTTCTAATATTACACGTATAGGTATAGCGTTGTTTGAATAAGGCGACGCACGTAATTAGGGCCAAGAGCTCGGGCAAATGGAACGAATTTTATCAACAGTACGCACTCATATATACATTCACACGTAGAAATATATTATTAGTAAGTGGCTAGGTACTATTCATCGGCAAGTTTTCAAGTGAAGGTCGTCGTTCGAACGTCCAATCTTAACACACAATGTCAAAGACGATTCCGAAGGCCCAAAGGTTTCATACCCGCGTACTTCAGTTATATCAGTAATATTTCAATGATTCATCAAACTATTACCTGCCGCAGTCGTGGCTACGAATTATAGAATTATACCTAATTCTTCAAAATAACACAATTGTAGCCGAAATCGTGAATCGTGATTTTATAATTATGATGTTCGCTTACAAATAAAAGTTGTTCGAAAGCTGAATAATAATTTCTCCAGCTATCAATAAACAAGCCTGCAAGTTTCGTGGCATAAAACTAATATTTTTATCATGCGGATCATGTCAATCTGAATCTTGCACAATCACAAGTGTCAAGACTCGAGTGAAATTTGCAATTTTATGTGCCTACCTAATGTCACGGCTTATACCTATAATTAAGAGATGCAACTGTTTCATTATTTCCATAATTAGTTGGTTGTTTTTCTGTTTTTTGTTTTCAATCTTTTTACGTTAGAATTTCGTTAAACGATGCTAGACCCGCTTACCGTTAAAAAAGTAATCGTAAAAGTCGTCAGCTTCTTGATCATCTTGATTATTCAAGGATTGAATCAGGTAAGTGTAACATAAACATTCACTCACAAACAAGTATATCCGTATATTATACCCGTCCGAACTTGAACCATTTATACTTTTTCACAATATTATATCAACTGTTTCGACTCTCGTTTATTACTTCACGTATTACAATTTGTCATAATCACAATTCTCATACCGTTCAAGTCAATTTCAATGAAACTTCTATTAAATAAAGTCACAATGTTCGTACGTGGTCGACTTCACCGCGGAAAATTGAACGTATCGTTTTTTTCTTTTATTAACTCTTTCATTCCAATTCAGATTTGCATGGAGAATATTTTCGGGTTTTTATGATCCAATGATCTCTTGTCATTCATTTTAACATCGATTACGAAGAAGTGGTTTACATTTAAAAACGATTGTGCTATGAATAATCAAGCTCGATTAGGACGTTGCCGATGTATTTCTTTCGAGAACAGACGTGAGTGATGCTTCTGAGACGATCACTTGCTACAGATCAAGTGCCGAGGATCGAGTCAATCGAGTGTTTATATGTAGATTGTGGGTGGATTGAGAATGATATTAAACAAACGAGTAATGAGTTGTACTCCGCGAAGTGTCGTACGCGGTTTTATAATGTTGCCATGTCCGGGGTCTGCCGCGATGTGCCCCAGATGATTCTGTGTGTGTAACGTATAAAGAACCTTGCTTGGAGTTAGAATTCGTGCCCCTTCGTGAACGGGCCAAAGCCAGGAAGCCGAGACTCCGGTCGCGCCTCGTCGGAGTCGTGTGTTCCGACTGGGTCCTATGGCTCAGGGTGGGGCTGACAAACCGACCACCACTTTCACTGCCACACGCCGTCGGCCGTACACCGGTTAGATTACCTTGATGACGCATTCGAGTCCCGCTGGCCCACTCTAAACTCTTCGTTTCATGAACTTCAACTTCTACGTGAAGATGCGGTGCAATTGTTGCCGATCTGTCTTTTTCTCATATGCAGGTATCGGTCAATTCCGTGACCTCTTCGACCTCTTCGACCTCTTCGACCCCCTCGACAAGGGCTGTGAACAATTACTCATTGTTGACCAATTGTTCTCAAATTTCGAATAAAATTCATATTTCGTCAGCTCATTTCTTCTCCATTATATAATCAGCCACTACAAACACGTGACCAGATATATCGCACCGTGGCGACGAAGGTGACAACTCAAAAATCGTCATCTTTCAAGAGCCACTGTGAGGCGACAGATTCGAACCTCGCGAATCGGAGTATGGCGTTAACTAATAATAAGTAACGCAATATTTCCAATTGTATCACTTTCGCCGCCACGGTGCGATATAATACGAGTTCGATGACCATGATCACCGAAGATGCACGGTCCCTGATTAGATCGGAAGGCGTGTTACGTTAGTTGGACTATGAGACCTGCGGATTCCAGGCAATTTTTGACGTTCGGGACAGTCGACTGAGCTTTCGATTGTGTTCATGTTTCTGGGTTGGTCTGATTAATAATGCCTCGTCGAGTAAACATAAATTATTTTTTGGTTCCTTGCGATTGATCGGTCTGGAAGCAGAGCGGGATTGATTGCCGCATTTTTAAACCAGCCTCTCATAAGAATTTCTTTTCAAAATGAGTTCGCTGATCCGAGATTGTTACTTGAAGTTTTATGCTAGATATAATTGCATAGCAGATCATGAGACGGGCTATAATGTGTCCCACTGGACATGAGCGGGGTGAACCGCAGTACCCCTTTAATAATAATCGATCACCGACTCACTGGATGAGCGGGGACACTCGTTGTTGTTCAGCGGTTTTAGTTCAAGAAGTTATAACTTGTATCTTCGCGGGGGAGGGAATCGAATGAAAACTCACCACGTGCTTGTTTAACGGAGTATTTTGCCAGGGCCGGTTTTCTTCATCGAGAACTGTACGAATAGTCCACTTTGAATTGATCTTCTTTACTCTTTTCAATGTTTTTTTTTTTTTTCATTGCATTCTTACCTACGTTCGAGCATGTGTAACATCCGCGCGAGTCCGAGTCAAAAGATAATATACGCGTAGTGACTCTCCAACCGGAACGAACCGTCACGCTGTGAAAGCTACTTGTTAACCTCTTACTCATTCGATCCGGTTGCCCTTTCCGGATGACACGCGTATAAAAAGAGTAGAAAGATCAAACGATGATATCGACGCGTAACGCGCTTTGACGCACCTGATTCATGTACACAGCGCAGATTGATTAGTTCAATCGGGTAGCTCGCTTTGTGTCGTCACAAGCTAGGCACTCGATTAAAAAACGAATAAAAAAAAGCAGAAGAGAAAAAAAATTGTTCACTTCCAACCAATCATTCGACGACTACAATAACGCAGAATACCGATACTGTATACAAAGCGCGAATATATTTCCCGTGTTCAAAAAATCTTGAAAGAACAGTTTCTCGTCTCAAACGTGTCCGGATCATTTTTTATACACACCTATACCTGCCTACTTATAGAAACTTGATTTATGGTACCTAAATATAATCGAACGATCGTTTGACGCCTTACAGAGTTATCATACTTGTCGTGTTCAGGGCTTGTTTTAATTCCTCATTGATCCTTCATCAAGAATGACATTCACATTAACCAAGATACCTCTGGGAAAGAGGTTTTATTGATTGTTTGTGACCCACCCCAGATGATTGAGTCGGAGAGAATGCGAACTGTTGTACATACATGTTACTAAATACATATTCATACCGGTACATAGAATAATAATGATGTAATGAATTATTGTCTTCAACGTGGCCGGACATACTGTACTACACGTATACCTGTATTGTGTCGAATGCTGAAGCAGCTACTAGGCTTTTTCTTTTATTATATCGTTCGCCGCAGACATTCTCTGGATTGAATGTATACGATTGCCACCGAGTGTTATTCTGTTTTTTGTTTTTTATATCCCGGAAACTGGTCCCACTTCAAAAAGGCACTATGCGTGAGGGAACGACAGAATCAATCGGTATGGGTTGTTCCATTGTTGTGAAATCAAAAGTTGGTCCACATCACGATTCGAACGATTAGTCATAACGTGCAGCGTCATGTAATTCGTTGATGATGTCGTTGGGGTTCTTTCATCTTCATATTTTTTTTTTTCATTTCCAACCGAAAGTAGAGATGGAACCCGGAGAAGACACGACGGGAGTATAGCTATAGTACAGAGGTCTGGAAATCTGGATCTTCCCTGTTGTATGATTATTATCATTGTTTCACTTTTTCTTTTTTTGCTTCAGTTTGTTCAAACAATCGTCCTTGCAGCACCGAGGCTGAAAACGGTCCCGATTCAAGGCTTGCGAGATAGAAAAAACCACAAGTTAACCATTCTTTGTTTAACGAGTCGTATAAGAGGGAAAGAGAAAAAGTTATTCGAGTCAAACGGCATCCCGTGGGAAAAAAATCTTCCTAACGTCACGAATCTAAAACGCTAACATTGAGTGGAGAAAATTGTCACGTTTCGCTAAACAGAGTGTGGGGAAGTTCCGCAATTCACGGCTGTAAATATTTGATTTGGTGAGGTGAAAAAAAGAAAACTCAAGGGGAACCTTGCTCGCGTGGCTGCCGATGGCAATGGCAATAAAGAGTTCGAAAGATTGATGCCAATCTTGGAATTTCACGATCTGCAGGTATCAGACGCTGATGAAGTGAATATTCAGGAATGACCGCATTGCCGCGACAATTCCCTGCACGAAGCAATGGTTTCTTTGTGGAATATTGGATACCATTTTTGCTGTATGTTATTGGAACTCGACGATAAAGATCAAGGAGAGCTATATATTTTTATTTATAGGAAATTTTCGCCTTCAATCCAGCATCACCGGACGTAAATAAGTTTCTTTAGTATAAGTATCATTGTGAAGTCTTACGGGCCCGTGAAGGTTGTGTTAATCGAGTTCAAGTCGAAAAAGTAATGCTCAGTTCCTTCCCACGTAATAGACAGGTATGTTGTTACGTACGCGTGAGCTTGAGTGCGAAATTTCCAAGTTTATCGTATGTGTGTCTAGATATTCATATATCCTGGCTACGCCGGAAACTGAAATACGCGCCAAGGTCTCAGTTTCCGGATATGACTGATCCAATGGGATTCCGATCTTGAATACCAATGCGGCGGAGAAAATATTATCACAACTTCTCAAATTGATATCTGTTAGGTGAGAGCGAAAAAAAAATAATCTAAAAGAAATCATCGAAAGTAGAGCAAAAGACGTCTTCTTTTATAGCGCATACCTACCTATAACCACGAGCCGACAAGACTCCCGATCATCAAAAATCATAAATTTAAAGATTTCATCGATTTAGAGTATACGAAACTAAAGAATGAAACGCAAAAATTATCGGTCAAAGACCATGGTAGCACCATTGCATATATACATGTGATATATGGCATACGCCAATTATCTTTCGATCGGATCGTTAAAATTCACGCAGGTATAATTACATGCGGAACTTACTACCTAACTCTTGACGTACATGATACAGTTTGATGGTTGTTTTTTTTTTTTTTTTAATTATACTCCCTGAGAATAAATGACTACGATCTATAGCTATGATATAATTCAAACTCGATTTCGTACAGATATAATATTAATAGCCGATTGAGACATCCGACATCTCTATTGACTATTTGTCACGATCTGCAGCCTTGGAAGTTCCTATAAATTAGATATTAGATCACTAACATGCAAGAATAATATCGATACATTCGATACAGACATTGGAGACACACCGCGGTTTATAGTCTAGCATATGTAGATCCCCATTTTATACAGTTAAAATTAGCTGAGGTGCCACGTTCGAATTAGCACTTCTCCACATATACGATATTGATCAACATGCGATCTTTCGTCGTTTGCCGATATTGATTTCAGTTTACGCAGAACACATTATGCAAATTCTTTCTTTTTCCTCTCTGGTATACTTGTTATTATTTATTCAACTATACCGGTCAACCGATCATCGAGATCGCATGTATGATTCGAATGCAATGACGTAGGTATATGTACGTATACTAAGTATGTATATATGTACCTACATGAGCAAAATTTCGAAGCAAATAATCGCAAACGATATATAATAATTAAATACTGCAAATTCATTATATCGCATATCTAATTTCAAAAGATTTCTACATTTGAAAATGATGAACAAAATAATCAAACTTTGCGTAATATGCGTGGTCAATTTTCGTATGCTTAAATAATAATGAAAATTTCATCCGCGGGGTGTGATGCAAGCGATAGTGTCGCCATAAATTGGCGAGAAGAGACGAAATTATATCATACCGAGATGGAGTGTGTGAAGATTCCTTTTTCTGGATTTTTTAACACGATTTGCTACACTAATACTGGAAATTCGTCGTCTCGGCAGTTTTGGATTATATTATTTATTATTCTGGTAGAATACTTACCTCCATTTCACGTTTAACGTTAAAAGTTTGAAGAACTATAAAATCCATTCCACTCAACCGCAACTCTCGCAACTCGAATGGAGGCTGTAAATATGTTTGTAATACATAAACATGCAACGGTTGTCGTTTCTAAAACGTATATAATGCAATATCTGATTGAATAAATGGAACACAACTCGCATAAGACACTGTATATCTGACGAGCCATTAAATCGACGAGGGCTTCACGGATGTAATAAAATAAATTCCTGCAATTTGCAATGGCAATACGTATACAATCGTATAAAACAAATTGAACGTAATCCGGTTTAATTTATACCAATAATATGTATATATACATACGTATAGTTAATAAACCATCCTGTGGAGCTTAACTCGTCCAAATCCAGTACAATCATGTCATTCTTATTGTTCGCCATTATTGCCATCGATGATGTATTTTCCAGCGATCGCTGACCGTAGTAAATGAACGATTCCTGAAAACTACGTTGGATGAGCATACTCGGACCTCCCTGTTGTCCAGATTTATTAAAAATTACGTGTAACGGAAATATAAGAGACTGCGTAAGATCGAATCAACGTAAAAAAAAAGTCACAGGTATAATAAGCGAGCTTCGGAAACTGAATCTCAAGATTATCGGTTATTTAATCGGTAAAATAATTGCACCAATAGCGACGCTCTGTTTCTGAATGGAGAATTTCGAATTCTCCAAACGCTTCACGCGATCACTAATTCTATATCAGTACATGATTCGATCAGTAGCTCATTATCATAAGGCTGTTAATTGTCAACTCGTCAGAAGCCAGAACCTGATTGTTCTTTACGTTATACATAAAGGTAAGCCTATACCCACCTACATGTATTTATACACGTAACAAGTTCCATTCACGGAAGTTGGTATAGTAAATGTGATATAAAAGCGTAATATTATCTCAACAAAAATCTTACCGTCCAATATGAGTTATCACGCGAACTATTTTACCACTATGTCATGACAGTTTGATGAAGCGTAACGATCGAAGAAATGATTAATTGTCTAATGACGTACAGATAACGTATATACGCGTCGTTTTAAATTTTTGTTCCCATTCTAATTGTCGTTACGACTTTTTCGTACTTTCAATTTTTTTTCTTTTTT
This sequence comes from Phymatocera aterrima, assembly GCA_963170745.1. Classification (NCBI taxonomy): domain Eukaryota; kingdom Metazoa; phylum Arthropoda; class Insecta; order Hymenoptera; family Tenthredinidae; genus Phymatocera; species Phymatocera aterrima. The sequence goes on along the minus strand of OY720661.1, from coordinate 16,335,930 downwards.
TTTTTTCTCTTGTGAAGTAGACAAAATATAGTAACCGGATACACAGGCCAAAACTTTTAACGATTCGAGGCTTGTCAATGAGGTGGAGAAACCAGAGACTCATATTTTCTCTTTGAAATCCATGGAATAGGCAACCGAACAAAAGAATTCATCGCCGTAGTGTATTTCCCTATTCACTTATTCATTCACGTTCTTTTTCTGTTGAAATCCATACACACGTATATAGATACGTCTTCGAACAGACACCGGTAATCTAACGTCTGTTTTTCCTACCGTTTTCCATCTACGAATACTTAATTTTCCATCAGACGAACGGTATTAACAACGCGTATACAGTATGATCGCGTACTCGTATCACCGTACAAGTACGGTATTTTGCACGTACCTAACTTGCTGTAACGATTATACCGACAGAGAATTTCAAATTTTTTAATAACTTCAAACAATTTGAAACGGTGCGAACAAGTATACTATATAGAATATAGATACATGCGTATGCAATTTGCATATATACGGTTAGTTATATAGGCATAAGTTATAGATTCGGATCGCAGATCTTCGGTTATAATACACTACATAATTCATGTAAATTCACGATTACGTACATAGATAAAATAAGTATACATGATACTATAGGTATGATATTCAAATCGCAAATTCTGAATGCAAGCTCAGAATGGAAAAAAAATACTCTCAAATTAATAATCCGCGAATAGTAGTTTCATAGTAGATTCTAGGGGAATTATAATCGAGGGATCCTATAAACTGGATATAACTGTGTATAGACGAACTGTACGTACTTATGTTATGTATGTAGGTACTCGTATAAATCACTTCCACGAACAATGCCCAGTAAGACTTATAATTGAATGATAAAACAAGCTTGTATATGCGAAAAAAAAAACGAAAATAAGGGGGGGGGGGGGGGGGGGGGGGTCACAAATATTAACTTGATAGGAGGGCCAGATAACGTGAGGTAGTATTTTGAAAAACCATGTTACCTTCATAGCCTTCGAGATTCGACTGTCGAAAACAGAAAGAGATAAGAAACGTAAACGAGTTTTGCTGAACGTGAATTAGGTAAGAAACGTAGGTATAAAATTATGATTGGATGTTATTATATAAGTGTAACTACATAGAATTAATCCAGCTCGACGTCGAACACTTGTGGCAGCGATTTGCACATACCTACAGCAAATTTTATTTTTTTTTCTCCTCTCTTCCATTTTCCGATATGAATTATATACTAATTTGAATTTGTATTTGGTGGGAACGCATAATAATAATAATAATAATAATAATAATAATAATAATAATAATAATAATACTAATAATAATAATCATAATCATAATAATGTCAAGAGCAAACATTCTAATTTACAATTAAAAACATTTAATCTTGTTATAACAACATTTTGACACATCACTTTAGTCAATATAATATAGTTATACACACTTTATGTCAATGGAATTTCTTGCTACGCATATTATATTCATAATTTTCATAATTTTTTCTTTTCTTTCCATGTAATTTTGTTATTTTCCATTCAATTTTTATCACATTGAATGACTGTTCGAGCGCAAATTGTCGACATGAAAAAAAGTTCATTTTTTGTTTACAATCCGGAAAAGATTACCCCCCCCCCCCCCCCCCCCCCCCCCCCCGCCCCATAGGAGACAGCTCGAACAGTGACTCGATGCGATAAAATTTGTAGATGAAGAAAATTGGGAAAATTATTAATTTCCGCTGTGTTTTTTTTCTCGTTCGCGCACAGTCGAGTCCCTCATAAGTTGACCCTCGGAACCTCGCGCTCCCCCACCCCCCTTGGCCAAAAATTGAACGCTCTATCGCTCTCTCAAAGAAGCGCAGATGTAAATACCGCATTGGAGCTGATTACGTCGTCGCAGCAGCTCGCACTGTTACTGCGCGCGTAAAGAACTGGGAGGAGATACTTCAGCGGAAGTTAGCTCATGAGAGACTCGACCATAACTTCTTTCTTTCGTCATTGGGTAATAAACTATAATGATAATAATAAGAATAATAATAATAATAATAAGTAGTAATAACAATAAATAAATTACTAATTTGACAAATCCAAATGTTTTATAATTCCATACATTTTTGGTTCTCTCGTTTAATATAGTATTATAATACAATAATTAGCTATAACATCCTCTCTCTACCCCCCTCTCTCACACTCTCTCTCTATCTCTATTTATTCATTCAGTTATTCATTAATTTATTGATTCTTAATCTTTGTGACATCATGTAGTTGATGTAGTTGTTCTTTTTCTTCTGAATTCACAACATTATATCATGTATACTCACCCAATTTCTTGTTCTCTTTCTCGGTCTTTTTTCCACCTTATTTTGTTTTTGTTTCTAATTTTTTTTCACTCTTTGCTAATGTGAGACGCGCCAGAGTAGTACTAACACCATCTATATACGTTTTCACTCGTAATTTTGCTACATCTGTAAATAGATAACTCAACGTCCAAATGTTCCGTAATACATTAACGTTCGTCCGCAGGTATATACACATATAATATGATACTGATCCAATTTGCTTGGCCTTTTTTTTTTTTTTTTTTGTTCTTTTTTCTCTACGTTTTTCGTGAACAAGAAACATAGAAGAAAATCTAAAATCGAGGAAAAAGAGGATAATAAAAGAAAAAAAAACATAAGTAAAAATAATGATATCCATTGCTTGGTTGGTAATAATAATGATAATAATAATAATTGACAAAAAATTATAAGATCGTAAGAAAATATACCTGTAACTCTCCATTCCAACATGGTAGATTGGTAAAATATATACCTATATAAATGCATGATTATAAAGATGAATTTAATGATATTCCATTGTGTTTATCCAGTTAACGAATGGAATCAACCAATTCTATCAATAGGTACCTATATTGTTTAAAATATTTTTCAACCATAATTAAAGATAGATACCTAATTAAAAACGTAATGACTTAGATTTCCTTACAAGAGGTATGTTAATATGCAGCAAGAAATGGGTACGAACCAATAAGATAATGCAACTATTTATTTAGGTAGGAAATAATGTTCAATAATACGTCGATGTAAAACCGCGGGCATAAGTAATTTGATTTTGTCAGTTTTTCTCTCGACTGCGTAAATTCTAGCGATGGGGTGACTTTTTTTCAGTACAAATGATTTATTCTTTGATTAAATTTAATTCATGCCCTAAAATTTTGGAATAAATTTAGAGAATAAAATAATCACTGAATAGTTGCTTGTAAAATGGATTTTTGCGCAAGATTTCATTAGTATATGGAATGCGTGAAATGTTAGTATTATCTAGTAAACTTATTATACCTTTAGAACTAAGCCGATGTACCGTGACAAAAAATAAAAAATAATTATTTCTTCAACAGTTATGATAAATAAATTGTAATTTTAAGTAGTTTGAAATTGAAATTCACTGATTTCATATGAAAACATGACATTTATGTTTAAAATGAGTTCATAAAGTAGGGAATATATGATCGATTTTTACCTGTTTTCAATAATCCTCTAATATAACAGACATAGAATAATTTTTTTTTCAGAATACACGAAACTTAATAAAGTTAAAGCTCTCTCAGATGTAAATGATTATATTGTTTAGGAGACGCTAAACCAATTTATCATTCACTTTGCTACGGGACTTTGAAATTCATATTCTATGTGGTAATTTTTCACATTTAACACCAATCACATATTAATATTGAGTTAATCACCGGTAACAACAACACTTGTTAGAACGCGATAGATAGAGTTAACTTTTGACAAACCTAACTCAATCCCAATCTAAGAAAGAAGAAGGATCGTTCAAAAAGTAATTTTAATTAATCGATACCACAAATCCCATAGCAACGCAGTGGAATTGGTGCCCAAACAATAATCCACATGCTACCCGTGGTAACGGGTATTGTTTAGGGCGCGTTAAGAATACCTCTGTGCTCCAGCGCGTCTCGCAAAGTGTAAAAAAGCTGCAGTTGTTGTTCCGGCTTCAAGTTGTACACCTGCGACAAAATATAGTCGCTCTGTACGCGCGGTACAGAAATTCGATTAAGGGCTGGCTTGAAAATTAAGTGTGGTGCATGAAAGCGTGAATGATATGATGAAGGTAGAAGGAGAAATCCATGCGTACAAAAAGACTCAACGAACAATGTAATCAAAATCACAACAGACAGAATCATACGTTCATACATTATCATACTGGAGACGCTCAATAGTCTAAAATCACAAGATTCTTAATGTTTATACTAGTTAATTCAGCGTTGAAGTAGCTGATAAATATGCGAGATGTGTGATCGGTTTTGCAGAAACATTTTGAAGATGAATTGGTATATCTGCAGTATTTAGTATGAGTCTTCTTGTAAAAGTAAATTGCATCAAAAAATAAATAAACCATAGAGGAGATGTTAGAAAAGTATAAAATAATGAAGAAGAAAATTACAAAACGGGATTAAGGATAGAGAATTATAAAGTTGATTAGAATAGAAAAATGATAATCTACGTTGTTAAATTGAATTATTACAGTGCGCTTACAGTGCACAAGCCAGCCCCTCGTATGGTCGTGTGATTAGTAAAAGAAAATAGAAATTGTTACTAAAAGCCGATAGAAGTATGATAATAACATATAACTACATCATGCATCACATATGTATCTACTCACACTGTATGAACACATAATAATAATAATAATAATAATTAGAAAATTCATTGATAGCGTTCATAGGAATTTAGATTGCTTGAGGTAGACCTTTACTTCGAAACGACGATTCAGGTTTGAAATTTAATCAAAATCAATATTAACAATAATTATTCACTCTTTCAACCAAATATAATAAAGAGAATTGAATATATCCAGCTTACCTGCTGTAGAAGCTTCTGAGGCGAGGCAGTGTGGATGAATGATGAAATGTAAACATTAACAAACGTCGCCATCAAGTATTGACAATCGAATCTATCCATTATACCTCCGTGACCAGGAATCACATCACCAAAATCCTGGCAGAACAAAAAATGTTCAGAAATTTAACAAATCACTATACATATGACTGAATAATACATTATGTATTATTTTTCTGAATTAACAGTTCGATCACCTTGATTTTAAATGCTCGTTTAAATCCGCTCGCAAAGAATCCTCCGAATGGCCCGATCACAGAACTGAATACAGACATTGAGAGCGAATGGAGTAAAAATGGATACATCGTAAATGTATTCTTCCAACCAAGCTGCGGGGAGTTTAAAAACATTGAGATTATGAAACCTCATACAACATATGTATTATTATTCATAACTTATTGAAAAAAGATTTTCGTAACAAAACAAGCGTAGTTATCGGATCCAATAATTCATTCATTAATATATTGAGTATATGGTATCGACTGGAGCAGAGAAGGATTATGATAAACGAATTTTCGTAAAATCCAACTCACCCAATTGGCTATATTTTGTAGGGTTTCAGTTGGCAGAGTATATTCTTGAGGTCTGAATAGGTAGGATGGTTCACAGTCCATAGTCATTCGACCTAAAGCTTCGCTATACTCAATAGGACATACAAAGTAGCGGTATTGACAAATGGCATACGACATCTGTGAAAGAAGAATATATAAAAGACAAAAGGCATAAAATGTTTTAGAAGATGTATTTGCAGATCGGCAGAGGTGTGAGGGAATTTGCCCAAAGAAATATAATCGTTGTAATATTAATATTTAAAAAGTTTTACTGACCAATAATCCAAGTATGACTGTCGAAATACCGCCACCTACAAATCCCTCCCATGTTTTCTTTGGGGATAATTTTATCAAAGGAGTTCTACCGAAGAAAAATCCAAATACGTACGCCATTATATCATTTATGACGATCATGCTCACTGGCACAATGAACCTTGAATACATAATGAAGGATATTCTAAATATGGCATGTTGAATTGCATCTGTTAATGTAGATAAATTGGATAATTCTTATTGTTCTTTTTTTTGTTTTCGTTTTTCCGTTCTCATAAACTTACCATATCAATCCTTCGAATATGTTTTGAATAATCAAATAACTTTGCGTTACTACAATCAATAGAGCGACGTGTGTCCATGCGAAGAGAGAAAATTGCTTCATGTAGTATTTTTTCACAAGAGATAATACGAACCAAACAAAACCCATAATATATAAGCAGAACGAGACGAATCGATGATACGTTACCAAAACGCGTAAGTATTCCTATGGAGAAATTGTTTTTTTCACTTTTAGTGATAGAATAATGAATTCAAAATTCATTAGCATTCATATTTTGATTTGAAAAATGATCATGTTTTAGTCAGGATCAATAAAGCCTAAAGTTGTGGACATGTTCTGAGGTTTGATATACAGGAAGATAGGTGGAATCAATTTTGTAGCCTTGTGGTGATCGGATTCTAGGATTCAGTAGGACGTATGAAAATATTGCTCAATGAACAGCGTGACCCATTTGAGACAAGTTTTTCAATGTTAAAAGCGTTAATGGAAAACGAAGCCTTATGACACTGGGCTTCCGCCTTGCTCTCCTAAAGAGCTTATATTGATTTCATGCCACAGTTATGTTTATCAAGTCTGATAATATCCAGGATGATCTGATATATTTTATAACGCATAACATCTGACGCTTCATATTGAAATTGTGATTTCAATTGGGTCAAATGAAATTTTGAACTGATTCATTCAGAGTGCATAATTATTGAATTCTATAAAAGCTATTCATCATCACCCCTCAATACAGTTCAACCAAATTCATAAATTTGTGATAGAGATTTGAATGAATACTTGATTATAGGGGAAGAGTTCGGTATGTTTCTGCAAGCGATGGAGTAAGAAATTATTTTATTAATTGTAAAACTCACCGTCCGATTAATCACCACAGCAAAATAATCCATTAGATTCTCACCGTAGAAGAAATAATTAGAAGTAATTAAGAAATACCATGAAAGAGATCTGAACCAAGGTAAACCATGGATTCGATAAACTGTATATCCGATGTTAATTATCTCTTCAAAGCATTTCACTTGTACAACCAGAGTCTGTTGATAAAAATAAAAGAAAAACAAAGCAATGAGAAATATTATTCAGATATAAAAAATAGTTGAATAAGAAAAGGAAAAAACCGTGCATTGTTTATCTTGTGTCACTATTTCATACTGTCAAATTATCGTTACATCGATTGTTCATTCCTTGATTTAGCCAAAAAGTTTGGATAATTATAACAACGGTCCAATATCAAATGTACGATAATTGTTACGTACCGTGACCATCAATGCTAGTGGCCCGCCATAAATAATAACACCGAATCCTGACACCATTAGGCAAGTAAAAATGCCACGAATCATCCAGTTTCTCCAGCTGCATAAAAATCGAATATTCATATGAAGAGCATTTTTATGTTTAACATAGTTTTTGAAATGGAAAATTCAAAACATTTCATAATAAATTTCTTCACGACCGCAAATAAAAATAACGAATAATGAATATTATCAAAACTGCCTTCTGGTAAGAAATTTTTCTTCCAATATTCCAAATACTCCTCATAAATATAGACGTTTTCCCAGTAGGAAGGAACAGATTTATTTGCGTCCTGTCATTACCAAAATGCGCCTCACTTGTTGGAACGGCGCGGTACTTGATTTTCGATTTCAAGTGGAAACTTTCATAAATAAAGCGATAACACCGACTCCAACCGTTTCGATTGTGATTTCAATGTGCAATTTCAAGGTGCTTCGAAGTGATTTGAGTGATTGGAAATGAGTTTTAGAGCAGAGCGAAGTAGTGATTTTACTATGTGAGAAGCACCCTGGACATTACTATTGATATTAATTATATCAGAGATGAAGTGTCTGAGGAGAGGAGAAGTTTACAACAACATGCATCGAAATCATGGAACAGCTATTATTTTTTCGTGATTTTGTTGTGTCAAGGTTTCCAATTTTTACAATTAGACTCATAGTTTCCATCCATCGACTTCATGAAAATTTGAATTGTCGTTGATTTAATTTTGCGATGAAGAGAATGGTTTCAGTAAGTTTGTATTCTATAATTATTTAAAATGTTCTCCCAAACTCTCTCTTTGCAATTCCAAGCAACAAACTAACTATTGTTTATTGAACGATAAACAACAGACAATTTTGGATAAATTCCAAGATTTTAAGTACATCAGTTAAATAGTACGTGGATTTCACAATGACTCAAGTAAGTATATCTCATCCAAGGCACGTGCGACAATGATCCAATTGAAATAACAAGATTTATTTACAATGAGCGTTATAAATAATACAAAAAAAGCTCTTGAGATACATTTCTGTTGAATCCACTCAAATCCGAATACAAAAGAGAAGGGAAATTGACGAACAAAAATATGTGAATCTTTTTATAAGTAAGGTTCTCAATTATGTCTGTAAAATGAAAAATTACCGATCCGACATGCCGGAGAGGGCGGAGGCAAGCGCATCTGGAGTATGATTAGTTCCTTGTGGCAAAGTCCTTGCCATCTCATCGACTTCGAGCTTATTATCCTCTTCTGACTCCGCATCTTCTTTCTAGAATCAAAAAGTCATTCCAAAAATGTGTTTCATTTTCCTATTTTCGCTTTAATCTACCAACAGATTAAAATGACTCTCTATAATGTTGTCATGGTTGACAAATTGGAGCACTGATTAAACACTGGCAATGCGATTGATCATTATTATTATCATAATTATAAATGAATTGATTATTAATCCTATCGCGCTGAGACAGACGAAAAAAGAGAGAACAAAAAGCAAGAACAAGATAGGTATGTAGGCATGTGTGAATAAATGATTTATGAATCGAGTCTACATCGTATGTTTATTTTATTTATTTGGTTACGAATGCCTCTGTGAGCAGAAATGCGCGGTTTCTTCTTCACGTCGTATAGAGTAATAAAGATGATTATTAGATCATTAATTATGGATGTAATATTTGCGTACACGTAAACAATTCGCGATCTGCAATGAACTCGGTCAAAAGTAAGAAGAAAAAAAAAAAAAAAACAATAATAATAAGGTTATTACAACGTCTTATGTGTTGTATACTATTTACGATGATAGTACCAACTGCCAAGTCACGCGCTGGCGGTAATAACAATTTACAATTACTTATATGCGGTATACCTATTTGTTATGTTGTTGAGTCTGACTGTCTGACCGCTGCTATCGTTTCGTGTATTTTACTTTATCGTAATATTCTTCTGATTTCTTCTCATGCATATCACAACTTTTCTCAATATTCGAAACCTATAGAACTGCTCCCTGGCGTTTATAAAGTGTAAAATAAAAATAAATAAATAAATAAATGAATAAAACTTGCACGCGTCATGTACGAAAGATCGCTCGTGGACAGTGTTTGTCTTGATATTTTATAGAATATGTATGTATAGATATTAGATTTGAACTAGGGATTTGGGGAATAGGTGAATTATTCTCTTTTTCTATTCCAAGGATAATTATTATAGTGTTATGAAATGTGGATAGAAGATTGCTTACGTGATCGTCGTTGACGTCTCCCGCCGCCACATCTTCACCGATCCTTCGTTTACGAATTTCAGACATTTTTTTAAATCAGATGATGTCTAGTGATGTTATCTCAAGCTTTCGAAGTTGATAGAGCAATGTGATCACTGACCTGTATGTACACAGACACTCTTATTACATATTTACATGTTTTAAATAATTCAAACAAATCAAACGGACGTGATGCATCAAATCACGCTTAACCGACTCCAGCGTTTACACTTTACACATTGCAGGTTAACGCCAGATTCGGGGATCTTCGCCCCGCAATCGTGCCAGCTCGGGAATTCCATATCGATTTGAAACAAACCACATTTGTGAGGCATATACCTACGCGCACTCTGCGTTGCGTGTGCATGATGAGTTTGTGGTTTATACTTTGTGTATTACCGTAGGCTAATGCCTATAATAGTTACTCAATGTCACCGCACAATTTCTTTATTTCCCCTTTTCCGAATTTAAAATCAATTTTATGGAAAGTTAGGTACATATATGTATTTTAATAAATACAAAGCCATCCGAACGGCTCACTCTCGCGTGAGCTCCTGCAGGCACACGCCGAATTTCGAACATTTTTAGCACCGCGAATTTTACTCATTTATATAACTAATACAAAGAAACATAACATATGTAATACATGGAAAAACTTTTGAAATAATTCAATTCGAGCTCTTCATGAGTGTTATTTGAAATTTTGCAGAAAAGTTCTTATACAGACGATTTCCTAGACTTTTCAAGTTTATCCGAAAATCTTGATGAATGCAATTTCACATGGACTGAGAAAAAATGTTTCCAATACAACGTATTGATTCTGTATTGAATGTGAATCAATCATTTTATTTGTAAAAATGTCCCTAACATTTTCGGATAAACTCTGAAAAGTCAATAAAAATTAACATCTACGGCGAAACTCGAATCGTGAGGTCTGAAAAACTTTCCGTAAAATCTCCGCCAACATTCACGAAGTTTTCGAATTTCCATGAACATTTTAGCGGCAGTCAGAGTTCGTAAAACTTTCTACAGAGTATTTCAGAGTGTTGAACGATGTTCAAGAATTTTTATTTTCTTCGTATAATCCATTTTATTGAAGTAAGCCTCATGTCTGTCACAATCTATTCTTGTAGCTCATATTTACCTAGGCCGTTCAAGTTTACGTAAAAACCAATCAAACGCACGTACTCGATTGCTCATCATGGTGCGGCCTTCATTTGCCCAGCTATATACCAATGCATAGAATCTAAGGCATACTCGTCATATAAACGTAATTTGGATCTGTAATGCATTTATTATTTTTATCTTATACTGTTGATATGAACTCTCGATTATTGGCGAGTCGCACGATTTTGACTCTATCATGATTTATGTATGAGTTGGACTTTGGAGCCTGATCAAATAGTCATGACATCGATAGTTTTTCTTTTCTTTTTTTTTTTTTTTTTTTTTTTTAAACCTATAAAAATATCAACAATTAGTATAGTAACGAAAAATTCCTGACTGTATACAGTATATTTACAAAATAAAAATGAGATAAAAATAAATAATAACATTCATCGATAAAAATTAATAATACTGAGCTGAAAATTGTAATGCTGAGTTGCGTAAACGGATTTGAGTCGGATTGAAATAAGGTCGAAACAGCATTGACTGATTATAATAAAAAAATATGTCCACAACAAATTCCGTTAGCTGCGATAGTGGAAATATCATGGAAGTAGAGGGCGTGGAAGAAATCTATGCTTGGATCGATCAAATTCAATTTTCTAGACCGAAAAGAAATATTGCCAGAGATTTTTCAGACGCTGGTGGGTACAGAGATCTTAGTTCTACACTTTTATCGGAAGATAGTATATTCCGTCAGCTATTAGCCCGCGGAGATTCTCGAAATTTTTCCATCAATTGATACAATTTCAACACGCACGCTTTATTTATTACCTTTATCTTTCACCCGAATTTGAAACTTTTACGTATAACACAAGCGATAAGAATATATTTCTGTATGTCTGGCAACTGAAGGAACCGCAACGTACCTGATTTTTTATTTGTATAAAGTGGACATTTTTAAATGACGATTATTAATACGTTTAGTTCTTATGGCTGAATTGCTGAAAAGATATTACCCCCGTCACGTTGACGTTCATAATTATATCGCCGGCAGTAGCATTGCGAAGAAAATTGATAACTGGGCAACATTGAACCGTAAGGTTCTCGGCAAAATTGAAATGAAATTGAGCAAAGAAGTGATCAATCAACTGGCTTATTCTCAACAAGGCACAATTGAAAAAGTTTTAAGTGACTTACGGGCTAAGATACTCAAAGACTGTAACGCAGAAAGGGATTCCTTATATCTTAACTACGAGGAAAATGGACGAGGTGGTAAGAATGCAGGGACTCAGAAGCGAGGGCGTAGAAGTGTGTACAATACATAACAAACTTCGAAAACAAGTTTTACAGATGTTTTACAAGCCTTCGATTTTTAAATCTCGAGCTCCATATATTGATGAACCAAAAAAATCTCGGTGGAGTAGTCCCAAACACATCCTGAAACTTCAGTTTTTTTTTTTTAAATCAAACTGCTACGATTTTTTACGTCAAAAATTTTCAATTTCAAAGTCATGCAATTAACTCATAAAGTTATGACTGATCAATCTTGCGAGTACTTGCCTGGTTACCTGTAGTAGAAATATTATTTTTCGGATATCTGTACACTGTTCAAAGAAGTCTTATAGCCAATATACCTGGCTGTCTATCTCTTAGCTTTTCAACCTCTCGATAATTTTCGTATATTTTCATTTTTATCGTGTTTTATTCACGCTGACTATGTTTTTTTTTTATCTTTTTATTTTTTTCTTCATTTTGTATGACTCTTTCGTAATAATTATAATCATTGATGACATTGTTACACAATTACCTTATTGACTTATTTTTTTCCCCCAAATACTCCTAATCATTTACACACCTGTTAAACCTACGCATGCATGCCTATACAATATACATATTGGATGAAAACCGTGTGCGCAAATATTGATAACAAGTTGGTTGAGGCTTTACATTCACAACTGATATACATCGAAATGTAGAGACGGTGAGATCTTTGTTGAATCCTGAAGAAGTCGCTAACAAGACAGTACCACGTCATGTTTTTACAAAGTTGAAACTGGAGCTAGAGGAGAAAAACGAAGCTATAAATACCCTGAACAGCAGAGTTTCACATCTCGAAAATTTAATGAAGCTCAAAGATCAAAGAATATCAGATTTAACAATCCAAATAACAAGTCCACCAGAGTTTACAATCAATAGTACTAAATCACACCTCGCGAATTCTGGTATACTGAGAAGTCGGAACAGCAAGATTTAGATAAAATTTTTCTGATTTCCGAGCACAGTTTATCGAATTCATATATTCGAAGAAATCCATGAAACGATCTCATATTCCGTAATCTGTAGTTCATAAAAATCATTTACCGAATGTGTATTATATTCGAGTTTCCGAAGCAACGTTCGTATGTAACAGTTCAAAATAAGATGAATTTTGCTTCGCGAATTCTTTACTGTGATTGTAAAGTGTTTATTAAACAATATATCGTTCTTAAAAATGATTTTGTATTATTCCCTTGGTGAAGCAGCCTATTGTTTTCATTATTTCATACAAAGATGTTTGTAAATAACTCTCAGAAAATCTCTGGAACGCATTGTAAAAATGTCCGTATACTCCAATTATCTGTGAATCTAAAAGATTGGACAGACAATTTTTAGACATATTCAAAAATTTTCATCGCAATTACAGAAACGTAAACGAAAATGTCTGCATTTTTCATATTTCATCCTAGGGCACTCAATTCAATTTGATCAAAATCATTTTTTCCCCAACATCATTATTCCAAATTACAACAGTCTGAATACTCATTCAGTTCGTTATTGAATATTCTCTGGCTGGATCGAGAAATAACAATTCAATGATGATCGAGGTCATATAGGAGACATATTCTAGTTACGACAAACTGCTCAAGTTTAAGTCGATCTTAGATTTTCATATTCAGAATTCTACGTCCACTCTGGCATTTTTGAACGCATTTCAGGAACAGAGTCATAGGCACTTTGAATTTTCTGGTGCTTTGCTGTGACCCAGAAAAGCTCCAGATTCTGTAAACACCCTGGATCTAGTCGAACGTTTATTAGTTGCGTATTTGTTGATGGATTCAAGGAACACAATATTCAAGAATCAAGATCAGCTTCAACTGACGTGAATGACCGTGAACTGTCGAGAGATTTGAACGGCAGAGAAAAGAATGTGAGAAGCAATATCATAGAATAAAAAAATCAATTTATTTTATGTGTGTTCTGTGTTGTTAGGATAGTGCCACGAAAGTTATCGCACACCGTTTGGGATCGCTTGTGTGATTCAATGACTTAATCGATTCATTGCAGCTTGCGAATTAATAATATCCTTAAATATAACATGCGGCTTATATTGGCGCCCTCATACTAGGCGGAGAGACCAAAATAACACCATCTCCGCGGACGAACAACATTGGAATGTTTCTTTTAGTTGTTCTATAAACCTCTTCGTAAGTTTCTTCATCAATTTCAACAGTAGTCACGGTTTCCTCTGCCTCACCCAGGACCATATTTAAATGCTGATCGTACGCCTGTAACAATAATTAACAAATTCCGAAATCAACGTGTGAAAAATGTCGCCTATTAATCATCATACTTTCTCCCCCAAATTCGCAGAAAGAGCATCAATTCCTTACATTAGTAGATAAATTCCTAAATACGTTTGAATTATTGAATTATGTATTTATTTTTGTACGATGGCAGTCAAGAGATCGGCTCAGTCGATAAGGCAGTTATCTTGTTACGACTGTATTATTTACCGAGCTGAACTGCATTTTCGTTGACGTCACTCGCTGCGAGAACACTGTACTCACGAAGTAATACCCTTCTACACTCAACGGTACTACTTCGTGACTTATATGTACTACTATGTGATGATATTATAATATTCCTGGATAAGGGAATGCTCACGTGTAATCGGCCCCTCAGTTCTCTTTCATTCCTCATTTTCACATAAATTCGCTCGTCTAAGCTGAGTCTGATCAGATCGAGAGGCTCTTTAACATTGATTGCAGGAACCTGCATAGAAGACCGGAAAAATTTGTAGGTTATGTAAAGCTAGCGAGCTGATGTATGAGATGTTTCGTTGTTATTGCTTTTCTTCTCAATATAGGAAGGACACGTTACCTGCTCAGCCTCATCAGCCATCTCGTATTAAATTTATTAATCTAAATCACGTTTGAAACTGAATATTGTCAGCTTTCATACGCTCAACAAACGTCACTCTCGACGCAAGCTGAAAACTCAAAATTCAACGATTCGGTGAGCGATTCGACTCTCGATACTAAAAGAACAACCGAAGTTATCTGACTATCGATCCCATGTACCGGGTGTCGATTTTAAAATAAAACAAAATAATCGAATGCTTCCTCTAATCCAGCAGCGTTTGGCTCCCGATACACGTAATTGAAGTAAATGTAACGAAGTATTCGATTCTTTTGACCTCTCAATGACTATCTCCGCATCATAATTTGAGAAGCAAGTAATTCATAGTAATGATATAGTAATCACTAAATCGGAAAAAAACAATCGAAATTTAGCGCTGTACGATCGACGTGGGGGATAGTTAGCAATGTGACCACTTGGGACGGGCGGCGAAGGGCGCTTTAGTAGCATAATCGAGTCGGCCGTGGCACTGGCAAGTGAGTAACGCCATTTTCTGTGTTTGCGGGATATGTCTTGCGGTTAATAAAGTGACATATTGGTTATACGACTGGACTATTGAATGGTGTTTCGTGTGTCGGTGAAATGTTTGGATACTTGGAAAAGCCCGGAGTGAATATGGTGAGTGAAAGTTGAAGTTTAGCCCCGAAAATGCCTGACATCTTGTCACTTTATACTCACTGTTGCTCAGTTCAAGTTGGGATGGGTCGTTTGGAGAATGGTACGATATCATGTGATGATAGTTTGACAGCGAGTTCCAAGGGTCATTTTCTGGTCAGGTTATAATTTCACCGAAGTTCAGAGGCTACGTGATTTGGTCAATTTATTTTCCAATTTATTAATGGCTGTAGAACTTGCCGGGAGAAGGTCGAGGGCGGCACATGGCAGTTAGGGCGCCGGCTATGCGGGGGGTGGTTTTCTTTTGTATAGAAAATCAAATTCACAATTAGTAGGTGAAGCCGAGTGGTATAAAAGCGCATCGAAAATTGGGAAATATTTATTTTCAGCGAAAAATCTTGCATCCACAATTGGATAATAATTAAACGTTCATTTCTCAGAATTCGGTAGTAATACTACGGAAATATTACTTTTTTTTATAATATTAATCGTGTCACGATTTGTCTCGTTATCAGCAGGAAATAGCGATGACTGGTAACAGTAGTTATTGTAACAGTAGATAGCATTTCGAAAGCGAACGACACAGGACAATAGTATTTCTTTTTCCTCTTTCTACTTTCGTTCAGTTACACACTCCGTGACAAGAGATTCTCCAGGTTCGCATTGTTACGGTAGTCTACGCCTACGAAGAAGAATCTCCGCCATTCGAAAATATTTTGTTATTTCAATGGAAAATACAAAAACAAAAACATTATCTGTCGTCTATGGACCTTGATTGCATAGGTATACCTGTAGATAATAGTTTTGACAGAAGTTTTTCGCGAAATAGATGTTTCGATAAATTCAATTCACAATTAAAACGATACCTGTTTCTATCAACAAATAAATTCTATGAATGACGAATAATCCTCGTTCGTACGAAGCTTTAAAAACGTTACGTAAGCCAAGAGTTGTACATACTATTCATTCTCATAAAAGTTTTCCCGCTGGTTATTCCTATATTGTATCCAATACTTAGCGCATAATTCACATAGCGTACGAACTGCTTATTTAGTTTGAAATTATTCTCGTGGTTATACTTTTTTGGTCTCAACTTAGAATATCGTCTACCGTCAATTCACTTTGTTATATGATATTTTTTGCCCGTTCGTTTTCTTCTTTGTGATAATATACTGTATGAACAGACGTATACGTATGTACGTCCGTGCATAACCGGCAGAAAATACTGGAATGAATAAAAATTTACCCAATCGGATTCATTATCTCGACTTGCGTCCGCATCTCGACGTTTGTCGAACAAAATAAAAATAAAATATCATATTTCTCGGCGTATTTATTATCATGCGTCGAAATCAGTGTTACTTAATTTAAATTCCGAATAACTAGAAGAAAAACCATAATTATTATTGCTGCACATGTAAAATGCGTGCTCCCGGGCCGTGGATAAAGAATTTTGAATAATAAAAGCTATGAGATTTTTATTTCAGAAATTATAAATTGTCCAGCTAAGTTATTGTCCGTATAGATTTTTACATAGGTCGAAAAAACATTTCATCGGCACTCCTTTTTCCATTGCTTTTATTTTGCTAATTATGCAGTTTGAACACGAAAAGAGTAAAGAAAAAGTTGTAACAATAATTGGTCAATCGATTATTGCAGTAATTTATTTCAATCGCCTGATAGCAAAAACTTTTGGTCGAAAATATATCGAGGTCTGGTGTTAAATGATTGATGAAAATAATATTGAGCCAATTCTTTACACACCATTTATTTATTTAATATTATATATATCCAATTTCTTCTTCGCTTGAGCTCTTCCTCACAGGGAAACCGTTTGTTTTAGCTTGCTCTTGTATGTAGGCATATAGGTATATATATACATATGTATGTATACTAAAGTAAAACTGTTAATAATTTTTATAATTTCGCCATTAGTCAGGAGTGTTGACTCAGGACGATGCTGGCCACTGTCCACTGCAGATACTACTCATACTCACTCATCCGGTTTATTCGTAAATGAACATAACCTACCGCGTTAATAATAAACCAATATCATATTTTTTATGTTATGCATAAGGAAGAATTTTTCTGCCTTTTTAATTTAAATTGCGTATTTCGAAATCCAAGTTATGCCAGCGATCAATTATTGTTACTGTCATATTTTTCACGCTGTGCGTCCTGAAATAATATTTTGCAAATTAATAGAACCCATTATGTAATTTTTGTGATTAATTTTCAATTTCTTCCCTCGAACATGAGTTCAATATATATAGATTTTCAGTTACAATATAGATCGCCATTACGGATTGCGTAGTACTCAAACTGAAAGAGACAAAACAATATATAATATATATATATATCGAATAAAAAATAAATCTAGGCATGTTATGTAAGTATCGTCTCATCGGTTCGTTGTAGCTGGCGTTTCTCCTCGATCGCTTGCTTGCTTGTTAGTAAGACATAATTAATTCATTCTCCGATGACGAAGCGCGGATATTATGCCTAAACATTCACTTAGTTAATAATTTTTTACATCACAGTAGGAATCACTATACCTTATAAATTAAAATGCCATTATGTATGTATCAATTTATAAAAAATTATGAACTCGCGGTATTTAATCATCGCTATACTTCAATTGCGTGAAATAAATGATTGAATCGGAAGTTTTCGTCGAATTAGTGTCGTCACACGTCATGCGTAACGATCCTATGAGAACGAATAAAACGATGATTTCTTCTTCTTTTTCTTCTCTTTCTACCGAAACGCAGTGCCGAATCAATGCGAGCCGACCAGAGCAGTCTTATCTCTTGTTATTCTATTATTATTTTTATTTTTTTATCTTCTGTAATCAGTTCGTAAACTGTCGACTGTAAATAAACTCGCGGTGCAGGTACCAATCTCCCACGTACTACATGTACGTTCACAACGAATTAGCGTGACAAAGCCCGCGCCCGGTCACGATAAGACTTTATTTTTAATCGGCACAACGAGGTGTAACACGAAAGCCTCGCGTGATGATTTCATTATCAAACACTAAAATTCCCATCCGAAACTTAACAGCCGTTGTTAAGTGGTGAAAGGTAAAGTGGTGTACTTTTACTTTCGTTCATATATTATGGATTATTATTCCGTTATGAATACACTGCCTACGTGAAGAAGCATAACTTTAAAGCAATAAAGTCTCCGATGTGGTTCAATCTTTTAATTCGTTTATACGTTTCGAAAATTATAGTTTTCCGCTCGATTATGATATGCCTCTACCGTTCTTGTGTTATTTAAATTGGCTAACGTTCACAACGCTAAGGTGAGAAAATCACGAAAAATAACATCGGCCGAAATATACTCGTGGACAAAAAAAATTCTCGAATTCTTTTTTCATTTAGGGAATCCCCCGAATTCAGTCGATATGATTCTTCGTGATTTTGTCACCTCAACGTTATTTAACATCAGCCTCGACTGCCTGCATTATTTCTCTTCGATTGTCACGGAATTATGGTAACGAGATTATAATAGTTTCAATATACATATATATATGTATGTATACAATATACGATTCTTCCATGGACTCTTATATATATTACAGATACATGCACCGCAATTCCACGGTAAGAATCGTTTCAATTCCAAAATGTTCGACCTTGACGATAAATTGACCTCGGATTCGGTCGTCGTTTGTAGAAAATAAAACTAACAATAAGACTTACTCTCGACCTCTTTAACTTTTGGTTAATTGTAAGAACGGTTCTCCTCCCTGCAGTAGCTGCGTCAGCAGTAGCAGTAAGTGTCGCGTATATGTCATTTGTCGTAAAGGTCAAGGTTGTGAATGCCGTATATCCCGTATATAGGTACTGCATTTATATCTACACTATACCTACCAACACCGATATATATATATACGTGTATACCTATGTATAGCTATACCTACACAACTCGTATCTTTTGTATGACCACCGTGTGCCTGCGGCATACAGCATAGACTTGCTAATGACCCAGATAAATGTGCCAAGATCGTGGAATGAACAAGAATATTCAAGATTATATCCAGTCGTGCATCATGAATTGATGTGTAGTAGCCTGCACGTATCGGCGTAGTCTATATTCATGTGGCATCGCCAACCTCCAGTGCGCCGACTAACCCAGCATTGTCTCACGATTCGCTATGCCTATGGCTATACCTGTGCATAGCAGGTACATGCATACATATTATTACGAATGAATTAACGATTCGAGTAATGTTGTCTGTTATAGGTATGAGTATGGTAGTAGAGTGCGTCGATTTGTGGCAAAGAATTTGTATTATACGGTGAATGGAACGCTGCTAGAAATTCTTTTGTTTCTCATAGTGATTGACTCGTTCATTTTATGAATTAATTCGTTCTGCGACGCGGGCGGAACGAGTTTACATAAATCGTCAATTTTTTACTCGATCATCCTTTGATTGTAATTCTTGCTGAATGACATCCTTCGCGAACTGTTACCTGCAGAGATTCTCATCGAACTGTCATGTCGGATGTGCAGGACAGCTACTTATGTATCCGTGAATAGGCAAGAAAGGAGAAAAAAATGAAAACTAGTTGAACTGGTTCGCTATCGCCAAAGTCAGCCGAAGGAGAATATTAAAAGAGTCGAAAACACAAAATAGTCATTATATAGTATGACATAAAGTCGTGGAGGAGCTGAACGCTGAAAGGTTATAGTATCAATTTTCAGTCGCTCCACGCGTAGCGGTATATATGTACAGTGTTTGTGTACCAACCTAGCTATATCCCCTGCAGCGTATATTATCTAGTAAGTCACTTATCTGACGCCCCAGTTACGAGCGAGCGGGAGAGAGAGAGAGAGAGAAGGAGAGCACGCAGTTTAAGGCGTTAAATTGCAATGTTTTGCGCCAGTTGCTCGAGGCATTTGCGTTGTTGCTTACCTTACCTCATATTTCAACCTAACCATGACTTATATTCGCTGTATAGGCAATTATAGTTATATCACATAGGTATACGTGTATATATACGTATTCGATATGCAGGGAATCAAGATCACCGTTGCTGCATAAAAGTGAACGGTACTCAGCGGCGATTCGGTGCCACGAATCTCGATATTGTATCTACGCGTCGCGGGTTTCTAACGTGAGATAAAAGAGCTCAAACTATAGACACCTATTTTCCATTTATACGTGTGTATGCGTTGGTATATATATAGGTTTATTAAGAAATTTTCATTCTCTTCGGATCGCGCGCAGACGTGGCTTGAGCGAGCGAGTATTATGAAAAAAAAGATCGCGGCTGTGAAGTAGGGTAATTAAATGCCCACCTCTGTGTTCATATATACGATACGACGATTAAATTACACCCGTCGAGATTTAGAGAGGAATATATAGAAGAGAAGAGGAGACGAAGAGGTACGGAGATTGTGTTGTAACCGTATACGCGAACTCTTCCGGTGGCAGGGACCTCACATTCTTATGTTAGCGTCAATTCATATCGTAGCGTGGAGTCAACGAGCGAGAGTACGACCGCGACGCCTCCGCGCCGACCGTGACGTACGCGAACCGTACGCGCGATATCCGCGTCGACGTGTTTTCTGCCGGACTAATTCTTTGCTTCTTATTAGTACTGTACACGTATCTTGTTCACGTGATGCGAAATCCTTACGTTAATGTAGCAAGATCGTATGGAAATAATATCAGCTGTTCGGCCGACTAGGCTTCGGGTGGCGTAACAGCTGATATTGTTTTCCGTGATTTTATTGAATCGCAGAATCGCTATAGTAGGTACGCACCGATTTAAATCTTTGTTCATATGAAATAGCGTCTTTTTCCCCAGCAACCAGAATCTTTCCACCTTTTCCTGCTGTTTTCTTCCTGCACTGTCGATTTTTTGTTCGTGCTCATCCAACCGTATACTCTGTATACGTTACCTCTACTAGACTCCCAGATTGCTGCACGCGTACCTTAGTAGCATGTATACGTACAGTATTGTATACTGTCGCGTGACAGATGCCGGATATACGGCAGCGCGTGTCCCACTATTAATCTGAACGGGTGCGAGCGCGGCGAGGCGCGGCGCGGCATGGCACGGCGGGTGTATAAAAGGGTTCATGAAACGCACGCTGTGACGATCGACGTCTCACAGCTCCCATAGTTTGAACTTCAACATACGTAGGTATACATATGTATACATATACGTAGAAGATGTGCCTGAAGTTCTGACCGTTCGAATGAGCGGAACTGATTTGGTTGTCTGAATAATCATCTATTTTTCTTGTTATTTTCATCTAATCATACATCTAAATGTTCAATTGTTATTAGTAACTAGTGTGAAGGTAGATGAGATATAAATTACTAACATATATAGTCAATTTTTAGAATGAATAGATAATTTTCGTTCTCTCGAACGTTCGGATCTTCAGGCGCATCGTAGAAGCCGGGGTAGAAGCCATGATCGCTTCGTGAAAGATCGCAGTTAGCCTACTGTATTCTATAGATATAGAAATGGAACGTGAGATGCATGACGAATCATGATGAGGATTGTATAGGTGCATATTTTTGAGGTATGCATATTCTTCATGTTTATTGAATTCTATTGAATTCCTCATTCGCGAAGATTATGTAGAGTATGCGATGATCAGATCTTCGCTTATCCGTCTGTTACGAGTTCGTGGCTTGTTCCGAGCTATTTCTTTCGAACGCGTGTAAAAACTCGAATCGCGATTCCGATAACAAGGTGAAATCTATTGCAAGCTGTAGGCATTAGTCCAGATTACTCAAATGTGCTCTCGTTTCATTTTCACCTCCTAGATACGAATTATAGGTATAACGTTCGTTATCTTATCATGCCTGACAAAGATTTCAAGCATTATTGTTCCACATTCAGAATTCAGGGGCAATAGAAAATTCTATCCTAATACAGAAATCGTATTTTCTCAGTCTTTCAATTTTCTCATGGCATCAAAAACTTGCTTTATCCCCCTTTTTCTGTATCTTCACACCTGTATAGTGGTGTATGAAATCATACGTCTTACTGTTACAGTATAATGCGTTCGAATATCGAGTACAATGAACGATATTTTCAATTCCCCGCAAGATTTATATTGCCGGAGTGCTGACACGTAACACCGTATCTTTTGAACGGATGGTATCCCAATTAATTATGTTCGTTCGGTGCATTTGTATCTGATTCAACGGTATTTTTCGGGCACGCGATAATCGACGTATGCACATATCATATATTTTCATCCTCGTGATCTGGGGTGCCAGGGTCTTCAGATTCCGAGACGCCCGAACATAGAGACCGTGGCAGTAGGGACGCCGGGATGCCGGGACGCCCGCGCCGCGCCGGGACGCCCAGCACCCCGTCGTACGCCTGGGTGGGGCCGTGTTCGACTCCAAGTGACTCACGCGCGTGAGGGAGACTCCGCGGTGTGCCTCCTGTACTCTACCCCAGCTCTCGCCCTCGCCCTCGCCCTCGCTTAAGCTCTCGCTCTCGCTACCACCCCGACAGTCGGCTTGATCAATATTGCACGTAGCAGACACCACGGCATGACTGTGCCTCCGTACTCGCGTAATCCTGAAAATTCTCTGAGTTTCGTATTATGTATACCAAACCCCGTAACAAAGCCACCTTACTCCACAGCCAAGATGCATTTCTGCTTTGAAATGACCAAATATAGATAACGATAAAATACGAAATATTGTCATTCGTCATAATTGATCAGAATTTATTATTCATTTTCAACAGAATTCAGAACTGTAGGTTATACAGACGTACCTCTAATCTGCAAGGACAATTTTCCAATCAAAACAGAGATGAAAAATTACAAAATATTGATATGATGTACCTACTTCTAATTTCCGCAGAATTATCATTTCTATCACCTAAAATATTTTCTCAAGGAACAACATATTTATATATAATACATGATACAACTTCCGGAGAAGTCTGTATATGAGTTTTGCCATTCAAATTTCATCTATTACACCTGTTTTTATACGGTATATAGGTCGATATTATATCGCTGCACGACACGGATATTCAAAAACGTGAAAAATGTAGATCAAAGATTTTTCCTCGAGTACCTACTTGAAGTGAAAGAAGAACCGCTATATCACCGTTATATTCACGCTGCACCCGGAGTCGCTTAGTCACTAAGCTCCCTGGATGTGTATCGTATAGATAGGTGTAACCTAATCAAACGAGCCAAAGAAATAATGAATTTTAATTTGAACGTACTAGACACTAGTCGATAGCAACGAATTATGGAATAAAAAATAGGTGAGAAAATGACGTATTTAATTTATACTTCTGCAGGTACCTCATTCGTCTGTACCATCAGATTATACAATATGACACAATTTCGAGTATGTATGTGTAGTATAATAGCGAATCGTTCATTCGATAATCCGCACGATTGAAGTGGTAATCGATAATTTGAACGCTTTAGAAACTACTGAAATTTGGGCTATAATATTGAAAGCGAAATCTTTAAGGATAAATACCCATGTCGCAGTTAGTGGCACCCGGTGCACTTTTCCGGTTGCCTTTTCTACCGTCTGAACCTCACTTGGCTTTCGACCTCGGATCCTCCCGAGGATCGACTCTGAACCGCATTGAGCGTCACGACGCTCCTTCTCTTTGATATTTCACTGGACGTGGGTACAGTTTTCAGCATATACAGTGCGTGTATTTTCCTTATCGTATACATAGATAATGACAATAATCTCGATAATATAATGAAGAAGAAAGAGAAGAAAAAGAGAGAGGAATAAACGAAAGGAAGAAGGGAACGCTATGTGAATTCGCCATGTATTAACCATTCGCGATGAATAACGATGGGTTTTTTTTTTTTGTTCTTTATGCCATTAAAATATATGCCTAAACGATCCTCGCGCAGACCGCGGTGTTTCGGTCGCTGCTATCGTCGCGGTCGGCCAGTAATACTTGAGCCGCTTCAAGTACTTCAGACACAAAGTGTTTGGAGTTTACTCCACCGGCTGCCCAACGGTGCCCCGTACACGCTGCAGGTTATACCTATATGGCGAGGTAGCATTGGGTTAACCCGAAGACAAAGTATGCCTGCTATATGTATACAAGGTGTCCCAAAATAAAATACAAAAAATGATAGGGGCAAGAGAGGGGATCGAGCTGAGTAGATCGACCCAAGGAACATGTGGTTTGCGAAGTTGCGTTCGCGAGATTTAACCGGTTAAAAAATCTTGCCAAGCGCCCGCATGAGGGCAACCGAGTACACAGCAAGCATCGGTTAGAAGTCTTGTTGATAAGCGCGCGGCTGCTGATCAACACTTTCAAATTTACGGATTTCAAACGTATTTTGAAATCTCTCTATTACCCCTGTCATTTTTTGTACTTAATTTGGGACACTCTGTATACTTTCATTACCACCACTGCCACTGCCGCTATTACTACTACTACACTACCCCGCGAGTAACGGGTCGCGGAAGTCAAGTACAGAGGTTCACGCGGGCAGTGTATTCCATTGTCGTACAAATGAGTCACCTACCTTACCTATCATGCTGGTGAATTCAAGTTCTTCAAAAACGAAATGTTGCTTCGTAGACGAGAACATTTTTTCCAAGGTTTGTGGATTTGTGACAATCTGTAGTATGTATATGTATACATGGGTGGATACATACATTATGCTTTCGAACATTCGAAATATTGATTGTTCTCGGCGCTGCGAAAAGAAAATATCGGGAAAATTGTAACTGAGAAAATGAAGATCTCATGAATGAGGTTGAACGTAACGGAATGACGGGATTCTCGAAATCGCAGAAGAAAACAAAAATGAAGATAAACATACCCGTAAAGTCTGTGAGGCATAGGAATATAATATATACCACGTGTGCAAGTTTTCCAATACATCTGCCTACTCCGGATATGATCGTGCGTACAAAATCCACGTGTGTCTTATTCGCCTTAACTGGCATTACCCTCGTGCATAAATAAATACGAGAGCGCGTGTAAAAACTTTACGCACGCTGCGCGGAACGTATATAGAGCTGCGTAGCTCGCGTGACGAGATACGAGAGACGGACGTGAATACGGGAGTGAGTGAAAGAGGAAGCTGAACTCAAGGCATCAGGCACCTATATAGTCTCGAAGCGTTACGGGTTCAACGCGCTTCTGCTAGTCACAGTCTTGAATGCAACTCTACACTCACTCGCTCGGCTTCCGTTTCAAATCTCACAGATCTATTTCTCACAGCAAACTCCGCGGCGTTTGGGGGGCGGAGGAAGAGGGGCTAACAATAATAGTAAGACAGTTTCAGAGACACAGTGGCGTTCGACCTACAGATATTGAACTATATTTATATAGAGCAACGGCAGCACACAAATGCATACCTCATTTCGTTCCACGTGTAGGTGGTACATACGTGCATTGACGTGTAATGTCAGATGCCGGAATTATTGCTGTATATTATAATAATGCCAGTCCCTCTGTAGCGCCTGCGTCTAGGTGTAACTGCGATATACATCAGAAGAGCCCTGGGTCTCTGATCTATGATGGAAAACCCAGCAGCTAACTAAGTTATCTTTGAGTGAAAATTTGAATCGAACGATCAAAAAATGTCGTGAAGAATCACAGCTGTAGGCTCGACTCGAGAGTCTGTATTCTAAAACGTGCGATCAGTATCGGAGGAACCAGCGAAAAAATATCGGCCGCAGTCTTCAGTTGTATATATTTTGACTGCAGTTTGTTACTCAGCATGCTGCTGCTTATATGTTGCGATTGACGAGGATTGAGAATCGTGACGGTTCCGTAGGCTAGGTGAAATCAGATGGAATTCACCGCACGTACGTCTATATATAGATATATATTCTTTTCGCAGCCTTTGTATCAGCAACCGCGTCTATAGTTACCAACTTTCATGAAAGTTCTCGCAAGAACAAGCTATTCAAGTCTCGCATGAATTATGCGGGCGTAGTAGATCCAGAGTTTTAACGCTCCAACGAGTTCCGTGTGAGCCATTTCTTTACCAGTTTTACCTTTTCTAATTCTTCGGTTCGTTGATTCTCACCTCGCATGTTATATGGTGCGGCTCTTCAATATTTATAAATTAGAAGCGGGGTTCCATGCCCAAATTACCGCGCTGTTGAGAAATTTTACCGTAAATTCCTTACCGCCGTTTGACCTTTCCACACACGGAATTATGAACACACGCTCATTTCTTCTCTGTACAATTCCTGACAACACATCGTAAATTTTTATTATCATTTTCGATTTTCTTCTTCATTATTTTCATCCTATTTTCGACAGGAATCCATAATCGTTACCCATACGTGTTTACATCGCCTTCCTTCAAAGTCTTCCCTGTATTTAAAGCAAAGACAGTCGTTCCCTTTACCCCCAGGACGGGTGCTATGACCCAAATAACGCGTAGGTCGAAACGCTTTGTGCTTCCCCTTCCACCTTCTCCGTATCTTCTTACATTCATACGATATTCATAGCTATAATGGGTGCGTGCAGTTGTTAGTGTAAGTTCATAAAAGGGTTTATTTTTGGAGAACCAATTTGTCCCGAAAAGAATTTTCCACGATACTAATGTGATGTCATCACGCAATGACCTATCCGTAGCTTTCAGGATCTAAGACATTGCGGCCGCAAGGTATCGCTGGATTTTTTTTTAGGTAAATTTTCCACTCTTTTGGTCAGAAGTCGCACGATTTTCACTATCTATATAGTTTCAGCTATTTCTGTCTAGTGTAATGAGTTTATGAACATTTCTGTGGTATGTAGTTGATAGCTTGCATGCGCCTGTATATGCGTCTGTAAACGCTATACCTACGTTTTATGTACTACATACATATTTTACCAGTGTTATATAGTAGGTACATACACGGATTTATCCATGCGCTTTTACCCATTGGGCCACTTGAGGTCCAGGACAAAAATAGGCCCTTTGCGCAGGGCCATCCGGTTGCGCGGTAACAGTCTCTCTATATCCATATTCCATATGCGGTACTTGATCATCACTCCGCCGCGTAGCGCACGGATTATCGGAGGCAGCGTGATCTCTGAGGATTCTCCAAGAAAGCTGGACATCCAATTCATCCCCGAGATCCGAAGTCACAGGGATAAGACTCCAATTGTACAACTATATGCGATTTTTGTTGTTCCATTCTATGTATTTTTCTGAGTATCTTCGATCGGAAGATATCAATTTCTTTTCCTAATTCAATGGACGGTCAATTGACATTCATTCGGGATGAGCAACGGCTTCGAATAGACACATAGGTATAACTATTGGTAGACGTGCTTTCGCGCTATAGTATATACTATATATGTAACATATAAAGTATATGTGATAACGATTGCAGTTTAGAATCACCCGGGAACATAATTGAAGCTCGCGCGGAGTAATTTAAATACATTCACGTCTTTATAAACGACTGGAAAGAATCAATCCCTCTCTCCCCGTGATGTTCTGCTGCTGCCAGCCTGCAGTGACATTTATGGACTTCGTTGCTCGCGATATATTAACGGCCTAGTAGCTGCACCAGCAAAATCAGCCCACACAAAGAAGAGCGGTGGCCTGGGAGGTTTTCTTACTTTTTTATTGCTAATTTATTACCACTTTGCCAAATTTTTTACTCCTCGCAGCTTCGAGTAATCGTCGTGTGGCTCAGCTTTAGTCAAAGCTGCACCAACCACATCCTAACTTCGCTATATTTCCCGCTACAAAGGTGTACTATATGTCAAAATTTTGTACTTTTTTATTACCTTCGATGGTTATCAACCAAAAATTTGCATTCGTAATTCTGAAGGGGGCAAACAACACTTATTCCCTTATTTCAGGCACAGCGATCATCTAACAAGATTATTGGGCCGAGATTATTAGCAATAGGGACTGGTTTCCACCTGAAGATATCCAAGTATACCTTGAAACGATATGAAACATCCGAAGAACAGCAGATTATGATGATGAAAAAAGTCCAGCCCCGAGAACGTTCGTATTCATCGAATTCCATCGACTTCTCACTTAGCATATATTTTTAACTCGGGTTTCGTACATTGGGCGATGTACAGAAATTGGAGGTCATCGAGCTGGAGCGATGAGAAAAAAGATGCGCGAGTATTTATGTATTCCGAATTTGATGCACTTTCCGCGGTGATGAAATTTTTTACTCACCGTTCTTGAATGCGCTGTTTTTTTCAAGCATATCAAACATATTTCTGAGTTACGAATAAGCTTCACGCATTACTACAAATCACTCATATCAGCTGAAAATTGGTAAGAATTTCGGGTTTTTCATTGAAAATCCATTCTGTAAGTCATAGTCCGTGAACAACGACGCGTCAGTATAATTTTATTATTTTCTTTTTGAGTTGCGTCAATCGTCACATCACAGCTTTTCCCGTTTAGCGTCATCCTGCACCTCGATGCGGTGTCTTGATATACTCAGCATGCT
Source organism: Phymatocera aterrima (assembly GCA_963170745.1). NCBI lineage: Eukaryota > Metazoa > Arthropoda > Insecta > Hymenoptera > Tenthredinidae > Phymatocera > Phymatocera aterrima. The sequence goes on along the minus strand of OY720661.1, from coordinate 16,307,036 downwards.
AATTGTGTGCCTGGGTGGCAAGATAAAATCTAAGTATCGTGTTCATTCGTCGCTAACGCGTCGCGGTATCAAGGTATGATGCCAATTCCTTCGTGCGTTGATTGCAAAATTACATATTGTCGGTTTGTTGTCCCGCCTAGTGGCATATTCCCGCGTCCATGTGTCGTACATTATTGTTAGCGCGAATATTTGTGACAGAGACAGAGAGAGAGAGAGCGATGGAGGGAAACAAGCCAGAGGTGCACACTTTACCGAAAGAAATTTAGCAAAATCTTCTGAAATCTTGATATCCCATGAAATCTGTTTTGCTTATAATAAAAGAATTATCATAAAAACTTACAACTGTTCGAGTCTCGTTGCTCACCTAAGAGAGTATAGTGCAAGAACTATATTCTCGCTCGAAGACGCAGGATAAGAAAAGGAATTTTTGGAAATTCCTACGCAATCAGGTATATATATATATATATATACATATATATATATGTATATCTATATCTATATCTACACAGAATGAATTTAATTTTATTGGCCATAAAATATTATAGTTCGTTGAGCAGCTACGAGGGTGAAACGTGTAGCAACGCATGTCGATAGGCATCATATCTGCTTGTTTAAAACCGCAGTTTTGCGGATCTGTATATAATTTTACCACAACTTCATAATACAACTCGGTTTGTACGGTTCTTCGACCATTAGAGCTGTCACGTGATCACTCAGAGGCTACCTCTCCTCGACGATTATGAAAAGAGGACAAATCAAGTATTGACGTTCTCGCGAACGAATGCCACGCAAACAGAACTAACCGCATTCACTATATTCTCACTCCTCGAGTTGACTTTTATAGTTCATATACAAGGCTCTAAACTCTAAGCAAAAATTATACCATATACTGCCTACAACTGTAATCTCGTTTCTTTCCATATACCTAATTCAGAATTGACCCATGTGATGTACGTATTTTGTTATTCGCGTACGAAGCGTGCGGACACGGAACATCGGTAGAATTATTCTTTCCTATTCTAACTGTGAGGTTAAAAATCCGGCTCCAAATTACTGTCATCAATGGAATTCGTCTGTGAAAATTCTAAGTTACAACTGTCCGTAAGAACCGTGAATAAAATATATGTATTCTACTATTTTAAATGGTATTCCTCCAATGCTTCTGCATATCTCACTTGCGCTATGATTTTCTCATGCGTGAGTAAGGAGTTTGAGAGGTTAGCTGACCTTGCATGAACTTCGGCATTCAAGGGTGTTCAGGTACACGGGTGTATATATATATATATATATAGTGTATGCTGGTTGTATGACTTGCTAAAAGCCGCACACCATATGGCAAACATGTGCCCTGTAAGGTTTTTCATTACTCGCGCGCACATCACGTACCTACTATACCCGGTGTACGAATGCTCATGAGTGGCAGAGGGGGGTATGGTATAGTTTCGAAACAGCACATTGCAGGCTTGTTACAAATGGCGCGAACAATTGTGAAAAATTGTCCCTATAACTATACGTTCATTTGAGCACACACGGTGATATTTGAATGTTGATAACGATTGAATGCGAATGCGTAAGAACTGGATGAAAAACAAATTGCATAATTTTTCAACGCACATGCGAAGCGAGTTGTTGTATAGCTATAGATGTACGGAGTGTGTATATTGAAAATTGTAATTATACTTCGCGTGAGAATTCTACGGTATAAGATAGAGGCAAACTAAATATAGGTCTATACTTGCGTCATTTTTACAATGAGAAATGCCAGTGGTTGGTATAAGTAGTCACGTGGGAATAGCCAACATCATCGTAGATATACCAGCGAATTGAGGTGGCGTAAATTGTAGACGGTATTCGCTTTGTAGGCCGCCAGTTGTAATAGCAACTAATAGAGTAGTAGACAAATGCCTCCTTCAGTTGAATGCGCGTGTAAGTGACAAGGCTCGCGTTGTGTCTTTACATCGGAGCTCTTAGAGCAGTGCTATTGTATTTTACGTGCATGGATTGGCATCGGTAAGGAATACAGTATGCGAAGACTCGCAATGTCTCAACAACGAACTAATTACCTTTCTGCCTGGTATAGGTACATGTACTCGATGTAATACTTTCCGTGAGAGAATCTATAACCACATTGTCTTCACATTGCGCGTTTCACGTTCAATTCTGGGAGTGACGCGTACTGCCGTCAAATACCTCTGCAAACAAGCAAGCGGCTAGAATGACGCTACGGGGTGTAATTCGTTCCTAATGAGTTGACTCTACCAACGATAGACCAGTTCAAATAAAAATACACTATGTCACGTTGGTTTTGATCGTCTATTTGTTTGTTTGTTTGTTTGTTTGTTTGTCCAATCCCTACCTACTCTTCGTTAGGTATGGCGATGATGATCGTGCAGTGCAGTTGCTTCGGTATGAATACGGATGTATGTGGGAGGAATATTTTTATATTTTATACCTTTTTACAATTCAAACACGATCAGATAAGAAAATAAAGATCTTTATTTGTTCACGGTGGGAGAAAAGAATCACTCTCCCTTTCTCTCTCCCTCTCTCCTTCTTTATCAAGCGGCAACAGCAGCCCAGAAGGCATTTACTCCAAAGCTGTTCTTGAATGAACGAATAAACCTGCATGTATGTATGTATGCATGTATGTATGTAGTGCTTACTCTTAGGCTGTAGAGTCCAATGAATGCGTAGGATAGTATACGAAACGGAGATAACAAATAGAAGATAGTAAAGTGTGGCAAGCAGAGGGTGTGGAAGGGCGAAAGCGGTTTGCTTGCGTGACTCATCCATGATTCTCGTATGTGCCTAGTAAGCGCGGAACACATTCGCACACCGCTGCGGCAATGGTGCAGCTAGTGGATAAGTAATTTACGAGCTGGCCTCGAACAACTTTACTCCGATAAAATTGCAGCGAGCAATTTTCATTCGCCTTTTTTGCTGTCCATCATTCTTTCAACTCTCTGTATACTGTATGCATAGCTAGATACTGCTGCTACTGCTATGTATCTCATGTAATGAAAAGCTGAAAAACACATACCTACAGCTGTTTGAGATTTGCCGTATCTTATTTTAGCATCGATTTATGCACATAGGTAGGCATATGTATCCACATCAGCGCGGCGATAACGCATATCTCAATTTGACCTGCCGTATAGTTGATGAAAACTGTTTTTTAGTCTCCGCCTGCTGAGTGCGGGTGACCAGAAATAGGTACAAGAGACGTATAGAGTTAACATGGAAAACTAATAATTCTTATGATTATTTGACCATCGTAATTAATGACCGATTTATCTTTTTGTTTGAACATCTGCAGCCTGCCGATAAATTTGACAAATTGAATTTTGTTTGCACATGGTAGACGCCCCTGGTAATTGAATAGCCGGGGAAGTCTTGGATCGATGTGATATTCGATTAATTAATCAATTGATCACGTTTCACGTGAAAATAAAATTTTCGTAATAATGTCAGCGAGTATGGTCTAAGGAGGAAAAGAAACTCCTATATCGTATTTCCGATTGCATCCGTTACCAAGAGCTTCCTACTCGTTGGTTTGGTTGGTATAATTTGTAAACCGGGACGCTGTAATGCAGAGCAATGCCTCGGGCTTCTACTCTGTTCGTCAATGCCCGGTAGGCACAGGATGATGTTTTTACGCATAGGGAACGTCGACCCATGCTTCAGTTGAGACAGCGGTTAATGCAGTCCCCGTTGTGTTGTAATGCTCGGTCGTTTCACCGCTTCCAGTAGAAGACCGAGGGACACAAGTTCTGATATTGTTTATATCCGTGGATCGTGTATACTTACCGGACGACACGTATATATACCCAAAGTGCGTAAGCAGTATAATGACCTCCTTGTGACCCCTTACTCTTGATAAAATATCGTAACTGTTACGCCCTGTTTACAGTATTACATCTCATTATATACCACTGATATCGGGAGTGGTCACACGAAGTATTATTTTTTAGTTTCATTAGCAAGCGACACGCGCTGGAAATTGAGGCACATAGTACAAAATGAATCTCAGAGGCCGTTTCGGCAACGAACTTCTGGAATCGGAATTTTTAGGGTATTCCCTTCTGCGCAGATCGAAGGAGCTTTGAAGGCTTTTGAGTTCCCACACTGGACTGTGGAGGTCTACTATGCTGTGAGCGTGAGGTGGAGTGTGTTTCGTCTCGATTCGTATTATGTTAACGAAGACCATGATGGACTATAAATCCTACGCGAAAGGAAATTCAATTTGAAAAATTACCGATTTCGTGAAAACCGAATCAAACTTACATATCTGAACAAAAAAACATACAGTACTGATCATGAGTCGGTTGACTGGCCGATGGAGAATACCCGATTTCCACAAAATTCTCAATTCTAGAGGATAATCGGTAAAGACACAAAGTACCAACTATGATTGGTAATTATATCAATTTTTTGGCATTTTTTTACCGAAAAGCTGTCATTTACATACGACGTCTGCTCACTTTTTGAGAATTGAACAATATGGGAAAAATCTGGACTTACAATCTCATGGAACAGCAAGCTTCGTTTGCATGTACATACAATATTGTGCTTGCGACAACGCTATAACATTGATAATGAAAAGCGACGAATGCAGAGACTATAGGAAGTTCTCGTTTACCTCTGGCTCTGTGCTGGTTCATTTTCGGGTCAACCATCCGTTGCAATCACGGTATACCTCTCAAACGTAGGATAGTCCAGACACTGATTACGGTGAATTAACAATGCTGGTAGCTGATCCAGGTTCTGTCCAGGATTGTCAATCCTCCGCGTGTGTTGATCCTGCTCGAATCTGTTTAGTTTGCGGTCCTGTAGCCGGGGACGAGCTTCGATTACTGAATCTAATTATACGATACAGTTGATTTCACAGTATCAGACATAGAGTGTCTAGTCTGAGAGCACAGAATTTTATGGTAGGTGATTATAAGTGAACCTGCAAATCACGTCCAGAATTTTATATCGTTCATAAAATATTTTAAACGTTGAGTCTCAGTTGATTAAAAAAATCGACTTTGGATGCGAATTTCTATTTTTTGCACGGTTCCAGGACTACAGTTTAAAAATATTCCGAAAGAAACTCGTCTGCTGTGCTCCAATCGAAAATAATCTCTGCTTCGACGAAAAATTGATATGTGAGAATCATAAATGTTGTAAATCGATATTCAACTGAACATTTCGTATTACATATAAGAAAAATACGACCGAAACGACACATTGGTAGATGTAAAATCGTGTTAAATGACGATTGACGTCTCTCATAGAACGAGAGAGTACTGCGCATCTTCAATCACCCGGAAAATTTGTAATAAATCGAATGAAAATTGTGAGGAGATGAAATACATCCTCGTCAAAGGCGTCTAACACAAAATTACAATGATTGATAATTCCAAAATCCGATGAAATCGGTTCATTACTTTGGTCGCATATCTTTCGAACCTATTACTAGAACTCTCATGGACAGAGAGTTTCAAGAGCTATGAAGAGAAAATAAGTTTTCCTGCCTCACGACCTAGCTCTCCGAACGCATATTATGACTGCAAGCATTCACAATGTATAATGAAATTAGTTTCTTCTTTATTTTCAGGTTTCAAGAGATCGGTGAGTCGACCTCGAGGGTTAATTGGGAGGCCTACCCAAGGCTGCCGCAATGCCACTACCAAAGCGTCTGGTGGAACCAGTGCATGTGGCACGTGGTACTATCCCTGACAATTTCCCTCTACCATCCGAGCTAGAAGCAGCTACCAATGGAACCCTAGCTAACACCGTAAGACAATTGTCAAGTCTCTCAAAACACGCCGAAGATCTCTTCGGGGAATTGGCTAGAGAGGCTCATGGGCTATTTGATCGAGCTAATTCATTGCAAGCAAGAATCGACAGGCTAGCTGTGAAGGTTACTCAACTGGACAGCAATGTGGAAGAAGGTTTGCTGGCAAATTGCTCAAATTACATGCGTAAACTTTTTTTCACTCATTTCCTGCTCCGATAATGAGACTTATCTCTTTTCTCCGATTTCTTACAGTCTCGTTACAAGACATCCATATGAGAAAAGCTTTCAAAAGCTCCGTAGTCTTTGATCAGCAAGTCGTTTCTAGAGATACCATGCCAACTGTGATGACCGAGACTTATCAACAGTGCGACAAACCACCTCCGCTCGATAAATTGAACATTTATAGGTATGGCCGCATTCAATTGTTATTTTTCAGTATGGTTACTCAGGAGGAGATGGAACTTAGTTGATTGAGAAAATGTACTAAGATTAGTCAAGTTGGTTTTGAAATTCTCACACAATATTCTAATTTCAATGTTTGTTCCTCTGCTTGCATATATTCAGGATGTAGTTGTGATCTAGGAAACTAATCATCGCTTTTACAATCCCAATAAATTATCCAGATTTAATGTAACGCTTCTCTTTCAATATCAATTTTCAGAGAGGATGGCAAAGATGGTTTGAAGTTTTACACAGATCCGAACTACTTCTTTGTACTATGGAGACAAGAAATACTCAAGGATACAGAAAAGATGCTCCATGATCGGGGGAAAAAGGTAAGAAGCAAAGGATCGTACACATAATGTCAAACCATGAGCTTGGATCAGGAAAATTGTCCTGTTGTTAGCATTTGTCGTTTGATTCTTGAGCTGAACAGAGCAATCCTCTATACTGTGTACAATAATAATTCATAAACTGAGTAACTATTCGATTATGGGTAATTATTTACAAATTCTTGTGCCTTGCAATTATTTGGGAAACAGTTGATATCCAAAGTGATATACATATACCATAGATATACATCATTTACCTTGTAATATGTGTTAACTAATAACGAATCTATTTCTGAATACTGAAACAATAAATCCCCTTGGTTATAGACCGAGTCTGAATATGCCGAACCGTTCAGAGAGGCAAGTCGATGGTTTGGATCTTTGTAGTTTTATATCCCTTTTAAACTTTAATCAATTATTAATTATGTCACACATTCATCCTTACCAGTCTCACTCACCTCTGTGTGGTTTTTAAACAACTAAACTTTGAGCTCATAGGGGTTGCGCTAGATGCTCGCTTTCCAGTTATTCGTAGTCTTGCTAGGAATAGATTATAAATCAACATTTTTTAATACTCATATCATCAAAATGATGCTTATAAATGGCAATGTCGAGAGTCATTAACAAGAACAAATAAACTTGTTGAAAAATAAATAAAGAAATCATTAATCATATCTCAATTTACCGTCCAATAAAAGTTAATGGGAAATTGTGTTTACGTCTGTCATTATTTTACTGCACAGTATTGAATCTCTCCTTTGCTTGTTACTGTTTCTATTTATCATCATATCATATACTTGCATAAGGAACTATTTGAGAATTATCTATCAATATAATATCTGTGTTCAACTCCAAACTAGAATTGACTGTGTAATATGTTAATTCTCTGTACTTTTCATAGTCATAATGTCCTAGATACATTATTGCAAGTTGTATAACATCATTAGTGGAGTTTTCCAATCATAAACAATGAGTGGTTTGAAAAATTACAAACCAAATGAATGACGCTTAGAATCATTTCAGCCTCGTTCTGCTACATCAATAATTATTATTATCTTACAATACGTTTATAGGAAATGAGAAAAAATGATAATACAACAAACAGAGAGATAGCATTATAAAAACTGCAACAGAATCTTACGATCTATATTTCCTATGGACTTATTCTCACTTCATAGCAACCAATACAGAATAACAGTTATTGGTATAGCAACTTTCGTTTATCAAGTGAATCAAAAAATGGATTGAAAATATTCCAAAGACTATTTCAGAGGACACAGTTTTGATTATCCTCTTATCCATTAAAAATTTCATCACGGTCGTGGTATTTTTGAAAACTCTAGTTTCTGTGTATCTGAACTGGTTGCCTACACAATACGCCAGTTCAAGCATTTAGCCTGCTTTTTGAAGTAAAGACTTTGACCAATGTCAAATGCCTATTCTGACTAATCACTCTTTCTGAACACAGCCTCACAAACCTCGGAACGAGGGTGGTAGCAGCGGAGGTGGTAGACACAAAAAGCGTGTGAGACAACCGCACAATACCAGAGAGAGACAACGACAACTAGCAGTCGGTGGCGGAGAGTACATAATGCCCTCCCAAACAGTTCAGTATCGAGCCTCTCATAAAATACCTGATGAAGCATTACTCGGTATGGTCATGACAGAACAGCGCCCTCCGAGACCAAATAGCATCGAATTAAGACGGAGCTATCCAACCGAAGAACAAAATATGTACAGTCCTCCGGCCTCTGATCATTATAGGTAGGTTTTGTTGTTTGTGAAATGTAGAATTATGTTCTAGGTATTATATCATTTAGAATCTTTCACGAAACTCGTATTTTTAACCAATTTCTTTTTTGTGTATTTTAACAGGGCAGCAAATTACGCAGCTCAAGGCTATGACGAGAATCTCTATGGATCGCATTACGCCCCTGGCCAGAGTCAACATGGTAGTGAAACGTACCAGAGCCCTGGTGGGCAAAGTACTCCAAGTCGAAGCGGACGGTCTAGACCTTCACAACCTCCACCAGCTCCTCCTAGTAACTCTTCTAGTAATTCCACTCCGACTGTAGTCTCGGCTAATAATACTCCGACTAGAGGAAGATCCATGAGCACTGGAAGGGATACTTTGCCTCCGCCACCTCCTCCACCTGGTGAAACTATGTCACCACCATCCATGAATGGTGAGATATTGAGAAATTGTTATTACACAGTTGAAAAAATTCAATGTGCCACATTTTTTTCCCCGAATTTTGATATGCAGATACTTTTTTGAAAAAACTTTTGGTTTCCTGAATGAATAGAAGTCCAATTTTAAGCTGAATGTATTTGTTTCAGGGTCTATACCGTCGCATTTACTAAACAGAAATGGCAGCCGTTCTAATAGTCCTCTACCTAGCCATCACTCGACTCCCACGCCACCGAACCATGCCAATCAACTTGGCGGAGATGATACTTGCGACGCTTTACCACAAGACTTACCGCCGCCGCCACCGACTCCCGATCCTACCCCACCGAGGACCGCATCGCCCCCCTGCAATATTCCACCTCCTCCACCACCGCCCCCTCCACTTCCAGAATCTAACGGACTATTGTTACCGATGCCGTTGACAAATGGCGACATTGCCAAAATGATCGCTAATAATCCACCAAAATTAACGCCACCCAAAAACATCGATGGGCCACCGAGGAAACCACTGAATCCAAATATTCCCCTGGTTGATCCAAGAAATGATCTGCTAAAGGCGATCAGAGACGGTAAATTAATTATTCATATGTGCTTCCTTTTCGCTCTTACTTCTGAAGTGAACGGATTATGAAAGAATATTGTGTTACAGGTATAAAACTACGAAAAGTGGAGAAGATTGAGCAGAAAGAAGTCGAGCGTGTGAATGCATTGCACGACGTAGCGTCGATATTAGCACGACGTGTCGCGGTGGAGTTCAGCGACAGTGATTCTGCATCCGAAAGTGAATGCGACAGTGAAGGATGGGGGGAACAGGAGACCAGTTTGGCGTGACCCTTCAGTTTACCGCCAACCGCAACTGCCTCATAGGTAGCCAATTGTCTCAGGTTAATTCTGACAAATTAAACTCTCCATTATACGTTATGTGGTCGTTATTGAGAAATCATTTGAAAAACTAATTCATGTAGTCAACACAAAATAGGTACACACAATTAGCAAGGAGAAAATTATCCTGATTGTTACAATATAATCAGTTATCGGTCAAAATACGGTTTTCATATCCCAAATTGCATAAAATATAACGACAGTAGCATTGAACTTGAATGACGTTAGAGCAAAAAACAACATAATACCTAATAACAAAATAAACGTTGTAGTTCAGACAGAATAAAAGAAAAGAAAAATTTAACTCACTTCAAGGTAGTTTACAGCTATATCCATTCATCAACGATAACATTGATAAGCTAGTGATCAATTTCTTCAAACATTTCTCACTCCTTCATCGAGAGTTTAATATATACCTACACTAGAATTACTAAGTAACATCGAAAAGAATAATTGAATAATATTCATTATTCGGTATAAATTATGTCCACATATTCGAGCATCGATCATAATATTCAGAATGGATTTGATTCTAAATAGAAAACTAGAAAATTTATTATCCTGTATTTTATCATGTACAGTCGACTTTTATTCCAAGCAAGGTGGCCGCGGGTTGTGATTCAGCAAGAAAAAGCCAAAAAAATGTTGAGATATGTCCCATAATACGTTTTTTCTATCATTTACGCAGTATGCTCAGTTTTGTTCAATGTACATCTTTAGTAATGTGATGATTCAATCTTCATGTGCAAACCACGTTCTCGTTCTTGCTCCAAACTCGTGAAACCTATTCTCATCGGCGAACGAAGATTGCGAAAGAATTTGCTCCCAATGAATTCGCTTTGAATAAGAGTCAACGGTATACATAGATACAATTCATGCTCCGTGAAGAAGCCTATATAAATCTGAGAACATTTTTCTTCCATTATCTAATATATACCTATCACTAGAATAATCATTCGAATGAAACTAAAATACTCAAATAAATTACCTATATCACCTACCTGCTTATCAGTTTACAATCTTACCTCATTTTTGATTTCCAGTTAAAAAGTCTTTGACATAATTTTAACAACTGTGACTATCTTTTGAGAACTGATCACCCTTTACCTTTTTCAAATAACTAAGCTCTCGCATAATTGAAAACTGGTCATTCAATTACTTAAAGGTTGGCCTAACGAGCAGCATATAAAGGTGACAAACTTTCTTGTGGATTTTTTACCCTGACCCTAAAGTTCAGTGGTAACAGATTTAATGAACGAGAAATAAAAAAATTTGAGAAAACTATTGAGAGTTCGTGTGCAGTATATGTGAAATATGAGCCATCTTGGTAAGGTTTCTTTCACTCTTTAAATTAAGTACCTTAAAAACTGGATTCACGAAAACAGTTCGTAGGGTACAACATTGAGAATTTTTAGAGCAATTCTTTGAGTTTCAATATCGTTTGCCTGATGTTTATCGAGAAATTAAACAGTGAGATTAACTTACGCACATATAATTGTTAAATGATTGATAACAGTCGACGATGCTGTTTCTGCTAAAATTGAAAAAGTCTCTTCGGTATGTTCAGCATTACTAATTAATATTCATGGATCGTGAACCTTGCACTTCAAATTGAAGTCGGCATGTTCATAATATATAGCTATACACGTTATAAATTGTATAATTATTAGGTAAATGCATTAAGATTATAATATCAATTAATTGTAACAGTATAGAATTACTGTAATGTATAAGCAAAGCCAAAATGCAGATGGATGTTGAAGCTTGTTGGTCTTTTTTACACAAGCACATGTAGATGATTATACCTACCTATTATCAAAAATGGTAAAAATTGATAGATTTTAATAAATATATTAAATATAAATAAAATTATATTAATATTGAAAAAGAAACTCTTTGATGTAATTTTACGGTTACTTCAAATTCCGTAATTCATTGATAATACGAAATCACATGAAGCTTCGCAAACATTCAAACACATTTTATTTTATTTCAACTTTATAGTAGATCCGATGATCGTGGACTTTCTCAGGATTCTGATTTATTCACTGTTTACTGAATAGAGAGAAGAAGAAGACGAAGAAGAAAAACAAAAATTTTCTCTTGTCTCAAACCACAATTTACACATTAATTTTTCTACCTACCTACTACGAATACGATTGTTACGATTCATTTTGCTACAATAGTAAATACAATTATTTTTTAACGCATTTTTCCCTTCATCGAATATTGTGCTCATTGAATAAATAAATTAGAAAGACATTAATCGCTGACTTCTATACATTCTTATTATAACTCATTAAGAGTTGACTCATTTGGGTGAAAATACCAAAGAATCTATAATACGCTATGAGAACAAAGATAAGAAAAACAACAAAATAAAACATGTGACATGGTGTTGTGGAAGGTTTTTTTCTTTTTTGTATGAAAAAAAATTGAAAAAACAAAAAAGAAATTGAAAATTAAAAATTACGAAGTTGAATGTAACCGTAGCGTAAAAAGTAAATTAATAAAGTGTTTCTTAAACAAGAAGAAACGAAGACAGTATATATAAATATTGAAAACCAAAATACTCCATTCATATATGTAAGAAGATAGTGAAAAAATTGAGGTGTAAAATGTAACGTAATAATTATAAAATGCGCAAGAGAAGAATATCTGTCTGGGATAGAGAAAGCGAGAGAGACAGAAGAAAAAACGGACCCATGCGCGCCGAAATAAACAATATTGTTGATATATAATACCTAAAATATAGCGGCCAATATTATAAAAGGAAAAAAAAATGATAATAATTGTGATTTATTTTGCATCGATGTTGGTGGAGTAAGCCAAAGTGGAATATGGTGAAAATGATAAAATGATAAATCTATCTAAATACTTATAATATAATAATTACCTGTTCAGTTCATGCAAAATGTTATCTGCATCAATTATATTCAAAGTAGCGAACACTGTGCGTAGTGAAAATTGATCAGAAGGGACAATGTAAAAATGAGAATAAAAATGAATTAAATTTCTCTCAGAGCTGGATTTAGGTTCTGAAAAATCAATATTAGACGTTATATGTAAAGAGAATTCAAGAACCGGAAGAAATTTTTCATAGATAGAGAAGAAAAAAGAACAAGGTTTCATTTGTCGACTTGAATGACGTTAACATTTTAATTCCAATTCTAGTCTGGCCAACGTTTTCATGAAAAAAACAAGTGATCATCAATGATTGATAAGTTTTTGTAATTTTTTCTTCAATTACGTATTGTTTTTCAAATTTAGAAAATCAGCTCGACATTCCAGATATCACGACGACGACTGATATGTAAATGTATAACTGAATTACATATATTCGAAAATTATTACTCAACTTTCATTTAATTATTGGAACAACATTTTGCTGTTCGGTAAATTGGCTAATAAAATTGGCAATCAAATGTCTACTCAGCCGTGATGTACAAGGCTACATAGCGCATCTGTAAGCGAGATGAAATTATTGCTAGTATGTATAAAGATAATAATAAACTTAGGCTTTGTATTATAAAAAAGAAAAAGAAAAAACGGATAGAAAGAAAAAAAAAAAAAAAAAAAAAAACAGAGACAAAACAAACAGTAGGAAAAAATCTGAGTCCGTGACAGACCTAAACTTCATATAAACGCGTCTGAAACTCATCATCAGCAACGACATGTATGTAAATTTATTATAATTGTATTCTACAATTTAAGTGGAGAAAAAAAATAGATATATACATATATTAATTGATAATGTGTATTTGGAAATGCTTATTAATTTTTTCTGTTAATATCGTATTAATCGTAATCTGTAATATGTATATAAAATACATAAAAAACATACTTTAAATAAGTAATTAAATAATTAAATGAATAATTGATACACAAGATAGGTTCCCGCTAACTTTAAGAACGATAGATAATATACCTACTACAAATATTCTTATAGTTAGTTAATTATTATTTCACCAACTACGAGACAGTATTTATCAAAAGTTTTATAAGAAGTGCTACAATAATAAATATTACTACACCTCTATCAATTTAATTATCATAATGCTATCGAATGAATCGATTAATCAATGAACTCTAAACTCTTATAAACTGTAACGAACGGAAATAAATGTATTTGTAAAATGGCTGTTGTTGGCTATTCATGTTAATCGTGAATTTGGTAAACGTTTAAATTTCGTTTTTTTTTAATCGATTTTTTTCTCTGCCACATACAAGGGTAAACATGAAATTGACAAAATTATACCTACACGAGATAATGATCAGCCAATTGAATGCCGATTAGTTATATTATTCATTATACATGTTATCTGATACAGAATTATACGGGAGAGAAAACATTACAGTAAACAAATACCAGGTAATAATATGGGCAAGTTGATAAAAAATGTCATTCTCTCACTTGTGGTATGTTATCATGTTATGTACTACATATTTTGTGCCGATCTTTCCAACTGTGTATTATGGGCCTCTGCGATAATCGATCGCTAAAAGCTGTGTATACAAATTGTCCGAAATTCTTTAAAAATTTATACAATATTCGTGAATTTGTTGAGGTTTTTTTTCTCACCAAATGACGGGTCTTTTGTAATTTATCGTAATTGAATTTCACCGTGGAATATAAACTTTTGATTTTATAGGTATATACATATTTATTATGCTACACGAAAGAATTAGATGTGCTCCGAAATATTCAATTATTTTCTATTAAATTAGTATTGGAGAATTTCTATCGCTACGGATCTCCTGTTTGAAATCGAACGAACATAAAATAAAACATCAAATTCACTGCATATCCGAATTTCACGAAAATAATTCACAAATATTTTGCATTATTCTTATTTCACATCGTCGGATGAAAAGATATTGGTACAATAAGAAACATATATTATACATTTTTACGTTTTCATTTCATAAATTTACGCGAAATTGGTTTTTTTTTTTTTTTTTTTCTTTCAGATTCATCAATTCAAAATTCTCATATTGATTCATTTGGGATGAATTTGGCTATAAAAATAATAATTGCGACAAAAAAAGAAAGAAAGAAAAACGGGAAAATCCATGTATATTCGATATTTCCTAGTTTGCCCGATTCAATTATTTTATGCACATACCTAATAGTTGATAAAAAAGAAAAAAAGAAAAACAATAAAGCTAATGATTATAAATATAGGTATACCTACGAGTACTATACAGCGAGCAAACATATTATTATTTTTATCATTATTATTGTCATTGTATTATTATTTTAGTGATAAGTTTGTAGCAAAACTGTACAGAGCCAAATAAAATATATGAAAAAAAAAAAAAAAACAAATACATGAATAATGAATCAGTATGATTATCGAAATAATTTGATGTATCTCGGAATAATGAGTATCCGAAAAATTGTATTATCTACCACATCTCCGACGTGATTGGTAGGTAGGTGACAGGTACGTGAGAAATTGGTTTATACTACCTATATGCGTACGGCAAATACCTATGTGCGTATAGTATATGAGATGAAAAAGTATGAATTCACGAAGAACTTAAGTGTGTAGTATTTTCTTTATTGTACCTATATTTAGGAAGCAAGGAAGTAGTTCCGTGAATGGCTTTTATGGTTTTCGAAATCGTGATCCAAATTTTAATTTAACGTACATATACAATTGTCAATTTCGGACAGATCAAAGGTATCGTTTCAGCAGCTGCCGGTAAAACCACCCCTACGATGATCTGGCGCAGTGTCACGGCTTGAAAATCGAACGAGATGCTAAATCGCAAAGTTCAATGCGCCAGAATTATTTACTATTTAATTGCTTTGGAAATATTCCCTGTCCGCAATTTTTGTTGCACCCCCTGGCCTCAAAAACCACCCCTGCGACGTTGCGGCGCAGCGTCATGGCAATAGCAACTGCCTTTCGACGCATCGAACTTTTCGATTCAGAATTTTGTTTCTTTTTTATGTTATGGCGGCGTTAGATTAAAATTTATTAAGCACCACCCCTGTTTTTGGCTTAGGGGTTGAAGCAATCAAATGCTTATATATAGCAAGTAATTAGCAATTGAACAGCAACTTATCTTCATGAATTGAAAAGTTAATTTTTCATATGTGGGGGTGCTAACTTTATGCACGTAACAATGTTTGTGTTGGGCATTATTTGATGTGGATAACCTGGTGAAAATTTCTACTCATATGAATTTTTACATCCCATAGTTTTTCATTAAAAAAATGATAGATTTTCGTAGTTCTTCATAGACAAAAAATAGAATTTCCCAGTTCTTCGTCAGAAATTGTAGATCTTTGTGGCTCATCATACAAAATTGCGCAATTTCTTAATTTTCATTAAGAAATGAAAATGAAAAAATTGTAAATCCGTATGGTTGTTCAAGAAAATTTTTGTTTTCGGTGATCTGAACTAAACTGAACTAAAATTTCTTACAAGAATTAACGACGAAAAGTTACAATTTCCATAAAAATTCATGAGAATACGAATTTTCACCAGAGTATCTTTGATTCAGCAATTATTGACACTCTTACAACACTAAGGAAATAGCGATGTAAGTCGCGAGAAAATATCTTGTTGTCTCCTCAAAGCAAAATATTAAAGTTATGATATCAATATCATAGCCTGTTATCTTGTTAACAAAGTTATATTCGGTTATAAGCGATGTATATACGCGGTGTACAATTTTCTATGGGAACATGTAATCCTCGGTATTAATAATCCAATTACTATAGTAATCATCGTCTACATATGATATATGCTCGTGATTATTTCAAACTTGAAGTAATTACACTGATCGAAAGTTAGCTAAACTTTGATCTCAGAAACTTCGAGCTGAAGTTATCCATTCGTAATCAATTTAATTTCATCTGTATGGAAGAGTATAGAATTATTTCTCGTAAACTTTGACTTTTGAATTTCTTCCCAGTATACATACTGCCACGTTCAGTGAATATGGCTTCATTTATATTCCACGCAATTCTACGTTATCAAAACTTTTCTCAATTCCAAGCTCATCCGATCCTCTCGGAAGGCGCCATCATATGACTCACTGCAGTCTCGTTATTATCATGGTTATTATTATTAATAATATGTAATAACTATCACAGCCAATTCAAGAAAGATAGCCTCTTTTCCTGGAGATCTTTACGTCACGAATTCAATCTTCTTATTCGTCTCCGAGTTGAAGCTCGCAATCAGTCAGAGGTACCTTCGGTTTAATTCACGAATACAATCAATCTATCTCCTACGTAGCCGATACAATTACTGATCTACGTCACGTCACTCGGATAGCTTGTTAAGGAATGGCCAGCGAAAATGTCAGAGTTCTGATTAACGAACCTCTGATTAGGATCTCATATAATACTACATCAATGTAACCGATCTACGTTAGCTCATGAGCTTCAACTCGGGTATCAGGAGTCAGCAATAATTACTCCTACATCCGAGGCTGCTTGCTCGGTGATCACGAATATGATTACACGATGTAGCTAATCAAGTAACGCCCAAACGCGAAGGACCTGGATACTTGTGAAAATTAATTTTCACCTCTAGTTTATCAGTATATCATGCAGTATCGTTTCGCATGTAGGTGCGCGCTCTTCAGAACTTTGTGATTGAGATTAGACGAGCTTCCAATTCATTCATATGCTTGTAATATTGATTTTCAATTCGGTCAAGGGGTTCGTACTCTTTCTTTGATTCGTCCAATTTTCATAATCATTCAACATCCAAATTTTTCTCGGTTTCCTGCTAGTTTGAACAGAAAGCATAAAAATAGTCGGATTCTACTTCCAAAGAGACTTTCACGGAGTCTCTTTGCTTAATTCTTATCATCTTTGCCGTTTTTCTATTATATCCTTAGCCTCAGCGTCGCGCTCTCAAATCCAATTTCCTGTTGCTAAATAGCAGCTCCGGATGATTCGAAAAAACCCATCAAGCTCAATTAAAATGAAGACGTATATGTGTAGGACGTGATTTAAAACAATGGTTCGACCCAGCATGGATCCAATAAACGAACGAATATTCCGCACCTACGACGAATAATTACATAACAAATTCCGCGATTGAAAGTGCAAACAGATATAAAAGCACGCTACCCTTATAGATCCCAGAATGGCTTTTGGAGAAAACCAGGTGCGAGTTGTAGGTATGAAAATTGAATGCTGGAATTCATTAGCATAACCAATCGAATCCGATAGATAAAATATTCCATCCGCTCTCCAGCCTGCGTTCGGAATAAGTTTTCTTACTAACTTTAAGTACGTATATATATATATATATGAATATAGTTTACTATGTATCGGCGATTTGTCCTCATAAATAGAAATCCTGATTGATCGCGGATCTCTCATAGATTCAAAAACTGAGAGACACATATTTTTTGTATCGGCTCATATACATATCTAGGGGATGGAAACAACCTCCGAAATTTGGTGACTCCGAAGGGCATCTGAAATTGTAAGCATGAAGAGTCAATCGATTGCAACGAAACCTATGCCAAGACGTGCCTCTATATTATAATGAAGTAATCGTACCCATAATTATATAACTGTGTACCGATCGCGATAATCAATGAACGACGCTCGTAGATGCAGTCAAAGGGCGCTAACTTCATAATTTTTTGTAGTTTCGGTCCAGGAATATGAACCTTGGGATAGGTTTCGTTGGAATCGATTGAGTCCTCGTGCTTCAAACTTTCAGATGCTCCTCTAGTTCCCCAAATTTCCAGGGGATGTTTTCACCTCCTAGATATGTTTTCGAGCCGATATAAAAAAATACGTGTCTCTCAGTTTTTGAATCTCAACCACACGTTCATTCAAATTTCCATTCAAATCAGAGGGAAACACGTATGTGGTACAGGCTATGTTTTCCTCTCATTGTTAGTCGCCTCTGGGGATTCGCTGGCATGTCAAACAAATAGAATATGAGTATCAGCTTCTTATCAGAAAGTAATTTCCTGCAGATACCAAGTTGGTTGGCTTGAGTCTAATCTCGGAGGAAAAGAATAACGTAAACATTTATTATTCTTACTAACGTTGTTAATCGGTTTTACATTCATATTCGTGTCAGATTTGCTGAATATCAAATTTTTTCCTCGACGTTGGGGTATACTGACAGGTTAATATTGTGATAAAGGTTGCGCACATGCAGCATGTTATCAGCCGTAGAATATAGAGCGATGGAAGTGCATATGTGAAGCTCGAAGCTGGGAAATATCGTTCTGGTCAATTTTTATGTGTTGATGACTGAAGTACGTAAATAATTGACGAAAAATTTGTGAAAAATTGGAATTGGAATTTTGGATTAGATTTTGGAATCGTAGATTATCGAGGTTTTCCGAGGTGCCAAATAACTCTGTGTATAATTTCGATTTAAAATATCAGTATCGATAACAAGTTTTCACGCTGTTACGTTGCACGAAATGCCGATAACGCATATTGTTTCACATTTTTTCATTGAATACGGATCCGACAAACTTCGCAGTTCATCTATTGATCCACTTTAGTACGAAATCACTCACATTTCTCTGTACACATCAATTGAAAATTGATTTCTTAATAACTTCGTCGTATACACTCATGGTCAGTTAATTTGCGTGGCAAATATCATTCGTCATAGATAAACTAAGAGGTCGAGGCCGGAAAGATAGCGAATATGGTTATCGAGTGTGTGAAAATTTTCCGTGTGAAATTCAGCGCCAGTCTTGTTTTTTCTCTTATGAGCGTAATATTATGGCCTCAAAATCCGATGAGAATTCCAAGTCGCATGCGATACTAGGAGAGATAACCTCAAGGACCGACAGACACGACTTGGTCATGCCTCGGGCTTGACCCGTGCAAGAACATGCAGATTTATTACGCAGTTATTTACACTCTCGTATTCCAGTAATTTCAATTTTTTCCAGAAGGAAAAAGGAAATGTCGAAAGAGGGGAAAAAAACCTTCGGAAAATCTTCACAAAGAATGAAAGATTCTTCGAGTTTTATTTTCTATTGAACCTCAGTTTTTACATACTTACGTCGAGGAGTCGATTTCACTCAATATATTTCGCGTTAGGGTTTCATGGTTCATTCGCTACTCTTTGACGCACGAACTCGAGAATGATCTGGGAAATGAGGTAACGAAAAGTATTTCGAAAGCATAGCTGATGGGCTATAAAATGTGAAAAAGAGAGAGAGAGAACGAGAGAGAGATTCGGACACACATTTATCTGATTTTCTTTCACCTATTCGGGCATTTCCGAGCCGTTGACTCATGCACAGCATCCACTTACGAATGTTCACAGTGCGTTGTCAGCAGAATAATTGATGCAAAATATGAATTTTCCTAAAGCATAAAGCGGTCTACAAAGTTTTTCACTTTTTATCCTAAAAATATCTGTTGAATATACGGTTCTTCTATCTTTACAGAAAAATGGTACACGTGTTCCACGTCACGTAGTTATACAAGGTGGAAGAAAAAAAAAAAAAAACACCTGGCAGCTTTAAAACGTGAATAAAAATACGTTGTTCAATCTGAGCCATCGTTTCGCCGCAGAAACCGGAAGAATAAGGCTTTCGTTTGATGTTTTGTAATCGGAAACATTTCTGCTTGTTGCCGAGAAACTCGTGTTGGAAGATTGCGCTTCCGGAAAGTCGTTATAGGAATAAAAACTTTGTATGAAATCTCAAAAATTTCACCTTCGTTTCGTCCGTCATAGGAGCGACTTTTTGGAAATTAATTTTTCAAACGTTGGAACGTTCCTCAGTAACGCGCCAAAGTTCTTTAAATTTCAATGACTTCATTAGACAGCCTAATTCTTCGAGTTTCTAGCGGTAGAAAAGATTACCCGATTGGTACGCGTTCAGATTTTATTCACGCGTTGAAATGACTGTTCCGTTCAATCCACCCGGTATATTATATATTATACGTATAGCTAAATCATCCACCTTCGCTATAAATCGTCCCTCCTAGCTAATAAACTGCAGCCAAAATTCTGTCGCTGCCATTGTAAAACATTGTCCCACATTCACCGCGTGTGGTGGAAATATGAGGATGAAACTAAAATGCATCTTTCGGATATCCACATGGACAACGTATGTTTTTATTTATTTTTTCACTCACATATGCAAGCGCGTATCAGTGTAGATATAGTTGTTGGGTGTGTTAACGAGTGTGCGTAGGTATATTAAATATCCATGTATGTGACAGCCCGAGGGATGTTCGGCCGCAAAAAGCTGTATAACGATATAGTATACGCAATTTACATATCCGTAGTAGACGCAAATAAGTATGAAAATGTGAAATTTTTCCATTTCCATCATTTCCGTCATCCCCAACTACGCGGTTAGCATTCCAAACCTCCGCGTTCATTTTGGTTTATCAAAATTCGCTGAGCGCTGCAGTAGCTCAGGCACCGCGGCGTTCGGTTGCTGAATCTCCTTTGCATTCGATAGGATCGATCCAATGTATAGGTATGTAGATACATACATACATGCATACATACATACTCTCGGCTATCTTTCCTCCTTTCCTTTCTAGAATGAATATATATACCTGGATGTTCTACATACCATATTATACACAGTAATTGCATTCGTGGATGCATATCAATGCTTGCGGCACGTACATTATATATATAGGTCTATAGTATATTACGCAGTTATATACAATGCATACTTATTATAGAAACACAAAGCGTTCCGAAGGGTGAAACTTCTAGTGATAACGCCCGTGCATCAGTTCTCTGCTGCAGTAGGTATACATTGTACGCGCATGCAGTTGTGCAGGTGCCCGAACCAGATGGCTGCGGAAATCGAACTCATTAGGAAAACCGGATTCGAGAGAAAGTTCCGAAATCCCCGAGTGCGTGTAACTCTGCACCTCACAATTCTGTATAACACCGTACGTATGTATATATATACATGCATTCATATACAGCTTTTTTTTCTGCACAAAATTGAGATCCGCACTTGTGCGAGTAGCCGAGTTACGGGTAGTTGTTCGCGGATAGATGAATGCAAAGCTGCCAGCTTGTATAGGCACTCATATCGACGAGAAGACAGAGGGCAGTGCTCGGAGGCTCCATGCTATTGCGCGTCACCAGTAAGGATGAGATTTATGCTTATTTTTCCATATCCTGCACCTTAGCCGTTTAATGATAGGACAAGTAATTTTCTTCGCGATGCATGTGCGAGGCGCATCGAAAGAAAAAGCCGACGAGATGTTCACCTTGTCTTGATCGGCGCGGTTTCTGTGCTTGTTCTGTTATTTCAAAGGCGCCAGAAAGTGGCTTGAGATAGTAGTATCCTCGTATGTAGGTATAAGTCGATCGCCGATTTTCTTCAGTGAGCAATACCTAACTACCTCCTATAGAACGGAAGCGACGCGTAATGTAAGAACGTCGCGACATTGAGACTAGGTCATTGCTACTTTTTAACGTCTCATAGCACTGGTTCACGGCAGATTTATAGACGTATACAGCTGCAAGAAATATCCAAGTATTTTATCCTCGTCGCGACATGGTTTCTAGTCTTATTTATCAATTTTCATACCACGCGAGCTATCGGGTCATGCGACCAGTTTCTTTGTGTGCAGAAGTAAAAATCAGTGGATAAGTTAGTATTCGATAAAGTTTGCTATTTCGTAATTGCAGTATATGGATAGAATTCATTGATTTACAATTCGGAGAGAAATTGTCATCCCGTTATTAGTATGCCAGAGTCAAAGGGAAGGAAGAACATTGATAATTGCTTTGTCTTGCTCGTTAGACGATAGAGTTATTTTTCCATCAGCGTTATCATTATTATCATTATCATCGAACGAGAACCAAACGCAATCTGTTGTTCGGCGAGTGAACGTTGAAATTGCGTTACGACAATTATTTATCCCTGAGTTATCACACTCATCCGTGTGGAATCGTAAATGATTATTATTTCGCCATAGAAGAATGAAAATGATGATATACCTAACTAACATAAGTAGCATAGAAATAATGAAGATTTGATCTTCCGACCTTCGCCGACGAGGCATTTGCGTTCTAACGATAAATTGCAGAATGGTAAAACTCGCAAGCTGTGAGCGCGAAATATAATTCCGAATTACGGATTCTGATGCGGTGAATAATTCAATGAGCCTCTCCGGCAGTATGACATATATTTATATTCTGCTCCTCTCTTTTTCAGATCACGTGACAGACACACGCCAACGTAACGTAATTTCTATTTGGCCGAAGATGCTAAAATCCCCGTGGGTTTGAGATTATTAGAAATAAATCGCAAGAGTCGAGAGAAAATCAATCCAAACGTTCACCCCCAAAGTCTTAAATGATTCCGAAGCAGCTTATGAGCGATCAGTGAGCACCATCTTAACCCACAATCAATCATTCTTTTATTTCGCAAAAATGTATGTGTCCTGCTATCAGTTTGATGGATAATCCTTCTTCACTCTTCCTCAAAACCGTTGGTAGTGGGCCTTAATCGTAAATAAAGTTGTCGGATGTTGTGTTACTTTTTATGAAGGAAAAAGGCAGGTGTCGATAACAGCATGATGCATGTTATTTGATATTCCGCGCGCTGAATGAGGAATTCCGTTACAAATTGCATCGCAGTGACAGGAATGAAGGGAAAAATGCGTAATTACGATCGAGGAGTAGTTTTATAGCGGAATCAGCTCTACCTACTCGATATTATAGTTGTTAGGGAAGAGGTGACGGCTTTTCCTTTGGTACTTAATAAAATGAACTGCCACCGGAGGATGATGCATTTATTGGAGAATTGCAGAGATTTCACGGGGAAATCGAGATGAAATAGAAATTGGAAAAATCCACTTGACACGTCTGTGTAGAATCTCAACACTGTTGGGAGCAAAAGATTGCCAAGATCCACGTCGCTGGAATGTGCTTCTAGCTGCAATCGAGACTTTATATAGCTTTGCTACAAGAATATGAGCTAGTATTGTCTTTTCTTTGTCAATTCTCATATAAATGCAGTAAGGATCTATATCTGTTCATACATGATACGTGAGTTTGTGGATTTTGGTTCATTCGAAGTTCACTCAGCCGAAAATATAGTGGTTCATAATTCGACTTGCTTTTTACGTACTTTTTTCCATCTTTGAAACCAACCATATCGTGAAATAATATAAGCATACATTGAATCGTGCTCATGAAAATATCCGGGAAAACTGGACATTTGAATTGCTAAATGGAATATTAACTGGGCACAGAAATATTGAGATTGAAGAATGAAATGGGTGCGGATGCCGAATCGAATATCGCTGACAAATGTAACCAATTCGTTATGCATCGATGCAACAATTTTAGTTGATTTGATACGCAATTTACAGAATTTATAGTTACATAAAATTGGCAATTTGAAAGATTGTGAAGACTGAACAATACGGCAAATTGCAATCGTTAACGGTCCAAAATGAGCATCCGAGTTTCGAATTACTATAATGAAAGTAAGCCTAATTATTCTGTTCTTGGATTTTTCTGATCTTTTCGCTTCGTGAGTTAAGAAACCTCTGATCTTATTACTAGTTACACAGAATTTTGAATTTATAGCATCCGATTTTTCATGATTTGTCCATATTACGATCGGATATACGAAATGAATGGCGCAGTGATAAGGAGATGTATAGTATAACGTAATACGGAGGCTTCAGACGCCAGAAAGCAATCACTACATGGATTTACTTTCCCCGGGCCACATTTTTCTTGACGTAATTCCATCTGATTGGCGCATGGCGCTTCGTCTCTGCTGACTTTACCGAGAATAAGGTACATTCGCGTTCTCCAGTCTCCGCTCTCGAGCATTTGCTTCATCCTTCCGTTCGGCTTGCGATTAATCAAATGAAATCCGATCAGAAATGGTTCAATGGCTAAAACTTTTTTTATACCGCCATGTTTTATTATTACTTGATATTACTTCGTAGTTGGCGGACTCAAAAACTGTCTGCAATAAATGATTTGCGGCTCTTTAAATCCTTGCTAAATTCTTACGTCTGGTATTAGAATTTTAATATGACGGACAAATTTTGGCAGAGCATTGCAATTTGGCAAGCACGTGGTGATCTTGTTATCAAGCCTCTGTTCGGGAGGCGAGAGCGATGGAAATTTGTATGTAGGTATGTATCTCAAATGTATGAGAGTAAAGAGGACCAGTGACAAAGTGGATATCGTACCTAACGGAGAATGCCGACAGACGGACTAGAAAAAAGAATTGCATTTCACCCGGGCAGATATGGCTGCAGAAAATCTGTAGCTGATTGATAAATCAGCCTCGACGTTGGCAAATTAACTTTACACTTTCGATCAAGGTGATTTCTATTTTAATTTTTTACCTTGGATATAAAAATGACCAGGCTGATCTGAATGGAAATGGAAATACTTGAGGATCCGTGCGAAAAAGATGTTCATTTCTTGTGAACGAGGGAATTAAGGAATTCTGTGATCGAATATGAGTGGAGAAGCCATCCGCAAGTTGAGTAGTTTAGCTTCTGAAAAGATGTAGGTATTTGAAAAATCACAAAGCTTCATGAACAGTTTTTCCCGATCTCGAGTATTCGTTTATTACGCTGTATATTGCATTCTATAAAAGAACTTTCAAAGTTCAAAAGTTGATCTATGTTCTACAGACATTTTTTATCCACTTTTCCGATTTGGATCTACAAAGCTTCACCCCCTATTTTGCACTTTGTCAAAAAATCCGTTCAAGTTTTCACTAGTATATCTTAGCTGACTGTTGTATACATGCGACGGCGGAAGGGGGGGATTCAAAAGTTTCCACACTACGCTATCATGGAAACGATTTCACGGTCTGTGCTAGTTCCCAGGAAATAAAGTGGGCGCCGAAGGGGGTGGTGTATACTTCAAGAACTCATAGTGATCCTGGAATACCTCCTGTTCGTCCAGGTGGTCCGGAGCGGTTCCGTTCCCGAATTCACAGCCTGAAGGAATTCCAGGTCGATTCTTCACGTCCATTTTCTTTCGCCTTTTTTCTGGCACGACTCCACCTAACTTTGAAATTGGTCGACGCCCGCAAAGTTTCACTATCACGTCCGCCTATAGCAGGTGAATAGAAGCTGCTGGTAAAAGAAACTTTTTTAAATGATAAATTATAAATTAGTAACTATGAATCACTGGTGCAGCACTTACAGGTTCGTCTAGCTGAAAAATATTCCTCTTCATATCTTTCATATTATTTGTTCATTTTATTACGCGCATGTCCGGACAACATACTTTTGGCAGGAGAGGAAGAAGTTCTCGTACTTCACACACTATCTGGCTTCTATTTGCAGAATTAAACTTTCCTCTGCAAATGCAATTCCCCGTGTTCCCAGCTGCTTTATCGCCCTCTCGTCGAGCATAATATGGCGAAAAGTGAATTCTACAGCTTCCGTAGCGATATCTGCACCTTCAAAAATGTATTACTCTATGTTCAGAAAATGTAGGTTCTTACTTCTCGCTATACCTTCAGACTCAAGAGGTTTATGATGGAGAGCATCATAAATATTCATCATTTTCTGGAAATAAAGTCTTAGAAATTCATGTCGACACTTATACTGTAATTCTAATTGGACTCCTGGGATTTGAAACGGTGAAATTTTGCCAAGAGTTATAGGAGTGGTAAATTTACACGATCGCAAACATTCTAAGAAAGCATCTCTCGGCAGGAACTCTCTCCGATGTTAATTTCTCACCTGCGAACGTAAACGAGCAACAATATGACGCGTTGACTACGGGTACTCTTCATCATTTGGAAGAGCTTTTCTGGAAAGTTACGATGATTTGAAATTTATTTCCGTTCAGAGAGGAATGCTTTACGATGAAATTGTTCATTACTCTATAGTCCAATATTTCACAGTTGGTGAATTTGATATTGAGGGACTCTCTTATTAGTTATGTCAATCAGCGGAATCAATACCCAGCAGCATGAAACGCAATCTTAGAGAGAATTGGATGAATCTATTATATAGATGCAGGTAAAAATAACGAACTGTTATGTTTCTTATTATCAGAACGTATTCTCTTCCCGCTGAAAGGAGAATGAGATGGCGTGAGAACCATATGGAGATGAAAAAACTGGATGAAAAAAAAAGAACAACGACAGAGGGTGCGGTTGGGGGTAAG
Source organism: Phymatocera aterrima (assembly GCA_963170745.1). NCBI lineage: Eukaryota > Metazoa > Arthropoda > Insecta > Hymenoptera > Tenthredinidae > Phymatocera > Phymatocera aterrima. Next base: position 16,280,288 of record OY720661.1, on the reverse strand, counting down.
AATTGTCTAACTACAGCAATATAAAGTAATACAGCAACTTGAAATGCAGGGTTAACTTCTTTCCCCCTCGCTACTCTGGATTCTTGCCAGCCCTGCATTGGTGGTTATACTCCATTGGGGCAGCAGGCAGCAGGCACCAGCGGCTGTTGAACTCCGTAAGTTTCCCTCGACTGTCTAATTAAGTTTTCCTGGGAATTATGCGCTTTGCTGAACAACAAGCATTTCCACAGCGTATAGCTCAATCGACTCTATAGTTCGCCGCACTAAAACCACCAAATCCTTCATCATCGTGGTTCGAGTTCCCGTATGGAGGAGCGAGGAATTTTTTAATCATCTTTCTTTCTCACTACGAAGAGAGTCTTTCGGAATTTCATCGATCGATGTCTACCCTCGCTTCTACAGCTTCCAGAAAAAACCTATATCCTTCCTCCTCTGTTCTCTCTGGGCCAGATATTTTCTTACGTATACGAGATGACAGAAAGACAGGAAAAAAACTCACCGCGAGAGGGATGAACATGCAGGGGTTATCGCTCCGATAAAAGAAACACACTGCACGTACACAAGAGAGTCTTGCTCCATTAAATGTCAATCGGCAGAAGCCACTTGGGGATGAGATGTGAACGATTATACGCTGTCGATACGCTCAAAAAAGAGACTTTCCTCAACCAATGTTCGGCTTGATTCTTCCGAAATCGGGGGAAAAGGCCTCGTGGTGGTACTAAATTTGGCACAAAAACGAGAATACTTCGGTAGGGAAGAACGGTCAGTGACATGGATGAAAATACCTACTCCAGAGAAAATAAACAAAGCATCGATTTGGCAAACACGATCATAAATGTAGAGCTATTAGTGGTAGCATTGCAGGGATTCGAACCGAAGCATGTGTATCGTGTCGACTGGTCAAGGAGGGGGATCTGAAGAAGGAAATGTGGAGACAGAGGTGGAATATCAGCGGAGATAGCATACGAGAAATCCAAGTGTTGTGTACGAGGCCACGCGCGTCGATATGCGAGTCAATGATTTGTGACAACGCGTTTCGCACGATTCGACGTAAAGAGATCGAGCTTGATGCAGAGCGCCACAGTTGTCGTCGGGCGTTGATCGTCACGTATTATCTGAATAGAATTTCCAGATTTACGTTGTGTTGTTATTCATCCCAGGCAGAAGGTGCAGGAAGGAATATTTCTACGTCAATACTGGCTTCGAGTGGTGCATAAAACAATTGCCGAGGAGACGATCCGGAAGAGGAGTAGGAAAGCACGAAAAACGAAGAGAAAATAGAGATAGATGCCATTCTTCAAGAAACTGAGGAGATTCTCATCCAAGCACAAGAGTAAGTTTTTCTATACTTCAGCTTAAAAATTTTCCATTCGTGAAGAGAGTCTGCACTCGTTGGAAGGAGGCAATTTATTTCAATGGTGAACGTTGCCTCGTATCTAAGTAGATAATAACCAAAATGCGCAAACAAAGTTTCACCACTCGGTGGAACAACACCGTGCCAAGTCGTTGTTATTTCGTTGGCGGCACAATTTACGATCGCGTAATCATATCGTAGAACGACCCCGAGAGTGCAGCGTTACTACTTAATTGCTGCATTGTAGCCAGAACTTGGTGAACCGTGCACTGTCTAACCAAATCTGCTTATGATGAGGCGGAAATAAGTTTCCCTCTCGAGTTCGGTTCATGAATACTCGGACCAAACTTCATTACATTTGCAAAACCGATCAAGTATCAAGTGGAAAATAATTCCCACCGCCGCATTAGTTTCTCCTCGCTCGATTTCTCGCTGTCTAGTTTTTACTTCCAAAGGACGGACACGATCTCATACATGTAGCGCGTAGCCGAACAATGTGCTTTTCATCAAATTCTCAGGTGATTAATGATGTGTGAAGGCGGATGATACGAAGTGGTTATCCGTCATATAAGCTCTGAGACAGTTTGCCGCAAGTTCAGATACTATGATACGTACATGGATATACGTTCGTACGTACCTACGTACGTATATCTACTTGTTTCATGTAACTTACTTCCAGCGATGTGACAATCTGTGAATTAATAATTGTTAGTGACAGCAGGCCTGGCGCAATTGGTCATTCCGATTTTGATAATTTTCAGTGGTTACTCCGAATCAGACAGAACTATGACTCAGAGGCGTTCTTTTATGGCAAAAATTGCACAACATATTTGCGTTTCCGACAATTCTGCGATTGTGTGTGTTGAAAGTGATTATTTTGGCATGGAATGCCACACACATTTATTAGCCTTCTTATAATGTTATGACAGAGTCGATCGATCGACAGAGAGCGAGAGCGGTAATCTCTACAAACAGACCTGCGAGATTGCTGCTCCGTTTCCTTTGAGATTAGTTCGGAACTTGAATGAAAAGTTTCTTTGCATTAATTAGTAGCCTCTGGTGTAAAACTTTCTTCTTCGTTTCAGACGGATACTTTTTTAACTTTTTTCGAGTTTCATAATTTGCTGTACAGATCACAAACATTATAATCAGGCAATTCGAATTGCAATTCTATAATTTCCCCGGAATACGTATGTACCACGCGCGTACTCATGTTCAATCGAAGTTTGTCGTGCATGAGGCGTCGTCACTCTCTAGTGCTCTTTTGTGCCCCCATCATGAGTGGTCCACAAAGTTTCGCCGAGTATGATATTCCATACGCATACGATTCGCGTAATCTTCAATATTCACGTATTATAGTCTGAGATTATTCGTCGAGCGAGCTTTCGTGTTCTCTTGCCCTTATTTTTTTCATTATATGATCATCGTTTTTTTACATGGAGATGAAGAAAAACCTGACATGTCCCAAGGGCATCAGATTCCTGTCACAATCTGAGAGCATATCGATCTCACTCGAAAGATAGGAACTTTTTGTTTCAGTAGAACTTTTGGACATTCCAAACTTAAATGATTCGGGTTACATTGATGTTCAAAATGCATGAAAAACACACGAAAAAAAAGATGAAAATAGCTAATTGGACAAATTTTATGAGCAAATGGATTTGAAAGGTCCAATAAAACCGCAGGAAGTGTATACAGAAAGTTTCGCAGCATGTCCCAAGTGGAGGAATTTCTGTCATGCAGACTAGCCCTCGACTATTTCAGTTGAGTGTAAGAGTAAATTGGTTACACGCTTACGTATGCATATTACTTAGCCAGCTTCCTGTTTTATATTTTCCTATATATGTCTTCTTATGTTCAGGAAAGATATATCTTTCCGTTTCCAGTTATCAAAATAACTATTCACAAGCCAATCACTGATAGCATTTGGTGCCGTTTCGCCTTTTCCGCGGTTCCATGCAATACGCATTCCTCCCTCAGCCGATATTTAGGCACATACCTACCTACGTATAGTTTGCTAGCGTTAGTGTACTAGCTCCGATCTCCAGCACATGGCTGCTTCGAATATGCCTGGAACCACCACCCTCGTGATATCATGGCGACGACGCTGATGCTTATTAAACGCGATAAGTCTCCCCTCGTAATGACTGGCCGATTCCTGCACCGACCTAGATATCGCCACGTGTTAAGTACCTACGTCGCTAGGACCTTGTAATAACCGGCGTCTGGTAATTTTCACTCGGAACACAGGTACATGCTCAACGTGGCTTCGTGGCTGGTGCATCGCGCCTAATTAAAAGTTTCATTGGCAAACGCGGCGGTGGATATTTGTTCACATGACATTTTTTTGGTTCAACAAAAACTTGGCGAGAGTTTTTTTTGTTTTTCGACGCATATATGTATACGTACGTTTACTCCTTTCCCATCTGTTTTTCCCCCTAATCTCCGCTACGCGGTGTTCGCACGTTGTAAATCCCTCATATGTGTGAGGAAACTCGCTCGCTGTATCTACTCGCAGCGCGCAAAGAAGAGAACAATTCAGCGGTTGCGCTTAGACGTTTATAGGGGAATGAAATTAATTGAAATTCCCGTAGGATAGATTAATGGACACCCCCTCGCGCGGCGGTGGTGGCGGTTGCTCGGTGCAGCCACATTATTCTATTGGAGAATGAGCTTGACCGAGTATCCTTGTTTACGGTATCCTTTATCCAACTTCTTCTTTTCTTTCTGCTTAACGCTTAACTCCGACGAGATGCGGAGTCGGCCTTTGCCCTGACATAGTCAATACCAGTATGTCTGCATCCGAAATTCGAGTCTGAACCTGAATTGGATTATACGGCAGAAATATGCGGTATACATATATGTATATACCAATAGTTGAGTGCAGGGATTCGTTTAGAAAATTTTCGCCCTGCCCTGCACATCGTCTGTATAATGGCGAAGCTGTGTAATACGATCGGCGAATAAAAGTTAAACGAAAATTAATTGCTCCCTTGTGGCCGAATGAGGTACGGTAGTAGGTGGGGGGAAAACTGCCGAGGCGAATGAGAAAGTGACATACAAGCGGTACAACAGGGGTGGAATGGATATTCCGTCTGTTGTTCGTGGCGAACAAGTTAATCGATTCGACGTTCAACCTGCTGACTCGAATCACTATGGTATAGTACGAAATCCTCGGCTAATGGGATATTCCTCTTTGTGATCGGACCCTAAGGTCTTATATCATCTCTCTCTCTCTCTTCCCTGAACGATCATAGATATGAAAAAATCAGTTCTCTTCTCTCCAGGATTCTCAAAGATTGGGATTGGTCAGCTCGTGAGTTACGTTGACGGGGAATTAGTGAAAATATTTGTCATTCGCGCTAACTTTGAAACTAAAAACTTTTAGATCTTTGAGCATTTCGTGAAATTATTGCCAAATATGCGCTTTGCAATTTGTCTCGTGAAGATGAGTATATTACTATGGATTTACAATGAGGTGATACGGTGGGGAGAATTTACTGTCAAGATACAAACACGGCTGCTGAAGACTTTGCTGAAGCTTGGAATTCGTTATTCCAATTTCCTGTTAGCTGATAACGCGTTCCCGCAGATACGAGACGATCTTTTCCTACTTAAACTGTCGAAAAATCCAGACTTGTTATACATAGATGTCAAATCTTCTCGGCTGCGATCTTCCGTACATCGATTGAACAAGCGTGGTACATACGTGTGCTCATCATGTAAATACATGTGCGAATACTTGACTGGCCTTGGCTATCGGACACAGGAAGTCACTGCTTGTAATTGATGGAACGGTTGAACTTGTAGCGTGTTCTCTTTCATTGTGTGAAGTTTGACCTAAATTGTGATCAACGATCGTGGCCACTCGATACGTCAAGTGGTTTCAGGATGCTGTGAAGACGTATCAGTAGGATAATCTCCTCCACGTACGTTTTCATCATAAGATATGCTATGAGGAACAAATATGCATTGTATGAAATATACTACGATGTTTATTATCATCATCGTAAGCTACTATGTGTCATCTTTCTTGTGAATGTATGGCTCCTCGCATTTTCAGACATTATAACTCGTAGCCATCAGAGGAAAGGGGGAATTCAGACGGTGGAAAAATGAGGCCGGGGGTGAGGTACGGCCGCGGGTACCTACCTACGTAGCAGAAATGTATGATCACGCTGTTTCTACCATATAAAAAGGTCGGAAACAGGATAGGATAGCTCAGGACTTGTCCTCATTTTCTTTCCAGTTATTTCTCTCTTACTTTTTCATTTTAGATACAGATTTTCGTCCTTCTCTGCCTATTTCCAGAATTGATAAGGATATGATTCAGTGGGAAGATAAAAGCCACGTGAATGAGAATCTGTGAACGCGCTTTTATTTCTTGCATGGTTCGGATCGTCCAAGGGCTCAAGGAATTATAGTAGGTATGGGAAGGCGTGTCAGCTGTGCAGACAAACTGTCATACTAGGATCATAAAAGCATCGTGAGCGTAGCCAGATGTGGAACTCGATACAACTTCTTCTAGAAATACTGTGAGAGGTTGATCATGCGGATACGTAGACTGCGCACGAAAATCTTACGATTCGAGATGCCTCGTGTGGTTGAGTTTTAATTGTGTTTCGCCGTCATCTATTTTTCATCAATTAGTATGCATCGCTTAAAGTATTTGCGACAAGCTACGTGCTCAATTTAATAATTTACCTAGTCGACGTTAGCTCTGCAAATACAAGAGTGAACTGGCTCCCGGGACTCTGACGATCATTTGCATACTACTATCTACCCTAAGCCCAATTCCAGGTCGAACTAAGTTTTCTCCCATCGTTTTACGCTTTGAGGCGGTAAACTTTGGATAATTACTATTAACCACATTCATCCATGAGATTTAAACCCCTCAACAGCCCCCCCCCCCCCCTCCCGCCGCAGCCGCATGAAGTGAGCTTATATGTATGTATTACACTCGCTCATTTCAATTTCCTTTTCCATGGCTCAATCGGAAAGGTTGAATGAGACGAAATACGTTGGGTCATATAGAACGCAAAATGAAGCCGGATCCCCTGGTCTTGTTTGTTCATATTACGTAACAGTTCAATACCAGGTTCTCTTTAACTGTCCATAGCCACCACCGCGCGTGTTCCTCACGCGTAAAAAGCATTTACGATCTCCGCGTGCACGCAGTATTTCTCTGGGTCAAGTTCAGCTTGCGTAGGTTTACTCGGTGTGAGCTTTTGTCGCATAATGCGCTACACATACTACTCGGCGTATGTAAATTACTAAATTTACATCGTATACAAGAATGGTAACGTATTTCCACACCGGAGATACAAGACTATAGCCTGGAAATACAATTTCTATGCCAAAATCAAATTCATTGTAGTGTAAATTCGTGTATTCATATTCTATATACGTACATAACCATATATGGATGCATATGTACTATCTAGATCGATACATAACGTGGTATACATGTATACATATGGATAAGTTTGCCCAGTGCTAGCAAAGGACTCCGAAATTATGCTGGGAGATGCTGTTGTCCTCGTTGTTTGGTACTTCCCAGGTACTATCTTCTCTGTATTCTCTGTGACTGAGGAACTCTGGGGACACCAGCTGCGATCTGTCAACAGTTTGACAACTGACAAGGGGAGTGTCGCGCCCCCGGGTGACGCTTTTGGATCAGACTGACAGGAGTGTTCACTTGGGCCGAAATATGAGACTCACCGTCATCTTCATTAAATCTCATAGGCCCTCAGAGTCTTGGCACGGCCCGAATAAGAAAAATTTCAAAAAATTCGACGCCTTTCTCAATACTCTACAGTACTTCGTCGAAGCTCAATTATATAAATTCCATAATTCAAGGAAGAAAAATCATAAATTCAGCGCTCCTGTCTACGTGAGGCTGACGAATTGAATGAACGACTTCTATGTCATGTCTACCTGTTGTAATAGCTCCATGTAGTGTACGGTGAATCTTTTGAAATACTATTTGAGACTTGTGCATGATAAATACCTGTGAATTGTTGGAAGGTGCAGCTGATCTTGACGGAAAATTTACATTCGTCCTAAATTGCAACATCATTTCATGAACAGCATCGGAAAAACTGTGAGCTACCGCAAAGCATTCGACTTCATGAAGAATTATTAATGAAGATTTGCGGAAGAATTGTACTTATCTGAAATAGGCGCCGATAGAAATGTGTGTAAGCTGAAAGTGTCGACGGCGAAACTTCTACCGGAGCCTTTTTCGGATAAGTACAATTTTTGTACGAATCTTCATTATAATTTCATGAAGATGACCGTTTGTGATAATCAACGGCTCTTTAGATGTGGATCATGAAATGACAGTCCAATTGATGTCGATTATTGATTTTTAACCAGCTGCGCCTTCTGAGGATTCACAGGTATTCATTATGCATAAGTATATCAAATAGTATCTAAATAGGCTCACCGCACTTCGCATGGATGTATTACATCAGGTAGACATGACATAAAATTCGTTCGATGAATTTCCCAACCGTAAAAAGGAAAGAAAGCTGAATTTATTCATTTTCCGCCTTGAATTATGAAATTTGACGATCGGAATTGCAAATAGTATAGTTTTTAGGATGCGAGCACTTGTTTCCATTCTAACACACTCAATTTTGAGTGAAGATGAGTTATATAGGTAATTCTAATTGAGTTCCGATGAAGTATTGTGGAGTACCTATTAGGACAGGCGCTGAATTTTTGGAAATTTTTCTAATTTGGGCCGACCCAGGACTCTGAAGGCCCATGAGATTGAATGGAGCATGGCGAGCCTCATATTTCGGCGCAAATAAACACCCCACGCAATTTGATCCAAAAGCGTCCCCCGGAGGCCCGACACTCTTCTTGTGAGCGGAATCCACTCGTTGTAACTATGCGGTAGGTACAGTTTGAGGATGAGCACGCGAGGGAAGGAAAGAGAGAAAAAAAGGGAAATGGAATTACGAGACTCTGTTCCTCATTAACTCATGGAAAGGCGCATATCTGTGGGGCTAGCCCACAGGTGCATTGGATGTTTTTTGTAAAACATAAGCTTCGCACGAAGAATCGCTCTTGGCGTTTTTGTATCATCCGTACTCAAAAACACCGAGCGTGTTGTTAGGGCAACAAATTGAAGAACCAAGGTGAGAATGAGGAAGGAAAGAGCGAAAAGTGTAGCTGTCTCCTGCACTGAAACATTACACCGATCCAATTTAGTTCCGCTCGGCATTGGTGTTGGAGGTGCTGTATGCTGCCGCGCTGCACTATACAGCATGTCGTCTGCTCTCACGGAGACGCCGAAACTACTCCGTAGGAGAGTTTAAATCAAATTTGTGAAGCCGAGCGTCCTTCGGTGCCGTGCAATACGACTATGAACTAGCAGAGGTAATATGAGCCCAGGAAAAAGCTCTATTGGGAAAGAAATAGAAAAGCCAAACCGAACAAATGGTAGATCCTGCCGCCTGCGGACTTTCGCCTCGACTCTTCGGAAACTAATTGATAGTCAAGAAATGGAACATGCCTCAGTAATCTAACGGGAAATCAATTTCTAATCAATTTCACAAGATCATTGAGTAGAAAAATCTGAAAAATTATCGTATGTATACTCCTTCTCCTTTCTCTCTATCTCGATTTAACTTCTCCTTCGTCTTGCTGAACCAATTATACCGGTGGCGGAATATATTATGTGAAACTCGATTGGAGTTCGTGTACATTATAATGTTATACAGATACGGTCGCGGAATTTCATCAAGGAGTAGGGAGACACTTCGATTCTCGCCACAGTTCGCGTACGTTGCATCAGCCGAGGCTAGTAGATAGGTAGGTTGAGACAGGTACCTCATATACCTTGAACACTGAAGTTCCACGTGATTATAATCTCTCTCTCGACTCTCCTTTATAATCTTCATCTCGACATGTACACCGAACACATACGAATCCGCCTGGCCCGGCTTCTCCATTGCATCGAGGATTCCTCGGTACGCCACTAGCCGTCAACGTGCTATGCGTCAGGCGCCGTATCATTAAGACTTATAAGTTTACGATTATGCCGCGGATTTCAGCGTTGAGAGTCCTTCGGATTGAATCCAGGCTGATTCTTGCGACACGGTGTTCATGTTGACTATCGTTGAGAACGGTTCACTCCAGCATGACAAAAGACAGAGATGATCTTGGAGCGTGAGAAAAGGTATTTTATGGTCAGTTTACGTTTCTTCTTGAGAGGGACTCGTCTTCTTGAAGGTTAAATCACTCCAGGATGAATATTATTATGACACCAGAGACTCACGCTATCTACGAATTATTGAATAAGAAACTGTGAGCTGGAGCAAAGACTCCTTCGGAAATATCGAGCGAGTATTGAAATGAAATAATTTCAGCTCATTTAAAAGCACATCGTCGAGGTTTTTCCTGTGTTTTCGGAGAGAATTCGAAACTCTGTCACGTTCAAGATACCCTTCAAAACCGTCTGGATGTGTAAAGAAATATGAAAACAAATGGCACAAACGTGGAGAGCATGTGTGACATTCCCAGTACGTTACGTCGGCATAACTCAATTCTTTTACCCTCGTATTCTTTCTGCCGGAAGAATAAGAGAGCGAGAGCTCGTATGAATTGATATTTTTGGGGCTGCCCTCCGACACAGTTGAACTAATACGTTGAGAAATTACCGACGATAAGTTGTTTCGTCATGAAATTTATTTTTCACATCCTCCAGCTCTTTGGCGACGGATCACCGCGAAGACGTTACATGCTACAAGAGATCTGATCAACGACCTTTCAATTCTACCACTGATTATACACCACTGCTCGATTATACCTATATCGTCTACCATGTAAGCGCCCCGAGCTCTGACTGATGCACGTAACTCGCGAGTTGCATCAGTCAAAGTGCGTGGCCGCAAAACAGATGGGACTGCATAACGGCGATCAGAGGCCAGTTGGACCAGGAGGACTTGACCGGACCGAACCAGACAGCTTGGCTGACCGAATTCAGCCACAAGTTAACGACCTGGGCCGGCTTAGCGCCACAATTTGCCGCAGGTTTATCCTCTATCTTCAGACTGTCTTTGCCTTTCTTGCTCTGTCTTACTCGCCCCATCGGCATCATCTTCTTGAGGTGCTTCCACGGTTTAATTCAATGTAAAAACTTGTTCCAGTATTGAGAAAATTGGGGAAGCGAACTTCTTTCTTTATTCATAATGACTCTGGGCGCCGCGCCGCTAGCAATCTTGAAAATCATCGAGATGATGGCAGTCGGTATTTCACAGGGAACGTCTTTGAGCAATCACTCTTTAAATCAATTTGCCAATTTGCCAATTTTCCAATTTCCCAAGCTGCACGTTGATGGATGGCAATTGGATCAGACTCACCAGTCAGCGGGTAGACTTTCTCCTCGATTTCTCGATAATTAATGTAACTCTCAGAGTTCGTTCGTTCTTCTATATTAATTTCGGCTCAACATTATCACCAGGCAGCTACTAACGGACAAAACTGTTTTGTCATCAGATTCCCTTACTCTGAAGATGATTCACGGTCTCTGGATAATATGAGTGAAAATTTCAAGCTGAATAATTTAGGCGGTATGTGGAAGCCTCTACATTTTTAATTCCAGCTGCAGACTATATCGTACAAGAGTACACGAATCAATCACCGCTTCTATTTTTGCTATCCAAAAGTTTGCAGATCATGTAAAAATTCGATCATCGCATGCTACTCTTACTTCAAATGAGAAAATTAAAAGTGGATGATCGGGTGGTTTTCCACAGTAAACGATACCACCTGGCCACCCGCTCCCCCTGCAAGTCTTACCGCCAGAGTTTAGCACTTTAGAAACAGTAGCCCGCGTGCTCCTTGAACCTTGTTGGTGAGCGATGATTGATGAGTTGGTTGGGTGTTAAAATTAAATGTTTTTGTACCGACTTTTTGCTCTCCCAGTTATAAAAGGAGCCACGTATTCGTCTCTGGGGGGTCTTCATCCCTCGTTTCTCCGTTGTGGACCGTTGACACAGCTGTGGTTGACGTTTGCTGTCAAGTGTACGCTATAGACTGTTTCCATTATACGCGATTCATATTCCAACGTGTTCGGTCTGGTGGCAATGTGGAGAAGTTTTTAAATCCGCACGGTGTTTCGGTGAAATATTTCCGGACGGATCAGCCGTCATCGAGCGGCAATCAATGGTGCGAAGGTTCGACAATTGGGAATATCCTCTCGAACTATTGCCAGGTGAAATTGCGAATTGTTTGGTAATTCCTAAAAGTACAAGCATGAGAATGTACGCTCGGTGTGTATACCTCGGCATCGTGTTTTATGCTTGTAAATTTCCACCCGCGCAGACGCGGGTTAATGGCTAGGCGTGCAGTGCTCATACCTCCGTTTGGCATACTCGTGTATATACGTACATGGGTTTTGTACACGCATGTACGAACATGGAGTAAAACGACGCCAGTTTTATGGTGGGGGGCTGAACAGCGCCGACGCTGGAGCACCGCCTAAACTTTCCTCCACATCGTGGAGATCCGCGTCCGTGTTCAGACGCTCCTGTGTCGGAGTCTCTTGTATATCTGACAGTTCCTACCATCACGTTAATTCCACCCCTGAAGTTCGGGCTCCAAGTTTCGCCCAGAAACCTTCGAAATATTCCATTTTTCTCCTTCACTGGACAACGGTGACGAAGAAATATCAGAATTTGGATCCACCCAAAAACAAGGATGTCTTTCTTCAGGGGGCTGTGGAAAACCAGCTCCAAACACAAGAGTGAGTTTACTGTATTATTGAATGGAACGATGAGAGAGGATATCTTCTGCTAGGAGCGTGCTGGAAGAAATACCTTCACATACTCGCTGATGCCTAGCAGTTTCCTCGGTTATCAATCACAATGTTGCAAGTTCCAATTTTGTTCATACATTCCTGAAGGCAGGTATTCGTTTCGTGTGTTAATTTATTTTGGCTAACAATCAGAAGATGCCGTCGTCCAGCTGTTATATATATCGGTATGTATAGTCCGTGGGGCCGTGTGCAATGAAGTGTGCTCAGTCAATTTTCTGGCAAAACACTCAAAGTGCAAAAATGCAATAAATAGTTTTGGCTTAAAAAAAAAAAAGGAACGAAACAGAACAGGAAAAAAGTTCAATTATTCCTGCACATCTCATAACGCTTTATTCCTGAGCTGAGGGGCATGCATGTGATGATATGGAAATTGATACTTTCAACCTATACCTACCATAACGCCGTTTCATGTCTCGCGCGTAAATATGGGTTGATTTCCTCGATATCCGAAGGGACGCATCCCCTGAAATTGAAAACCATACCTTACAGGGTTTATCACGTATAATTTAGCTGCTAACGGTTCCAGTGATCTCTTTGATAAAGAATAAATTCCATTTCACCCTTCTGAATGGATTTATCTCAAACGATCGTCGGTTAAAACGGTTCACTACTTAGTTCGTTTGTTGAGCTTGGTTTTTTTGTCGTCACCCGTCAACGCGGTCATAAATCGAACCGGGCTGAGGGATGAATTAGTTGTTCGAAATGGGGTGGTTTCTGTCATTACGTTGATTTCAAGCAGCACAATTACAAAAAGAGACAGAAACAAAAACTGGTACTGGTATAACGGCTCACACAACTTCATATACAGGTAGACAGGTAGGTACTGCAGATACCACACAAAGCGCATTCGTGCGTTTATGGTAATGCGGGCTGCATAACGAGACACAATTCGGGAATTATTACCTCGTCCGTGCTCTCTGTGAAGCCCTAACCAGTGAACTATGAAATTAGCATAATTCTCTGTCGTTCGGTACTTATAATAATCGATTCAGTCATCCGGAAAGTGATTCACCAAGAAATGTGTGAACCAAAAAATATTTGAGTTTGGTATATTTAAGCCCACTCGTTTCTAGTGCAAAGGCTCTTATCATGCTCGTATTCGCATCAATAAGATGCGTGGCGCCAGATATTCCATCCCACCGAAATAACGGCGGCATTCACGGTCGACATTCGTCGTATCGTTTGCGTAATGTAAGTTCAGGTTCAGCTGTGAATACATAATTATTTACGTAATCATAATTAATGAATGAATCTCGGAACTCTATTCCTCAAGAAATGGGTGAGCGAAAACACTGGAAGATCCTACCCTCAATACACGTATACTATACACATATTCGGTAACCCAAGACTGTAGGGTTGCGGTAATTAATTGCTCTAGGCTGTGGTCCTGAAAGCTTCACGAAACCTTGATTCGCCCCTCCAGTAGGAAAGTTTGATAGTGCCTTTCCACCTCATGATGGTAATGAAAATGAAACAAGGTTGAAGGTTGAAGGTTGAATAATTGTCGGTGATCAATCTTTAGTATCACTTTCTGTACAATTCATATTGACGAGATTTATATCCTGAGACCTAATGCTGTGTACAATCAGGGTAAAAGATCTCTGACATCGTCCGGAGATTAGGATTATAAGACTTAAGCTTCGCCGAAGACCAGATTTATAACTTGACGAGAAACGTAGTTGAACTTTGAGTTTCAGACGAAATTTCAATGTTTCAAAGTAGAGGATTTCTTTAACGGGAGGCTAAAAAGTCCCGCGGAATTGTGGCCGATATTCGCAAAAGAGATCTCCATAAATTGCGTGAAATGCACAGGGGAAAAAGGTACTCGGTAGAAACTTTACTCTCCCGCGGGATCAGACTAAGAGATTTTCAGAGATCAAAAAATATACGTGAAACTGAACTCAATGCGATATATCTGCAAATCTAGGTTCACCTATATTATCTACTTACATATGTACGTGCACATATGTATATGTGGTTGAATATACACCCAATTTATGTATCTGGGTACGTTATATTCACAGCCTTGATTTGAAAGGAATCCGGAACGGGAAGACTGGTTTTCATTTTATATTTGATTTCATTACACTTTTTTCTCTTTTTTAATCAGCTATTCCAGACTCGTTGTTAATTATACACAGCTTTGATTACGGTCCGGTATTTCAACAGAGAGATTTCACCAGTCGAGGGACGTATACCACGTTGCCATTACCGAATCCCATTTCGGTTTGGGATGTAGGTGCAGCGGTACCGTACGCTGCATAAATAGTCAATTTTGAAAATCTTGCAATAATATCAGCATTTCGTATTCACGTATAGTATATGCAAGCCTATCCGTGTAAAGCACCTAACTACAGTGAGGCGCGATTGTAATGTATTTTTCAAAAATAGTGTGAAAAGTACAAGGTAGCCGGCTTCGCCATAATTCTGCATTATGAATGAACATGGCTCATTTTTAGATGACGGTACAGCGACGCTACGATATGTATGTCACGGCGGAAGTTAACCGCGCTGGACAAACGCGGCAATCTATCACAGAGGTTACATTCGAACAAATCGATAGTCCTGTATAATTTTTATGGATGATGCTCTGTAATTTACATTCGAGCATCTTTCGATCTGCCAGTTTGTCACGGAGGATCATCTTCTTCCCCTATCAGCTATACCTGACATGTATACACACGTGTGATTGCTCGCGCGAATTAGATCGTATTATTTTGTAACGAAAGGGAATGAAATATAACAGAATTATGAGGAAAAGGATCAACAAAGTACACGGGTCATGGAGTTACTCGAATAGTTTTCCTCTAATTTTTTTCTCCGTCATTATTCATGATTACAGGTAATAATGTTCGTTTCCTAAATTCCCTGGATTTCGTAGTCATTCTCATTTGCTCATAGTCGAATCATAGTTACGGCGTTATTTCTCCGCCGCCGAAGAACATCGCTGTTACGCTCGCTCTGCGATGCGGTTCTCGTTTGGAATTCGATTTCATATACCTGCGTCTTCGACTTTTTCTCCGGTGAGAAAGGTTTGAGTATTCATAATCCTAAATCTTATGGAATCAAGAAACAAGTGACAGTTGTTTACGACATATATTGTATTCAGGTATGGGTATAGTATATACAACGGGATTTGTTAGTGTAAAATCACCCCGTATTACCCGCTGAGTGGCGGAATCCAATTTAAATACAAATTAGATGACACCCACGACACCTGAAGCCGGCACCCTGCTACATAAACATCGCGTCTTCAGTGTCGTCTATAACATCTCTGAAGATTCAATTTCATCTTATTCATTACTCGTGTAATCAATCTATCGTTCTCTTAATTAATTTCCTCGTTTCTTCCCTCGTTTTTACTTTTACTTCAAACGATGTGTACAAGTTCAAGATAAGTATATACTCGATACGATAATCGAACGACTGAGCTTTTCAATCAAAATGCACGTACAGGGATTGTAGATGTGATATAATAGAACATTGTACTCGTTGTGAATAGAATTGAGCTTATTCTCAACTGACAATAAGCAGCGTTACTATACTGCCTATCTGAAATGTGAAATTTCCAAGTCCTCTGCCGCCGGCGCGGCGTAACTAATCAAAAATCATAAATTCAATTGCAGTAAATTTGTAATTTTTCACAAACACCGCGGTGATACGAATTTGCCAAAATTTTCGTTTGATGGACAGTGGGACGAAGATCACGTATGACGCAAAACACGAGGGACCGAGATCCGAATATAGATACCTGAAGGCTCGCTGGCTAGTCGAGTCAACCAGCCAATCACGAATGGTGAAACTTTTCCGGTTTTCAATTTGGCGACCAGCCAATGCAGGGGACTCGATTTGCCCATTCCTACGGGCTCCGAATTTGACACTGTCAAAGTAGGCCACGGAACTCTTGTTTCCAGAATTTTTTCATTTCTAGATAACGAAAGAGTATGTCACGCGATCGATTAGAAACATGATTTTCAATTTTGAGATTTCTCGATCAACTTTGTTGGTGATCACTCTCCCCTGAAAATGGAGCATGGTGCAGTTCATTCGCCACGATTTTACGTCATTTACTTCAAAATGGAAGAGAAATTTTCGATAAAGAAATCTGCGAAAGGATTTTGTGAGATTTCACATAAAATAAATGGATGTAACGTAATCATACGACGAAAAACCTGTCGGACTATCTACTTTAAAATTTTCCAGCGTAACCACACTCTGCAACGGGCTATAAAGTTGCACCTATACTTGCTTATGATCATACACATATATCTGGGCTTAGTTGACACCGGTAATCCATAGCCGTATACAGGTGTATGGTTATAATGCAAATAGGAATAGGATTTGACGTCGGATTTCTCGGGTTTTCCCGCCACCGCTACGGCATGGCCGACGGCTTCTTCTGTCGGGATTAGTTTTGCTAGTTTGAACTGCCGTGAAAATCGGTTGTTGTAAGCTCGCCGTAATACGGAACTTTCGGCGTTGCGATTTCACCTCTTGTAAACGAAATACTTTGCAGGAGAGATCGTTCGTCCAATTATTTTTGCTTTGTTATTATAACTCGCGGGAGCGGGGAACCCAGAGAGAAAAGGATGAAAAAGATAGGAAATTATCGTATTCACGAAAACGTGGGCCCGTACGTAGATGTACGTATGTGAAACCGGATATCAAACGTAACGTGAGATGAAAAAGTAATTTCACGGGAATTACGGAAATTCGCTAGTCGGGGGGCGGCTGCGTATGAGGAGTCCTCCCATCTTCAGTTCTCTGTTGTAGAAACGAAGAAAATACTGAGGACGCTAAACGGAGCTCGAGGCGATCTCGGCTCTCAGTTCACGCAGAAAAGAAGACTCAAAGAGATTCTCACGAGCAGAAGGTTTTTCCGAGCAGGAGATTTCGAGTGACTTACGTTCTCCTCGGCAACGAGGTTAAACACAGTTACGAGATCACATTAGCCACCCCTCGAAAAACTTTTTACAAGCCGATACAGCCGGGGAAGACGGGGAACGTTATTTTCCCGGCAGACAATGTGATTGGACGTAAAACGTTGCTAAAAAAGTGAAAACTGAAAAGGCACCTTCAAATTGAAGATCCAGTTTCCCGTGAGCAGTGCGCCGATTGTCGTATCCCTCACTTCCATGATTCGGGCCTTTTTTCTCATCCTACCGCATACTTTTTCGTATGTATTGTACATTCATATATAATTGACTCACCATCAGACTCGTTAATTAAACCCACCTACGCGCCTTCTTCGAAAAGAAAAGCGAACAAACGAACTGAAATAACGATTTCCAAAGTCCCGAGTTGCTGAAGACTCATCTGACTGAACCACGCAGCCAATTTGGGTTCTAACTGACATGAATTTTCGCGTGGGCGTATACCGGTTTTTATCTCAAGAATTTTCCAGGCTTTTGTTATTCATATACTTCAGGATCGAGCGAGGGCTCTCTTTTCGTTCGATAAATTAACGAAATGAATTAAAGTACGCACGAACCGTCATGGCTGGTATGAATTATTCATTCTCTAATCGAATTCAGGGGAAATGAATATAATTTATTATATTGTGTTATGTACACTGAAGAAAATCAAAAACAGAAATTTTACAATAATATTCAACCAATCAGTCTCCCAACTAATTATCACAGCTGTTTTATCAATGCATTAGCTTCATTCGTGAATCTATTTATTCCGAATCACGTTCTTCCCTTTATTTCCCCATTCGAAATTCAGCGTCTTTCATTAAATTAAAGAATAATGCTGAAGTTACGATTATAATAATGAATAAGTAAGTCGAACTTCAAATGCAACAATAGGAGTCCCGAGGTGCAAATGAAGTACAGAAAACGTTGGAAGTCAAAGTTATTTTTCTTATCATAATCATCGTAAGTCAGTTTAATCGATCGCGTCATTGATTGACCTTAAATTGAGTAAGTTGAGATGAAAAGGCGACGATAGTTGAGCAAGTGTTGTCACACCGTTGCCAGAGAGATCAAAGAGGGCAAAGGCGTCACTAAGCAAAGGAGTTGCGTGGAAAGTGGGACGGGAATGAAGAGAAGTACATGAAAGCTTACATACTTCGTAGACAAACAAAGTTTTTCAACCTGAACGGAGAGAAATTTCGTCGAGCATGAGTTTAAATTTGCCTCGCCCTGTTTAAGCAAAACCCAAGTTAAATTTCTTGGTCACTTATGGCGCTAAGGGTCGCTCGTTTAGTCAAGCTTTACCTTTATCTTTATGTTACCAGCGTAAGGTAGGCGAGCTTGCACACAACTGCCTAATGCAAGGCCATTCAGGTAAACTTGAGAAGACAGAAATGAATGAAAGGAAAAAATCTTCAACGCGTTAAATAAATTTTGTATTACTCGTTGAAAATAAATCATGAGGATGTCATTCGAATGTCAGAATATTGGTACATTGCATTCCGTACGTGACTATGAAATATTTTATGGCACGATTCTCATGGGGTCCAATCTAGTTTCTTTGAATTGACTATTATTGTTCAAATGGCGGAGAGGAATGATTGTTTGTTTGATTGGAACTGCTGAGATACTTACTACAGGAAAATGGAAGAGATTGTAAAGTGGGTTGACATATCTTTAGCTGATTGGTGGAGCGATAGAAAAGTTATGAGACTTCTTCAACCGTCAACCGGTAATAGTTGAACGTTTTACGCACAACTGTTATCCGGGTCGTAACAAGCTGTTTCGGTGTAAGCGGTATGGATAAGATTTGTGAAAGGGGAAATTTCGGTTTTAATGAAACGCTGGATACTCGTTCTGAAGCTCAACATTTAGCCTGATGCGGTGTTCAATCGAAAAAACTAAAATTGAGGAAAATATATTGTATATTTCGAGGAAAGATTTTGCGAACAAATGAAATGAATGTTTCTTCACGGAGAGAGTTATATAGAAAACTTCACGATAATTGGGAGATATACTCGATTGTGAGGTTCTGTCCTGTACAGTTTTGGGAGCGTTAATACAATTCTGACGAGGTGTGCCACGAATGAAAATTTTCTCTGTATTTCGTATCGGACAGAACCTCATAATCGAGTACATCTCACAATCGCTATAAAATTATCGTAAATTTTCTTATAAAATTCTCTTTGTGTACGTTCCACGTAGATCTATAGGTATCGCTGTCAGAGTTTTATCAGGGTCTGTTATTCCAAGCAGGCTTCTGTTTATGAAGAATGTTGTTACTACCAACCAAGTTTGAGTTGGGATGAAAATTTTCCTGTTTGTAAATCAAACTTTGTTTAAAAACAGGCTCATCCGGAATGCTGAAACGACCGTCGAACGCTCGATCCTTGTCGAGTTATTATGCCCACGGCTGACTTTCTTTTGCATAAAATATTGAAATGTGTATCGTCATGAACGATAATGAATAGATCAAGCGATGAACGAGAGTATGAAGATGTCCACAATTGTAAGCCGAGTATATATCGAACCCGATCAATGCGCAAAATGTTATATGTTCGCATACCTAGGATAAGTTTTCATTAAAATGAAAAAATGTTCGTAGCTGGGCTGAAAGCTCTCCAAATAACTGTAGCTGGAAATGCTATTCGAATTGGGAGTAGGAGCTTTTAAGAATAAATGGTTCAGGTCAGAATGTGGTTTGCACTTCTAAATTTTCTAGAAAAGGAATGAAGGGGATAGGTGGATATGAATACAGCTCCAATGAATGAAAAATTTTCATTTTTCAATTGGTTTGTATGCTTTCAAGTACCCAAATCAATACATAACGAGCTCTTTCATTTCCTAAAACGTTGGCAACGGCTTTTCTGCATAGCTTGAAATTGAAAATTATGAATGGCCGCAATTACCACATGAAAAACTTACGGGATATTGGAATACATCGAATCTGGTGATCACGTAGATCAATTCGGAAGAAAAAACGCATAGACTCCATCCATCATATCGAGCCACGAGAATTGTGATATTGAAATATTCATCAAGATCTGACCAAGATGGGTTAATCGTGCTTTTTGAGTCATTGAGTAGTCGCGAATGGACGGTTGAAAATATTACAAAGAAGCGGTTCGCTCCTGTTGTGGAATCCCAATTCGATCGAGAGTAAAGCAGAAGAGTTCTGCCTACCGGATTCGAATCTACAGCCGACGGAGCCATCGTCGACGCCGAGGTTTGAAATTTTTCTTTCAACCCTCAACCAAGTGCCTCCAGAAGAGCATCGCTATAGGAGGAGACAAAAGTAAATAAACCCATAAAGCTTCTGAATCGTAAATGGGAGCTTTCATTCGTACCGAGCACTACTTCAGCTGAAGTTATCGCAGCTCCTAAAGCTTTTCTGGCGACAGGTTTCATGAAATAATTAATTATCTTCATCGTGTTGTAACCGAATTCCGAAATTGAGAAATTCTCTTGTCAATCTGGATCGCGACTCTCGGTTCGGCAGACGATATTTGTCTTATCGATTGTGGTGAGAGTTAATCCCCTTGAGTGACTCGGCACCTAAAACCTCCCGTTTCCCTGGAAGTCGTATCACGCGCGTGCCTATCACTTTCCCTCTTTTTCTTTTTCTCTCGGTCTTTCCATTTTCTTTCTATTGGTATCGACGCGAACGTACAATGTCCGACTGCTCATCTGGTCCGTTCGTTAACCGGATAATTCCTGTCGCGTCCAATACTACTTCGTTGTTTGTGGTCTTCGTCATGAAATAAAAGCTCCAGACAGTTGGTACACTCACCAAGAGCCATAACTACTGAACGCGAGAGACACTTTTGGCTAGAAAGATTTGTTCGTGTCTCGTTTCAGACAGACCTGAAAAATGTTGAACACTCCCTTTGCATTCTATCCCAGAACAACGTCCTTTACTCAAGGGACACGTTCCTATTTACAACTTCAATTTCAATTAATATTCTCAAGCACGTTGCAGCTGAAGCTATACCAACTAGTTGTCTGGTGAAGTGAGTATGTATGTGCACTCTGGTCTGTGTGTTTTTCTTCTTATATAAATCAGTGAAAACTCGAAGAGAAGACACAAGAATCGGTTAACTGAATTGCAGAGTTTTCGCTGTAGAAATAAAAGTTGTGGATTATGGAGTAGAGGCGAGTACCAAGTGAATCCCTTTTTGAGGTGGAACTGAGAGTCAATTCTCGTATTACGTACAAAGAGCAATACGTGTACGAGATCTGGATCCAGCTTGTAAAACCTTCAGAGAAAAATGAGAGAGACAACTTTCCGCAAACTGTGCTTATGAAAAGGAGAAAAACTCACTACGAAGTAGATGGCGTGAATTTTCCACATTTCTATTCTAACCGGAGCTTTTTACTGCCAGTACTCCAGTGCTAACATGAGAATTAGTCTTTCACCAAAAACTCGTGTCCCTCCGTTGTGTAGGAACATCTGTGTAACACTAAAGCGACGCACTTGCGTGGTAAAATCTTGTCGTTATCTACATTTTGGTATTCATTTCAGAATGTCACGGAAAGCAGTAGAGTGAGGCTGTAAAGTAATATACTCTAAAAATACATGCCTTGAAAATCGACAAGGGTGGAAAGTTTTCAACATTCGATACCCTACACCTCTTCATAATGATGTTGACTTTTTTCGTAGGGTTGTGAACGATTCTTTACCTCGTTTACCGCCGAAGATTTTCTCAGGCCCACTGACACCCATAACCATCGGTAGATAACTTCGTAAGCTCTTTCATTACTGACAATCTACCCCCTTTTGCTACCACCGTCCTACCCCATTCCTCCTCTCCCCCATCATCCGCAGTCTTCAGATCGTATTCACGTAACCCAAAGTATCAGGTCGTTAGAAAAGGACGTGCCGAGTGTTCCTCCAGCACGCATATCTGCTACGAAGTTAAATAATTGAGGAACTAAAAATCCACAGTATGCAGAGCTTTCCCAGCGGGACTTCAATACCCTATTACGCTGAGAAAAGAAATTGCTCTGGATTACAGCATTGTGAGGCACTTAAGGAGCGAGATAACTCTGTTAAATCTCTTCCTCCTTCTTTCATAACCTTCAAATCGTACTCACGTAATCCGAACTGGGACGTTGTCAGACGCCATGGACCATAGAGCATGTCTCCTGGCGACATTTGACTCGAGCCACTTTATTCGCCGAGGCTCAATTACAAGGGTTAGTAGCTCCGCGGCCTTCAGATATAACGCTGATTCTCAGGAGACGAGTTTGAGAACAATAGAGGATATGTACCTGCTGTACGATGTCATAGCAGCATCTCGTATGATATAGGTGCCCGGTGCTTCTATAAGTTCTCCGACCAGCATGCGGTGCTTCCGCAGTCTTCCGCAATCTGGCTTCCAGCCTAATGGTCATTTCTCGAGCTACCGAATCGCGTGAACTTTCGAATGGTTCATGCGACTTTGGTAGGTGGGATGTAGAAGGAAAGCCGCTAGGCTTGCTTCTCCCGTGCTTCGACTGTTTTTGTACCCGCCATTAGCGAACGGTTTTCTCATTAATTGCTCCCTGTATAAATTTGCACAACCAATTTCTCCTTTCTTGTTCAGTGAACCGAGCCAACATGACTCGGAAAATGCAGTACATAAGGCCTCACCGTTTCCTTAGAGTTTTTATCACATTGTGTCCGCAACTACCAGCGCTACCACCGAAGTCCAAAGTATTGTATTTGCGACTGGAGGCAGGGAAGGAGGTGGAGAAAGCACCCTCCCGAAAAAGGACCGCCTGCATATTTTTTCCAAGCGAAATTATTTCCGGGTGATATGTTCGGCTATCATTGATGTTATTTTTCTCCGCGTACCTGTACGTCCTGCGGCGCGTATCGTGTATCAAATTTATTGGAATCTGATCAAATACCACGAGAAAAGAGTATAGTATAAGGTGAAAATGTGATTTTGGCTCGAGAAAAGGTTCCCATCATGTCTGCCTTTGCCAGTTCTGAATTGAGTTGATTCCAATTAAAACGAGTGTTGATCGTGGCGGCGCGTACGTCAATCGGCCCTTCCAACCCTTCGACCTTCGATCCTGCAGTACCATCTTTTCTCCTAAATATAGTTGCTATTCCAAAGGACTTGTGAAGGTCTGTCGTGAGTTACACGTTGGACTAGGTGCATGGGGATACCCAGATCAGCAGGGGAAGCTGCCGAAGGGAGGGGGATGAAGACGACTTTGAATACAGGTGCGAAACGACCTCTGGACCTCCGGGCCTCTGGACATCGGGACTCGGAACCACTTTCGCATTCTCTGCATCTCACTGGCTTCGTCTTTTTTTTCTTTTCTCGAGTTTTTCACCGGCCAAAACTCATTTCGTCGCGAAAGGAGTCGACAAGAAAGTCGACGGGATGGAAATATAAAAGGAACCAATTCCTGTACGGATCTTACGTCCGAAGTGGGAGTACATTTTTTCGAGTGAGCTACCGCGTGGAAAACTTGGGAATATCACTTTTTTGTTCTTCGGATCAGATCACCCAATCAGTTTGTTTGAAAGCAAGAAAATCTAGCCCTGTAAATATATATTTTCAACACTTCTTGTAATGGGTATTATACAGGGTGTCCCAAAATTAAGTACAAACAATGATAGCGGTAATAGAGAGGGTCGAGCTGGTTAAATTGATCAACGGAACATGTGGTATGTGATGTTGCGTTCACGAGATATGACCAGTTAAAAAATCTTGACAAGCGCCCGCATGCAGGCAACCGAGTACACAGCAAGCATCGGCTAGAAGGCATTTTGAATCCAAAAACTCAATAACATAATTGGAATAAATGGATTGATGATAACGATGTACTCTGGACACAGCTTACCGCGAATGAATGTCATTTCAATTTCGAAAGCATTTTCTATCACGCATCCTCGTTCTTGTGTTTGGCGAAACTTCGATGCCGAAAGTGATTACGTTTGAAATTCGTAGATTTGTAAGTGTTGATCGGTAGTCGCGCGATTATCAACGAGACTTCTAGCCGATGCTTGCTGTTCACTCGGTTGCCTACATGCGGGCGCTTGGCAAGATTTTTAATATCTTCGTATCTCGCGAACGCGATTTCGCAGACCACATGTTACTTGGGTCGATTTACTCAGCTCGACCCCCTCTATTACCCCTATCCTTTTTTGTATTTAATTTTCGGACACCCTGTATCCATATGTCTCATGTACGAACCTTCAGCAAACCCGACCCAAAGGATTGGCTGACTACACCTTCGAGCCAGCCTGAAAGTCAGACCAGCCTATGGACCAGCGCTTGCGGGCTAAATTTAATTAGTTACAGTCCAATACGCTAATGCGCCTTCGGAATTTTGCTGACCACCGCTAGTTTCCTCGATCCACCAAACTCCTGGATAACTTCTGAAACAATTTACTAATAGAGAATATCGGAAGTTTTGCGGATACAGCCGAAGATGACATTCAGAATTCCTTGCTCGATTCTGTAACGTGGGAATTCGAAGAAATCGCAAGCAAGTCACAACCGCCGGGATCAATCACACGCGCTCATTATCTCCACGATCGTTGTGAAGACTCAAAATTTTCTCACGATGAACTGGGAAATAGATTAGATATGGGTTGAGAGAAAGACTGGGAACGACTTCGGGCTTCTGTAGATCGTGCGTGCGTGATTGCTTTCGTTTTAACCTAGAATGAATACGAAATTTCTCTCTGAAAAACAGCTCACAGTCCGGAGTCCGACACATTCACATATTCTACCTTTCACGAATAGTGTGAAGAAGTACCTATATTCAATGTTGAACGTTGCTCTGGACTCTAGAGTCCAGATTATAGTCGAACCACGAAACTTCGGTACGTGTATACGTACATTTCGTACAACCGCTCGATAGTTATTGTCCGGCAGAGTTTTGCCCTGACTCACAAATCGCAATATACTTACGATAGTTGCTAGAGAAAGAAAACGAGAAAGAGAGCGGGAATCGGGTAGAGGGATTCCCCAGTGCATTTCCGCTGAGCAACAGACCTCGAAGGTAGGAAACGGATACAAAGAGTCAATTGGGTATATCTATGTATACTGCAGATTTCAAAGATCCTCGGGAGTCTACCTCGCCTTTCCTGCCGTTATTCGTGTACTTTATTACCTCAAAGCTTTTAGGTCCCGTTCCTTGCTCACCCCACGGGTTCGTTTTTGTTTCATTCCGTTGTTCGTCGACCAGTTCTCTCTTTTTCTCTCTCTGCAAGTTCCCATTGCCGAAGATAAAAATAACGGAGTTTATCGTGGATTCTCCCTTCGTCACGTTTTTCTCTTTTCTTCTCCATCGTGCTTTTTTCTACGGAGCAATGGCCAATCAAGAGATAAAACCTTACGTGGATCGATAATCAGGAGGACATCGGAAAGTTTCCCAACTAATTAGAACGCACAAATCTTGTATACTTCCGGATTATCGTAATTGTTTGCTTCAGTTCTATAATTCGCCGTGAAGTTCCTCATGCGTTACATGTATAATGTATGTTCTTCCTCGTTTCATAAAATCCTTGGTTGTTGCTTCTCAAATTCAAAGCCAATGCTCGAACCTTGTTATAATATTGTACTTCTCATTGTTCGATGTTAGCTCCATGCTAATATTCACTCCTCTCAAGTCATCCTCTGCGATACGTATCAGAAATTTTGCAACGCGGTGAAATTCGAGGAACATGCCAAAAGTCCTTCGTGTGTATCAGTTAATTATGTTGGTTGAA
The DNA here is from genome assembly GCA_963170745.1 of Phymatocera aterrima. Taxonomy (NCBI): domain Eukaryota; kingdom Metazoa; phylum Arthropoda; class Insecta; order Hymenoptera; family Tenthredinidae; genus Phymatocera; species Phymatocera aterrima. The sequence goes on along the minus strand of OY720661.1, from coordinate 16,254,471 downwards.
GTTCGTGTCGCGTTTCGATATCGGAAAGTAATTGCGGTAGTATATATATCCATGTGTATTTGGGTAAACTATACAAATACAATACGTCATCCTACGTAGGAAAAAATACGCATTCGCAGGGCCTCAATTAAGTGATTGGATTCGGCCAAGCGAGTGAACACACGTTCACCAAGTATCGCTGAACACCACCAAGCATTCTTTTGTTTTTTGGTTTCACAAATTCATTGATTTTCAAATGTGCGATAATATTATTTCCGTAACAATACCGAACAAATTTATGCAAAATTCAACCTGTCATCTGCACGTCCCATAGGCCGGGCTTCAACTCGGGAGATATCCATATATACATATATAACTTCAAACTGCCGAACAAAATTGAAACGGAAATCAACGGAACGTGAATATGGGCGTACGATTTGAATTTAAACATCCTATACATTATTCAGGACGGAAAAATTTGGAGCAGCAATCTTCATCGGAATAAAGCAAAGGGATGAATCTACTGCACGGTGAGAAAAAAAAAAGGGGAACTAAATAGGAAAAAATGTCGAGCTAGTCCTGTGTCGGCTCGGGATTGCTCCTCGTATCGTAGAACTCACTATCGCCGGAATTACTCTGCTTTGATGTCCACCGGATTCAAGTGTATGACTGCTGCAGGATGGGTCGACGTGAATTGGGCAGGTCTCTAATTAGCTCTCTGCGAATCCCGTGCCGTTGCCAATAAAATTGGTTTGATACGTGAAGAGCTCATCGTCAGAAACAGATTGAACTGGGAAATACGGATCGGGTAGCGGGTACGCGTGTAACTTCCGTATATGTACCTTTCGGTTGACCGATTTCATTTTCGTGGTAGAAAACCGCGCATCCATTTTTCCACACATACTACCGACGTGCACCAGCTCTATATTTTATCACGCAAGAAACGGTGTGGGTTGATTTGTTAACGCCAAAATTTCGAGCCAGGATAATCCTCGCGGGAATTGAAATCCCCGTCGATTGAAGAAGTTGAATAAAACCGTCGCTTTGTCATGAATTAGGTCGGACGTTTACAAAGTCCGCTGAAACTCGATTTCGTTCGATTTTCTAATTTTCTCCCTCTTTTTTACGATTATGGTGCCGCTGGTATATGTACCCTGATGTACGAGAAGAAAATTCTTTCGAATTCACAGTAACCGAACATTACAGTTCTCTTTCCTTTTTCCTGCCGAATAACTTCGATGGTGACCATTTTTAGTCTGCACTTTCGTGAAGTTTTTTGGGAATATCATAAAAAAATGGCATTTTGTTTTCTATATTCGAGCGAGCTTTCGGCCGCTTCCACGTTCATCTTCCGAAGTCACGCGCTCATGAGGTTTCGGAAATTTGTGGTCAATCGGCTTCCCCGAAACTATTGGAGAGCTTTCGAGTACGCAGGATGTCAGCCAAATACACATTCGCTGCAGTGTGTGGAGTCCCAACATACGCTCATTCTGTAGGTACGAAGTTCTGTCTGACTAAGAGGCTGTCAGTGCTGTCAGCGCAATGCAATCAGGTTACCCTCCAAGTGGGAGAGAAATTCGATTGGCGGAGGTAAAAGAGAGACAAAAAGAGAGAGAGAGAGACCAGGAAAAGGAGGCAGAGAGTCTATATTCGTAACAGAAGTACTTCAGCATCAATTAATTATCCCATTATTCAGCGCGAGGTCCATACTTCAGCAGCATAGCATGCTAGTGTTGCAAAAATTCTGATATTTCGAACAAAATTGCATCCGCCACGGTAATTGCAATGCTTGAAGTATCGCTAGTTAAAATATTAGCTTTGGCTCGAGGCGTGCCATTTAACTCATAATTAATTCAGTTTTAAGCGTGTAGCATGGAGACCCGCCAATGCTGAGATTAGAATAGGTGTGTGTATTAAAATTTCACAGACAAGAAAGGTATAACGAAATTCATTCCCTGGTTCCAACGAGCTATTCATTCAGTCGAAACAAAGTTCGCATTTTATTGCTGTAGTTTGATCATTCAAACTTTGGCGAACTACGTCTATAAGGTATGTAACATACTACATATAGTACTACGGAGAATGTTAGAGCGGAGAATGTTTCTGAATATAATTAAAATCGCCTAGGTACAGCGCTACGTAAAAGAAGATGTATGGGTATGTAGGTATATGACACATACATACCTATATACGAGGTCGTAGAAGATAAGAATATATCTTCGGAATACCAGCAATTAAAACTTGAATATATATAACCATTATCCAGTTTTTACACCCCAGTTTCATTCGACTTCCATTTTCACCCTCAGGTCGTTAGCCGAATCAAAACGCCAGAGGGTTCGGAGTACTACTCCACCACTTACATCATCTCGCACAGTATCGCGTACTCATACGTGTATGTAATACAGCATAATATGCAATCACACAGCATTCGATCCGCGGTGGAAGTAGGGGCTGGTGATTGTACCGCAGTATATGAGTATGTTGCGTCAAAGCTTGCACTGTAATCCTCCTAATATTGTTCACATCACGTAGGTCGTAGGTAATTCGCGGCAAGGCACAGTATGTTAAATATACTCGTATATCTCAAATTATAGTATACTGCCGTTGGTTGAATTGCGGACGCGAATGACTCTGTTCGCAGATCATTTGGAGGGGTGATATTAATAATGATAACAATCATAACGAAAACCATAATTTAACGGTGCACATGCTTTGGAATAACCTGCGCAATAACAGTGCAGAATATAGCCTATCTGCTTGTACCTAACTCGTGAAGGGTTACAAAATTGAACTATAGATATGGGCCGAACGTAAGCATGTATATACACCGCTGCACATTAATGGTTTTGCTCCGAAATTAGCTACATTTCCGGCATCTCACTCTCGGGGTGAAGTGAAAACCGATCGGCGTGAAGTATTCTTGAATTTGTTCGAATCACGCCTCACGCTGATTGGTCTCTGCTTTGTCGTTGGAGCGACTCACCACGAGCGTGGCTAACTTCAGAGCACAGTCATTAATGTGCGGGAGTGTACGTACGGATACTTCGTTTGGTACCGGCGCTAAATGGAGATAGTAGTTACGCTGGCGGGTAGAATATAGAAAGAAGAAAACTGCAGCAATTACTTTGATCATGGCCGGTTTATAGTTGCCGAGCGAACGCTACCGGAAATTACGTTGTAGTTAGAGTATGCAAAAGTGCATTTGTTCGTGTAACACCTGAGTACACGTAACGGCAAGCAGCGATACCTACCTCCCTTTATGTTAGTAATTGTATGAGCCGAGCCGGTCTAATAATTCCTTGTTCTTGCCTGGTCGAAATCAAACGCCAAATATTATTGGCGGATTGATGACTATACTCCTGTACATGTTCGAACAGCACACGTTCATCTATCATTGATCGAAATCTTCCCAATTGTTCATCCAATAAAGATATAAGACTTCAATGAATTGGGCGAAGATATTTTCACGTATACCCCCGAACCGTTTTTTCGTATTTAGATGTAAATCTACGGCATTCGGCTTTGTTAGCTGAAATCATATTGCAAATTCGCAACTTTTTTTTTTTTTTATACTGAAGAGTCGTGAAGCCGGTGCAACGATTGGCGTGAAACACGTGCCCGTATAAAGTGTGCTGGTAATGTATTTAAACCACTTTTCCAATTTCATTTCTAGTCGCTGTATGGATATAGATGGATAGATTAATTTTTCAACGACACTTTCACACCGGGGTTCTCAGACCTCGAGCGTGGTTTTTAGTCGCTAGCAATTATTATTCTCCATGGGATTTAGCTCCCACTCATTGGCTGGTAGTTTCTTCTTTTTAATTTCGCTCTCTCTCTCTCTCTCTCGTTTTTCTCCAATTAGCGCGGACTAATTTACTGCAGTGGAATGATAACCTGCAGCTCTGAAATTTAGCGCTTGGAAAATTGGTCGCAAACCTTGGTCTACACTCTACGTATGTGACGCCTGCAGAGGTAAATTCTCACCGTTGCTAATTATCCATTTTCAAGCTAGCGCATAATTGCATCTGATCTGAAAGTAACCACGCAAACATATATCTGAAATTGTATTTCAAATTACCGAGTTCAGTGCAGCTTCCGAATGATTCTACGTACTATTAGCCTGACTGTATCCTGTTAATGAGATTCATCGCGCGATGTACATCGATATGATATACAAATGGATCACAGAAAGCAACTAGATACGAGCTTACGTCGAGCCTCGCAATTCGTGAAATCGTGTGATTTTGCGGTGCTGAAATTAATTCTAGGCTGGATCACAAAACTGATTGGCCTATGTCGTGCTGTGTGTCGGGGTTCTCCGCCAGCGAGAGAAATTTCAATCGTATTGAAGGGGTCAGAATATTATCCCATAAGCGATAGTATTTGAAATCTGGAGACAAGTGGGATATTTGTATAGAACTAGACAATTGTTCTTTTCCTCTTCTAGGGGATGAACAAGCGCACAAATTTGAAAACTTAAAACTTATAATCTCCACCCATTTTGTTCATGTGCCTTGAATTCTGCTCCTGATTACTCATTGAGTTGATGACTCGAGGATTCATTCAGATTGAAATTTTTCCCATCCGAGGAAGCTCGAATGTTTTTCGCAAGCTCGTTCATTACAATATTTTTCGAGATATAAATTCAGGATACCCTGGAGGAGTAGGAGATTGAGGGTGAGGGCGTGTTACATAAATGGTGGCTTCACAAGCCAAAGAAAAAAGCAAATAACGAACAAACACAAAAATAAATGATGATAAATGGCGTAGAGCGGAGCCTGACCCGTTTTCGCCACCGCTAACGAGTATTTTAATATTTTAACATGAAAAGCCCGACACGACGCACCTACACTCTTTACAATTCACGTCCTGAAACCCCGGTATGAATGAGGCTTTGAGAAAATCGATCTCCGGTTACTGTAAGGAGCACTGCTTGATCATCAGGTGGAAACCTAGGGCGAGGGAGGAGATCGGTATATGAACTACATTAATTGGAGTCATGTAAACTCCAGTGAGTGTCATTTACTACAATAAATTCGGTTGAGCGAAGAGCACCGCAGTTCACACGAAGGACTGTGAAAAATTCGTAGCATTATAAAATGCAGCTCTGTTGGTAGAAAAAAAAGGAGAACAAGAACCTTTCATGTAGGAAAATGGACGAATACCGTGCAGAGTATTTGTGACAAGAGAAAAGCAGTTTCTGGGCTAATTCGATATTGAACTTTATACTTTCCCTGCTGAGTTGGATGTTACGTGTTATACTCACGAACCTGTACTCGAACGACAAACATTGTGGAAGACAGAGAAACTTTATATCTGACCATCTTCCAGTTTACTGAAGTCCAATTAACCCCAAGTTGTAGATTCCCTCCCTGGATTCACTCTTCCCGTTCGCTACTACGCGCCGGAAAGATATCACGATTACCCGGACGCAATAATGTCTATAAATTGTTGTCGGTAACGCAAACACACTTACGTTGACCAATTTCTTTGTTGTCGTTTTCTAGAATTGTGCGAGGAATGGGCTCTCGCTAGTAGTCGAGAGTGTGTCGAGGGCGGCGGTGGAGGAGGTGGAGGACAGGAAGATCCTGAGGATCCAGCGGAGGCCACGTTCACGCTGAAATACCTGGGGAGCACCCTTGTCGAGACGCCCTCGAGCGAAGAGGCTACGGCTGAAGCTATCAAAACCATCATCACCATGGTACGTACTCAATATCCCTTATACTCTCACACTGCCATACCTCTCACATACTATATGTATGATAACTAACCGTATTATGTACATATAACTATATATCGTCTGTACATATATTCACATCCCTTCCATAGACGGGGCCACTGGGAGAATTCTGAACATGCGGCAAAATTCACACAGGAATAGTGTGATCATGCAGAAAGCTTCCGCGCGTTGCTTGCTAGGAATGTCTAAGTACCCGAAAAATCCTTCGAAGGATTAAAACCCCCGTTGAAAATCATTTCTGAAATATATTCGGTGACTCTTCCGAAATTTTCAGCTTAGCAAATTACAATCACGATTTTCGACTCGTGTCACCTCACGTTATCCGAATCAGCATTGAAACTGGCCAGCATTCATCATCCAAAGCTGTGTAAATCCGTGGCAGAATGTATATAAAACAGCTACATTTTGTTATTTCGAAAATTCCCTCTAGATCCTCTCGCTATTCGACCTACGCCCATGCTTTTATGGGCTCATGTGAACATTACAGCGTAGAAATGTGGATTCAGGTTAAGGACCTTCGAACTGGAAGGATAGTTGTAAAATTGTATGTACAATGTCATCTGAATAATCCTCGAGAGTTACCTCGCATATCCAAACAAATATTGGACTGCCTTAGAGGAAAGGTACAATAAGCAAACACAAAATGAAGCGACGCTATATTAATTCACGATCAATTTGTCCAAAGTTATCTCTCACCGAGTCCAACCGATTAGGATACTTTGGGGGATTTGAATTTTATTCAAAAAGGGTGAATGTATCTAGACTCCTGGGAAGAGAAGGAGGCGATGAATATTTCACGACCCGCGCGTCTTATAGATAGGAGCCTGATGGAAGCGAATAGACAGAAAATAAGAAATGGGAGGAGGAAGTAAACGTGACTTTTATTCACGCTACTAAAAACTGTTTCCGGAATGACGCAATATCCCAAATTCTTCACGATGTACGAGGATGTGAGGTGAATTTTGTGAGTGTCGCCATGTCTCACATTCCCTGACTTCCAGCTCTCGCCCCCTTCTCAAATGGTCCGCCAGATGCCCAACGTCCTCCCCCACGTACTACGACCTGCGGAAATCTGCACAAACTTCGTGCAAACGACATTTTCATTGCTCGAGTCGTGTGCCGTCGACCAGCAGGTTTTATTCACAACCCAGGATTCGAGATTCATTTGTTCCCATTTACCGGGTGAGCCTGTAGTACCTGAGCCTTCATTTATCACCTCTTCTATCCTTCGAAATAGATTAACGTTTCATCACACGAAACCATAAGTCAGTTGGACATGAAATAATAATTTAAAAACGCCCCTAGTGATTCGCATTTAATCAATTTTATCAAGGTCTTGGGCGAGCAGGCGCTAAAATGAATCCTCTTGAATTCATGAATGTATGTACACACGTATCTACATAAATATATACTATATCCCTGCCCGTGAGAGATTCGCTTCACAATAGGAGTTGGCATCATGACGGAGCCTCGTTGTTCCCTAGAAATATTTAACCGAGTCAAAGCAAAAAGACCGTCGCGAATACAATACAATTGCGGTTGAAGAACTGGCTCTGATTCACAGATCATGAGATGCAAATTGACGGGACTGGGATCCATAAATTATACAAAAGTTCCCGTTGAAAGTCTAGGATCTTCGCTCATCCATTTCCATTGAAAATATATACGTACGGATTTTCAGTTTGGCATGGACCGTTGGGATTGCGTGGTACACGTTTTGTAACGTGAATGATATATTGCAATTCGTTTTCCTGTTTTTTGCTTACAATTAGTCATCTCAAAAATCGAAGTTCAGTAGTAAAACTCGTCCTTCAAATAGAATAAGGTGGCATCCAAATGGCCACCACTCAGAAGAAGGTAAAGAATCTGCTAAAACACTGCAATACTGTTCAGTGTTCAAGTCTTCTGTAATTTTCCGCCATGATGGTGACGTAATTGTTCTATCTGAATTTTCCATTTGTTGTATAATCTTGTGATCAAATCTTCGAACAAATGATATGGGATTCAGAGAGGCTACTAATTTCACGGAGATGCGTGTTAATTCTAGCGAAACTTACATCTCGAATCACGTCACAGAATACATTTCGTATTAAGAGTAGATTTCGAGTTCATGTTGTCTGACAAAGGGGCTCGGAATTACATCCCATACAGGATTGTACCATCTAGCGTGTATCAGGCACGCGAGTCGCCCCTGGCTCTATAACATTAATGACGAATAACGAGAAGCAAGAAGAGGGTGGAGCGCAGGGGCGCAGAATTACGGTCTCATTAACTGCAGGGAGAAACGGGCGTCTTTTGTTTAGACGACCGCATCAGTCTCCGCCAACCCCCTTCAGCAACGACTATCTGACACCACTGAATAGAAATATCAAATTCATGTTGTATTTTGAGAGGCAGGCGAGCTTTTTGTCTCAAAATACGTGAAAATAGTTCCTTGTAATAAGTTGGTATGGTTAAGTTATCGGAATATTTTCTGTTTCAATATTGACGATGAATCGTGTCTCCAATACTTCCGAGACTGGAGAGTCTTCTCCATACCCATAAGATTCGCGAGTGGCGTGTATTTTCTCATGTTTTTCAGGTTGCTATTACTAATTTGACACAGAAATTCAGAAATGCAAATTGGTGAACGTATTCCAAGAATTCTTATCACATTTCCGAAGAAATTTTTCCGACAAGGTTAACGAGGGTGCTGGCTACGACTCAAACTCCAAAATTGCAAAATTAAATGCAGCAGTTCCGAGATGACGGACGGACCCAAGAGAATAAAAAATGTGAATTCCATGAATTTTTTGGATCTGTAACTTTGAGTTTGGCAATTCTAACAATAGGATGAAATTCGCATTCAGGGACGTGGGGAGCTTTCGGAAACAAATTCTCACAAAAATCGAAACGATTTCTTTCATTTTCAAGTTTACAAAGTGCCATGCCATATGATGTTCGATATAAGTCGCAAACATATATCCTTACTGATACGTCTACAGATAATAGGACGACGAGAAAAGAATTTTAAGTTAGTCGACTCATTATGCGAGTACTTGTACGATATCCTATACAGCAAGAGAACTTCAAGGTAAAGAGCTCTCGTAAGTCGTGGAGCTTATGCGTTGTTAGAACTAAATTTCTCCTTGACAAAAAAACGAAGGACTACCAGCCGCTCGGAGCGGGTTATATTACTTCCACTACAGTTGGTGAAACTATACAGCTATGTATGTATAGTATACATAACGTGCAGCGTAGGTCTCGCCAGGTGAGAGCTGAAGCGCCGAAGCGATGGAGGAGCGTCTAGTGTCCACCGCCTGAATCTCTCGTATAGTTGTGTAATGAACTTTCAGCCACTCCTCATCCCGTATACGTTCCACGTGTAACCCTTCGTAGTGCCTACCCACTGAGAAAAGCTTTGTTTACTGAAAACTTTCCTCGTGCTACGAGCGAGCTGTGAACCTTCAAAGTAAACAACGCAGACGAAGGATCCTCCCTTAATATTCGGGGCGCTCGAAGGTCTACAAAGCTTGGCGATAGGGACGACGCGACGGCGGGACCATGTTCCAAAATCAAACATTCTTTCACCCTTGTCTAGCCTCGTGGCCCCGTATGGGATACGGGTTTAAAACCTTTGCAGGTCATTCCGAATTTCATCAAATTTCAGTTTCAAGCTCTTGCGGAACTCGGAAAACTATTTATTTTTTACTATTTTCAATTCTAGACAGCGCTATCTCATATAATTGTTGTCTGTATGAATTCTAACGCAAATATCATTACCCTGCGACCAATGGAAATCCTATTCCTTCAGTTAAGTCTCCCTAGGTGGTTCATACTCGAAGAACTGACCATTTATCTCCTCGTAGGTATAATAAATCAGAATTCAATACATACACATATATATGCAGCGTGAGAAATCCTCGGAAGTGGCTTTGATCCCGGATTCGGTGTCCGGCATATACCACTGAGTAACGGGCACCTCGTTGGCCAACCGCAGAGCAGATTCACCCTCGACTGGCAAAGTTGGGGCCGCTGCTCCTGCTGCAGTGGCGGTGTGGCAGCAGCTTGTTTCCACAATCCCTAAATCATGCTGTTGAATAATGCCTGAAACGTTGAAACGTACATCCATTCATGTACATACATACCAAGCAATGTTGTGTATAGGGTGCATATGATAAAATTCGACTGACCTCACGCAAAATGAGAGTCCGTTTTTTCCTCGCGGGGGTGGAAACCCATCGCATTTTTTCGTCCACTTTTCAACAACCCTCGCATTCTTTTGTTTCAGGCAAAAGCGAGCGGGAAAAAACTGCAGAGGGTATCCCTCGCGGTCAGCCTCCGAGGTATTCGAATGACCGACATAGCAACGGAAGAGGATCAACTTCAAGTCTCGATTTACAGGTGAGTTTTATCGAATGAAACTTCTGCTCGAACGGAGGCGGCGGACCCTGTAAGCACATACCTACTCAAGCCACGCGGACTGCACTAACGGAAGCAACTAACTTTATTCCGTGCTTTTTTATATTTCAGCATTAAGTACTTCATTGCAGAAAGTTTCTATCCGGTTTATCGGCTGTTCGTTTCCGTTTTTTTCTCTATTTTTGAACAGCTGTTCCCAATGGCTCTTGAACTCTGTAGAAAATATTGTACAGAGATATGCCCAGACGATCTGAGTTATGGTTTCTTAGTCAAAACTTTACCTCCAATTCAGGAATTCGTTCTCACAGAGCTTATGTTATATGTATAGCGAAGAATTTTGAAAGAGCTTTCGACAACGGAGTTGGCCGTTGCGTTTATTCTTGAAGTCTGTTCAATTATTTGATAAATTTGCAAACACTTGAGAGCAAATAACAGCCGCTTACTCCAGACCCTGGATCTTCTTTGCCGTCAGCATTCCGCTTAAATATCTAAGTTGTAATTAATTATTCGTATAACGACGTCAGTTGCCCCTTTTGAATATTTATTTCGCGATCCTGGCTGGTCCTCGATAAGGTTTCAGCCAGCGGTAGCTTCACACGAATATTATTCATTACCGCGGATTCGTCTTGAGCCACTTGCAATTAGTTCCGGAATAACCCGTAGAATCCTCATCTTCATCGGTGAACGGATCAGGGTCACGCTAACTGCGTGTAAGATCGTGACAATTTCTATTGTACGAGCTGAAGTTCATGATGGATGTGCTATATTTCGATAGTTGCCTGCAATAATTATGCTCGATTTATACAGCTTCAGTCAGTCAACTCATCGGAATCTATTCTATTTTCCGTTTCCAAGATCTAACAAATTTTCGTTAATTTTTTTATTCATATTTTACGTTTTCGCGTCTCGTATTTTTCACGGCTCAGGTTTTTACACCGAACTACGCGTTTCGAAACAGAAATGAAACCTGATGAACCAAGATGCAGAAAAAGGGAAAGACGTATGTAAATTAACGGTGCTAGGTCGATGGAAGAGAATTTGAAGAATTCATTCTAATTCTTGCAGCCGCTGGACTTTTTTTTTCAAATTGCTCGAATCTCCGAGCATTGAATTCTTCTTCGCAATTCGTGATCCACGGATATTCACGCGGTTAGGATCGTTTGGTGTATTTCCATGGCAACCGAGCTTGGAGAACTTCCTTCAATTGGGTATTATGTTATATATTCTATACCTACCACGGATGTTATAATAACCCGAGTAAACCTGTCGTGGATTTTGTTCGGGCGATTCACGATTATTCATCCAGAAACTGCAGGAGGGAGTTTGAAAAGAAAACTTCCACCGTGTATATCATCGCGTCGCGTAACATTTATTACAATACGATGAAATAACGTATAATAATCATAATATTAATAATAATAACTTAAGGGGATCATCGGATTATGGTAATTGTGAATAAGAGGATTATTCCTGTGGTTTGCGAGTGCTCACCCTGGACAATTTTGCGCGAAAAATCTCCTGCGAAACGGAGCTGTGATGCTGCGTGATGTATTTTCTCTTTAAAACCAAAATCTCAGGTCTTAATGAGAGTTTTTCTTTTTTTCTTTTCCATTCATAATTACAGGATCTCCTACTGCTCGGCTGACGCTACTCACGATCATGTTTTTGCCTTCATTGCTACCAATCTCAATGAGACAATGGAATGCCACGCATTTCTATGTCCGAAAAGGAAAATGGCTCAAACTGTGACATTGACCGTCGCTCAGGCATTTAATACAGCCTATCAAGCATGGCAGCTTACGCAAGTTGACCCTCGTATTCATTACACGGCCGACAAGAGCCCTCCAATGACGGACGACAACTGCATTGGTAAACAGTTATCTTATAACTATATAAACCAGAACGGAAATATATGTTTTCTGACTTTTGTCAGAAATCATTATAGTTTCGACGGGGGGAATCGATATTTCAAGGGGTTCAAAAAATACTTAGGAGAATGTGTATTGCACATAATTAGCTGCCCCTCATTATGGGGAAGGATTTTCTCGATATAGTCTTAACGCAATTTGAAATAAAAACAATTTAAACTGGAAAGCGGCTGACTGGGATAGGCCAGCCTTCGCACTTCCCGCGAAGGAATTTTATGAAAATCCTAAAATTTTCGTACATTCGTCCACCGTTTTGTATCCGCCATTCCGAATTTTAGAAACCTACCTCGGATTCGATATCAGCGACTCAAAAAACCGTCGGAAACCAATTCTTGCTCGGAACCGGGTTCTTTTGAAATTTTGTTTTTTTCATAACTCAAAAACTTTCGGAGCGGTCGGATCGAAGATCCAATCAGTTGTGTGTTTCGAAAAGCCGCGTCGATTGAGACCAAATTCAACGAAATCCGTTCACTCGTTCACAAAATATCATCGACCAAAAAATTCGTTACACAAGCACACACACCCAGACGTCCATCTAAAAATGGTCGGAAGTGATTCTCTAGACCCCAAAACGAGGACATCTGGTGAAAACTTGACCTTTAATTTCCGGTGTAATCACAATAACTTTCCATTTTCTCTGTGAACAGCGAGCGGGAAGATAAAAGACCGTATGAGCTTGCAAATAAAAAATGTTCTTGTTCTCTGATCAAAGTTAATGCCGAAATCGTTCGCAGAATATCACGACAAAATAATCAACGAGAGGAAACAATCGAGCAACGAGAAGCACAATCGGCAAAATAAGCAGAATGCACAGCGGAATAACATCAACGAAACGCAGAAAAATCTCCTGATCGATTTATCCTCTGACTCAAAACCGAAGGAGAATTCGTGGGTATGTGATTTTTTAGCTGTACGAAAATTCCATAATCCGCTAACGTACGTACTCACCTGAATTTCATTAAAATTCCTTCGATTTGAACTGGTGATCTTGCCGGCAGGTTTGCTTCGAGGATGACGTTGGCGTGGATAACAAAAACACGAAGAATAACAACTCAACGACGAACATCCCTATGTCTACCCTGAGGGCAGCGACGGCGACTTCCGTGGCTACCCCTTCGCGATATGTGACCCCACGACCTTCGCCTTCGCCCTTAGCTTCGCAAAATGCTTGGGGGGAGTCCAGGTCGGTCGACTTGATGTGTTCGTAGCCCGCATAGCCTCAGGCCGATAACTTCCGTGATGTACCCCTCATCACTGGTCTATGGAAGCAACTCTCGGCCAGCGGCATCCCAAGAAAATTCTCTTCCTGAATTATTTATGGGATGATGAAAATTCATTCATGTAGACACCCCGTTGTAGTGATAAGAATGTGATTGATTATACATCCGAGAAAGAAATGCGATGCTCGGACGTGAGTATATATGCTCATCTTCATACGCTGTGTATTTCAGTGGTCACGATCGTACTTGTATAAACATATACACAGTTTTACGTCCGATAGGCAAACTCTGATCGTGAATAGGCAGTGATTTTGAAGTGAGGAATCATCTTTCCATTTTTCAATTCCGTTTGATTAGAGTTTATCTGTAGCTGCACTCTATCAGAGAGAAGACTTCAAGAGTGAAGCAAGCGTAATAAAATGAAATAAAATCCTGAATTGGGTATTATTGGATTTTTTGGAAAGTGAAATGAACTTTTGTATAACGTGAAGAGAAATTCTTGTCGATTGTTCGATGTTAGTTTTCAAGAAACTTCGATTTCGTAAAATTGAGTATCTCTGGTTTCGTCATTTAGGGGAGACCCACTCAAATTATTTTCGACTAAAACTGTAAAATAATCCGTACGAGCTTAAGAAGTGATCTGATTTCGAGAAAGCGATGTAAATGTCATTGAAATACATCTGGGAGATTAACTGGAAGAGTTTTAACCGACAAACTGGCAAATTTTAGTGACGCGAGGAACATTTTAACTGGATTTAAATGATTCTTAAATCTGGTATAAAGAGACTTGCCAAAATTCGTTGAAACCGGATCAGTTTTGCCTTTTTTCTCGATCGTTTGTACAATTTATTTCGTGGCTTCAGTCGAAATTCCCTCAGCGATAATTATCGTAATCAAAATCAAGTTTCATAGAAAAATATATACATATATATACATTCCTTACGAAGATAAATCTAATGATATAATTGTAGATTTAAGGGAGCAGCGGATCAACCGATATTGTAAATGTATGAATCATAGAATAAGTCGGTATAATATAGTATATTATTAATTTTATTACGTCATACATACCATATTCCATATTATGACAGTATACGTGAACATAAATACCATTTATATATGTATAATAATAATAACTTAGCCTAGAAAAAGAACAATTTGCTACAACTGTTATCGAGAATTTTATGTCGAGTGCCTGGTGCATGGACTGCATAAGTTTAGCAGAGAATTATTTATAATTTGGTTTCCGACACCAAAAAACAAAACAAAGAGATTTATATATGTATTTTGGCTGTTTATAGTTTGAGAGAAAATTCTAGCCAATTGTATGATTCGGTGCTGTAAAATTTGATAAATATGGGATTTTATCTAGTTATATGTGATTATCGTCTATATTAGTTTTAGCAGCCACGCTCGTTAGCTTTATCCAACAGCCTGAAGTGTACGTCTACTTGAGATCACTTTTTTGAACATACTGTTGTAGTATCAGTTCAGAGTTCAAACATTACCTAGGTACATCATACTTGCGCACTTGACAAGGTGAAATATTGTTACGGTAACTATTATAAGTAAATATAAGTATAATATCTTTTGACGTTGAACCATTGTGATGTTTTACATCTGTTATGTAGAGAATGAACGAATTGTAGTTTAAATTTCATTACCACGCAGTTCGAAATGAGACGAGACATTTATTTATTGCACTATTTAGTCCTATAAGTTAACGAATGAAAGTTGTATTCGATTCATCACACTTTTTTAAATTCATCGAGGATTTTCAAACGAACAAAGTTCGTCACCGTTCGGAAAAACGGTTATATTAGTGCTTCATTCACTCCGAAATATGTCGGGTCCTTCGAGATGCTCTTAGAGCACAGTTTATCCCATAAATACCGACGTTCGATGGAAATGCCATGAAATTTCCGAGTGGATTTTCCAAGATACCTAAATTTTGATCTAATCCACCAATATCTCGTTTCCAGTTGCGTGAAAATGAGATACGTAATGCGGTGAATAAGTTTTATGGCTGTAGAGAATGAGTGCGAAAAATAGATAATATGTGTCGCTAGATTTATGGCTGTATATCAATTCAGGTGTAATTCGCAATCATGATTCGTAGTCTACATAGCCGTTTTATATTATACATATAATCCTTGATCAATAAGTTTGAATATCTCTGTTTTATAGCTACGGCACCTACGCGATCTTAAATTTATTCAATAAAATTCAGATCACAGTCATTTTAAGTAATATTTTAAGTAACAAATGTGACGTTAGTTACTATAAACTCACTAATCTATAAACGGGGTATAAAATACACGTAACATATCTGCAGACGAATGGATATTCATTATTTTAACAATGATTCAGAACTAGAACTCTAGTACGTATATTTTATAACAATCATTCAACAATCATCGTTCTCGAAGGATATTTCTCTTCATCAAACAATTTACGGATCAACTTCCTGGACGATTTCCTATAATGGAAAATTGACGTGGGTATACCTACATTTCAGGATACTGCAGAAACGCTGTAGATGCCTATAATAGTTTTATTGATTTCTCATTTCAGTATGCAGCAGTATCTCGTTTTGCCAAAAAATCGATCCCCAGTCGGCCGTTCATGTAGTTTCAACGCGCAAAGCAGTTCCCTACAGGAATATCCGGGGTATACCGACCTCCTTGCGCCTGAGAAGGAATCGAATTTGTGAGCCACCGTTAAAGTAGATTTTAGCGAGCGAATGATGATCGAAACGCAGATAACTTGCTTAAAGTACAGCTTCTTCGATAAACAGGAATCTTCCATTGAACCAATTCATCGTCAATTTACATATCGAAAACGATAGTATCGTATGTGTTCCCTGGAAATCTAGTCGAATTCCAGAGGAGATACCTTACTGCATTCTCCAGTTTTCTTCGTCCGAAAAGGAAATATATTTGATAGATATTTCTGACACAAAGAACTAGTAGGAAATGGCAGCGGCAGAAAAATGCGTACCTACTTCTAGTTTGGAGATCAAACATTTCTGCACACTTTGATACCTAGATCACTGCCGTGGGCCCGTTGGATGATATTCTATTGCCATTTGAACGTGACAACACGAATTCTTCTCACCAATCTCATAATTGCTTCTCATGCGCTTTCGGGAACTGGAATGAATTTTGTGTCGGAGGAGCGTTTCCTCCGTCGCAAATGCAACGGAAGCTCTGAAACTGTTTTCAACAGCTTTCATGTATCCGTGCATCTCGAGATCAGAAATAATGGAATAAGCCCTCCACAACTATTCAAATCTACGGACATCTTTCTCGTTGAGTAAATAGGTAATAGGTGAAATTAGAAAGTAGGAATCACTGGCGTGCATAATTTCTGCATGATTACGATTCAGTGATAATAATTCGACGTCTTTTCTCACGAGGTCGTAACTCAGGAAATCAGTGCACGAAGTTGTATCTCGTGATTCCTCTTCGCAGAAGTTCGCAAGTCTTGAACAGATTTCCTGGCTCACGACTTTCTTGAGTGAAACCAGGAGATATGATTTCATGCACCGATTCACTTAGTTACAATTTTGTGAATAGGAGACGTCGAATTAATGTGATCAAGAGTAACCAACGCTGTACTCTGCATACCATAAGATTCTCTGAACTCAGCTTCTAAAGCACGGTAAGCAAATAATCGAGCTGCCTTTATGCAATTTCGCGTCTCGGCGCTTGACTGGAACTTGAATAATTAGCTTGTTTGTCGATGATATGCAGCATTCGGTACAGCGAGAGGCAAGGAAACTAAGAGTGAACTGGCTGGTGAATAACTCTTCAGAACTGTAGCTGTGGGGACTGCAGGTATTTTATCGTTAGTTGGCTCAGTCCCTGAGACACAATGCAAAACTCAATGTGCCATACCACTGCAGAACTGAAACGTGCAAAGAGATATGCCGCGTCAGCTCAGACCGAGAACTGTAGACTGTGGCTGTAGCCGAGTCCTCGATGTAACTAGGTTCCTGGCGACTCTTGGGCTCACATTTTTCGCCCCACATACGAAGTGCCAAAGGTACTTCAGCCACAGCAAAGCAGGGCAGAGCTTCCCTCGAGATTTTCGTGAGGTAACAGCAGCAGTGAGCAGCTTATTGTTGGGCATATCAAGGCGACGAAAAGTTCATGTTCATCTGGTCAAACCTCGTATAGACACTTCGCAATACTAAACGATCATCCCAACGATAAGCTTTCTGGATTTATTGAATCAGTCTTACCAGATTTAATAGAGACTTTTAGGGGTGATATCGAGATTGAACATCAGTATCAGTAATTCGACACGATGAGTAGTATATCCTCTATGTTTAGTTACGGGCTTTCAATGATGGGTCAGAATTTTGGCTCTCTGATCGTTCATCGAAGAATGTCAAAGATGGTTAACTTGGTGAGGGAATTTGTGCCCGTAAAGTGGGCGGCGGGATATCGATGATTTCTGTATTATGGACGAAATTCCCCCCGCCCTTGCAGCGTCGATAATACAGCAATCGTTGATATCTTGGAACCCACTCGACGGTCACAAATTTCCACATAATGCTAGCGGTCTTCAATATTCTTCGTCCAACGCTTTGAATCTTCCGTGCTCATTGTATGACATGAATTAGGTATGAGCACAAGAGTAGCAGAGATGATCGAACAGTTTTCGAAAATCAAAAATCACATAGCTCTAGCCTCTAGTCGTTTGATTTCAAAACGAAATCAGTTGCCTATCGCCCGTCTACAGCAGACGAGCGTGCTGAAGAATGAATTCGAATGGGCTGTGTTGGAATTCTTCTTTATCGAGCCAATTCCACTGCCTGGAGATTTTGAATCGGCGAAATACCGGCCCGTTATTGATGAAGGGAATAAACCTCAAATCCTGTATCGCTCTATAACGGCTGATTAATTCACAATGAGATTGTGCGGAATGAAAGTTCATTGTGCCCCTACTACTGGAATCGTCGAATATTCTTTCACTGTGAGGTAAAGAGCACTGCAGTATTGATGATAGTCAAAATATATTTTGCTGATGCGCAACAGAGGATTGATGAAACGGAAAACACGAGTTCATCGTGAAAATGGTGAATTAGCGTAGGTAGAAGTTGGATAGAAACCATCTCGAGTTTTTCACTGCACAAGCGATAAAAATGATGAAATTGAGGTGGAATTGTTGGAGCTTCATAAAGTGTCGAGTACCATCCTATAAAGGGAGGAGAAATGAGGAAGGACGTTGTAACTGCGAGCCACTTGGCTTTTATTCTGAACCGCAATTACAGCGGAGTCTAGAAACTTTAACAGAAACGCAATATGTAGAAGGTCGCCGTGCTTAATTAGGAGCATTCAACGGCTGTTGAAGGGGAATATGGCGAATGGCAACCGTGCGATAAAAGGAATTGAGACGTAGAATAATTTGTGCTTGAATTCATCACGAAACCGTTGGCGGACGATCGATTGAAACCACTGTATGTGGATATGGATGGTGACAAATTTGCATTACTGTAATTTCTGCCTGTGCTGTTACTCGAGACATCCGATACAGACATCAATACTCTGAACAATATAATTGCTCGTGAAGATTCGACAGTCATGAACGTCGATACTTATATAAGAAACTACAACCATTATTGAACACATGATTGAGTATCTGGTTCCCTCGCCGAAAACTATTGTACTTGTTGCAATTTCCCGTTGATTGTGCTCCGCAGAACTTTGAACGTATACGACTAAACAAGCGTATAGAATGGCCCGCATGATGATGAATCAGGCGTGCATATGGAATATTTGTCATGACTCGAATAATCGAATGGAAACTGAGCAATATCAATTGACTGACGGACTCTGATCAATTTTGAAAATCACTGAACCGTTGAAATTGGGCTAAGCTCTAGAATGGATTTTTTGAGCACCCGCTAGATACAGATATATCATTCCAAAATCTTGATTGACAAAATTTTCTCATATTTGTATACTGTGCTGGTGATAATTTCCCGTGGTATATTTCCATCGGTTATCAGTGAGATATGGATAAAATAGTATTCGAATGCCTGTAATTCGTGGCAAAGGTTTCGCTTCTCCCGCGCGATGCAGATTATAGCGATAAATCTCAGCCGCTGAGTGTAAGATATATTTAAAGAAATCTTGAATGGAGAAAAAGCGGAGATATTTTTCCATTTGATTTACCTTCAAGAAATCTTATTCCTGAATAATAGGATCTTTGTATAAACGATGCACAAGGGCGGTACAGTGAAAGTGGAAGGCACTGACGTGGCAGACCGTATATGCCCACTATACGAATCGTGAAACTTGCCCTGCGTAAAGTGTTTCAGCCTTAAGGAGAACCTTCGTCAACCCTCGCTAGGGGGTGGTCCCTACCCGGATTAGAGCGAGGGTCGTATACCATATAAGCTATTTTCTAAAACCGCAGCGAAAATCTTAGTCGCATTATCGTTGGAATCCGAAACCGCGGAAACGGAATTGTCGTCGATTCTGCTATACCTATCCCTCAGAAATCAGGACTTCTCATTTCCGCAGCGGACTGTTATACTTGCGATGCTTGCTTTACAGCTTTCAGTCGGCTTTTATTACGCTTGAAATCCTATGCTCTCAGCAGAAACAAATGCAAATGCAAATATACGATTTTCATTCTCAACTTTATCGTTATTGTCCTGGCCTATATTTCATTCAGAATTTATTCATATTCAGTCGAATGCACGAACTGATACTGCATTTTTCATCCCGGGTATTCAATGAATACTCTGTATTTATATCCTGAAAAGCCGGTTTTCCCGGAGTCGAAGAGTATTTTTCATTTCATTTCAGCTTTCCGATTGAATTTTGGTCCAGTCAGTGAAACCGCCGGTATCCATTATTCTAATGAGAATTCAATCAATTGTTCATTTAATATGAACAATTTGCGAAAATTGAAAAGTGGAATCCTGTTCGCGTATCTATTTGAGAATCTCTTTCATCCCCGAGATTATGCTCGCCATGGAATTAATGCTCTATTATTATTCAGTTATGATTTTTGTTCCTCTCAGAATGCACAATCTCTCACTCCCCACTTTTCCATAAGAAGAACGAATATCATCACTACGCGCGTCAGTCATTTTCAATTCCATTGTCAGCACTGACCCCCCTTCATCCGGTTTTGATAAAAATGCCTCATATCAATCTACAGAGAATGAGAGACTCCAGGACGAAATCGACTCCGATATTATTCTGGGAGATGCCATTTGCATCTGTGCATCTTAAAAGTATGATCTCTTGTATGATGTAGGACGAGACATCATTTGCTTTTCTGTATAAATTCGGAAAAATTCTGTAGACACGAAGCTATACGATGTTCGCGTTTTTGAAATTTATTGAGTACCAAATTACCTCTAATCACTCACTCGCGCTAATTTTTTCGTTTTTTTTCCTCGTGTTTCCCGGTTACCCAATTTAGGTATACTACTCAGTTTTAACCTTGCATTGATTTCAGTACGGCACGGGACAGAGAAAAATTTCATGAGACACACCACGCCGGTCGCTCGAAACTCTAATTAATTACTATACAGGTTGGGCCTCGTCCGTACCCCAACAGGTAACAGATGGGAAAATGAATTACATGCTAGGGTGTGGCTTGATGTTTATAGTGATGAAATTGAACTGCGGGTGGCGTACGGCGAAAGTATCAAATTCGGCACATTTCGGGGTATCGGGGTAAAACTCTCAGTCAAAACGTTGCAAAGTCGAAAGAGCTAGAGAATCCACTTGAGAACGGACTTACTCAAAAATCTTGCGATATCGGCAACAATCTTGCGATATCGCTGTCGGTGCCGAAATTACGGAGTGGAAAATAAACCAGAAGTGTTGTCCACCTTGTATGGATATCAAATTATAATCGCTCAAATAGGGTTAGTAGTTACTTCCATTATTACGTGTATATACGCTACACTGGTATAACGTCTGTGGATCGATTTTGGAACGAAATATGTCTACTCGTATAACAAATTGACGTATCTGATGTTTGACTGATACACGTTGGGCATATTGCGAAGTAGATGTGCAACTTGACTGCTTTAAAAATGTTGCAAACTTTCGAGACATATTTATCGCTGCAGGGGTTCTGCAGATGGGAAACTTTCCCTGTCATTCATATTACATTTACTTACCTCCGTATACCAACTACACCGTCCACTGCCGGCGATGTTACGAGGGAATTCTGGAATTCTGGAATATTGAATATTTCCTAATTACTGTTTATTTCTCTCCGTGAAACGAGAACTGTAGTCAAAGAATTCTGGTGGGTACCCGCTTACTGGACAAATTTTGTATTGCATCCGATTTTTCAAGCCTCCGGAACATTATTATTCCAAACGTAATATCTCTGGAAGATGGCCGCATACAATTGGTCGGAACCGTCGGAACTAGTTTTCCTCATTGACGCGGCGCCAATGATGCCATGATCGGTAATGGAGGGCGGCAAACATCGGCGAGATTCGTCAGTTTTTGAAGAAGTGATTGAAACTGGAATATTCCAGGGGTGCAAAGTCCACGTCTTTCGGGTGAAACCAGCAGAAAACCGGAGGAAATTTCAAGGTAATAAAAATAATGTGGGGGCGACGTCAGTCGATTTGTTTTATTTCTACAAATCACAACGAGTACAGTAGCAAATTACAATGTGCCAAGCGCGGAGTGCGAAATTCGACCGGGAAATAATTCGACGGTGGTAGGGCAAAAGAATTATTTACGGCCACTTTCTGTCTCCACCTTTACCACATAAATTTAATCCTGTAATACTGTGACGATAACTTGGAGACAAACAAATCTTCATCCGTGGATATTGGAACGAAAATCCACCATCAATTCGGCGGTCATTGCCTAGGGAAGTAAAAAAGCTTTGCTCGGAAGCTGGGATGAATAAACTCGATTCGTTCGAGAATGTAAGGATTGAGTAGCTCGAGGTAGGGCTGCCACGTCTGACCAGACTATGCCGTTACTACTGTGTGAGACTATCGCTTGAAGACGCTCAGAGACTGAGATACTCTCAGAAAAAGCATTCTCCGTCCTGATCCTGATGGAAAATTTAACTTTGTAGTTTTAAACCTTACTAGTTTAAATTGAGTTTAAATTGGAACGTATCAGGAGCGAAATGTCGTTGAAACGGCAGGCTGTCACGATCGAAGGAGTGCATAAGCGTTCGAAATTTTCTATATCACACTATAATATTCAGGTCACGCAAGACGGGGGACCCGAAAGTCAATTTGAATACACCTATCCATATTAAGTTTTCAGTTATCTTTCTCACTCCCAGGTTTTACAAGGATAATAACAAAGAGCCTTGAAAATTCCGGTAAGTCTTCACCGCGGCGCAGCTTTCGGCCTCCTTATTCTCAAATTCTCGCCAAGACCGGGTTAGCAAATGAGGTAGCTTCCATGCATAAAAGATTTTATTCTCATCGATAAAATACTTTTCGAGCGGAAAAGAAGAAGAAAACAAAAAATACGAGAAAACACCTTGCGATGATTTATTGATGGATTGACACGCGAACTCTCGGCGTTTCCTTGTTTCCTTTCTTCTTTCCTCCTTCAAAGGCATTCCGAAGTTTCAGATTTAACGAACCTTGTAATCTCACCCTACTCTCCGTCATCTCAAACATTTTCGCAAGACGTACCGTGCAGGTGTTCCCTCGATCCTAACTGCCAAATTAACGACGACCCCCCAACATTTTAATTGCTCTCACTTTCTTCCATCCGTTTCAAGTAAATTGCGGAGTTCCTTTCCCCTCTGAGAGCGACAGCCTCCACTACGGTTTTACAAGTCAAAGTGTTTGGCGTTGACACGTTCCACCCGACAAACCATTCGTTAATCTCATCGAGTCATGTCAACTCCACGACCTATATACCTTCTCTGGAGTCGGTACAGTGACACATTCCTGCCCGTGTAACTTCGCAGCCTCGCGTCAAGTCCTCCAGCTTCTAACAAGGATTTGCGGTTGGCTATTTCTTCCATTAGGTTCCACCATCTGGATGCCAATACGCGGGTTGGCAATGATATATCAAACGAATTCTACGCAAGCTAGGGAACTACGGTTTCATATTCTCGATCCATGCATGCATCCCGAGGATCACGGTTCGAGCACGGAAACATACAAAATTTGGGAGAAATGATAAACGTCGAGTTCATCGTGACGCTTAAATTTCATGAATTGGTCCTTCTTCTTCATGGATTAAAAAATATCAGGTCGAGCTCCATCGCCATTGTTCTCTTCGCAGTATCTTCAGAAGCTCGTGGAACATCGGCAGTTAATCTGTTCGTCGACCTATATTCGAGAGGAATCACCACCCCATGGGATATCATCCAGGAAGCATAACCCTGGCTGATGATTTTCTATGCCTCACCCTGTAAATCACCCATCCGGCACTCTCTCGGTCTAAACGGGATTAGGCTATCATCACTAAGAGAAGATGGAACTGGTAGAAGTCTGACTCGAAGGAGAGGTAAATTAATGTCCGTTAGTTAACAAAATTGTATCTACTTTCCTCGGAAATAAGGGCTTCAAACATTTTTTTCCGAGTGGCTGAAATATCCCCGACCCGGTTTATCCCCCGTAACTGCATTTTCATCCCATAGAGAAATTGGAGAATTCGTTTTTCTCGGTTTTTTTTTCTTGTTTCTGTGAGAGGATGATGAAAATATTATATACTCTTTCAATCGTTGACATTCCAATTCAACGGTTGATACTTCTCTTTGTGGAGTATAAATTTTGAGCAAATTAATGACTAATGTCAGTTGCGAAATTGCTATCGAGGTACAAAAGTTTCATCCTCATCTCGCATCGGTAGAACAAAAAATATATTGAGGATCACATCAATTCGTTATACGTATCAGCCTAGGATTTTGATCTCGGGAAACAAATAGGGGTGATTATGAAATGGATTGAAAGTTTTTCCATCAAATTTTTATCAAATATGTCATCCCTCTTTTGTGTTGTATAAATAACGATCGGAATTCGCATAAAGAAGGATCACTCACACAGTCGCCTGTGATTTATCGCTAAAGTTTCGGCAGAAAGACAAACTTTGGACAAGTGGAAATTATCGACAATACTGTTGTCGGAAATTTGGCAAAATCATTTTCGTCCATGGAATGAACATTATCAATCACTCGAGCGCAGAGTCTGGAAAGGTTAGTTCATTGAGCGACGTGACTGAGAGACATTTATCTAAATATATTAGATCCCCTCCCCCCCCCCCTGCCCCTCTCCGATAGCGTGTCGAGCAATCGATTTGAGAGAAACGAGTGTCATCCGAAAATTTGAAATTCGTCGTTGACAAATTCAGATAGCACTATAAGATCTGCAGGTTGATTGCAGCGAACACGGCAGCAAAGTTGACAAATCTTATCTATCAGCGATAATAGCTTTGCAAATTAAGTTCCGACAACTTGATTTTGGAACAAATTGGATTCTGAATAATGGAAAAGATCATGTGATTTGTGTGATTTTTAGTTATTAAATCTTTGTTCACATTATGTCACTTTTCATTTTCTTTTCGTTTTCCCCGTTCCCATTTTTTCGATTAGGTAGCCGTGAGGCGCGGAGCAGAGCTACGAGGGCGCCTGCGGAGAGTCTCTTTCAGCTGGCTTCATCCGCCTACTTGCTCAACTGGAATTGAAACTTTGTCTAACTTAGACCAGTCCTGACTTTAGTTCGAGTGATTCTACTAATGGACGTCCGGTATGCACTAGAGAGTTTGGAAAGCCTCTATACAAGATCCAAAATAACATGAAGGTATTCTCTGCGATTTCAGCGCTTCAATAGTTCATCCAACATCTATCTACATAATTTTGTTATAGAATGTTCTTCGTGCAAATAAATTCAAAGAATATAGCATATGAAAAAGCGCCCCAAATATACCGGACTATTTTTTCTTAACGTAAATCAACAAACGATTAGCAAAAAATTGGATCTGGAATTGGAATAGTCTCTCTTTCTTGCAGATTCTGTCAGGTAGAGCTGATTCACTGGCTTTTTCCTTTTTGTGATTTGTTAACAAAAAAAATTACTCGAAACCATGAATTCAGTCGATTTCGAATGCCATATTTTCCAAAACTCTCGTCCCAATCTAAATTTCAGATACCTGGATACCTGCAGCTAGGGATAAAGAAATTGAACGTTCAAAGTAGATTTTCTTGAAAAACTGTCCACCGGGAACCCTGGAAGTATGCAGTAAAAGAAATAAATTCAATTATTTCATACATCCAGAACTTAGCCACGCATGCATTATTTGTAGTTATTAGGTATTTATCCAACTGCAGTTTTATTAGACACTTCGCAAATATGTACCCGTATAGTATAAAGTCTTCGGCGCACCAGTTCACCGCGAAAAATACAATAAGTATAATGTCTATATTTGTTTTTCAATTATTCGGAAAAAATATCGCACGTACTCCTTCCGCAAACACCGAAAAATAATATTTATAATAGCTGTAGCAGGTATGTGCAGCTTACGTAGCCTCGGAGATATGAATGATAAGTAAAACACAAAGTATACGGACATAACATATATGCAGACGAAACAAATTACATTTCCCTCAAATCATATCCACTTGTTATAACAATACGTATAGTTTATACTACGTATGCAAATATCCCTGTAATTAGAATATGGAAATTGGAATGGGATTGTCATTGAGGAGATGACATAACTGCGCGAAAATTGTAAAATTTATTTCCTTTTGTGGAGCATGATTGGCATTCTATCTGAAAATATTGTAAGCGTCGGGGTCGTGCGTGCAGACTTTGAGAATTGTATTCGTATTTTTGATTTGCGTTCTCGATTCCATCTATTCCGATCGAAGCAGTACCTACCGCTCGCATTTGACACATTATGTGTGTACCGTGTACGAGTTACGAATGTGGGAGAATTGAGTACGTAAAAATGCGTGCCAGAAAATATTGCTGCAATTTGTCACATAAATTATAATACTAGACATGCATAGGTATAGGTATAATCTTTCGTGAGCTCCTATGACTTCCGGCAAAATTAAATTACGTTCGGAAGCGTGCGCTCTATGCATACGTCGCTGATCGCCGTGGGCTGAATGCCCAACTAAAATATTACATTATGTTACACATATACTGCTGTATCATATACAGGGGTCATATACATGCGGTATTTATTTTTCTTTCAGCCGGGCGGATGAGGCTTTCATCGAGCACTTTGAGAATGAACGAATCTCTGCACGTACTTGAGAAACATAAAACGTGTGAAAAATGATCGTTCGCCAAAAAATCGTTGCCTGAATGCAAAAAGGGTGATGTCAAGCAATGTTGAACTTGATGATCAGGTTCGCGTGAAATTCCGAAGGATATTACAGTAGACTTTGTTGTCCAATCACCTATTTGTGCTCCGATTATTTGTATACCTACTCATAGCTTGGATCCGCGAGCATGCAGCAGAAACTGAATCTTTCGCCTTGAAAATTCGCGGGCTGCAGCCCGAATGATTTTTGATTTTCAATTTAAAAGATCTCCGAAACTGCTGTGGATATGCTCACTCACTAATCGTAGTGAATTCCGCTGAGTTCAAATCCAAGAATTTCGAGTAGTTTTGGAAGTAAAATTGAGCATTGTTCGACATCCATAAATTTAGTTCATCGCTGCAGCAGAGCGAATGTTTGTAGATTCATATTTCGAACGCTTATTTCTCAGCAACGCACTGAGATTTTTTCGGGTTTGAAATGCCAAGCGAAAGCCTCATTCTTTGGCTTTGCAGGGAATAGAAGCTTTTTAGTATCGTTCAACGCGTTCAGCCTTCATTGACGTTTCAAAATTCCCTCGTGTTTTTCTCCATCGGACCTGTATACCATACGGGCGGCGGGAGTTGCGCAATATTTTCCACATTCTTCGCCCATTCCAAACAAAAGTATTCGAATGAGAATAATATCGAATGCCTGCTTAATAAAAGGATGAATGTCGGCAAACTGGATCGAGATCCGTAATTATACGTCACATGCATAACGCATTGAATAAACAATTTTTTAATTCAATTTTATTTTATTCCATTTTCAATTGCACATTGACGATTCTAATACTATCTCTTTACACGAGTTCATGAACAGTCGAAACAACATCATTTCAAAATGTTAAACATCAGTGACCCAGACTAGCACAGTTGAAACAAAGATTATATCCGAAAGAAGAAAAAAAATAAATGCAAAACTGTTGAGTAGCAGACAAAAATAGAACTATATCTAATGTATGTATATTGGAAAATTATTCGCATTTCAGCACCTACTCAGTGAACATAAATACATACACACGTTACAATACTTTCAAACACGCTAAAAAATGAATGACGACAATAGTGCGACTTTCTCTCGTAATATACGAGGCAATGAAGCCTCGTGGTTTTCTATTGTTCAAACATTCAATAATTGGAATGAGTTCGAAGCGGAGAATCGTGATACATCCAACACGAATGGAATATAATAGTTCAACGATAATTTCCGAGATGTCGTTCGAGTGCGTAGTTCATTGAGCGGCTCACGACCCTCGGCTCCCTTCTCTCTTCTCTCAACGCTCTTTCCTTCTTCTGCGCGCAACTTCATTGAGCGACGCGCGCCGATCCTGCGTTGAGCAGCGTTGAGGTTGAGAATTTCTAAAATTGGCCGTCCGTAGCGCCACGGTCCGAAATTCTGTCTGTTGACAGTCGTTGGGGCTGCAACGGAACGAAACGATGCCAGTGGCAGCGAGTACGAGGATCTCCGGCGAGTTCGATCGTTTATCATAATTTACGTGCGGGGGGTCGTCATTCGTTCGTTGCATGTCAACTGTCACGTGGCCGAGTGAAAGATTGTCATAATAATAATAACAATAATAATAATTATAATAATAATAATAATAATAAACTATCGCCGCGCGCGATGAATACGTTAGCTCGAAACAATTGCTGGGCGTTATATTACTGTGGTTAACATTAATCCCAAAGTGGTGCCGTCGTCTACGGAGCTAATGAACAACAACGAGCAATACTTTTCGAGGAGATACCATAGTCAATAGTTAACTACGGTTCAAGGGTCTGCTCCACGAGGCACAAACTCTGGTCAGCTGGCCTCGGCGATCACCTGAAAAATACCGATCAAATTCTGAGACCCACCTGCGCCTCACGGTGAGTACGGAAGTTCAAAGTTATAACAATTTATTATTTTATCTACGTTTCCGTGAGAGGAAGAATCTTTCCTTTCGTATGACATCTTAGGCGTGTGGAGATAACAATCATCGTTTGTGTTCGTTAGTCGGACTTTTCGTAAGATCGTCAATGAAGTGCAGGTGTTACGTGTGATGTAGATATTTGCATTTCAAAGAGAAAGGTCATTTCTGTATGTGAGAATACAAGTGAAAGTTTTTCATGTCACATACGTTTGTATGTACATGCCACAGCTACGTTGTACCTACCACTTCTTTATTCTTGTTAATAGTATTCCGCGTCCGATGATAATAAGTTGAAGATGGGTTTGAAAAACCTGTTATTGTGCTTATTGTTGACGTCGTCGGAATAATACACTACGTCGGAACGAACAAAAAATGAACAAAATTGTCAACAAGAAAATGTGATCGGAATATATAAAATAAAATAGTTATAAAAAGTTGAAATTCTGGCTCGCGAACACCTCTTGTATATTTATTCATTTCATATGTTTTCTTCTTATTTTCATAAACATATATAATAATTTCGCGGAAAGTATGAGATACTGAAGGTATATGTGTGGCAGTACATGTATTTTCGAAATGAAATCTTATAAGCTCTGTTGGTCAATTTTATACAAGAATAATTTTCGAAATTAAATATCCCCGCCCCCCTTCCAAATTTTATGTGAAAATCTAACGTCAAGGAAAGCGTACCATTTTGTTGTTGGTGGTTTTTTTTCATTTTTTACTTTTTCACTCGTTCCAAATCGGTAAACGTGGTATATATATATTTATATATATATATTTCAGTGGGTAGGTATGTGTTCCGATAACCGAATCATTGGGAACTTTGAATATATTATCGAAGGACCGGAATTGATTGAGCAAAACAAAGAAACACGAAACCATAAATAAATACCAAATTTTTATCTTCTCATGCAACAACTGCAATCCTGTTCTATCGAGTGTGAAAAGTGTGCCGCGAACGAGAGAAAGAAGAGAATTAAAATGAAAAAAAAGACTCGACGGATTCAAGAAAATCTCTGTACATGTACTGGCGGATATGAAAACGTATAATCGTTTCGTCAAATCTTTCGAGAAAATGTATATACATAGTAGTATACCGAGATACAGATATTACCGACAAGGCGTTTCCCTGACATCCGTGAAACGATGTTACGAACGACGAAACGGGCGATCGTTTCAGTTATTTCTGATTTGCCGATTACTCGAAACGGCGAAAAATCAACGACGCAGGTCTTGTTGTGCCGAGTGTACACGAACGCAATGAATTCCCCTTGTACCTATGTTGGTACTCATAATTACGTGATTACCCGGGCGGCCATCTATTCAGGAAAAGTCCTTTACTTTATTAAATTTGTTGCCGTTTTTTTTTTTTCTTTTACTCATTCTTCAAGCTCTTACACGGTCTTATAATTAGCAAGTGAACGTAACAGTGGGTAGGTATGCATGCGATGTTCTACCTACCCAAGCGAAAGATCCAGGAAATCTATTGTTCAACGTTCGTTGACAATGGATGAATAAATGGTTCTATTATTCTGACGGATTAGCCTGCAGTAAATAATGTCAGGTGCATACTATTATATCTACTGTATATATATATATGTAATCTTATATATATATATATATACATAATATAAGATGTAACAAGTGTTCATGTCCATGAGGTTTCCATAGTCCTGCCTGCCTGCCCCAGTTTTGGATGCGAATTAGAATGGCTCGAAAACTGTAGAGCTGAGATAGAGAGATATCTTCGCGATACGTGGTGACGAAATTTTTCTTACGGGGACAATAATTACTCCCTATGTTGAGAGCCAATGAACCATATACGGGATAAAAGTGCGGATCGTCGACCGCTCGCGAATTATCGCTACGTGAAATCGCAAATTTGTCATTGCCTGCTATTGGCAGAATAGGTGTCCCGAAAGAGATCTGTGTGAGGTAAAACGACAATTGGCGATGCTACATTCCAGAATTTCCATTGTCGGGTCCAAGTCTGCGCTCAGACAGGGTGCGGTGTCTTGAAACATTTACTGATTGTGAGCTCGCGGAGCGCAGTTTCATTCACTTAAATTTTGCTATACCGATAGGAACAACATTACCGAAACACAATTGAAAATATTACTAACAATGAAAAAGTGATGAGATTCGTGAATCCTACATCGCCAATCGTCGTTCTAGCTCACACAGATCTTTCGGAACACCTTCCCTGACAATGGCAGGCCATGGCAAATTTGCGAATTCGCGTAGCGATAATTCGTGAACGGTGAACGATAGGCAAGTCTGCCATATGGCTGAATTCGTCGTAAGGTGCTATTAAGGTGCTATTAAAGACTCACTGCATTCAACAATCGGTAACAATGCGTTCAACTATCTGCAACAATTGGGACTTCATGCGTCTTTAATATCACCTTAATAGGGTGACCAGAAACCCACTTCACGCGTTATGGTGGTCATAATTTTGATGATTTTTTTACGCATAGATTTTCTAAAGTACTATTTTTCGCGGTCAAAAACTGAGCGAATCAGAATAAGTTACGTGCATAAAGATTTCGATATGCAGAATTTTCCGCTCTTCCGGGCTTCCGCTCGCTTTTCATCATGTTTATCAATCTTTGTCATTTTATACTGAAGTTTTATCACTTTTTCGCTCGTTTCTTCGTAAATTTTATTCTTAGCCGAAAATGAAAGAATTAATTTCCATAGTTTTTAGTAGAAACGAGTCCCGCCTTGACTCTGCAAGAATGTAGTTATACTACCGTATAAAGCGTGCACATACGTGAGGTAGATATGCAGCAATGTTCGCCGCGGAGACTTTCATTCACAATTGGAGTAATTGGGCTCAACTATTTGGTGTTTTTTTTCTCAATTTTTCGTCGTACTTCGCGACGCGAGGAATTCACAAAACGACTAAGTACTACAAGGCCCCGTTGTTAAATCCCACGGGATATATATATTCCAATTAGTTTCAATTCACTTTTGTGCTTTATCGGATTGACGGCAAAACTTTTGGGTCAGGCAATAAATTGTTCGTCCTGATTCCATCTTGAACTGATTTTTTTTTCTTGTTTTTCCGCTTCTACCGCCTTCGATTCCCAAACGGCGCGGCGTATATTATACGCTCAGATTAACGCATTGCCTTTCACTGCAAGTGACATCCCCCGTCAGATGTTTTTCGGTACGACATGTGCACGGCCCACGATATGATTCATACAAACGTAGGGGAAAATAGGCTTTCCAACGAAGCGGTGAAATGGATTTTATAAATTGGACAAAGTAGATTAGAAATCTTTCTCAGATTTGCCGCTTTCCGAGTTTTTCTTCGGGGTTTCAGCAATTACCATTTCGAGCATCATCTCGAATTATGTTTATCATTATGAAAATTGGTTTTGCTATTACCTCAGTCTCGGTGGCCTTCGTGACCTGAAAACCTGACCAACTTGGGAAAGTCGGGATAATTAAGATCTCCGTTTTTATGGCCATTCTCTTCGGGCAATAGTTTTGCTGAAAAATCACGTTTATTGTATCGAGATGCATCGAGGTGCATAGGACACAGTCCATTTAAACGCGGGTTCGTTTGCTCCACTGTCACATGACTGCCATACGTTCATTGTATCCTCACTATAGCTATAGTTTGGTATGCTACAGCTATTCGCGAAATGCTCACCTCCGTTCATATTCTGGCTGAATCGTGCAGATCGCATCATGGATTTTCCCACGAGGAACACGCTAACTGAACGGCGTACGGTCGATATACAGTATGTACGACTGCAGATGCCTGATTCTGTCGGTTTTGCCGAATTATATCGATCCCATATCTGAGAAAATCGGCATTGCAAGGAAATGCCCGGATATCGTCTGCATAGAGGTAACCTTGATCA
This sequence comes from Phymatocera aterrima, assembly GCA_963170745.1. NCBI lineage: Eukaryota > Metazoa > Arthropoda > Insecta > Hymenoptera > Tenthredinidae > Phymatocera > Phymatocera aterrima. The sequence continues at coordinate 16,222,114 of OY720661.1, read as the reverse complement.
TCCGGCGCATGATCCACATTCTTTTTTTTTCCCGTTCTTCACATTTATTGTTTTCCGAAACTGTCTTCGATTGTTCAAGAATTACCAAAGCTCCCAATTTCACAGCGATAGTAATTTTTGTGATTGTACAGTAGAACCTCGATTATCCGAATCAATTGGGACCGAATCGGATAATGGAACAGTAATGTTGGGAGAAACGATGTTTCACATAGTAAGAAGTATTCGAAAGATAACACGATACGTATATTTTTATTGTTACTCGTAAACGTACTCATGAACGTGCTCACAAACATTAAAGCATAGCTTTAGTATGTATAACGTGCTTGGGCATAGTTTTATTTTCAACGCTCTACATTACAACTAATTCAAGGTTTCTTCGTTATATAATTTTTCATTTTTTCTTGCCGTACGACTGCCACGCGTCTTCGAGCTGCTCAATCGCGCAACCGTTTGAGATCCGGATACGTAACAGAAAATTCGAATGGAACAAGTCGCATTTCGGAAAATACAACATTCGGATGGAGCGAGTTGTAGTTCTGATAATCAAGGTTTTACTGTAACATACTTTTGCTTGTATTTGAAAGGAAAGTCGTATGGAAATTTTACGTCAAATGCATAAGGCGATACGTTTCAGCTTGTTTTTTAACGAGCGAACTGATCCGGTTTCTTTATATATATATACATATGTTTATCACTTATACAAGTTTTGGGAAATTTGAATAACTGTATACGCGATTATCATGGATCAGATCCAACAGATGCTCAGGGTCGTGAGTTAGTATGGATTCAAGAGTTAGACTGGGGGTCACAATTCCGAAAGACCAAAGAAATTACGGGTCGAGATTTCGTAAGTCAAATTATCCGAAAGTGCAAAATGTAGAAAGGCCAAATAACGAAGGGCTATCACGTAGAAACAAAAAATTCAGATCACAAAAACCATAGAGAAGAATATAGATCGAAAATTATTCCGCAGAATCGACAAGACTACGAACGGTGAAATATCCGACTACTGTCGGGTCAAAAAGGTTTGGCGGTTCAGTTTGAGCGATCATAACTTCTGAAAAAAAAATGTTAGAGCGTATATTCAAAAACGTGCGTAAAACGTAGAGTTTTCTGCGTTCAATGATTATTCACGGGTTTCGGTACGAAAATCGTGCGAACCGATATGATCTCAGAAGCGTTTGTTAAAAAGCGTAGTTTTTTCGGGGTACGTTGCCGTAGGTCAAATTTATATCGTCACTGTTCGTCTAAAAGAAGCGTTAAAAATCTGAAAAAATTCATAGTTATTCCCTGAACATTATCAAACGTCATGGCTTCTGAAATTTTGAAAAATATTAAAAATCCTGGACGCCAGGTGCAAAAAAGTCCAATGTCACGATTTCGGTAACGACTAGGAACAGGTGACACCGAGCCAGCTTAAAATTTTCGTTAAAATATACACTATTTGATTCTGTAATCACTTTTTGATTCGCAATACTGAGCCTCCAGTAAAAGACGTCGATAATTTTTTGAATTTGCTACGGGCAATGTATGTGCGAGCCGCGATATTCGTCACTGCATTTTCCCCTCCGCGCCTCCATCCGCCTCAATTGTTGCTCGCGGTCGACATAGAAGGCAATACTTTTGGTTCGTTGGAATTTCGACCCCCACCCAAGAGCTTCATATCGGATGGAATCAAGGCCGAAGTGAAATTACGAAAAAACTTTTCGCTCTTTTTATCTTTCTTTCAAATTTCAACAGTGTACAGAGTTGTGATAATACAGACGACGATTATATTCGACCCTCTTCAACTTTGCGCTAATGCGGTTTCAGCTTCCGGTTTCCATACATACATACATACATACATACATTGATACTTCTGTCTAGAAAGACATACACACACACACACTTCACTTTCTCGAAGTGTAACGTGTGGATGCGGCATCAGATCGTAAGTCGCTATATGTAAACTTCACTTGTTCGCGCTTGTGAAGTGTTAACTGTTCGCCGCATGTATAAAGCCTACCAGTTAGTATACGTCACTATAGCTGATCACAATGCGTTGTGGAACAGTACACATACTTCTCTTCTCTACATTATTCAAGATGGCGGAGTATTAATTATAGGAGAGATTATATACACACGTTGGTGGCTCGAATCAAATGTAAGCAAGATAACTTTATGTGTATGCTACCGGCTTGGAATTAGAAGCCTACTGCTCAAACTATATGAACTTGAGAGTAAAATTGTCGGTTTGTTTTTTTCCAATTTGTTTGACTAGGTATAGGTAGACGTGTCGGTAGGTGTTCAAATATTCCCGCGTACGTATAGGGAATAGAAATAAACCGATCAGTAGAGAAATAATCAGATCGAAGTATCCTACACTATATAGATTGCACTCTCGAGTTACAGAAATCTGAAAAATCTGAAATTCCCAGAGAAGCGGTGTGTACCTAGGTATATGCAGTGTTTGAATTTTCTTCGGCTCCATGATGGAACGTAGAGATATCCTTCCGTATGCTCTATAAATCGAACACGATATTCCACACTTAGTTATAGGTATTATACCTATACCAAATTGCTGCATGCATCTGAATACATATTGGAAAAGAAACTTGACTCCAATTATTGTGGTTAGACTATATAAATTTGAGTGCGTATACTGCCTACTGATAGTGGACTGGTGTATTCAAAAAAAATTGATCTAGCCTTTTTCATTTATAATGAGATAAGTAAATTTGAGCAGTTTTCGATCCCACCTCTTTCTTCGGCACAAAATCTTCATTGCTAAATTGAATTATATTGATTGACATTAAACAGTGTTTGTATCTAACATCTGTCGGGCTCTTTGAACGATAGTTTTGATATACTCATATCGTTCAAAAATCGTTGTTCTCTTCTTATCTTGTCGTTCGAATAATGTTCGAGCATCCGATAAATATTTGCAGGTCAATGATTACCGAGCAAACTTTTGCAGCTCTCCTTCGTGAAATAAAGAGAAGAAAACAGCCATTGAATTCAATCCGAAGATGGAGATTGAATGTTCGAAGGAAACGGCGTATACCTACGCGAAACTTCGCAAATAATATCTCTTAGTATATTTTTTTTAACCACATTCGCAAACTGGTATACTGTTTTTATATACGTAGTTGGTTTTGCTAGTAGTACAACTTCTGGTACTGTAGTCGGTTATTTAACCTATAAATTTGTAAGAAAAACAAAACTACGCGCTGCTTACAGTATTTACTATACAATTTCTTGTTCATGTGAAATACGCAATAATTACACCTTGTTAGTTATCGGTCGTGTTCCAGGCGGTATATCAACTTCGATATTGTTCTCAACATTTGAATCTTGGTAGATAGGGCAACACTTGATGAAATATGATTCGGAAAAAGATTGGGGAAATATAACGCTTGGCAAATCGACATTTTATAATAGAGTATCCGCGGTAGTAGCTAGTTTCTTATCTTCTATATTTGCTGATAATTTGAACATCCGTCCTCTAGCGCCGTTCTTGATAGCTAAATGAATAGAATAGAATATGTTATTGTATTTAGGAATAGTTCAATTTTTATACGAATCTGTAGTTTACGTATTTATATTTTTATCGAGCCCGGTTTCCGACCCGATAAAACCTATATATTCGTGGTATAATAGTCAGTTCATTTATGATTTGTATAATGCTTGCTAGCTATTTATATAATTATGTACTATTTACATAATTTTTGTACATTCTCGTTATCAATTAACTTGTGAAAGGCTCGCGAATATCAGTATATTCATCGGCAGAATTTTTTTAGCGTGTCATTTAACTTGTACCTACAGTCGATGCCCAATTGTAAATTTAACATTGAGAGATTGTTAAATATAATCTTGCAGCAGTTCAAAGTATACGCTCATTCGGATATATAGTAACATAAAATACTTCATGCATAACAACGTGGAACAGGAAAACCTGTTGGATATTCAGACATGAAGTGTAATCAGACATTTATTAATACAAATGAAGTACAATTGAGTGTCCTACTGTTCGGATCATATTTAAATACACACATACACGTAGGTCTATAAGTATTCTGATTGTATGTGAAGCTGTTATTATATTATCGGAATTTTATTCATCCCGTATGTAAGATAAAACTGTAATAAGAAAAGAACTTGCAGATAATAATTATTGCGAAGTGTATAATGATCTACAAATTCTCCAAATAGCTATAATAATCAACTTTGGAGCGCAGTTTGACGTACGAACTTAAAAGATTAATCACTAATTATTAGCAATATCCAAGAGCTTCAGATTGATAATTAGTATAGGGCTGATAATCGCAGACTTTCATTTGCGTGTTAACCGTCGATATCGGGCGAAGCTAATGCACGAATAACATTGAGATGCGAGAAGGAATGCTGCTTCCTTTGTAAATGTAGGAGTGGATGTTGTATGTTGGTATATATGAATATAGTAGAGATTAGTACAATAACTACAGTCTGAGCTTATTGAACTTAACCGTGAAACATTTGGCTGCAACTTTCCGCCAGTCGCTGAATCAAATACTTAAACGTTAAACATTAATTTCAGATAATTTGTTTCATGTTTTTTGTCATTCTTAACTTTGGATTTTTATCATGAATGACACTGATAAATGTGAGTGAATGAATATTCCGTACTGTCTTATTAATTCGACCTTTTATTGGCTGGAATCGAGATAACAGTTGGAATTGGAATACTCAGACGTTGTAGTAATTGAAGCTTAATAAGGCACTGTGCGACTCCGTTTTTTATCTTATCCAAAGGCGATATATACGAATTGAACCTTATATTTGTGCGTGAACATGCAATATAGGAATAACTATTCCTTTTCCTTCTTTTATACTTTCGGGATACACAAGGTTGAGCTTTCAGTATATCGTCACGTAGTTTTTAAGGTAGATTAATGGTGCATGTCCCTAGAGGAATTAACCGGCGATGTACCTCTAATATCCATCTTTTTCACAGAAAAATAAAAATTGCACAAAATGTACTGGTTCTGTATATTGGAACCTCCCGGACGGACACAAGACGTGGTATAGAGGCATCGAGGTACCGAGGCTGGTCTCTGATCGAAAGATTATACAACTCGCAGTTTTAGCCGAGATCACTTCATTTCGACGATTTTCTGCAACCTGCAATTTTAGCCAGGTTTACGCGTTATTGAAGTTTTATTTTGTGCGACCCGCAATCTCAGCGGAGTTCACGTTTTTTGCTTTTGACTACGCTGGCTTTTGACTCTGAATAAATTTTCATATTAAGTAAAGAGAAAGGCGGTCGAGCCTTGAGACAGACCTTATGTGCAAGAAGTGCTAGACCCCGCGGTTCCTAGGTTAGGAGGAGTAGTAAGATAGTTCCAACGCTTAGGTTAAGGGCTAAGCTCACTGTTTTAGGAGGATTTTCGAGAAGTAAGACAGTGTTAACGCAAGGCTAGGGCTAGAGCTTACCCCCTCGAAAGAGGTCGGGAGATCTATGAAACGCCCTTTTATAGCCGATTCTTCATTCTTCGCTCGGTGTTTCCCTCTCTCCGCGGGTGCATTCCTACTCGTGCGAATATCGCGAGCGCAGTTTGGTTGGAGCAAGTGTTCGTATACGTTGTAACGTAGGTATACATGTATATTAATTTTTCCTAAGACGAGAATTTCTCTCCAATGTATGAATTTATTCTCATATTCAATAGAAGTTCGCTGAAATTGGGTTGACTCGGTTGACTCTGGTTATTAAACTGCAGTTGCACGATGAAATTTGACATTTCTGTATATTGTATACTAATTTTCATACATTCCAAACCATGGAAAACGTTTGAGCGAAGATTTCTACGAAGCGGAAGTAGATACGAAGTGAAGAGTACAATTATTACGTAAAAATCATCAAAATCTTGGCTGGATTATAACTGTTATTTTTCGATAATTGCGATCTATTTCTTTCTGCAACAAGGCATTTCCCGCAATATTTCAACCGCAAACTTTTCAACCCGTGGAACACCGTCGTCTGGAATTCATTCTGTGATTTAATATTACCATAAGCTAATTTATAACTAATTAGCAGAATATTATGCTCCGCATTGCCTCCTCGTAATTTGGACACTCCCTCCCGCGTCGCCCGGCGGAAGTCAGAGAAGGTATACTTCGTAACATCATCGCGGCATCGCGCAGAAACAGTTCGGAGAGAATCTGTTAATTATCTTCTCAATTACTCTTGGACTATACCTAATCATATTATAGGTACCTATACTGTGAGAAAAGGAAACTTCAATTTTCAAGTATAAAAATTTTTCGTCTTTATAGTGGTTCATGATTGTATGTAACACGTACGTCGTTATTAAAAAATGGCGCTGATAACAAATTATACTAAAAATTATACAAAGACATAATTTTCCACCTGGAATTCGATTTACGGTCCTCTTCGCGAGGTGCGAGGAGAAGAAAACTTTTATTAATTGTATATGTTCGATACGCGAGAACGGACTTTTTCCTGCGTTATTGGGTAATAATCTGCGATTCAATTAATCATTCGATTGTTCCGTGAACCGGAATGAAATCGACAGCTTTTTGAATTCCAATTTTTACTCGCACGTTAGTTGTAAGTTTATTACCCTATTTTATTACTTCTCTGGGGGGTTCTTGCAATTTGAATAGCACAAGTTATGCGAGTATACCGTTTGACGACTGCGTGAAATATAAACTTTGCGGTCACTCATTGAAATCATCTAGCAGACGACGCGGATGCTGCTCAAGTTACTAGAAACGGCTGTTAGCTGCATAAGCTTAACATGAAATTTGTTCAAACATCGCTCACGTTCTACCGCGCGCTGTCATGTCGATGTTCACAACGAAGCACAGCAGTTACAGTCTGATTAGCTCAATTACATTACTTACTTTGTTCGTTATTTCTTACGTAGATATACCTGAATGTATGTATATATGTACACATATGTGCAGGTATAATTCGTAATCCAAGGATACATACAATATACTGTTATGACGAATGCATAAGACGTGATAAGAGTCGATCATTCATATAGCATAGAGTCTCAGAGTGTATTTTCGAGAGGTGGAAAAGTGTTGCCGCGCGTAAAAGGCAACTACACTCACCCAATGGAAGTGTATGTATCGGAAATAAAAATTCTCAAGAATGAGAAAATTCTCGTCACCGTCTCGGTATGCGGTACAGAGCTTCCTTCAAGTCGATGAAATATATAGCCATAGGTATGTATGCAATCCTACCTGTGTATCCATGGCACATATTGTAGTCTCGTAACTCATTTAACGTTTACCTTTCGCATTGCTAATCATTGCTCTCTAGTTAAAACTTTCCGATTTTATTCCTCCCCGTGGAATTCTCTGTACGCGAATACCTTTACGGCAGGCATGTGACATGGGTCGGAGCTCGTCTTCCACTTTCGGCTTTCCGTGTAATCACTTTTTGTTCTTTCGATTCGGTATTTTACGTAATTGGTCGTAAAGCATTTCTGTGTGATTATGAGTTTTGTGTGATTCGCTTGTGCTGGAATTGCGGAGAGATATTCGTTGTCAGGAAATTATAGACGTATATAGGTTCTGCATGAAGTTATAATAAACGTTTACATGTGTGAATAGTTTCCCAGTGAATCCGATCATCGATAAAAGAAATTTGTTCGAATGAAAATGGATCGGAAATTTTCGCGTCGTTTTCGTGACGAAATAGCTGAATTCATGATTTCCCTCGCCGCGGTTCTCGCGGGTACAAATATTGCCACGTTTGCAAGGATATCAATATTTTCTCAAATACTGCAATTATTATATATACGATTCGAATGTTGTCGGTGTGAAATGTTTTTTCAAGCGAAAGTTGTTAATTTTCACGGCGTACACCAGTCTGTGATAATGTATACAGCATACTTGTGCCAACCTCATTAGGATCGCGCATGTAACACGCGCGCGTACGTACGTACGTACGTACCTCATACCATCGCGTCGTATCGTTCCGGAACGCACCTTTCACAAATCGTGATATTCCATGGCATGAGCATCGCCGTGGATGAGTGGGAAAAACTCTCGAGTTCCTAATGATCGAACGATGTTATATAGGATATAGTTTGGCAAAGTTCCTATAATAAAGAAAGAAAGACGTGAATGGCGTCGGGTTAACTCGGCTCGGCTAACGACGTCGTTGAAGATGCTACTATATATTTGACGATGTGCGATATACCTATTCGTGAAGCTACGTATACAATTTTTCCGAAAACTCCTCATTACAGTTTCGACCTTTCTTCGTGCTTCGCCGATTTAGTAGCTATTGGTAGCCGCGATACCGACGATCACAATTTAGCGTTCGCCTATCTATACGCAGGGCTTCAATTGAATCACTAACTTGATTTAGCACATCCTCTGTTTGACATTCTCCACTGGTGGTATAATTCTACCATGAATACGTAATGCTCGCCCGAAAGGAAGTGTCTGGCGCCTGAACCTACATATACCCCACACCCCTGCATTAGGTGTATTACGTACATACATACATATATACATACATTTCAAGATGAACCATACATCACTGTTATACGCCTAAGAGGAATTCGGTTGCCATAAATACAACTTTGAGACTTCTGATTGTGAGTCGATGAATATACTATATGTATATACAGACGAAAATTTTGGTGGTGTGATAATAATAATTTGTATTCCTAGTCATTGTATCATCACGTAAACTTGCATTGACGAGAATTTTTGGAGTTTTGTCGAAACCCTGATAATTCGCTGTTTTCTCATGAAAAAAAAAAAGACGACGAAGTGTATCTTTGAATGAAATCCAGAATTTATTCAACCGAATGCAGAATCCAGACTCATGTCTTCCTCAATTCGGAAAAAAAGTGTGAACTTGTATGTTACAAAAGCGAAATAAAATGAGAAATTTGTGATCGTATGTGGATGTATGCGTTTGGATAAAAGTAACCTGAGTTATTACGCGAATTCGGTCATTTTTTGCAATGAACAATATATAGTTGCGTTATCCGTGATAATGAATTGTTGAAACGCTGATGTGAATCGCTTCCGCTGCACAATAATTTGTTCAATTGTTCAGCTGGCCGCAGAATTAAATTCTGGATTTTCCCAGATGATAAATGTACTTTTATTTTAATCTCAGTAAAAGCTGCGATCTTATCACATTTTATATAGCCCCTCCGACTCTTCCGACTGTCTGATATCGACTTCTCTCACAATTGCCTGAAGCTTTCGCGGCTCGTGAAGCTTCCGGTATGAACGCAATTATAAGTTTATGGGACGGGTATGCAGGCAGGGTGGCCTGCGACCGCGAGATACTCTTCTCCCTCGACTTGAGCAAACGGCGAGGCAAACGGCGACCACCTCTAACCTTTTTCCCTCGCTCGTATATACCGCTACCGATTTTTCACGGTATAGTGAGAGAACTCGAGCTTTATGCGGTATGGCGGGTGTGTATACCTCGGTTTGCGTCAATGTACAGGAAACGATACTGGCGTTTGTCTTCTTTTTTTTTTTTTATGGAAAGAAAAGTAGATTCAATATTCAGGCATGAACAATATACCTGAACCTCGTGTCTTCTCTGCAAAGAAATGGTACGATTTTCGCGATTATACGGATTCGGGTAAATTATTTGACTTTTCCCTCTTATCTACCTTTCGCGTGATAGGTATTACATGGTGGCCACGGTCAGGGAAAACCGCGGCGCCAAATGTCGAGGAAAGAAAAATTGGTCAGTTAATCAGAGAAATGTCAGCTGAGAGTTTGAAACTTGGCCAGGGAAAAAAGAGATGACCAAACATCTAATGAATGAATGGAAAGGACATTCAAAAATTCGCTTCTCTCATTATATGGTTGGAAAAAAATGTTAACGAAAAATTGGCATCAGAAAAATTACAACAGTCATTGTCGATATTGATAAAATAGGGTCGTTCGTTAACGACATTGAAATGAAATGAAGAATTGGGGGTACAGATTCACTGATCGAGACAATAAGTACTTCGCTCGAGGAAAATTGAACAACTGGTCAGGGGAAAGTCGGAGATTTTGGTATCCGATGAAAGTAGCCACCATGTATTATTTTTCGGTAGATTCGGAATTCGTATCCGGCCGTATGTATGGATATACGTACATAGCCGAAGATATGGCCGAGTTTCCATTCGACACTGTAGGTATAATTCGGTGGGATTAAAACCGCACGTGACTTGTGGTAGCAGTGGTTATCGGGGAAGCCCTCCTTCTCGTTCCCCTGAGCTCATCGTCAGCAGTCTTCAGGCCTCTGCCCTCTCCTCATACCCAACTGAACCTCCGCATTTTACCTCACGTGACCGGCGACTACGAGCTTTTTGGGATAGCGATATCTCGCGACTGCCTCGCGCGGATTTAGTCCATTTATGAACAAATATAATAGTGTTTGCTTTCTCAGTCCCATGACCACATGATTCAAATAAAACTGGCAAATACATGCCCACCGATAATCTACCTCATGCGAGTATGCACGCGCACGAGAGATAATCGTATACTGGTTTCCAACGAGTTTCGAAAGTCTTCTATCAGCGTGGAAAGGGAAAATATGCGTCGTTTTCAATCGGGTTATGTCAAGTCAGGTTGATCAGGATTCATGTAATTCTCGTACGAGTGGTAAATTTTTCGAACGAAAGATTTGGTTCTCTAAATTTTTGTCTTTCTTATTTTATTTTATTTTTTTATAGAATCCAAAGATAATCATTGGATGATTAAATGAGGATAGTCCGAGGAAAAGTCATTCTGTTACGTACACCGATACCTATCAGTATTTTCCTCAAATAATTCGATACTCATGTCAGATTGTATAAATTTTTAGTAAAATACGCTCAGCTTCGATTGAATCCATCCGCTAGTATTTTGAGAGTCCGCCATAGTACGGGTATAGAGGAAAACATAAGTTTCGACAAATTAGGCACAAAGTTTACAGAATAGTTATCCTCGTTCTTCTTCACTTGAAATCCGTACGAAATTTGTCATGAAATGAATTCGAAGATGTGCAGGTTCCTCCTCGGAGCAGCTCCAGCTGCACGTTCTGGAGGTATTCTTCCGTCTTCGTAAACCGTATACACATTTTCTATGCGGAATACTAAAATGGGGTAAAGAAAACGCCCTTTTCATTTGACCGACAATCCGGACCAGTGATTCTCATCGCTTCGTTACAACATTGAATTAATAAACATACACATGCATACGCCTATATAATTTCGTGTATGATCCAAATTCCATATCACGATAAAATTAAAAGCTGCACGAAATTCAGCATGCAGGTAGATACCAGGTACACGTATGTATATATATACACCTGCTTGCGCGTCATAGGTATAGGGAAGGGGCGAGCAAAATTGGCACCTCCGAAAATTTCTCGTACCTTTGGAAAATTGACAAACAAGAAAAAAGTTCGGTATAGCCTTGGAGATTCGGAAGCATTATAGATTGAAAGAAGTGAGGAAGCGAGGGGCGAAATGCGCCCGCAAATTTTGAGGACTTTTTCAAAATTATATAACGTTTGAGTTTCTTTTTTGTTTTTTAAGCCTCTCGCACATAGCTAAACTCAATATGAAAGTATTTTGAAGTAATTATACCAAAACAGATAAAAATATTTGTTTCAATTTTGACAAAATTTCGATAATTTTTTAGGATACCAGATAAGGTCGTTCGACACTCGGCATCGGTGGGGCCATCGTTTTCCGGTTAAATTTCGGAGATCCATTGATTCAAACTTCTATTTACAGCGTTCATTTGTTACGGTGCCCATTTTGCCCCTACCTAGTAGGTAGACAAAAATACCTGTCTTGACAGTGACGGATGAGTTATAATTTTGACAACGGGGTTCTAACGGTGCTTGAATTGTACAACAAATTGTTTGATTGAGATAACACGTGGCTCCTAATGACATTTGTCGTTAAAACCATACAGCTGGCATGTGAGCGTTCAACGATGTACAGAAATGACACCGTCGTAGGCTTAGATCGAACATACGGACAGATGTATGGATGGCAGCGAAAATGATTGGATTGATACCCGGTTGATGGAACCCATGAATTACAAATTTACCGTTAACTCGATTTTGATATCGAGCTTATGAGCCTGTATGGCACCGCACTGCGGCTCTCTCTCGTATAGGTATACCTATCTATTACCCAACTTCAACATCCGCGAAGATCTCATAGAGGTCGATCCGTCCGTTAGACTCGTTCGCTCGTCTGTATATAACACCGTTAAGGATCATTGTCTCCACGCGGCACCCCGGTTAATTGAATTTAACGGGATGTCGTTCGATCCACCATCGCCAACGCGGATTCAACATTCGCTTATTAGTGTACATTAACCAAGTGCCCTGTGATAATTAAAACGTTTTCGGGTGAATTTTAGCTAGTTTTTTTTTATCGCACGGTTTTCACGTCCATTTGAATGCTATACCTCATCAGAATTCGCAATCATTATTTAGAAGAAAATTTCATTCGAAATTTTGATAACGGAATCAGACTTTTTGAGCTCAAGTGTAAATCGTATTTAGGTGTATATCGAGGTGTATATCGACATTCTCATTTTTCATTCTTGACTTGATATCGGAGCTGAAAACACTTTTCTTACCTCGATCTTTACATCTTATGTATCAAATATGATCGAAAAATGAAAACGTTCATTCGAAATTATTGAACATCGAGGGGGATGAAAGTATATATTTCGTTCGATCATTCCCGTAAGATATCCTCTTCGATAGAATACTGTGCTGAAATGATTTTGAGAGGCATGTGATTCAAATCACGTTTTTCTCCTCAGTGAAATATTTCATAAGACAATTGTTCATATCTAGCACGCTTCTTCCTATTTTTAATCACTTGATGTGAATCACGCTAGAACTCTGATGCTATTTCATTATTTCATTATCATCAAGCCCTTTCATGCACATTCTAATTTGAGATCTGCAATTGATGACATGGATAACACTTTAATCTGTTGGAAACGAGGCTGGGAGTTGTTTTTATTCTTGTGCGATACCTGCACGGAGCTCGGAAGTTTATGTATTACGCTTCTGAACAAGGAATATAGAAGGATATTGAATGAACTACGCCAATGGCTATCCGGTGAGCAATGATAAAGCTTCCCGCGGTATGATTGTATCAAGAATCATTTGCGATTCTTAGATGCATACAGAGTGATGCAGAACGCGGGAAAAATAATTCACGGGTGAATAAATTCTTCATTGAAACGTGAGAATAAAATCATTTACCGAAACTTCGAGGGTAACAAACCTTCGTAACTCGACTGACAATTCTCGTTCTTCTTGTTGACACGACCTTCTCCCCATAACAGTAAAGTTGAAAAGTTACCCTTCGCAATATGTAGCCACTCGCATACTTCGCGTATATAGGTCGTTATTAATTCTGAGGTTACGCAATTACCTTCTCGAGCAGTTAGTAATTGCCACCTTGAACGTGCATCTGAGGGGAGGGGCGGGGCGGGGTTCCTAAGGACATTTTCAGACGCTTCTGCCATTCCTATGTACCCATCCAAGTTTCAAACTTTGTCCTAAGACTGCTGCATCGAATTTCAATTTAACTGGAGCCGCTACCGCTTACACACTACCTACGATGTAGATACGTATAGCGTAGCATGCATGGACTTATAAGCACGTACATACATACATACCTACATGTAACTGCGTATCTATACGTCGAGCCTATATATAATACCCGTAGCCACGTAATATACCCGTTCGCGGCAATGTTCTCTCCGCTGCTATTGCCGTATAGTATATACGTAAGGAATTTGCGGAACTCGCAGCGTCCGGTTCTCTACCGGGCAAGGCTGCATGTTCCTGTATATACCTACCTACGCTCCTTGTACATTATACTACGCGAATGTGTAAGAGCGAAACGCCCTCTTTGTTTACGCCGGGCGAACTTCAAGTTAGTTATTAGCAGTTTCATACAGAGCGACATACCACTATTGCTCACCGGATATGAAAATCACCGGATCGCCATTACCCCCGAGCCTTAATTGCTGTTCTATGTGAATTTGATATTTCACGTTCGGTTAATTCATTCCGTTGCTGAACCTCTTCCCGTTTATACCTGCAGTATTTTTTAGGCGTAGAGATATGCCCGCGATCATTGGCGGCAGACTCGAGCTAAAATTTCGTGTAAATTTGTTCAACCGACTACAGGTCACCCATCCTCGCGCTGTGACACTCCGGACGATGATGATCGGAGCCATGCGGTTTGGTTTGGTCCAGGAAGCGGTTATCAGTCTGAAATAACGCTGAGATAAAAGCAGATGTAAAAATAAAGTAGTACAGAAACTAGGTCGCTTTCTCCCGCTATAGACTACATAACTTTGAACAAAAATTCATCGGACGTTTGATATTTCAAGTTTTTCACGCTGATCTTCGTATGAATATCAAAGAAGTTGGCTGGACTACTGTATATTGTTCTCCAGAGCATTGCATGAATAGAATTTTATGCTCAAGTTGATGAGTCATGACTATCTATCGCAATGTTAGCCCAACGTCGTCTGAAGTCTACAGAGAATTTTCTGACCTCTCAATTCGCGTTGCGTTAGTCATCCAGCTCTTAGAGGTCATTCGAGATCTTTGAACGACCCCGAGCCACCGTGACTGGTTACACTGCCCATGGGACTCGCGGCCAGGTGATCGTGACTGTAGAGATATTGGTGAGTAGAATCGTGGAAGGGAAGCTATAGAGCCGTGGAAGTCTGCCGTCTGTGTCCCCGTTGTTTCATGAATTCCTCAGTCCCTGATCGTACGGACTGCTATGCAGAGGAGAGTATCAGGGGCCCTAACTTGTGATGCGCGAAACCCAAGGATCAGACAATATTTGCTCTCCGGCTATTGGTTTTCCAATAAATAAACCGGAACACGAAATGGAAAAAACTATGTTCTGCATCCTAATCCATTTCCTGAACTCATACCGAAATTCAAATTCAAACGGATTAAAAGTTGTGAATGATTTGTGAACATCTCTTCGGCGAGCGAGCGGTTGCGGTTCAAACGGCCCTCGAAATATGAGACGAAACACAGCTCGATGTGAAAAACTTTGATGTATCATAACTCAGCTGCAGGGAATAATTAGAAAACCAGAGACGTGCACATGATTGGATCCGTATGAACGCCAGCTACGATTTTCGTCGGAGTAGAAAATCGATCACGATTAAAAAAGAATGGGTTACATATCGATTTTTCAAAATCGTCAATTGCTGCTGAGAATCTAATATCGCCTCTAGATGTCCCCCTCAAAGCCCTACAAATTTTATTCGACATATTCGTTTCTACGACGCTTGGTATTCGAGATATCCACTCGTAACACTTTAAATGCCCCACCCTGTATATTAGAAATAATAACGCAGTGTAAGAGAAAATTTTCATTCTGTCGAATGAATATTTTTTGGACAGAAGAAGCCTCATAGCCTAGCTGAGGCAATGCTATGGACCATAACCTGTAATGGTTCAAAGTCTCAGTTTTCATCGGATCTTGAAATATGACTTTTGTTCTTTAGTGTTAGCGTTCAAACGATACGAACGCAACTAAAATGCCGCATTGAAAATTACAATAAGGAAGCTGTCTCGGTGTGGGAACGATAAAAGTTCGCACCTGTGATCCAGGGTTTACGGTAGAGCTTGTGTTGTTAGGAAGTTTAAGTACCTACCATCTCAAGTTTCAGCAAAGGAAAGCTCTCGTAGACGAAAAGTAAGTTGGAATCGTTCGGGACCCAGCTTGGCTCGGCGCGTTCAAACGCTATATACATATATCAAACCGGTATAGATCCCAAGATTTAGCGACAAAAACTTCCGAATGAACTCACCATCGATTTTATAGGTACCATTCGATGGGTGAAATGTGCAGGTGACGTTGGATCCCGGCGCCCTGAGTATCCAGGCTTACGATAAGCCGGCCATTCCCCTCCTCAAAGCTTTTTACAATCTTCGACGTAATCTGCGCGCAGGGCATATTTCGAACAAAATCATCATTTTTAACATTCGGCGGCCCTCGTGACTTTCCACAGCTTACACGTACGCCAGCCACGAATTCTTCGCGTTTTCTTATACCCATGCACCCTTAAATCCAAGGAATAGGTACTTTATAATTCATCTTTTACCGTACCGTCCGAGCGTGAAGCAGCAGTTACTCTCTTCGACAATTGACGCCTGTACATACCTTTCTATCTCACAGAGAAATTGTCCCCTGGTGAAAACTTGAATGTTTTCATTTATTATTTATAAAGGTAGGTACCAGATTGCTGGATTGAGTTTAGTAGAGAGAACACGACGCGACGCGACGAAACTCACGGTGATTCTCTTCTGTCTCGCTGTGAAGGATTCTCCTCCGTTCTCCTAGCATATAATATACCACGCCGCAAACTTTTCTTTTCAAAGGTGTCAATGCGAGACCAGGAAAGGAGAGACGAGTGAATGAGAATGAAGTTGGAGACTGAATGGAAAATTCAAAGACATAAAAACGCTTGATGAATTGCTGAATTACGTCGAGTACCTGCTTGTACTGTTAGATTACATGCGACTGCTAACTCGAGTACCTACGTTGGATCAAACCTTTCGAGGCTACCCGCTATTCGAAATGAGTCCTACTTTTCACTGACTTGCAGTTTTTCTCTTAATAGGGATAGGTATAACCGTTTCACAGAATAGCTCACGTACATACCATTCCATACCCCTACGTGCCCTTTTCACGTGGAGATTCCGTGAGAACGAATCGACTTGCACATGAAGCTCTTATCTGAATTGAGAAAGCAGAGAATCGATTATTTTCTGCGGTTGAAATTACCATCAGGAACAAGCTATACCTATGGGCGACAACGTATCCGCCGCTTATCGCCGTTCTATAACTCCTCCCGGTAATTGCCGGCCTCAGTCGCCGATCAACGAGAACCGATTTGCCTATATGTCGCTTATATATCTCAACGAGGTGATTTAACGCTTCGAAGGTAATTCATATTTTATAAACTCAGTGGGGGGGAATGGGAGGAATCCTTTCAGGAATATTATACTGCACAAGTGAAAAAAAATGACGTCGGGAATTGCATGGGGTTACGAAACTTCGGACGCGTTATGTAATTTGGGTACGTTGCTGTATATAACAGTGACAGATATTTCCGTATGACCCGAAAAATGTATTGGCGGAAACCGACGGCAATATTCATCATATCATATTTTTAATGCTGGTATAATAATCATTCAGATATAATAATCACATTAAGGCGAGCTTAAGGAGGATGGCTACGTACATCAAAATGTTAAGAATTAGTTGAAATTTTCCAGGGGATATTCGTTTATGCGAATCACGCTTCTCCGCAAAATTTCAAGACGATCGTCCACATAGTTATCCAGTAATTAATTACAGAAATTGCACTCTTATACACGGGCAACATAGGAAAGATCGTACGATATCTCAAGTAACTCTCAATAACTACACAAAAAATGTTGTGAATTTAATGAAAATAGATGCGAATAATTCGTCAGAATCGCGCGTTGCCACGTTTCAGCGGGCATGGTTATGCATCGATTATACAAATAATGTTTTTAAATGTTAATAAATTGCTAATTATTTGCATTTCACATGCTTATTGCTAAAACTCGTCTTTTAAACGAGAAAACAAAATCGATTATTCCCAGTTGGCGGCCGTTACACGCGCCCGTGTGTAAGCATCGTCTTTCCGATTTTGCCGCCTGCCCCGCAATTGCGGTAGCCATCCTCCTCGAAATCGACTGCAGAATACGGCCTGTGATTAGATTAACATATTGCTGCTAATGAACATCTGGACTGACAATGCCCGGAAAAATGAGCGCAGTAGCACATTGCTAGCCGAAGAGTTCCATTAGAGCACTCGACAGAGTAAACAAGAATACAAATAAGCGGCGATTATGAACTTGCCTCATTTATCCACACTATGCTCAATGCACCTGTGAATTTTATTGTAATTATCAAGTTGTTAAATTTTAATTTTGTCATTCGATTGTTCTCATAATGCCACGTCATAAAATAATCGTAGTAATGAGGAAAAGGAGGAGTTTAACTGGTGCGCTTACGTAGGGAATAAATAAGGGAAATCAACCTTAGCATCGTTTCCAACCTGCAGCGCGGCGCGGCGCCGGGGTTAATGGGCGAGAGGGAAACAAATTCACCTGCGGCAGCAGAATACTGTTCATGAAAAAGGGCAAATTGTGGCTCGTCGTTGATCAGGTGATTCATAAGAGCCAATGGCGTCGCCGTAATGTTCTGCTGCTGCAGTAGCTCATTACCATGAAGATCCAGCCTAAACAAGGAATTCAAAATTTGGTTTTTTTCACAATTTTTCCTTAGTGGAGGGTCAATATCTCTTCAATAGTGTCATCGCTCGAACCAATGCGCATCTCCCGCGTAGTCGCACAAAATTGTAGATCCCGGTGGTCTTATCACAAAGAATTATAGATCTTGGTTCTAATTGGTGGAAAATTGTCAATTGACATGGTCATT
This sequence comes from Phymatocera aterrima, assembly GCA_963170745.1. Taxonomy (NCBI): domain Eukaryota; kingdom Metazoa; phylum Arthropoda; class Insecta; order Hymenoptera; family Tenthredinidae; genus Phymatocera; species Phymatocera aterrima. Next base: position 16,203,608 of record OY720661.1, on the reverse strand, counting down.
CAGATGAATTCCTTATTTTGCCCGAGAAACTGAGGAAAATAAAAATACAACTTCTCATGAAATGATACGAAAAGTTCAAACTTCCGTAAAAATTTTTAGATTTATATTTTAAGCAGTACTGTCTCCCAATATAGACGCAGTAACCTAACCTCATATGTATATATATACATCGCTCCAATGGTTTACACAAACCAAGAATGAATGTACACAATTTGCCGTTAATGACGATCAGGCATTGTTAATTATATGATATTCATATATTTCGGAAGACCAACGTTTCGTTTCGACCAAAGCTAATCACAAAGAATAATACTCTTTACATTTCGTATATTTCGATACACGTGTATGCCGTAACTATAATAAACCGAACAATGACTCTGAAATTTACGTTGTAGAGTTAAATTGGAACGTCTGTACCTATGTCGTCTATGTTCTGCATTAGTTCTCATTATACGAAAATTTAAATATGAATTCAACGAAAGTCTTGATGTATTTGAAATACGTACAATTTACTACAAAATTGTAAATTTGTAGAAAATATTCCATCGATATATACTGCAATGCGTGTCGAAAGTAACAACTGTATGATAATAAGTGTCTGCGCCGTTGTCACTCGCCAAGTAACGTTGCGATATGTACAAGTATAGAATAAACTGTTCACGGTATGCTGTGACTCGATTTATTCACTAAGGCCTACAATCTTGTTTGCCCGCCGCTTTTCCTCCTTCCGCTCGCGCTCAATACTTCGTTCCTGTATCATTCAATGATAATCACGAATAAATACTGATAATAATAACAATGATTCAATAATTTAACAATTTTTGTGAGAACGACACGAACATTCGACGGTGAATCGTTTCTACACGTTTCGTTGCCCTGCATCAAGATGTTCGTAGATCGCGTGCGATGATTGATGCATTTTCTTCTGAAGCCCACATCGCGTCACTCGTTTTTTCTGTTGTGTTCATTTTCAGATAGAATGTAGTTTGGTATATATATACCTATGTATACGCTTCTGGTCCGGCATAGTTCTCACACAAGTAGGTATACTGAAAGAAATTGCTATGGCTTGACAGCAATATATATTTCTGGCTGCGAGTTTCTTCCTGGAGTTAGAAAAAATCTTCTTTAAACGACTGATTTGTTAGTAATTTTGACAATCGCGTACCTATGCTGTCGTATTGTCGATACAATTATTGCCGACACGCCATCTGAGTAACAGTAGTACACATAAGCTCACTGGCACAATATGCGTCTAGTTATTCAAACGAATCGGCGCGGCGTATTCGTCATTTTAGCGTACAATGGAATTGTACTGTAGCCATTTGTTTGGGCAAATCAGCCATAGGTACGTATCATTAAGTCCTTAAGTCCATTAAGCAATGTACGAAACGCAAGGGAAACAATACTGTAACTGCAACGAGCTACACGGAAAAAAATACCCAAAGCGTTCATCTTGGAATTATTACTCACGTATCTGAGCCTAAGCATAATCGTATAGGCATTGCATGCATATTTCCGGCTGTCACTATAACGAGGCAGAGTATTCTAGCTAATACGACCAGGATTATTGTCGAGCTACTTGCAAATTTCTTTCAGTGTATCTAGGCAAGATTGTGCTGCCACGCTATTGCCATCCAAAACGGTGGCGCCGCGCTGGACTGGTTGTATACTTGTGTACTAAATGAGTACCTACACACACACTATAGTAGCGTACAGGTATGTGTGTTACTGAACTAGCGCATAGTAGACGAGGACAATGGAATGGGAATGCATACTTGCTGTATCGTTATACACATACATATAATTATATACTGAGTCCTTACTCTGGACAGCAAAATCGCAGCCGGTTTTGGAATGAAAATAGGTTTTAACACATGTTCGGGACATGTTTAATGAGCTAAGTTAACTAGCTACTATTTTACGCCGGACGGTTCTGCAATTGGCGCTCGAGTGATTTCATTCATCATGGTTTGGGGTTAAATTTACGAGCTACAAACTCCTCCGACCGTTAAAACGCGGTTCTCATGAGAAACGTTAGAATGCTTCTTCTTCACAACGGTTTTCAGCATCCATCACGGCTCCAGCTGTTACTATCGTGGATGTTACCACGCGCGGATCACGACGCTACGGTTTCCTCATTCGTTCACGTACGACGTGGATGAAATTTTGCAATTTTTGATACAAAAATACAACCGAAAGATGAGCAAAGTTAACCGAGAAAATAAGAATATCGGAGATATTCTATACACTCCGCTCCGACGTAACCTCGTGTCGAAGATACGATATTATTTCAGAAACTTTCCACTGCAGACTTTTATTTTGGAAAACTACTCTGAATGACGTTGAATCGCTGTATATGTTACAAAAAATGTCTTCTGTACGCCTCTCGCGCATCGGAGCTTTCTCTGGCTCGAGGTTGACCGGAGGGACGCCTCGATCTGAAAAATTTGTAGTCCGAGTCTCAGCTCTGCAGTGAGCATGACCGGGTTCCTTTGACGAAGCGAAAAGAACTGGCTACCTATAGTCTAGCATAGCACTTTGCTGAATGCTTTTCACACGTTGTCTCGGCATCGGCCGCGGCCGCGGCATATTATGTCTTCAAAACGTAACACTACGGGCATTTATATTCCGAAGCATAACACCCTCTAGAATTCTCTGCTACGAGAGGTTTCACTATTATCTATTCTTCCACGTATGCGCGCGACCGAGAAGTAAGGCGTCTTCCACTCCAGTCCGTATAGTTCTTTCTTTCTGCACTAGTGTCGGCGCAGAAACGTTTAGACCCCGTAGAATTCGAATGATCGTAACTTCTAGAGGAAGAATGGATAGGGCATTGAATCAGAAACGGACATAAGGCGCCGAGTTTTCTGCGTCCAATGATTATTCACTAATTTCTGTGCAAATATCGTGAAAACCGCTATGATCTCCGAAGGGTTGGAAAACAAAATTTTCTGGGAGTCAAATTCAACTCGTCGCCGATCGTCTGAAAGTAGTGTCCAAAATTTGAATTAATTCGAAAGTATTCCCAGAACATTCACGAACATGATCAGCTCTGCGACATTTCGAAAATGTTCGTAAAACCTGGATGCCAGGGGGGAATGAGTCCAATGATGTGGTTTGGGGAACGGCTCGGTACAGGTGAACCTGACCTGGCTCACAATTTTTGTTAAAATGTACACTATCTGATTCCGTAATAAGTTTTTGGTTCGCAATACTCAGCTCGCGGTAATCGACGTCGATAATTTCCTCTCTTCGCCTCTTCCGCCGATTCAATTGTTGCTCGCAATGCACGATACACAAACTTGTTTCGTTTTTCAATCATCATTCGAGCCGTTCCATCGCATCATTGTACGTTTTTGCTCCTGACGTCAATGTTTTCGAATGTTTTTGGAATTTCACAGAGCTATCATGTTTGTTAACGTCCAGGGAATATATATGTGAATTTCTACAAATTTTAAACACTTCTTTCATACGAACGGTGACGAGTTGAAGTGCAACGGTGGCATCTGAAGAAAAAAACTACGTTTACCAAACCTTCGGAGATCATAGCGGGTTTCACGATTTTTGCACAGAAATTTGTGAGTCATCGTTAGTCGCATACGGTGAGGTAGCGAAGTTGGGTTGAAGTTTTACACATTTTCAATTCCTTCGAAGTATATGCACGGCGATATTTGTACATAAATCGGTCTCCGAACACCGAATATCGTTGTAACTGATTGATGCTGCAGTTGTATATAGGTATGGGTATAACTATAGTAGAATAGAAATTGCTATTCCAAATTAGTAGGTCATGTCTACATCACTTGTGACCATTAGATGATTTGTCCTACTGATACGTTGATTCATATTGTTAATGAATGATTGTATACTGCGGTAAGATTTGGATCCGAGTAGACTACGATCACAGATAAATCGGCACGAAACAGGAGCATGCACTCACATAACACGGAGGTATAACCAAGTGCCGAATCAATAAACGCGAATATAAGGAAAAAAATGAAAACTGATGGACATTTGCTTCTTCCTTGTTTTTTGATTTTTCACTTTTTCCTTATCGGAATGCTCGCCTCTTTGGATAGATACTCTATAAGTGACACTGCTCGCGGTTTATAGGGAAGGAAGGATAGCTGAATATGATATCCTCAGGCCCTCCCGTCAGTACCGTAGCTTCTTCGTTCTCCGTTTGAAGTCTACTGTCAAGAGTCCCGAAACATATCCAGCGTAATGTTGACTGAGCTGGAAATTCACGGTGTCCTGACTTTTTATGATTGGCAAATTCGATGTACCTACCTATACTTGGTCGAGCGAAAAAAACCTTTTTCGAAATTATTTATGCGTCAATAACGTAATCGCACGGGTAGCTGAATTTGTCCCAGTAACAAGTCGTTTTCCTCCAGTGTGATTGGCCAAGAGCAGCTTCTACGTTATTTTTTTCAAAGATCAGTTGTGCTTCACGTAGAAATGAAATCAGCAGCGGCACGCGGATCTCAATCGGATGCTGACTCGAGGTCTTTCACAAATCCTGCAGCCTAATTCTTGAATCAATACCAACCACTATATAAATTCGATGTATAGGTATATTGTATTTTCACAGACGAGCCGCATATATTCTGACAATAACTTATTTGCACATAGGAAAGTCACGCTCCGGAAGAGAGAAAGAAATAGGTACGTGTCTAGTATGAATGGCTTTTTTCAAAAAATGAATTTCAATTGCAAATAGATATGTATGGGCATGCCCGTATACGTACTAATGACCGCGGGGCAATTTATCCGCGGCGAAACTTCATCCGAGGAAAATTTTATTGTTTGATAACTGTATTTTGCGAAATGAAATATTCCATTTACTGACCGGAGGGTGTAGATTCGCTGTCATACGACGCAACGATATCGCGTGTACGTTTGCCGACGGTCATCGTTCGATTGCAACATGCCAAATATTTGCGAATGCTATCTCTCTGTTCGCCGCTTGGAAAATATCATTGTTCCATGACTTTTGGAACTATGGACAGAGGAGAATTGATAGCAGAACAAACAAAAAATGGCAATTGAGAGGAGAAAAAAGAGGAAAAATCACTCGGCCCCACGTATAAAGCCAGTCATAAATTCGGGGACCACATTGCTCCGTTTCGCTACGGCGTCAGTTTTACAGTCTGGACTTGACGGTGTAGTAGATACGATGTAGATACATAAATACACACGTACATACGTATCATCTATGCATACCAGCGTTTGTGTTTGTGTTTGTGATCGTCACAACAGCAGCTTTCTCTGCAAGTGGGGTTGAAGTTCTATCCAGCGGTGTTCTCGCCGTTTCATTTGTCCACATCTTTTCGTTGGGGATGAAAAAGGGTTTCAGGGGTGTCGCGGGGATTGGGCGTTTATCCTCCGCCGAGGGCTCATTTCGCATTCACATTCGTATTCAGGTCGACCCGTCATTCGCAACAAAAGAGAATTTCATGTAGCACTAACCCCGTTTGGTATTCTACTACCGTTTTCACCTAAAATGACGCATCTCACATTCCGCAAAACCGTGAACGAATGCGACGGCTTTAATATCTGGCAATGAAAAATATGGTCCCCGCGGACTCGAACGGTCGGCTTTTCCGAATTACCAAATATTTTCAAAGCAAACGACATCGGTTGAAATCTCAGACGCAATCAACAAGTATCCTTCTTCTCCTGCAGCATTCTCTCACATTACGTTCACCAGTGTTACCAATTTCGTCAATACATAAATTGATGAAATACGATATATCCAATATTTCAGACGCAGGAATCTAACAGTACACAGAAGGATTCCATCCTATGCAATGAGAGATGATGATGCTGAGGCTAGTCGCCGCTGCTGGCCGCCGACTAGGGACGAACCGGCATGGCACTCGGAGCCCCGAGACACGTAATTTTGTAGGTATATTCCATTTTGGCGAAATGTTTCACGAAGTTGCCGTTGTACACATAATTGGCAGTCGTTCGATACTTGTAATATCCACAATTGTCAATTTTTTCAACAACTCAACGGACTTTGCGCAGACTTAAAACTTCTGGGTAATCGTTTATGAACTATTGCGCAATGTCATTACGAATTTTGAAGTGCTCAGTATTCCGCAGTAATTTGTTTAAATAATCGACAGTTGTAAAAAAAAAAAAACAGGCCAAAACGGGTGATTATAAGCGGGGACGCCTTGGTCTGGCGGACCGAAATGCATTTTCAATACTGTAACAGCAACTTCATGGACCATTTCAAGCGCATCCAACACGAAATACTAATTCGCATGTGTCAGGGCCCCGGCGAGTGCCCGTTCGTCCCTGGTTCGTCCGGCTTCTGTGTCTCGATGAGAGAGAAGCTGCAGGGTACGATTTACAGTTTTCAGTACCGTAGCAAGACATCAGCAAAATTGATTTTCTCAATCTTTCCGTGCCGCAATTTCAGAATCCGTCGGTTTCTTTGTTAACTGCTGTACTGCAGTTTTCCCACCAAAGAATTAAATGGGAAAGATATTCTCCTGAAGTTTTGTCACACGAAAGGATTATTGGCTTGAATGTATATCGAAGCCGCAGACATCCCGATGCAGATATATTATTCGATATATATATATATATAAGATCCCTAATTGTTGTTTATATATATATATATATGTATATCACATGATCGTTGTGTTTTTCATCAAAACGGAAAGAAAGATGGATAGAGAAGGCCACTCCGCTACGGCGGAAAATCATTCATCCGTCTGCGAAATACGTTCGGTGTATGCATACATGTTCATATGTATATGCAGCCAATAAGAAACAACGATATAGTGGGGCAAAGGAGCTGCCGTCGCCGTACAGGAATGACACCAACAGGCAGTCTGTCGCACGACCCACTGCGGCACGATTCGGTCTTGCGTCGATCAGTTTGAATCGTTGAACCTGCGTGTCTGCTCGTTAGCACGTGCGCCCGTTTCAGCAAACTACGATTCTACGGTGTTTTATTTTCTTCTTTTCTTTTATTGTTACAAAAGTTTTGCAAAGTTTTTTGGAAAAGTGGGGAAAAAGAGAAGATTGAGAGTGCAAAGAGAAGCTCGCGGGAAAGAAGTATTGTGATTTATTTCCTATGTTAATTTTTTTTCTTCATCGCCGATTTTGTGCCTAACCTAACCTAACCTAACCTAACCTACACCAAACAACCGATCAGAATGAAACGTTGGGGAGTGGATGCAATATTTCGGCAAGAAGTGGGCTGAGTATTTTATTTCTACGAAATATTGAATCTTCTATCGAAAATTAAAATTTTTTCAATCCAACCTATAAACGAACCTAACCTAACTTCCAGAGAATCCCGCAAAACTGTGAATTCTTCTAAGAGTTTCAGCAATGTGAAATATTTAGCCACTTTTTGCCAAAATTCTGCATCTAATCTTTGAAGTTTCGTTTTGATCGGTTGTGTGGTGTAGGAGCGGCGACGAATCGCGTTTCCGAAGTGATAACAATGCTTCTAAGAATGAATAACAATCGGTCTTTATGTCTGATGAATATGTCTTTAAGGTGATATTAAAGACACGTGAAATCCCAAATTGTTGCAGATTGTTGAATGCACTGTTACCCATTGTTGAATGCAGTGAGTCTTTAATAGCATCTTAAGACGATGCTATACTCATACTTCACGTGAATTGTGGTTAAATCCACCTGTTTCGAATGTTATCAGAGCCAACGCAAAAACCCGGCTACAGCGCGAATCCACACGTCATCATGAATATATATATATATATACCTATATATATTCTGAAAACTTGTTCAATGGCCGCAATAATATATAGTGACGTGATCTTACACAGCGTGAGCTTACGAACTATTTGTAATCGCTCATTAGGTACGAATAACTACGCTCCGTGTAACATTTCATTGCTATTATTGCGTGCAACGGACAAGTGTTCAGATATATTATATACAATTCGGGATTCGGGTTCGGGATTGCATGTAGATTCCCCCTACAGACGGGCTTTCCACGTTTTTTCCGTGTAGGCTCTGATAACAGTAGAAATACATGAGAACCTCATTTTACGTCAAGTATGGCGAATGGAGCATACTCTCAATTTATATAAACACCAATTCATGCATCTCACAAATCCATATTTCAACTTATGCAATACCTAATGCTGCCGCGGCCCCTCCGCACTTTGAATCCACATTCGCGTTTGCATTGTGAAGAAGCGGTTAAACTTTGTAATTACGGAGTTTTGAGCGCGTGGTCGCGTGACCGGTTTCAAAATTTTTCGGAATCTTGGTCTCATTTGTTTGCGAAACTTCAAATCGATTTGGAATTTTTTGCGAAATAATTATGCAAGCGCGCTTAGGTCAGGTATATAGGGCAAAATAAATATCGTATGAATTTTTACAATATTCATTCCTCGATGCGAGGTTATATTTCAAAAATTATTCGATTCATAATTATCATTTTGATTTCCGAATCCAGTTGACCAGAGCGCACTTCCTGACGGCTCTACGATTATTTTGCCGAAAATTCCAAATCGATTCGAAGTTTTTTGAAAAAATGAGCCCGGGATTCCGAATAACTCTGAAATCGGTCACGCGTGACTCCGTGCTCAAAACGCCCTAATTCTATTCCTATAATACTTGAATCATTATATATATATATATATATATATATATATATATGTATGTATATGTATTTACTCTGTCCGCATCTTTATCACACGTGGTATGGCGTGCGTCCGGTAAAAATGTAGAAGCATATAGTTTATCAAAAATGTGATAACACTAATTGTCAACTGAAGTTCCTCACAACTGTGGCCATAGGACATGAAGTATACTACATATCCACTTCTGACATAATTATCGATAAACTTTATATGAATGGAGGAGAAGATTCACTCCACTCTAAATCAGAGATAGGGTGTATTGGTTGTACTCTTATCTCCAAATATTGTACGACCGTATTATACTCATAGAGAACATTACGAGCGAGTCAATCATCATGTCGCAGATACTGATAGTATTTCAGTAGCCACTCGAAGTAAATTTGTTATTAAACATCCTTATCTTATCTCATGAACCAAGTATGTCATTATTGACATTCACCTGATCATCCATCTGTCGTGATTATAAGTGGGAATATCCTCAGCCGTAAAGTCGATTCCTTTCGTCTTATCATTTAGTCGGCGGGCTTCCTTACGCCCACGCTATCCGCCGTATGAATAATTTTGGTATCTCAACAATATGTCTAATGGATATTAATTTCCTTATCGCCAACTCTCAAGCACTGTATCGAGTCATTCTGTATACATGATGTATACATATACAGATATATTCGGAAGCCGATGAACAATAAAATTGTTGCGTGATAGATTTGGATATGTATATATATGTATAGGTAATAGAAATTTGTTCGTGCAGGGTACAGATTCTCTCCCCGGAGACATTATTCGCGATTCAAATCAGTTGGTTCTCGATGGATTGTTTTCTTGCTGTAGGTGACTCTTGGAGATGCAATGTTGGTAATTGACTTTACATACCTACAGATGTAGTACGCCCACGCGTATACTCTCGTATAGAAATTGCAGTCTAATCTTCGTCACGAGTTGTTTCCATAATTTTCCAATATTTATGTCCATAGGTCGAAACGACCTGCCGATACTAGTTGAATTATCAATTCTACTATTTATCAATCTTATGCTATACAAGCGTACGTACACTCGCGGAGCGAAGTAAGTAGCTACGTGCCTTATTGATAAGTATAACGAGAATTGATTCTTATGGTAAAATGATTTCAAATTAGGCGTGAAAGGCGGCGTCGAATCGGATTAGGAACGCACGTGACATAAATAAGTGAGGAAAGGTGGGAAAGTGGAGAGGCGATATAATCCAATATTCAAATTTGCTCCATTAATACCTATTAGCTATTCCTGTAAAAAGGCTTGAGTAACTGCATATACGTACGGACGGAATTACTTAGATTGAATTGTCTCGGTGCTGCACAGTCCATGCGCGGAGTACCTACATTATACGCGCACGCACAGCCACTAGGTGATGAAATCGTTGCAATATTCAATTGCGTGACAAAATTGACCGTGCAATGGAAGAAAAGAAGAACTCTCCCACGTTACATAATAATCGAGTAACATTGACCCTGAAACCGTGAACAAGGAATAAGAGTTCTTTCTTTGCGTCCACAATTCCCATGAACTTTCATTTCCGTAATTGCAGCATACGGCTTATAACGGAGGCGATGTAGGCATCGCATGTCGTAGGACGTTACAGGGGGTATGTAAGGCACACGTAGTTGTGCGTCTTTCATCTAATAAATATTTACTATACATTCTTATAGTCTGCATGGGGGAGGGGGGGGCTGTATCATCTAGTAGTAGTATTGATTTGTCCAAGTCCCGTCGAATGCCTCGCAAATCCAAGAGCGTTGTGCAACGAAAATCCCGGGCTCAGGATTAGTAGTACTCCCTTTTCGAGTGGCAAGCCATCATCCCCTATCCCCTATAGATATACGCAAAGCCCCCTCAGGCCACAGTGCGCACTGGTATACGTATCCTTTCATTCCATTTTAACGAATTTTCGTTTCATGTAACATACGTGTATGAGTATCCGTTATAGATTCATATTATGCATCTATAGAGTCGTATGTCGGATGGTTTCGATCTCCGCGGGGTGGGAAAATTTCTCTTTCAAGGTTGATATCGTAACGAAGTTGCAGGTATTTTTCATCGGAAAATTATCCGATCGATATCATTGAACGTCTCGTGTTGGTGATTTTTCATATCGTGAAAATCCCCCGGATTTTCATTCGTCTCTATTAGGTATTCTTGGACCGCGAAATCGACGGGTAAAGTTCTGATGAAGTTCATGGCATTAACGCGGATATCCAACGTTTGGGTAGAAGTTCCGTTGTGCGGCGGTATGTTATCCATGGCACGAATGATATCCATCGATTTCTGTTAACGAGTAACACTCGCAGTTGTTTATCAAGGCTAAACAAGGTTCCTCGGTACGTAATGAAGTTCACCCGGTCTCGTGACGCATGAGTACCTGGGCACACGGCAAACGAGACAGTCGACAGACGGGACGGCCGGCCTCTCTGTAATCATTCTTATCAGTACAATTGGAAATTTATTACTTTGAAACCCCGTGATAATGAATCACGACATTATCTTGCTTGTTCTGTCGACATCGCGGGGGCTTTAGTAATCCATTGTGAATTTGTTGGTATATTCTACTTTCACGTGTTTTTATCTAGTTGCGATTTTGCGGGTCCTCCGGGGGATCCGATCTTCGTCTCTGGACAAACATAACGCCAAATGTGAAAATCCAAACGAATTACGATTTCGCCCTTCATGGATAAGCCTCGTTCCGCTTCGTTAGATTTTTCTCCTGAAATTGACAGCTGCGGTTCCTAAGATGGCAAGATTCTTCTTGAAAAATGGATTTCTTTCTTTTTTATATTCATTTTTACGGTTGAAAATGTTTTGTTGGTTAACCCTCGATCATAGCGGGGACCATGACCCCTGTCTTTGAGCCCTTCTCATTTATCTATCGTCATTTTTGCTTCCTCCTCTCTTGTCGAATCGGATTTTTTGTGCCAGAAGTGTTCCAGACGAGGGATGGAAGCAGCATCTGATATCTATTTCAAATCGAATTTCGGTCCATTAACTTTGCTAACTGTGTTACACAAATCTGGAAGTTACATACTTCTTTTTAACTTCTATAATTTCTTTTTATTGTATTTATATTGGATTGGGAGGCGCGGCGGAAGAGGATGGCGGTATCTCTGAGCGATGGTTTTTCTACAATATGTTTATCTTACGAGCTTGCAGGAGATATTCAAAATTCGATATGATCGTTGTTTCTCCATCTCCAGGAGTCTCCATACGAATCGACTGAATCTGTGCAGAGTTTTTCAATTGTTACGGAAGCCTCATTTTTGAACATTATTTTCTGGTTTTTCCCCTCCTTCCTTTACCCTTAGCCTATGAATGGCAAGAAAATGGAAAATCGCTTATCGGTATTGCGAACGTTGAGCTACGTCATCCCATGAGTTCCAGATTGTCACGAAACTTTTAATCTCTGGACGAGAAAATTTCTCCAGAAAACTACCGTGAATCCGTAAGAACTGCTATATATGTATAGGCGGCGCGAAAATCCACTTTCTTCAACCTCATCACCATAGAGACTTCCTTGAATGCATAATTAGATCACACATACATAGGTATATACGGCGAAGATTGAACCACGAGAAAATCTGAAACCCAAGACCAGAAGAAGACAGAGAGAAGAACATAAAACAATGTTTGCTCGACGCTACTCATCGTAATTCAAAATCTATAAGCATCCGCGATTTTTCCAGATGTTTTCCTCGGGCTCACAGCGAGTTAGTCGTTCCGTGGGGTTTTTTTCTTTACCGATTGGTTTCAGTAAGAAAACGTATTCTTAAGAGACAGCGTGATGTGTCTGTGCATGTTTTCAGTCGATGAAGTTGAACATAGGAACGTGCATCGAGTCCGTCTGTATAAACGAGTATAGGTATAGGTATGGATGCGGATACGGATACAACGAATGTAACTACGTAATTGTACACATATAGTTAATAGTTAGGGTATAGTTAACTCGAGCGCGCCCATGTATAGTTTAGGTCGTGAGCGAAGTGATGGAAGCAGCTGGCAGCTTCTTGAAATTTCACAATCTGGGATTTCTCCTCATAGTTTACTCCAGGCTTGATATGCGAGTTTAGAATGCCGTTCACCACTTTACTGCTTCGGTTATAGGTATACTCATGTAATGTAAACCGAAGCCCGAGTTGCAATTACACGTTATACCTACGTGTCAAAATTGTATCCGTGAGAAGCGAGATAGTTTGAATTGCGCGGAAGTCGCCCTGCCCTGATTTGTTGAATTATTGACGAATGACAACCAAAGAAGGCGCATTCGTATAAATAAAAATAATTGAATAAAATAAGAATGAAGAGACTGGAATATTGACGAAGAGCTTGAGTAGGTACGTATATACCGCAATACCCAATCAATTAAATCTTCCACACCTGTAAACATGCAGGAAGTCTGGCAGAGTATGTTATCTTTAAGGTGAAATGAAACACTATTTTCAAAACCTAGTTTCTCTCGGCGAAAATACATGATCCAATTCATAGGAAATTGATATCAGCGATAAAGAAAGAAAGAACGAGGGGCGCGGCGCTCTTCGATTTCCAAAAATCGAAAATGACGTTCCACAGATTATTTATCGGCATGGTTCTAATTCTTTGAACTTTTTTTCCGCGTTTCGAAAATCGGAGAGCCTCGTGCTCTTCGTTCCCTCTTCCTTCGTCGCTGATATGAATTTTGTATCAACCGAGTGTGTTCTCACTGAGAAACCAGGGTTGAAAAATTCCAAGTGGAAAAACGTGTTTCATTTCACCTTAAGGCCCAGTTTCACGACTTGACTTTAAACTAGATCCGAGGCGATGCAATACTCGTACCTTCACCGACGAGAAACGTCATTCTTCCATTTCGTCTCTGGAAAGTCAACCGCATCATGAAAATGATCAGTCGATAAAAATTTGTTGATTTTTTCAATCAGTTTCACGATTCGGTTGGTTGACTTTCCACTGTTCGACCACATAAACTAAGTAGGTATATACCTATGATGTCAAAATTTTTGCCCATTCTTTCCATTAGTTCGCGTTCTTGGCTACGACAAACAACATTTACATCATTCCAGTTTTTGTTTTATTTTTCACGAGCAGAAACTCAGGGTCTCATATCCTCCAAGCGACTTTGCCGGTCCGTTGAAGCTTCTCTTCGGGAAAGAAGACTGCAACCAATATATGTAACCTACATGGTCGCGCTTCGTTGTACATATTAACAAGGCCTTTTTTGTTAGATCCCGTAGCGAATTGTTTCACGTGCAAGTAATAATCACACGGTGTAGTAAGTACAAATCGAATTATACGTGTGAACCGTTACAAACTAAAATGTGTTTCATTTCATAGTGATCTTTTTTGCCACCTGTGTCGTCCTTCGCAGATAATTTATTCATCATTTTCTAGACTCCTCGCTTACGTCACAGAAACAGACGAGACCGATATGGCAAGGTGTTGTACGATCGAGCCCGCATTTCGAATGAGTATATGTGTAACGAAGCGTGACGCAATTTAAACCTCAAATTCCGAATTCAGTGCCGCATGAAAAAGATATGAAAAATATATGTATGCCTAGGTTGCCCCAAGTATATACACGAGTATATCAAGTATGTACATGGATACAATAATTGACGTGAGAATTTTCGTCCTACTGAAGTATTAAAAATGTATTTGAATGAGATAAATGTGGTAATTCCGATAGTTTCGATAGAGAGTACGTCTTCCGCAATCGGGGAAAAAATACAGGGTGGGGAAAAACCGGAAGAATCAGGGAATCACGCTGGTCTACAAGGAAATACACGCGTAATATTTCAATCGGGATTTCAATAGAGGAATGCATTATTCTGATTGACGTCAATTCCAGTCTCACAAGTACAATGAATAATTTTGTAACGTAATATGCGATGTGAAAATGATAAATTTTCGTTGGTGGGAAAAGTCGGGAGAATAATTCCGGCTGGACTGTCGCCACACTGAAATAGTCTTTCAGTTTAAGTTAGCACGTTGAGATTTTTTGCCAATTCGTTGATTTAAATTCAACAATTGTTCGTTTGGCTTTCGAGGTAGGCTCATCCCAGTTCAATGAATATTCCATCAGCAACACTATACGCGAAACTGGTCTGTTTCCATCCGAATAAATCTTCCCCTCATGTTAGTACACCGATGCTGGTGGAAGTTGGACAGTTTTGACTCATTGTTAATCACAATCGAGCGTCTTGATTATACATCCGTTTCGGAATACGTTGAATACTGCTTATGTGATATGTACATTCTTCATGGTGTTACGATATTCTTGAAACGAAAAGTAGCTCCGTGAATTTTTCAACCCACACCGGTATCACTTGAGATGCCGTCAGAAGAGTCACCGTTGGCAATCTAGCCTAGCTAACATCGGGAACACTAATTTTTCATCAAACCCGATCAATGTTTCGAAAAATTGAAATACTTAGAATTATTAGGCACTTTCTGCCATCGTAATCGATGGATTCTCCAAGTTTCATTGAAATCGATCGAGTCGTTTGCCAAAATTCACGAATCTCGTTTTTTTTTTTTAATGGCTTCCGTACATTTAGGGTTGCGCGTGCTATGGCGCCTTCGAGAACGAGGATCGTAAATTTTCGCAAACGAATCGATCGATTTTGATGAGACTTTGAGAATTCATTGAGTACGATGGCAGAAAGTAGCTAATTATCCCACTTTGCCAAAACATTGATCGGATGATTTGATGAAAATTATGTATTCCCTATACGTTAGCGAGGTTAGGTAGTCGAATCGTAGAAATCCTCTTCTAGACTTTTTACGCGTGACCCATGATACCAAATAAAACTATGTATCATAAATAAGAAAAGATCAAAGAACACATTTCTTCCTATACTATATATATTCCATTGATAACGACAATTCAATATTACATATATTCATATACCTAATATATTTTATGGATGTAAACTTATCACCGGGTATATTCATTTGCCCAGTAGGAAAGATTCTCGTTCCCGACATCAAACACGACTCAACATATCAGATGGTTGGAGTAATCAAATTACATGGATTAATCGGTAATAGGAACAAATCTACTACTTCGCTACGATACTCTGGGCTTATCGCGTTATAAAAAGTAACAGAAAGTTTGAATGCACTATTCGAAATGCATCGTATCCTGCAGCAGAGCCTGGGAATCTCTCAGGCATATGTATATTAGGCAGATACTACATTATGCCAAGTTATTCACAATTCCGAATCCCTATCTCACCTATACATTCTTATACATGGGCGTGATATTCTTCGGTTTTTCGCCGATGGTATCTACTAGATCTTCAGAATGTATTCATGTTTCTGCCTCAAGATCCAACGCACTGTCTGGAACTCTTGAACTCTTGAAATTCTCATGCTGCAGAAATCCAGACTTGCTTTGTCGTCGGGCGTTGGAATACATCTGAGATAAAAAAAACCGTACAATCCATGCTAATATATATACATACTATATTTGTATGTTAGGTTATACCTACTTTTTAGATAAAAAATCTCGCTCTCTTCCCCGTGTTGCACTCCTCTCGCTTAGCTATATCCCATTTTCAACTTTGAACCGATGAAACTCCTCCTGCGGCGTAAAACACGAAAACTAACAAATATTTATTGTTATTTTTCAGGTGAGGAAACCCTCCGGCGATCATATTATATCACCGCTTTTCCTTTATCGAGGTAAGCCATATTTTCTTGTTTATGTTCGGTACCTAAGTACCGATAGCTTTAACCTACGTATATACCATAAATGATGCGACATTTGTGCTGTTTACATCATCGATCGTTTATCATTGATCATTTTCATGCAATATGTATGGTAGAATTCATACCAAGGCGTATTCGCAATACTATACTTTGCACGTGCCATTATTCTTCCGAATATCTTTCGATAGTATCAGGTAGGATATTTCTAATACCTGAACTTGATTGTCTGCCCCGGTCAAGGCCACATCAGCTTGTACGAGGCTTTCGTACAAAACGATTCGTATCCAATTCATTCACATCTATACTCGAATACATGTCCAGCGTACATTTCGCGAAGCAATTTGTAATTAGCATTACGAGATGCATACATATACGTGTGTATGAGCGATTTATTGGTGTTGATATGAGACACGCTGTATCTATGCGTACTATATTGATCACCTGCCTGCTCCATACAGATTTTTTTCAAACGAATTTGTCGGTTTTCTGTTTCTATATCTACGTAATTGAAAATTCCTGAGAAATTAATGGAGCGGTGATAAATGCAAGGGCATAATAATGGCATACCTGACTACGTGTATTACTATGAAATTTCCAATTATCTGGATATTGTATGTTATCATAGAAATTTTCAGCCGGTAATAGTGATCCCGTTAGCTATTGTACAGGGAGATTCAGGTTGAGCGCGACATATTTGTCCGGACAGTTTGTTGGAGAATTTCTGAAACGAAAAGTTCCTTGCCTTCACAGCTCTGTTCAAATATTTATCCAAATGTGTTTTACTAAAATGTTTCGGTTCGATTTCTGGAACGTGTCGTTGTAAGTACAGACGGTACAGGGTCGTCACGTACGTTTTACGAACGACTCAGATTGCGATTGTTTCAATGAATATAAACCCTACCACAACGGTATAGTGAAAAATTAACCCGTTCCAACTTTTTCAAAATCTCGTATCTACTCTAATAAGATCCATACGAGCGGAGACAATTCTGAATAGAACGATTGTATTCCTCATTTCTTCGACTACCGGCGAATTATGAAGCTGGTATATGTCAATACCTATCAAAGACTGACGATCGCCTAACTGCACGGAATATATAGGTAGTGATCGTTGGATCAATTAGAACTGCAGGTATTCTTCGGGCTATGCGAAGGCAGTTGTAATTGAACTGCGGAGTGTAACGGGATAACGTATCGTAGACGTTCTACTTGTAACTTGGGTACAGGCAGAACTACAAAAGATGCAAATATATTACGAAAAAATGATCAGTTTTCGTTGTTAACCGATCTCCAAATTAGCAGTCATGTCATTGCGATGAACGTGGCTCCCACTTGATCTCTTTTCTCACTTTTTGTTCACTTTTCTCAATGTTTTTTTTCGTCGTTCCGACAGTTTTTTCGAAATTTCGATCGAATTAGTGATACTTTTGAAACGACGAGCGTTCATTCGAAGTGTGAAACTAGCGGAAAGTGAATATGCGTTACAGAATTTTGTAGTCAAGTTATAAGTATGGAAAAACTTGTGTCCGAAGATACTGATTGTTTCCTTTTATTTTCCATAATTCGACTTAATACGAGATTTCACGATTCCAAGCGATTTTCACATGGCTTTCGGAGTCTTTTGTCAAAGTGATTTGCGATTCCAGCAAGTGAACAGCCCCTCGCTTAAAGCTACGCGCTCAGGTTTATATGATATGAATTTTTGTTCGTTTACCAATTATCATCCCTGATGTTGCTCTCATTTCACTCACTTTTCTCGTGATTTTATTCGCTTTTCTAAATTTTTTCAACCCAGTACCACGGTGTAAGTCCTGGATAAATGAGTACCGCTTATCCGATTGTCAAACTGCATATATAGCGTTTCGTTAGCAGTTTCAACATCTATTGTCGCAATCATTCAGAATGCCAATACACCGTGCCGAATGTTATGTCACATCGCGTAACCTTGGCTGTTCCAATCGTAACCTAAGACGTGTTTCTGAAAGTTAGCAGATCGATTTCCGTTTATCAATAGTGAAAACGTTATATTGGTAATAAACCTGGCACGCATTGAGCTTGGAATTTCGATTGACATCATCAACAGGTTATGAAATGAAAAGCAAGGAAGAAACTTTTGAATGGACAGAGTTACCAGGTCGGATCAGATGCGCATTCAACAAATTGATCCAATATTTTCGATCCGAACAGTTCCTTCAGGATTGCGGGCCTATAAAATATCCATTCGAATTTCAGCAGGGTGAAACGTGAGAAGAAATAACACGTTTTTTCGCTATTTTAATATCGATAACACATCATTGAATTTTAATGGACTGCCGATATGATAGCTGTAAAGATAAATGCTATTCGGCGTGCCTGTTCATGCATAAATCGACTTCGTTGATCGATTTTTACGCAATGGTACAACAGTATAGGTAATAAAATATGGTAAATTTGTCTTGAGATTCTCTGACGTTGGAAGGCTGTAAAGTCAGGCATTTCTTTGCAGATTGAAATAATGTATTGAACCAGTATTAGCGCACGGCATTCGAGCCGTTGTATAAATAACATAATATTCAAGAACGTACTGATAGTGTTTCAACAGATCTAATCGAACAGCCACATAAGTTTCCAGAGTAATGAACTTTCTGCACCTGAATTGTCAAAAATATTAATTACGGCAAACACCCTCTGCGATAGGTGTTCATACGTAGTATAGCCATTCGTCATATTATTATTATCTTCGAGAGTATAGATGGTATCATGCTTGATACTTGTCGAACACGGATTATAATATTATACAGAGGATTTTGAGAGGATCGATAAAAGGCGAGATCGACAGATTTGTGGGCCTAATTGATTTTGTTTGCAAGGATTCCGGTGATAACTTCTATTAGCGGCACACTCAAGCCCATCGCTTATAACCAATTTATTGATTCGTTTTCATACTTGGTCTGAGCGATGCTAGATGAACGAACGATCGCCCACGGCGTTATTCATAACATATATCTCCATCATACATTTTTTCAATCGCGTTACATAAGTGACAAAACTGGTTATGCAGATTTGAATCTGTCGCATTATTCGAACTAGGAGCTACATATGATTCTATCATGAGTGGCTCGGGGGTCTTCGCTAATTTCAGGCACTCACACCTCCTCTCTGATTAAAATTCAACTCTGTTACTATCGAGTATCGAGGTGAAGTTAAGTTTCGCGGCTTGAGGTCAGAGTCTTGCCTTTTCTTGTTCACTTCTCCAGAGTCATCTCAAATCCCCCCCCCCTTCTTCTACCTTTTCTTTCAAGCTGGTGAACTCGTGGAGTTGAATGTGTACACAGGAAACTCGGAAGAAGGTGTTCGATTTTTGTTTTCACTCGCGTACAATCCCTGCTCAGCTATCACGATGAATAATAATATATCTATCGTGTACACGTAGGGTGGCCAGAAAACCTGTAAATTGTAACATGAGTGAGGTAGTTTTGTCACAAGTAGAAAATTATTCAGACGGTATACGAAAAATGTGAAAGTTAATTTGAATTTTGGTGGATTTAGGAGGTCTAAGTCCCTTGAAAAATTCAATTTTCGTTTTGAGAAGTTGTCTGCTTCGAAGTAGTGGAGTCTATCATCTGAATTCCCACGGTCACCTTGATCCGAGAATAAAACGACAGCGGGCTAGCACTTTCACATCGGTTTGAATGTACCAGAGTCTAACGTTAATGGTAAAATAATGATCGAAGGCAATATCGTATTTACGACGAGGTGAATTCTCTATTAATTATTCTCGAGCCAAGGCAATGTACAAATCGGAAAACGCGATGCTCCGGTGATTTTTTCGTTTTGTTCAATTGAAGCGTAAGATGCGATTGTTTGGAGTAGAGCTATCTACGTATTGAGTCATTCCTCGAGATTAGCTGCATTTCCTTCAGCTGTAGCGGGATCAGCGATTGACTATACTGGAAAAGGTTAGGCACCGCACCTGCTACCGTTAGATCGTCACAATTTTGGTACCCAGTAGCCAATCCGTAGGCAGAAAGTGGTGTAATACTGAACACGTGAACCTGACGGGACTTTTTATCTCTGGAAATAGGTGAACCCGAAAGAATAAAAATCGATATGCAATCGAAGGCAGCATCGATGGATGAAAATCTAACCGTTTAGTTTTGGATTCGAAGACCTAAATTTTGGGAGTTGTCTAGAAGGGAATTGCGAAGATGAGAAAAACATTCTAACGCTCTCTGGCGAATCGTGAGTAATACCACAGGTTCCTGGATATTGAAAAGGCATAACAATCCTACCCTACGTATTCGAACCGACGAATATCAACTCGTTTCCTTTTCTCTTTTCATCTTCGGGCTTTCCTTTTATCCTGCGAAACTGGGGTACCAAATTTTATTCGTTCGCAGCGTGGACGAACATTGTTCGTTTTCTTTGTTCGTACTATGCAAGTATTCGGCTCGTACAATAATCGTGATGCAAGTTTCATGTTCCTGTTTCTCACTCTTTCATGAGCTCCAAGCGACGATCGTCGGGTTTTGATACGGTTACGTGGGAACAATGCAGGAAAAATAATAGCGGAGTTAAGGCAGGAAAATGCGAGCTACGTATAAGGTTCGGTTCTGAATAACATTTTCCTTACAGTTATATACATAAATGTGTATATACGTACCCATGTGTATTCCTACGCTCCACGCATATAACAGGAAATTGGATCGCCGCAGCATTCAGGGCGGCCAAGCTGCGAGAAGCCTGCTAGTCGTCGAATGGACCACAAAAGCGGCAACGAGCCATGAAATTGCCCATCTCAGGCGCGCTGGTTCGTCGTCTATAGCCTGACCTGAACTCGCCTTTAAGTGATTACACCAAGGTAATGAAAGAAGAAGGATTACCCCAAAATAGATGGGGAAAGTGGCGCATTTTGATCAGCGGCTGACACAGATTCCGACTCACTTTCAACAGATTGAGAATTTCATGGGGGAAGTGGAGAAAATCTCCGAGCTTAGGGGACTTCTAAATCGATCTGCGTTTCAGCGATCTACGATCTACCTATAACTATATGGCAGCCATTTGAATTGTATATTAATTGAATAGACGGAGTTCAGCCTCGGTGAACAGACACACTCGATAAAATCTCTGCAGCGCATAATCAATTTATCCGAATTACGGCATTGGATGATATATATGCACGTGTGGATCGCCCTGCTCAATGAAACACGATTACAAACATATACGACTGCGCGATATGACGTATGAAGAAAACCAAGAACGAAAAATGAGGAGGGAGGGGGGGAGATAACGGAAGCGATGAGATTCGGTACCGCGTTGCGAAAGCTTGAAGACAGATGTTTCAATAAAGAATATAAACTGATACTCCTGTCGAGATTTATTTTTGTAAATGTTCAGGAATTGCGGAAGAACAAATGAAAAGATTATTTGAAAATTTAAAACAGTGAAATATTATAGAGCTTTTCACGCTGATGCGACGGGGGAGGGGAACTCGGCTGAAATTCGTATTACGCGAGCCCAGCAACGTATAAAGCCTGCACACGTCAGGTGCGGATTAATTGAAACCAATAATTCAAGATAGATTCGGCTGCGAGAGTGCCATCCGTAAAGTTTTGTCTGAATTACCAATTTTCCCAGATGTAAAGTTACACATAAATCCTCACAATCAGCTTTATTTCTTACACGTTTCTACGATTTCTATCCGTGACCCGTATTCTACTTGAGTGATTCCTCACTCCTTGGCACCGCGGATATTGCGGATAGATGAATCACTTCTTCAGGGCTAAAATAACGCGGAGATGAACGGGGGGGGCAGGGGGCTAGCACTCCAAATTACTTTGTAGTCTTCAACATAAACCAATGACTATTTTCGTTCACTGATTAGTTGCGCATGTACAGATGCGACGTATGTATTCACTTGTACACTTCAAACTACATAGCATATCCCTTTCACGGTTCTGGAATATCTTCGTAATGACTTACGAGGCTCCCGTAAGAAAGCCATTCTCTTCCATATAAGGGGTAGATACATAGTTAACCCCCGATCGCCGATGAATCTAAGCGCTCAGATTTTCATTCTGGGATATACGCACAATATACCTACATTCAAGGTATATTATACAATTTTTCCGGCTAAATTATCCATCAAGCCGTTTTCTTTCCGACACGGTTCATGCGAGGGAAAAATTGCGTGCCGTTGAAAGGCCTAGCAATTTTCTTCAGTTCAAATTTGTTTTATGGAATACACGAAGCTTAATTTTATATTGATTAACGATCTTCTCTGCGATATATTTATAGTAAGGGATACCGGCGAAGTACGGTGTACGTACGATGGGGCACCTAAATTGTGAAGAAAACCGGAGCATAATGTGGAGCCGGGGGCAAGACGGGGTACCCCGAAATTTCAGTATTTTCCGGGCAGGATACACGGTGTGTATAGGTATACATATCTTCAGCTTCCATGATAAGCGCGGCTGAATTGGGGTATACTCGGCAGAGTTTGAGCCGATACAGTTCACACTGGAGAATATAAAATTGACGCGAAGGTGTGATCATTTGAAATTTGAAGTATGAAATTTTCTGTCGCATTCAGTATAAATGTATGAGTAACCGATGAAAACAAAAAATGGAAACGTACTCACAAGAATCTTGTAATCTCGCAGTGTATGTACTTTGGTCGGTTTTGCCCGGAACGGTCTACATATATTACTGTCATCGGTTCGATTCCCGAAATGCAATAGGAAAACGTTGTTAAAATCTCCATAACTCCGCGGTTATTCTGTTTAGTGTCCCGGTTCTGCCCCGGTCTTTTCCCCAGGGCATGTCTGCGCAACATTTATCGATACGAGTATCAAACCGTGGCCGCGTGGGCTCTTTTCACTCATATATCCAATGCCGCATTCTCATTTCCTGCATAGATGACGAGCGTTTTGTTTTCACGCAGTAATAAATATCACTGAATGTAGTATTATAGTAATATCTCGTCTACCCATCCATAATTCTGTTGCAAATTTAACTACGTTTAGTATAAACTATGGGCTACCCTATACCACACCGTGGTCCAATAATTTAGATACGTCATATCAGAAGACTAGCGATTTGAACGCCGTGTATATGATTGAGTATCAATCATGCGATGTATCTACGCCTCGCGGTAAAGAGGCTCACAATCAGTTAGTTACATACATTCTACGTTCGGGAATAGTGATGTACGCATGTACACGACGTCTCGCCGTAGAGGCTTCCCGGAGAATTATTAACTCGAATAGTATAGTTGCTACGTACAGTAGTCTCCCGTTCGTCGGAAATGACAAGGGCAGATTCGAGCACCGCGATCGTTGAATTTTATATCGTCGCGCTCGGAAGATCGCTGTCGTCAAATTTTCACCGTGGTCTCCAAAGTAGAGCGTGTTGACCGATTTGATTAATATTCCGCGGTCTATTTATATCGTCGAATTGTAGGTACAAGTCGACATCATAGTACAGCTCGGACGGTTCAGATTCCTGTGACATTTTATCAAGTGATACGATTCAAATGGAGCTTTTTTCATTGCCATTATCAAACGCAGAGAGAGAGAGAGAGAGGGAAAGAGAGAGAAAATCTCCGTTCATATGTACGGACTCACATCTTCATTTACATTTTTAAATATGGAAGTGATAATTTCAGCGGCGATATCATGTTTTTAGAATATTATTTCAACTTGCTCTGGCGCTGCGTGATGTGCTATTCGGTTATCTAACTACGAGACCAGACTGAGATGACACGTATCCACAGTTATCTCAGTTTTATCGTCATTCAATTAAAACATGAGCCGAGGGACTTGAACTCTCATGAAGGATTTTTTTCTTTTACTCGAAATTTGATTCGTAGCATGATTTCGCTCGGGATTATTTGTGTCAAGTATATCATGCACGTGATTATCACATCGGAACGTGATCAAGTCTCCATTAATATTATGGATTTTCATAAACAAAAAAATGCTCTCCAACTCCGTCGCGTAATCAAAACTGAGAGAGCTATGTTATTATACCGAGCTACTAGACTCTAGAGAAGTCGGGTTTTGCCCAATGTCTATTATTAGCTTGTACAGTGAGGTCATCCCGGCCTGCTTTTCGAACTGACCATCGGTGGCGGTCGGTCTAGCTCAGACAGAGACCTTCGCAGCGTTATTCGCCATTCGGGGCAGATTACGCGTCCGTGAATTCGTGCACAAAGCCCTGCCGGCGAACGATCAGTCGTTAAATTTATATATTCGTTACATGTCGATGTTGTTACTAAATGGGAATTCGGAGTCAACGCTGGCATTCTAACCTAGCTAACATGAGAAATATTCATTTTTCATCGAATCCGATCGATTTGTTGGAAAAGTGAAATACTTAGATACTTTCTGCGATCGTATACTCAATGAATTCCCGAAGTTTCATCAAAATCGATCGTGTAGCGTTTGCGAAAATTTACGTTTCTGTACATTTAACGTAGCCAGTCCGAATTCCCCCTGAAATTTGAAAATCTTGAACATTATTGTTGAAAGTGTTCAATTGGGCGTTCGCTGACTCTTTGCTATACTTTGCAGTGGTAGACCGGTATATGATTATTTCTATTTATGAAATATCGCCGATTCGGTTGAATTCTTTTAACGATGAGAGAATTGAGATGGGAAAAACACGGCTGGTTACGCATGTTGTTCTGATCTGAAAATAAATGTAACCACCGCGCCGTCAAATCTCTTTCCCGCATTCCCTCGGGCCAATACGTGTAGTATAGGTACTACACGTATCTTGCCTTTCTTGTTCCCTGTTTCTTCTCCCTTTTCTCCTCCTGGAGAACTCACGACTGAAATTTAGGTAAATAACTTGGACTTGGACTCCCTCTCGATTACTAAGAGGCGTAACCCTCGAGGGACAAGCCTGCAGAACGACGCGGCACGCTGAGCAGACGCAACGTAAATTAACAGTAATTTAATTGGAGTATCTAATCTACAAACGCGCAGGGTGAAAGAGTCGTTGCTAATGAATTGAGTCGTCAAACATTTCTTCAACAATCGCCCTGAAATGGAAACGAGAAAAGACAGCCGCGTCGCTTGTGTTCGCGTCAATCTACTCTCATACCTTGTACCTGTTCGCGTCTCAACTCTTCAATTGAAATCATTTACAAATTATGAAATGAACCGACAGCTGAGCTCGTTATATGCCGAATATGATTTCAGATCACACGAAGATACATACATGTATAAATCGTAACGCGAAAGAACTTACTTTCGCCATTTTAGAATCTTGCCAATTTACTATACATTATACCTATAAGAATTTGACACGCGCGTAAAAAGTACCGCGTGTCGTTCTTATATAATCGTTCGAGTAAAGCAGATGCGGTGTTTGTTAGAACTTGTTTCTAGTGGAAAGGATCCAGAACTTCTCGTATTTTGCCGTATTACACTCCGATTCTAACTCCATTCCAGCATACCTGTAAATTTGAAGCGCACGAGTAACTCAAATCTGGAACTCTATTGACTCAAATTTTACTGTGTATCCACTCGCCATTTTTTGACGAGAGTTATCATCCAGTATAAGTCCGTGTAGATAAATGAACGTCGCAGAGAGTTCCGAAGGTGCCATTTGATCAGGCTTCTTAATTCTTTGAAACAGGGTTCTACGTTCAGAAGCCAAGACAAAGGTCTCCTGTCCTGAGAATAAAGTTGGATATCGAATCTTCGAAGATGAAACTTTTCCTCATTAAGGAAAATATTCTCATCTTCAGAATCACCGTCGTCGTTCTTCTGCGGAAAAAGACTTTCATTCGGTATTAGCGATACGTGCGAGTTTTAAACAGACCTAATTGTTTAAGGGGGATTTTCAACAAGTGAACTGTATCTGTTCGAAACTCAGTGTTCTGTTATCTCCCTCTTTCTGTATCTCCTCCTTTCTGAATTAGATCTCAGTACTCTTAGCTACGATTCGACGGATATGATATCATATCACCTTCAACCTACGAAGGTCAACGTGCCTCTTTTACTACGGGTACCTACTCAGTTTTAAAGCCACTTCTCTTTTGAGAACCTCTCGTTGAGTTGATGGTACAGATGAACCTGGAGGTATACGGTTTCTACTTCCTTTCCAAAGCGTTGACACATAGAAGAAGAGTATTTAGTTACATCGTTTGAAATGTTTCATGTGAAACCGTACCTATAAAGAGCCTAGCCGTACCTACGGAGGTAAATTGCGCGGAATACACTCTCAAACGTGAAATATTCGGATGAAAAATACTAGCGGAATCTTCAACATTCTCATATTTTACTTACGGAGGAACAATAACGTCATGATGGACGACGATTTACCAGAGCATAAACTCGCGCGAGAGGATTTTATTGTACAATCATGGTATAAA
Organism: Phymatocera aterrima; assembly: GCA_963170745.1. Lineage (NCBI taxonomy): Eukaryota > Metazoa > Arthropoda > Insecta > Hymenoptera > Tenthredinidae > Phymatocera > Phymatocera aterrima. Next base: position 16,176,872 of record OY720661.1, on the reverse strand, counting down.
CCACTCTGGATATCGTAACTGGCGGCGTCGCTAGGTATAATTATTATCTATCTGGGAAGAATTCAGTGGGGAAAACAAAACAGAAGAATTCGTTATCGTATCCGGTCATAAAATAATTTTGAGCTTCTGAGTAATTGACCGAATTCGTACAGACGAGATACAAAGTGCTTACGAGGAGGCTCGTGGGTGAAATTAATTTTCTCCCGAAGAGATACGGTAGGACGATATTTTGAAAATATGAATTCTTTCCGTAGGAAGTCGCACGGGTCGGGGGTTCATGGATCCGGATTCTGTTTTCCGAGCCATTTGTCATTTCCCACGTTTCTCATAACGCTCTTCTACCGTAAAGCTTCAAGCTTGTCTGGTAATCAAAAACCTTATGAGAAGCGTTCGCCGTCCTGCCGTGTGAAAAAGCTGGTAGTTAGAAATGAGGAGAAAAAAAGTCACGTGAAAAACGGAAACTCCGTTTTTTATCGAGTAATAGATCCATGTTTTATGCCAGCCCCTGATTGCGATAAAGAAGAAAAATTATGAATGTACACGCCGTATGCCCTATACTTGGCAGCTTGGCGGACACGACTGATCGTAAAATATCGCATGAATAGGTGTAACCTACCATACGATGAATAATAATCACATTAGTGCCAGTATATGTATTACATACAAATATATATATATATACGTATTGAAATTTTGCCTGTAAATTTTGGCCTCGTTTTATACGCCGTAGAGGAAACTGTAATATACGTATAATTATCGTTAATATTAATAGATAGCATGTGCCAGCTGTATCAGCTGGTTATAAATTTGACAGAGGGGTGGATACGCGATTAAAAATATTGTTCTGTCGTTTTTCGTTTTGTGATTACCTTCAATTCGAGCAAAATTGATATCCATTTATTCATCTGCAGCTTCGTCTCTCACCTTTTCACAAAGCAATTTCATTTCGTCTGGATTTTTTCTCCGTGATCGGTTGGAATAGATTTTAATATTTCATTAATGGATGATATCGAGCCCCTGTTAGCGGATGGGAAGGCCGATAAATCTACTTGAAATTTATGTCCCGAATCTTCTCTTCCTTTCATTCCTCAGGGTCATTCCTTTTATTTCACGCACGCGCTTTCGCCAACTAATCTATTACAGCTTTTCCAATATGGACGTCCTTGTAGCTGCACCAGCAAAATCAGCCCACATGAAAAAGAGTGGTGGGAGGTTTTCTTACTTTTGTCTTACAAATTTATAATCACTTTGCCAAATTTTTTACTCCTCACAGTTTCGAGTAATCGTCGTGTGGCTCAGCTTTAGTCAAAGCTGCACCAGCCACATCCTAACTTCGCTATATTTCCCGCTACAAAGGTGTACTGTACGTCAAAATTTTGTACTTTTTTATTATCTTCGAAGGTTATCAACCAAAAATTTTCATTCGTAATTCTGAAGGGGGCAAACAACACTTATTCCCTTATTTCAGGCACAGCGATCATCTAACAAGATTATTGGGCCGAAATTATTAGCAATAGGGACTGGTTTCCACCTGAAGATATACAAGTATACCTTGAAACGATATGAAACATCCGAAAAACAGCAGATTATGCTGATGAAAAAAGTCCAGCCCCGAGAACGTGCGTATTCATCGAATTCCATCGACTTCTCGCTTAGCATATATTTTTTACTCGGGTTTCGTACTTTGGGCGATGTACAGAAATTGCAGTTTTACTTCGCATTTTAATACGGAAAGACAAAATCAATTTTAATTTGCGCCAACCGATGTATTGAAACGTCAGGTTAGGTTGGATTGGGTTAGGTTAGGTTAGGTTAGGTTAGGTCAGGCTGCACGTTTATCGGACCAGAGGTCCAATACCTGACGAATTAATACATCGGTTGGCGCAAATTAAAACTGATTTTCTCTTTCCGTTTTTGCTGATGAAGAATAGTTTGAAAAACCTTTCTTGATTTGAAAAACATAGTCTGAGCGAAAAGTGGATGATATTCGATAAAAACGAATGTTTCCGCGGCTTTCTTTTTATTACCGCTTCCCAACGCCCCCAAACATTTTTTATCGTTTCGAAATACACCTACGTTGGTGTTTTCCCAGCAATTTTTTTATTACTACGGTCCTACGCCCCCTAAATGTTTTTTATCATTCCGGAGTACAGGTATGTATGTACCTGTTCGAAAACAACAGCGCATCCAAGAACGGTGAGTAAAAAATTTCATCACCGCGGAAAGTGGATCAAATTCGGAATACATAAATACTTGCGCATCTTTTTTCTCATCGCTCCAGCTCGATGACCTCCAATTTCTGTACATCGCCCAAAGTACGAAACCCGAGTAAAAAATACATGCCAAGCGAGAAGTCGATGGAATTCTCCGTTCTGGGGGCTGGACTTTTTTCATCAGCATAATCTGCTGTTTTTCGGATGTTTCATATCGTTTTAAGGTATACTTGTATATCTTCAGGTGGAAACCAGTCCCTATTGCTAATAATTTCGGCCCAATAATCTAGTTAGATGATCGCTGTGCCTGAAATAAGGGAATAAGTGTTGTTTGCCCCCTTCAGAATTACGAATGAAAATTTTTGGTTGATAACCGTCGAAGGTAATAAAAAAGTATAAAATTTTGACGTATAGTACACCTTTGTAGCGGGAAATATAGCGAAGTTAGGATGTGGCTGGTGCAGCTTTGACTAAAGCTGAGCCACACGACGATTACTCGAAACTGCGAGGAGTAAAAAATTTAGCAAAATGGTAATAAATTAGTAAGAAAAAAGTAAGAAAACCTCCCACCACTCTTTTTCGTGTGGGCTGATTTTGCTGGTGCAGCTACTAGGACGTCCAATATGGCACCCGGTAATTCCACGGGACATACATGAAGCGCACCATACCTATACATACGGATAAGGAAGTCACGTGGAAAAATTAAAGGCGTGAACCGTAACCTGTATAAAAATTGATACGACATTGTATGTCATTCCAATGAATTATTTTGGCTTCAGTACTTCCAGTAGGTCGACCAGCTTTGATCTGTAACGTGAATTTTCTTGAGTGGGAGAAAGCATCAATCGTAGAAAGTTTTACGGAATCAAAACTACTGAATTCCGCTATTATGTGGTATGTCACGTATGTACCTAATACATCAAATCGTGAAAAAAATTTGGAGACGATTCTGAAAAAATAACTTTCTAAGTGTACAGTCCTTTTCTACTCGCATTATTTCTGTGCGGATGAACAAAATCAAAGCTTTGTGTTCCACGGCTATCAAAATCCAACAAGTTTCATTATCCGCGTTATCTGATCGTTTTTAACAAATCCACGATATTTGTGGATCACTGACTCAGGCTTACAACATTATCCCAATGTCTCTCTGATATTTTTTCCATCGCCGAAGAGTGCAGTTAAAATCGGCGAGGGTAATGTATAATTGCTGCATTTCATGATTCCATCATTGCAGACGCAATTATTGTGGGATTTTTGATCTTTCATGTACACGTAGACTCACGTGGGGCAATTTGAAACGTGAATGCGATTGAATTCCTGATCCTCACGAAATATAGGTGAGCGAATATTTTCACGAATAGGATCGATGAGCGGTTAGCTGAATTCGTTAACATGATATTACCGTCTTGGTGATCATCTGTTCGAAAAATTTCGTTCTAACTTTCGATACCAGTTTCGTATTCTCAAGAAGACATCGAAGGCTCGCTTATTGTTGAAAAGTTCTTCACCACCCCCATTCTGAACCATCGAGGAACTACTATGTGTCTATATAGACTTGTCACCTGTTCGGAATGTCAAAATTCAAACGAAAGATCGGGAGTTCAGAGATCGTTGCGACAGAAGATCGATTCTGGCCGTTTTACTCCACCTATAGTACCTATACATGCATATCTTCTTTTTTTACGGAAAAAAAGAGCGGAAGAGAAAACCTGAGGAAAGACGACGGTATTTCAGTGAGAAGAAGATAACACAACGACAAGGAATCAGATAGCGAGGATCGAAACTCGTGGCCTATTGTTCGAAGGGAGCACGAAGAGATTCTTCAACCTGCACGAACCGGACACCACCCAACTTATCTCATTCAGCTTCAACGCTCTATTTTGCCAATCGATGTGAATACCTGCCTATTCACGCCGATCTCTTATCATATTGAACGAATCACTCCTCTACGGCAGTGCTCGCATATCCATCATTGTTTGGTATTTTATTACCAGAGTTAAGGAGCTGTGACAACACATGACGATTATAATTACGCCTTTCCGAATAGTCGACGGACAGTACAGATAGTGGTATGAATTTCAGTTTGCCGAAAATAATGCCGAAAATTTATCTTACACTGGACTCTAGAGCGAGATCCACGCGCGCAGAATCCTCAATCGAACAGCTTTTATCTTTAGAGTTTTCGAGTCTCGGTAGTTTTCAAAGGTCCCGGTATCCGCCAAATGATGAACGTTATGAATAGGCGTCTTATTAAAAAGTGCGGCTCAAAGCTTCTATCGGACATTCTCACAGATCCCGGAATTGCAAGACTCTGCGGACTAGATTGATCGAAGTTCGTTGGGAGTTCTGCGGAATATTTTGCCCAAGGATTGAACGTACCCTGCTTATCGTCTCCTCCCGTTTTCTCTTCTTGTTTGTTCTTCATTTTTCCTACCGTTGAATATTCCTGAGATATTTTTCATACACTGGAGAAAACGAAAAATAAAGTGAAGTCACCGTTGGTGGTTCTTCTTCCTTATACATCCGAGACTCTTGACTGGTTCCAATATTCCCACCGGTATACCCAACTTACAATTTCTTTTCTGGCAGACGACGTCGACAGATGTGATCTAAGATCTTGGATCTAGCCGCTGCAGTAGAACGAACGTATAATAAGAAGGGGGCGGTTCGGGATGGTGGTCTCCATGACGATGGGTAGCCATTGATTTCTCTCTTCCTCTTCCTCCTCTGGCGCTTACAATTCTCCTCTCTTTCGCCCTCCCATTATCCCGTCCACGATGTACCTACATACAATATAGGTATTCCTTCGGCGGATCACTTATGCTCTGTATTATAATAATTATATACCAAATATGTATATTCTAGAAACTCGTACCAGACGTACTCTGTGTAATGCTCTCGATATAATTAACCGACCTGGATTCCCCGAGCGCAATTATTTGATTCGCAGACAGGAAATGCAGAAACAAGAAATAGTAAATTGCCTGAGAAATGATTGCAGAATTTTTGCTCAATTTTTTTCGGTAACAAAAAGTTTATTCCAATTTGTTGAACATCGACGGTGAAAAATGTTATCATTCCGCGAGCGAACATAATTTTATTGGAAATTTTCAATAAACTATTAATTCCACCTCCGTGTCTTGGTAGGTATTCGGTAATTATTCGCGTCACAATACTCCCGATGAATGGGAGAAAACAAAATGAATAAAACAATAAAATTGAATTAGAGAGATCGCATTTATTCGCCTCTGCAAAATCTGTCGTATGTATATATGGTTGCAGTAATTCTACGGGAGCAGCTTAATGACGCGATGAAACAAATTTTATACCTGAAATCCGCGACGTCCGCACGTAATGTTCCGATAGGTATTTTGACGCAACTCATAAATAATTCGTAACGGAGATGTTTCCACCGAGTGCATACGCGGATCCGTGCCTTCAAGTGCAACGATTGCAGTGATCGTGCGGTTTTTCATATCGACTATTGCAGGAGCACCAGCTCAACCCAGCGGGGGCCCCTCCACCATTCAAAGTCGAATGTTAGTGCACGTGCCCGGAATTCACACGTGGGCAGGTCAGCCATGTCCAATCGAGGAAGTGATTTCTACCGATTATTAAACAATATCTGGACTTTCGATATTTCGATTCGTTCAAATTGTCGTACAGAGCACACAATTTCAAAGTGTGCATGTACAGCTGCACGTGTTGCGTAGAATTATATTTCATCCATGTACACAATACTTGTGCGAATGATGAAATAGAATTACAGATTGTACACCTGTAGTACCTGTGTTTGTACTCCGCCCAGAGAAACTATTGCGTCAAATCATTTGTACGTATGTATACACAGGTATATAATAGGAACCAGCTTGTATTTGTTCTCGTTTTGTTCTTTATTTTATGAATTATGTCCGAGGTTGCGAGTCGCTTGAAACCATTTGCAATTACTACCTACATATCGAATCTTGAAAGTATGATTACATCTACGAACGGCCGGAAATGAATCATTGACTCATTGCCAATATTCATTCGTTTTACAGCGTGCAGTTTCATGTGAACTCGATAATACAGTTCAAGATATTTTTCCATTATACTTGACACGTGGCCGATGAAAATTCAGTTTTCTTTTCGCGCAGTACCTTACTCGACTAATTATTCATTTTGAAATCAGTTTGGTACGTATGCTCCAAATTATTTCTATTTCTGCGCAATTTGTCTGTCCGGTGATGCGGAGAAAGCAATTCCGAAAGTTGCTCATTTCAGCCGAATTCTGTGTTAGTCCTCAATCAATACGCACCTTACATACAGTTTGATATGCAGAATGACTTTCAGTTTTAAAAAATTGCTACCCGAGCTCCACCACTCACCTTATACCTAATTGCCAAGTGATGCGAAAGTTACGGCTTAATTTTTTCATCCCACGATTTAATTAAAATTTCTTAATTACTTAAACGGAAGATGAATACCTCTCAGCTGTATACCTACCCTCCGTGGTCTTCCCATTGGCCACTCCAAACTTCCACTCAACAAAGATACATCATTATTTTCTCATACAGTTCAGTTTATTATTCTCAACATAATTTACACATTGTTACGACGTCTAATGTTTCTTTATCTTCAACGCCCTAAATTGCCCTCATCGCGTAACGGTGTAATGCGGTAACATGACGGCACATCTTTTGGATCTTTTCGATTGAAGGCCATCCAGTTATTGATCGTCCAGTGCCATTTATTCGTATAACTTATCGCGCGTTTGCCTCACCTTCACCACCCATACGCCAACTGGATTCATTGTATATTACACGCGACGACATCTGAATTAGCTACTTCAGGAACGAGCTATTTCATACCCTGCTCGAAGCTATAGAACTGATCGAAAGTTAAAAGAGAGAAATGGGAACGAAAAACGAATCATGGAGCAGGCGACAAGCGAACGGTCTCGGTACGAGACTGCAACAGCCATTCAACGCGTTGCGATATTTGTTAAAATTCATGTAAACCTCATTAATCTCATCGGCAGTAGACTCAGTAGCCACTGATGTGTCAAGTCAAAACCGTGTGCTCCATGATGTAGACTGATCATGTTCATGTTACGTGGTCCGAAACTTCAAACGTGGCGACCTTCGGAGCTAGACCATTATCGTGCAGGCCTGTACATACCACCATCAGTGGTAAAGTTTACGTCTGCAGAATTACGAGCTATTCGAATTGCACCACAAAAGCCGCGATGCGGTACTTTATGAGAGACGAATGCACGGCAATCTCCCCCAGAGATAATTACGATATGCTTCACGTAGGTAATGTTTATGGGGTCCCTCCAATTGGAGCGACACATCCAAGCCTCGATGTTTGCTGCAATGCGACGCCTTCCCTTCGTCACCTTCGGCTTCGGTATACATTCGCACTCGTGATTCTTGGCTCCTGACCTTTCTGCATTGGGATTGGCATGGGTGATAGTAGTGGCCCTCGGTCTATGGCGAGGGTGGAATAATAAGTAGATGCCAACTGTGCAAAGCCAGAATCCCCGAGGATCAGGAATCGAGGACACTATCCGGGTGTCCAGCGGCCACGTTTACGTAACGCTCTTGCGCGTATTCCGACTTGGTTAGAATGCCATTAAATTTATATTCGAAATCCTGCTCACTGGCGACCACGCAAAGCTCAAAATATCATTAAATCAAATTGAAACTAGCCGCAGGCTGAAGGGTACGGTCGCGTAGGTATACCTTTGCAAAGTTAACTAACTTTTCTATGACATTTGATCGTTTATTAGTGGGTTTTGCTTGGTTTTATATTACTGGTTGATAGACTTCATTTCATCACGTTTACTCCCTACATTTTCTACGCCTTTACCAGTTCAGTCGGAGTGTGTTTTAATTAACCCATTTCAGTTAATCGATAAAGTCTGAACAATCGGTGGTGATTGAGGCTAACGAAGATATAGAGCTCGACGTGTACAAACTGTTTCATGATTAACGGTGAAAAAAAACACACATTGAAATCGATAAATAGAAATGAAAAATCGTGGGTGGAAAATCTGGATATTTTATTCCTAGTTCAATTGAAGAGGTGGCTAAAATTTCACTAATATGTGGGAAACGTCCGACACTGATTCAATGATTAACAGAATCTACCGCGTATCGTGCAGATTCCTCTCAGGGCCAAAAGCGGCGCCCTTATTCTACCGTTGATTTTCTCAATTACGTATGTTATTACAATGAAATTATGCTAACGTCGTTTTCATACCAACGTTGATAAATTCAATTTGTTTTTACCCCTAATATATTGCCAACTTCTATCTTGGTAAACAGATTCTCACAATCGCGAATCACACACCGCCATAAACATCCCCCTCTTCTCACAATCAGTGAGTGTCGGCATAACGATGCACGAAGTTGCCAATATTTCCTTGTTCGTCGAGTTACTCGATCTTGTTTTATCGTCGCTATCGTATGATGATTATTATTATTATTGTTATTATACCAGTACAATTGTTGAACGTAGGTGCATATTGTTGAATGTAGCTACGAATGCCAGCCACATTCTACGGTAATGATTCTAGTGGTCTAGATGCAGTTTTAGGCTTGGAAAAATTCTGTCTGGTACAAGTGTACCTACCTAGGTATCCATCAACGGTGTGTGAGAATAATATTGCTAGACTGGTTACCCCGGTTCGTATCCACGATATACCTAATTATACACGAGCTCTGTTGGCTACTGGCTAACAAGAAAAACGAACAAAAAGACGGTTGAATATCCGATATTTTGTTGGCACCGTAAAGGTCCTGCGCGTCCTGACGTCATCGACCACAACGCCTACCGTTGACCTTTGGCGCTTACCCTTCACCTTGAAGATACGTGTTGTACAGACACATGTGAATAGAAAAAAAACATCGGATAGTGGAAAAGAGGCCCGAGATCCTCGGGTGATTTTTACCAGTGACTTCTATAAACCGCGATCTCCTTTCGATGGGAATTTAGAACTTCCCGCGAAATCCCCGGCTCGACATAGTGTCACGTATTCAAACACGCCAGTTCTCAATGTCAGCTAAATTTTTTCCTTTCTTCTCTCCTTCGTCTTCTTTGACTTCACGGTCATGACCTCGGCTTGAAGATTTTCTTTCATTTCACGCACGTAAACCTATCCGCGTCGAGGATTTAGGTATACCCTTCTAAATCTCAACATTCAATATCATCCACATCAAACGTGATATACCGCATTGAGGGCGCCTTTGATCGACGTGCCTCCGGTGGGATGGATAGTTGGATTGATGGCTGTTGCTGTGATTCAGGGTATACGATGGAGAGATGAGTTAGCTTTGCAATCCATATAATGGCAGAGGAGAAACACAGAGTTATACAGACGAAGGAAAGAGCATGATGTTTGTGAGATACAGTAGAGATACATTGCACAATTGTATGATCCATGCGCCTGCGTCGACATAGTAACCGGTGAGACGTTGACCACAAAATTCTAGGTAACAGAATGCCTGGTATAAACGTGTAACTATTTATTTAAGGTTATCTGAATTCGGTAGCTTGGCCGGCGCGTGCAGTTGTCTTTTGTTCCTCTCGGTTCGGCTTCCTCTTCGCCTACGTCGAGCTGAAGAGAGCTCTGTTTGTCCGCTCATAAATAAATATAGGTAGTACCCACAAACGACGAACGGAAGTATTTAAACAAACAGAGATACATACGCAATTGGCATCAGGCATCAGAGTTTCAAGAACTGTGTAACCTGCGTACATCTGGGTTGTTGAAGGTGTGATAATATTGGCATAAGTATCACGATTACGTTACAGTGGAAATCTTTGGAATCCACTCAGCCAATGTGCGCCAAGGTCAAATTGCCTGAATTTTATTGGTCGATAGACTCGGGCGCACAGCCTACAATTAGCCAACTCTTCAGGAATATGACTGTATCGCTCGTCGACTGCTGTTTGCAAGATGGTTGATATCAGCGAACAGATGACAGAACATAATTGTTGAACACGCTTTTTGAATAATAAATACGATGATAGATTATGTGATCTTAGTTGCGAAGCATAACTTGTCCATTGCTGGACCCTATTCGCAATAGCGTCGGTTATCGTCTGTCATAGCAGACGATAGAGATGCCCTAGAGATATTCGAACAAGATTCGAATGAAACACAGAAGTTTATGATCGACCAATAAAATGACTCATACAGAATTCAAATTCAGTGAAATCGACCGAAAGATATCGAATTGGGAGTGGGACCTTGCGAAGCGTTAAGTAAAATTTTTTACCAATGAATCTCTCGGCGGATGTTATTAGTCAGTACTCCATGTGTAATTTGATGTTTTCCACGATTGCATGCTGTCTTTCCTTGACGAGATAGCACCATCGCGTATATTTGCTAATAACATATGACCGGTTGAACATATACGAGCAATTCACTTGCGGTCGAATACTTCTATAGAATTGATGCGTCACCCAAAAAATTCCCGTATTTTTCCAACAACTAATAACCGAGTGGCAGGCAGATGAAGTTGAGCGTTCGGAGACCCACAAAAATACCGCACTATTTTTCCATTCAAATCGAGATAAATAACAGACCAATTAGATGAACCAAAAAAATTGCATCTTCACAAGAAATTGTCAGAAACACTAATATGCATGTTTTTGTAAAATAACCCGCACATGTCCTTGGCTTGCGTTTTTATTTATTTATCTAATTTTTTCATTTATCTGTCTTCTCCTTCGCAATGAAAGTCACGAGGACATGATTAACGATGGTGCGTATCGTCTGTAATAAATTGCTCTTCTGGGGCTACTAGTTAGGCCGAGCTGGAAAAATTCATGTGCACTGCGGCACATTAATAGTTTTGCGATGAAGTTGGTCACCCTCGTGGCAAGCAGCTACAGGGATAAAGCAGAGACCAATCAGCGCGCCGTATTTTTAAATTTGTTCTAGTACATCACGCCGAATGGTCTCTGCTTTACCCTCGGAGTAACTTACTGTTAGCGTGGCTAGCTTCAGATCGAAACCATCAATGTGCAGGACTGTACACACATCGAAACAACGAACGACTGACTATTTTCAAATTAGCTTGAACTTTTTGTTGCCTTCTTCCGTTCACTTTCACAGGTAGTTGAATTCACTCTGAATTCATCCGTGTGTCTATTTACACGGTTTGTTCACTCTATTCCCCCATTGAAACTTGGCGTACTGAAAACAAGTGTCATACATACTATTCTAGTAGGTCTAGTTGTACTAGCATCATGCCGAATAATATAGGCGTAAATGATGGCTAATGGCACGTAAGTGGGCGGCAACTTATACAGCTGCGTAACTACCAAAGTCCGGTAATATTACACGCTGTCTGACCGTGAAACGTACATCACCGTTGCGCTATTCACTCATCCAATTGTCCAGAAGCACAAAAGAATTTTTGTCATCTTACGGCTGTAATTGGTTATATACATTTCATAGACAATGCGTTTGTATTAATTAGTCGAGCTGCAATTGCACGCGTTTCCTACTTTCCTGATTATGAATTTTTTCATTCTATTTTCGTGTACACCATTCTCTCGTCATTTTCCTATTATGCTTACCTTCATAATATTGATCGATAGTTCATTTTTTGTTGGGTGTCAGTATATAGCCGTACAGTACCTACCCGACGACCAGTTAATCTGTTATTCACATCATGTTCCAACGAAATGAGCGCAAATTTATGAGCAAAATAATTGCACCGAAAAGTATGGTGGTATGGCCATAAATGATACCATGCTCCATTGGAAAATGGGGTCGATATTTTTCTTACAATGTGGTATGTATATATACATTGCAATTAGTAGTTTTTGGAAAAATGATGAAATTGTTTATTTTCAAATTATTTTCTTTCCTTCCTTGTAACGGTTTTCACAATTCCGATCAGTGCTACGTTTCAAAACGACGTTTGCTCGAATTGGACAACGAATTGCGTTGTGGCATGTTCACGTTACGATCGCTCAAGACACATCTTACGCCATTTGAATGGTGTCACAATTGTGATATTGTATAGTATATTAGCGTGCAATAAAGCGGAATGTAGTGCCTATTCTTGTCGTTATTTGCTATTTATTTTAACTGCTGAAGATTGGTGTATGCAATTTGCATTTGCGGCCAATCTTGATATTCTGTATCAACGGGTATCAGCTATGTCTGTCATCAAAGTTTTCAAGCAGTAAAAGTAGGTGGCAAATAACAACAGCAGAAGTATAGATTCCGCATTATTGCACGCTAAGATATTCAAAAACATAATGTAACTAGTTAAATGGCGTGAAATATGTCTCAAGAATTTATAACTAAATGATGCCGCAACATGATTTCTAGTCCAACTCAAAAAAGAAATAAACTCTGTGGCACATTCCCCGATTTTCAATCCCCATCTACCGTTATTAGAATTCCGAAAATTACGTATGTTGTGTATACCAGTCCATTTAACAAAATTTGAAGAATGTTCAAAAATTGAAAAACAGGTATTTCTATTCTTTTTTCTTCTCTCGATCGAAATTCTTCCATATTTTCCAGTATAATACCACTTGAGTATCACTACAACATACACCACGCCGATCGGAATTTATGAAACATTGTAACCGTTGCAGTGAAAAAAATTGAATAATTTCGAATGAAACAATTTTATTTTCCTCCGGGAAACTGCTGAGCGCGTAGAAACGTGACGGCTCCATTATACGGAAAAAGTATAGATCCCACTTTCTATTTGGGTATGATGTGGCAGCTATTTTACACCAGCCATGCTCTTTTTTTAAATTTTGAACTTTGTTACTTTTACCCTCTTTTTAATAATAAACATGATTTCTTGTCAATCGAAGTCACGTAACGAGTATTGCCTACTTCAGCTTTGGTGGCAGGTGGAATACTTTTTTGAATCATGCCATACGCCCCCGAATACGCCCAAATGTTGACCCAAAATTATGAGATTCTCTGCCAGAGCTGCCATGCATAAGTTATTATGTATCCCTTTTATAATTTTATTATACCCGATAAATTTCTTCAATTGGAATACAAAACGATGTGGCGATAGCAGCTATCAGCCTAATAAACTAGACCTATTCCCGTTCCTTTATACATATATAATTTATCTTTTATATCACTGTGCGGCAAGAAAACGCTGGTGTTCGTATAACACCGTTCAAATTTCATAGTGGTTCATTCCGATTGGTGACAACTCTAAACATAGGTTGCTTTCCAGCAAGGCTGACACAGTCGACACAAGTAGACACAAATGGACACAGAGTTCGGGTGTTGGTGCTGGAACGCAATTTCAGTTGTTGGGGTGGCCGACGGAGTGCATTCGTGTCGCACTTATTGTTAGGGAAATATATCTCCAGCACGATCCCCAGATTCTGGCGGCGAACGGTCGTATTCATCTTTCACCGATCCACATTTCTGCGATTCGAATAACAGAGAAATGTTATGATTGGGAAGCACCTAACTAGTAATTTATCAAAAAATAAGCCAAGAGGCAGTGAAATTTTCATTAATTCATAATCAAGATAAAATTATGTGGAGTGATAATTCTCCGTGATATCTTGGATTTGTGGCATCACAGAGAATTGTCTCATGCAATGTTACTCTTTTTTATCTGTTCATTATTTATTATTGTTATACAAATTTACCGGGTAGATTTTATTATACGACTTCATGTTACTTACTTTCCATGACTGTTTCGAGGACCGTATACACACATACAAATGTTTACATATCGCGGCTCATTTGAGCACGTGTATCAGATGTTTGAAGGGCGAATAATCTTTTTCGTAACACCACACTACTGCCAACATGTCAATCTGTGGTAGAGGTTAGTAGCAACTGTCTGGTAATATCCGGACACAGGGGCTGAAACTCTACTCCGAGCTTAGTCTATGTGTGTCACAGCGCGCTGTGTCGTTGCTGGAAAGCAACCATTGCTATTTGATGTCATTCGAAGTTAAGTTGACAAAGGAAAACAACGCTCTGCGCCAATTACGAATGCACTCATGTGAGTCTCTGAGTGAGCCACGCCAACTGCTCAACAAAATAAAGGGCCACCCCTTCATAGTCTAACCATTTCTAAACGCATACTTCGATCAACCTAGAATTTGGTATCGATGTGGATCGAAGCCTCCCCAAGACGGACATGAATCTCTGGACGCGTACGTCTAACCGTTTCGACATTGCACCCCAAGAATCAACCCTCTGCGAAAAATCAAAATCGCAAATTCATGGATCTTCAATCGAATTAAATTGAACTCAATTAAATTTTCAAATTTGATAATGTACCAGAGTGGACCGTGAGCCTTGAACGGTCAAATGAGGTTGAAATTGGAGGTTGACCGAGGATAGGTTTTCCCGTAGGCAGGATAAACGGGGGTGGGAGGTATCACATCAAATTGAAGATCCGTAAAGTTGCGACTTTGATTTTTTGCAGAGGGTTAGTTTTTGGGGTGCGAAGTCGGTAAATTTTATCATTCTACATCTCCGGTAAATTTTAGAACAGTCAAAGTATGCGTTCAGGAATGGTTAGCAGGGATGACCCTTCAATTTTATCGAGTAACTTAAATATGTGGTATTGCTATTTGGTTAATATACATATATAAATATGTACATTCGTACACGGCGGTAAAGTGGTATCCATATGCATCATGTGACTTTACGGTTAAGCAGATCGATAGCCAGTTTCACTCGTGGGACTTGAAGCTACGTGTATACAGATTCACTGCATAAATGTCAACCACTCTTAATTAAGATAAACGTGACTGGAGCCGAACACGTGCCAGTAGCTGATTGAATCCAGTACTCGGACTCTTCTCTCAATCGTGACTGGTCGAGAGTGCCCGCGTACTGGGACAAATTGGCTACTGGTAAATGTCCGGCAATCGGTACGTTCGCCATAATTGTCCTATTGAATGTTGACTGGTACTGAATGGCCTTTGCCGAAGTGAAAAGTGTCAAGTGGAATGGCTCGAATTCAACGAGATTCATGAAAAGACATTTTTTCATTATTTAGCCCATTACTTATTCCTCATCTCGCTCTCGAATTATTACTAAAATATGCAGGTACCATTCATCATTTCGCGGATACTCGAATCTCTGATGAGACCGTCGCCACTTCACCACTCCACTTTTTCTTTCTGTCTTTTCATTTCTCTCTCTGCAGAATAAAGTTACGTGCTGTACCAGTGCTGGTACACACGAACATCCAAGCATAGTTACCTACGTCTTAAGAATCATGATTCTTGGGTACTGCTATTGGCTCACACTGTCTTTTCTGTTATCACTATTTTCTCTATCATCCCGTGCTATCAAATTATTTTTCTACACCTATATATTTATCTACAGTATTGGCGCTTGGCTGTTTTAGGAACGCCGAAAAACTGTGTTCGCATTAACGGGGAAAATACCTGATGGATAATAAACAAATGCAAGAGAAAGTTTTGGATTGGCTTTCCCAGCCCTTGGCTTAGCCTACGTTTATAAAGCTGACCGAAGGGACGGCCAACCCCGCGACAACTGGGAGGAGGTATGTTGTCGCCCGTATGCAATGACTGTGGCCTCAGCCGTGGGACTGTGGCACCGAGCCCACCTCTACAAAGCTCTCGCCTGTATCGTCTTGGCTCTTATAGCTCTACAGTATCTTCTCAGCGGTGTTCTGGACCGTCGTTCCATCGAGACCATCTTCACGATCAACGGCACTAGGTGAGTCGCGCCCAGAGCCCAACAGTAGGCAACCACAATTAAGTCCATTATAGCAAAAACTCAATCTCGAACGCTCTGTGAACAATAATAGTGAAACTTTGAGAGACTCGTTACGGTGACGTAATTACGTACTAATGGCCTCCACTCAAACCTCTGCAAGGTCATCGTTTACTTTGCCCGTCTCGTCTCTCTGTTTCGTTCGAAATTATACTTTCGCTGATCCACAGCCTAGAACCTTATTGCACCTTCTCACAACGTTGTTTTCTGCTCATGATAACAAATTTTGTCGTTATTAGACATTTTCCCTCTATCAATCTCGAAAGGAATTCTTTCGGTCGAGTTCAGTTTTTTCCTGCAGCAATAAATTACGATCGACCATTTGTCGTGTCAATACAAAATCATGGTATCATCTTTTGTCAGCGTCTGTCCCAAACCGGGAAAAGTGTTCGCCAAACTGTCGGATAGTTTGGACATCTGTTCTAATGGAAACTGTACGAAATTGGGGCAATAAAATTGCTGAAATCCGAGATTAGTTTGCCCCTGGAAAACCATTTTTTCCGATGTCTATAATCTATAGCTATAGGTATACGAAGTCATAAAAACTGGAGTCTGATTCGATAGAAATAGTTACGTTCTAAGAGACCTGCTAACGATTTCTTGCTGTGTTTGTTCGGGGTCGTTAAATGTGGGCTGAAAATCGACCGCACGATTTATGGTATATATTACTTTTCAACTTCTACCTCTGTGACCTCATGCAGAGATAATCTTGCATGGTGGATTAAATATTGAGAAATAACAAGCTGGATCGTATTGGTTCTGCTGAGAGAGGAATTGTTCATATTTTATTCACATATTTGATTTCAATATATATACTTACTCGTTGTTGAATCGTTGGAGCCTACGTGATGTAGAGATAACCCAAACACGACCACGCGCGGTTCGATAGCAACATTTATTGCGTCAGTTATTTCTCAGGGAACCATGGCATGGAATAACAAATTATTCAGTCCGCGTATTAACGAAATTCGTGGAATCGAATAGCGTACATCGACATTGAGTCAAATCGCTTGTTTACGAGCCCATTTTAGTCGTTAAAAATGTATCTTGACTGATTGCTGCACACACCAACTTTGAAGGTCAGTTCAACCGCGACCTCAAGAGCCTAACGAAACGACTCCGACTTGGGCATTGATTGCTACTGCCATTCCGTACATCGTACTATCAACAAATCCATTCGTGCAATCGTTGAAGATTGTTCATAATCCTGAATTTTGCGATTCCATCACAATTTAGACCTTAACTTATCTTGATTTTTCCCCAAAATTACCTGATTGCCTAGTCGTTGTTTCCAGTGGAACCTGGACTTACAAGAGAAGCTCGAGAAACCGCCACTATCCCGTATTTCCTACTAATATAAATTTCGAGTAACTCAGCTCATTGTTCGTAAGGTATTTCCGCAAGGATTACGCTGCAGATGACTATAGATTTTTTAGACGAATAAAAAAGTCTGTGTTTTCCAATTCGTTTTCCATTCGGTGGTTACTGTCAACGTTATCAATCATGTTTTAAACGCTACACTGTTCGTCTATCTATGTATATATCTCGATATTAGCTTAATTGATTTATATGCATCGTTCTCGTAGTTGAGTACTCTAGCGGTGCGAGTACCTAAATAAACACTGCGAATATCCGACACTATGAAACCATAATACATAGTGTAAACTTTTGTCCACCCAAAATGCGATATGACGATAATTATTATACATATGCATGTCGTGTAGCTGTAGTCAAATTAATTACAGTTCAATATGAAAGTGAACAGAACGGAATTTCATTGCGGTATGTAACTGGTGAACGATTATTGAATCAACTAATAACGGATCGAAATTAGTATCAAGTTTATATTCACGGTAATTATCAATCAGAATGAATTACTGCGGGATGAAAAATGACTTTTCTCGCAGTCTGCCGGAATGGCGAATTGCCAGGAACTCGGCACTAAAACATGTACATAGATATCCAAATGAGTTTCCAGACCAGTTGCTGAAGCGTCTGCAGAAGACATACCTATTATACAATATGAAACACGACGACGACGTTCATTGGTGAAACTTTCTACAAATTAACAATGTCCTTTTGTATAACTCGGCTGCAGCATTTGCTATCATATCAAGAGTCCACGACTCACCCGCTTATTATCACTCTTAAATTACTCGCTCTAATTAGCGAGTAACACAAACGACAAATAAGACCGGCTTTTTTCACAAGCTCTTATAAACATGCACTAGTTGGATGAAGCAGTCGTGTACGTATTCATCATCGAACAAATAAATCGCCAATAAAATAAATAAATTGCCATACTTTCCGGAACACTGTGTATTTTTTCATAACTTCTTTTGATTCGCTCGAATTCGTGAACACGGCATGTTGATAAGCATATCAGGCCGTACCGCCATTTCCAGGCACAGATTGTATACACTCATGAAACTACTACGTCATACATCGGAAACCGATTTGGCTTGCCATTAAAACTGGGCAAAACGAGTTCCTCCATAATTAATCTTCCGCCGTGTTTATGAACCGCGCACGTTGCTACGAGATTGCGGTGAAATGTTCAAGGAAATATTTATGGATAAAGAAGGGGGAAAAAATTCAACGTCTTTATCGAAACGGTCAGAGTGAAGAATGTATTCATATTTTGATCGCACCGAATGCCAAATATTTTTTCCATGCTGGTGATTGATTACCATTGCAATGGCATTGTTGCCATTCACTCAGAATAAATATCTTAAATTCATTTGAACTAGTCGGAGTCAACCTTGTGGGTGATTTTTCTCTGTACATTACACAGGTATATATACTATATTTGCGTGAAAATGCTAACTGACTGCAAAAGGTGCTAATTACTCTGAGCGATCCTAATTCAAATGTTGGATGATTAGGGCCTATCATGACCCTTTTTGTTTGCAGGTATACATACCTAGAATCGGAATAGAATTTCAGTTCGTATTAAGCTTGGAAGTGAAATAATTGATTTCGAATCGTAGAATTTTAGCGATTGATTCAGATTGTTCATCTAGAATAGTTTCTTTCTCCTCTAGCAACTCAATTCAGTGAAATCAACTTTTCCCCGGGACAATATTGCGTCCACGTGACGATGAAGATTCGATGTACCTACAGTATTGATTGACTGCTTACTCGTCATTCATTAAAATTGTGAAATATCTTCAGCATAAATATTCGCAGGAAAATATAGTGCGAGAAATTGTTACATTTGACATTCATCACGTTTATATATTACCTAGTGATCGTGATAATAAGACGCTATCGCGAACCACCAATCGTTTATGTGACTTTTGTCTATTAACCTTGTCTCATCCTTCAATAACATTTTCCGCTGCATTCACTGCCGTTATCGCGATCACATTATATTATTATAGAATGACAACTTTCGAACGTCGACTGGCAGATATGAATCCTAGAGAATCGTATCTATTTTTTATTCTGTTTCATTTCTTCTTCTCATCAATCATTCATCCTCTTTGTTCTCGTAATCATTATTTTCCCATCCTCCGCTTCCCGTTTTCTCTCAACATGCATATTTTTCCTATCTGCCACGCTATGTAACAAGAGACCCTCATTTACATGTACCTATGAACATATTTACTGCTTTTTATACAGAGAATCTAGACTAAACCTACCACGATCTTTCACCATTAATAATAATGCCCACAGACTAAACTAGAATAAATTTACTACCCAATCATTTCACTCTACGTTTTAACCGTTCAACTTTCTCATATAGTCGCAATACACAAATGATATAATCCAACATTTGAAAGGCTCATTGACAAATTGGGTCCAATTCGTTGATATACGACCTTTCAATCGGCTCGCGACAAAAATTATAACCGTTTTTTCCTTTGCATACGTTTTTGGATAAGGAGCGTTTTTCATTTAGATAAATATTACCTTGGTATACAACAACGTTTATTAAGAGACAAAAAGTAAGTCACTAACCCGAAACTAGACGGGCATCTGGTCTTAAGGCGATGCAATACTCCTACCATTACCGACTGATACGTCATTCTTACATTTCGTCTCATTTACAAATTAATGAAAATAATGGGCTCGAATTTTGACAGTAGACACAGTTTATATCGTCGAACAGTGGAAAGTCAAACGTATCGTGAAACTGATTCACAATATTCACAGATCAATCAGTCATAGAAATCTGTACAGTTTTTCAATTAGTTTCGCGACAAGGTTGACTTTCGAATATCCAATGGTATGCACTTATTGTTAGTATACTGTCAAAATTTGAGCCCATTCTTTTCATCAGTTTATAAATGAGTCGTAGTACATGAGAATGATGTAACAGTCGGTGAAGGTAGGTTTACTGCGTCGCCCTAACAGAAATACTTCTCGAATTTTGATTAGCATTCTTATACCGCTTGAAAGATGTGCCTGGAATATTACTTTCTGCAATTACCAAGCGAAACGTAAGATTCTCTATGCAAGTGAAGAATTTGAACTGCAGACACTTACCAACAGAGAACAAATTACCATGTTAAATAACCAGCTGGTATACTTGTTTCTGTAATCCATTCGATTCATCCGTGCGGATATGATGTTCCGCTATTCTACTTCGGGTGTCGAAATTTTGCAATTAGTTCACAAGTCTCTTCAGTACGTACGTTTTCGCTCGTATAATCTATAAATCTTTCGTGTGTCAAGTACCCAAACGAGTAAAGTGAGCGTGCCTTCTGTGATGTATTGACTTGTCGCACTCCCGCACCGTGACTCCACCGCAGCAACAGCAGCTTCGAAATTAGTTGCGTCAAAACGAACCACATTAACGAGCCGCAGGCTCAGATTAACGCCTACACACGTCCGCCTATATGTGTATTGCTATCAGGCGTACGTTCCTCCGCCAACCCCTTGGTACCATTGTAGTTTGGCGCCAGTATAGACAGCTGTATGTAGTACATACATATATACATACACGATGCCCTTCGTTGTTTACGAGCAGCTTGTACTAACTTGCCTAACATTACCTGCTGCACTTGTGTACCAAACGGTCCAGCACGAGCGTTTCACGTACTTACATATATATAGAAGTTATTGCCCTGCCAGACTCTGATAGCCGTGGACTATCGGAATTTCGGGTGTTCCATGCGGTGCCGTTACTTCTTCAGTGCCCAATAATCTTTGGAAAATTCCAAGAGTCATCAGATGTATGTAAAATGTGGATAATAGAGATCATTACCACGTCATCAACGATGATTATTTATCGGTGGGTCAATCATTCGCAAATCAATGTGGAAATCGAATTTTCCACGTCTGAGACGATGATGGAAAAATATGTGACATTTTTACCGCGAGATTTAGTACGCCTGTTAAGCGAGGTGGGAAATTGTCTTGCTTGAAACGTATACGAAGCTTTCGACAATGCCGTTCCATGTCCTATTTCACAGTCGAGAAAATGGCAACTCATTTTCCACGATCTTCAGTTGAAATATATTTCCTTAGGATCTTTTCTGTCTCGTAGTTGTACGTTTCGTAATTCAACCTCAAGTCTGTTTCCCATCTTACCACCGCAGACACGCTATGCCAAAGCTTTTGTAGATCTTAGAGGGTTTAATACTAACCCACGATAAAAGTTTTCCGTTTGGGAAACAAGGCGGTTTCGTAAAAGTTTCGCTCCGTAAATTCGCGACTGTAGAACCTAGAAAGTAAACTAAAGTAGAGCCGATGGTTTGTAGTATAGACACGCAGAGGATCTCAAGTTTTTCGAACTTGAAAATGAGATGAAACCTCCTGCTTGCGGCCTCCTCCATATCCCCATACTTATATTATTCTCAAATTGCTTTTCGATAGTTTGAAAAATGACTTTAATATTTGAAGTCATGTAATACTTTAGGTATGTGGCTTCAGTTTGCTATCAACAAACACAACGATTGATAATCAAATGAATTGATTCATTACATGGGGCTTGTTTCTTCGATTAGTGTTTTCTGCGGCGCCTGGATACACGTCGATTTGTTCTTTTTCATCAAACAACGGTCGGGGATTTGAAACAAATGTCAATATTTATTATGCTCACGAAGTCTTTGTGAAAAATTGCCATTGAGGCAAGGATTCAACGTCAAAGTCTACCCCATGGTTACGTGTCACCGCCTATGCTAAAACGATATCTAAAAATCGGTAGTTTTTAAATTTTTCTTGAACACTCGCATGTTTGAACGTGCAGACTAAGAAAATTTGAATAACTTGCTGCCATGCTGTGCGATAAGGTAAAAATCATTCGCAATATAATTCAAAGTTTGAATCTAGATAAGGATATTCAGGTCCTGTACTCGAAATAAAGTATTATCTATATCAAAGAGAATTAACTTTAGCTACAGTCATCAATAGTTTCGTCGTCCATTCCCT
Organism: Phymatocera aterrima; assembly: GCA_963170745.1. Classification (NCBI taxonomy): domain Eukaryota; kingdom Metazoa; phylum Arthropoda; class Insecta; order Hymenoptera; family Tenthredinidae; genus Phymatocera; species Phymatocera aterrima. The sequence continues at coordinate 16,154,519 of OY720661.1, read as the reverse complement.
TATCCTGGATGCTTTCAACGTCACGTATAACGCAGAGAGAAAACACTCGAGATTCATACTTTGATGATAAAGTTGTCTAATTCAAGGGAAAGCACTTATATCGTAAAGTCTATAAAGCAGCGATACTAAAGTTACTTACAAAACTCCATCAAATATGCTTCAAGATTTGTCGAATCAGCTCCGAACCTGAATATGCCAGGGCTAACGTAAGTAGGTTTCTAGTTTCAGTTGGCGGCTCGAAATAGGAACCCCCCAGGAGCTGGTTTTAAGTTTTATAAACTTGCAGATGAGATGAAAGTGTCAAACTTTGACTCTGCCCATTTTCCTCTGGCTCTTGATTCTTACCTCCCACTTCCTCGCATCGCGTGCCCACTGGTCCGAAACTGCGGAAACTTTTCTTCAACGCGCAAGAATACCGTCTCGAATTTTATAACCCCCCGTTCCATACAATGTTTCGTCGCATTAGTCAACGCGAGATCCTCCGTAATAATTTGAATAATTAGTAAAACCACTTCTGTGCTGCAGCTACCGTTGCGAGTCTTCGGACTTAAATTCTTCAACTAGAAAAAATTGTAGAATAATTATGAAATTAAATTGCTTCTTCAAGTACGCAATAAAAGACACGATTCTACAACGTCCCCGTATCCTTGAATTTACGCATGCCGCATAAACGATCCTCTTGAAAGCCTCTGCCTCAGCGGCGAATAGGTTTGGGTTTTTTTTTTTTTTACTCTTTCTTTTTCTTTTTCCTCATATCTATTCAAGTCAACGTCCGACATTTCCGTCGAACCAATAGACCCACTTGAGGGGATGGCCCACCGGGATTATCCCGATAGCACTCAAGGCCACTCGACATCCCCCGGTGGTGACTGTAATATGTTACTGACCGTGGTTTTAGGTCTTCGGAACGGCTGGGTAAGATTTCCGTCCAGTAACCATCAATCGCGATTTTAGTACACGGTTTTAATGAGGCTCGTCTGCGTCTGTCAGAAACTCGGCGTTCCAGAATTTATTGTGTTATTACAGGCAGTCGGTTTTTGCCAGTTTGTTCATTCGTTGAAGTAATTGTAAACGTGATTATTATTCTGAAACATTTTTGGCGGAGATGAATCTTTTCTACGGAACAGATGAATTTACATAAATCGCGCGAAATTGTATTAAAAACCGACGAGTCCGTGCGTCGTATGGAGAAGGAAAGGACGAGACATATTGGGAATTTTGTGAAAATTCATTACAAAACTCTTTGATCTGAACAGAAGGGAGTGAATTTATATTCAGAGATAATTTCGTTGCATATTTACCGTATAAAATACCAAACGGCATTTTAACTTGACTCGGTTTTTTGTTGACACCTACTTTGCGGATATATGGTGATAATCTATAACAACTAGGGATGATAAAGACAACTTTGCGCGAAGTGTAAACTCTAGTCAAATCCCCCGACGTCAACTTCCAACGCATTAAAGTCTCACCTGGATTCATCGTAATAATTATTACACGCGTCGTCTACGACCTACGGATTTCAGTGCCGCGTGTTATAGAAAGTTAAGAAAAAAAAAAGACAAAAAAAACCGAAATAGATATTCCTGTATGGTATAAGGTTGTCGTCGAGAAGTCGACGAGGCCGTCGTCTGGAAACAATTTCGCGTAGTTGTCGTAACATATTAATGACGAACAAGGGGAGATTCATACCGTCCAAACGTGGCGAGGGTGTCGTATCAGTTGATGGGGGAAAGTATATATATATATATTGGGTTTTTTTCCGTTTTTTTTTTACCCTAACCCTCGGACGTACACGTCCACTCACTTTTTTATTACCGGTTCTACTCGAATCCCTAGATACGTGGTGTCTGGTACAATCGTTGGCGTAATAACATGAAAATTTTGCACAGATTTCGGTGTTTGCTTTCATTTGCCTCGATTTCTTATGCAAACTGAGAGAACGAGAGGGGGATTATTGAATTTCATTCGCCTGTGAAATTGGTCAATGTGAGCGGTTAGTGTTCAGGTATCGATGAAAAAAGGGGTACAAAACCGTTTTGTCAACTGCA